>JASFXZ010000031.1:5428252-6628252 GCA_032209605.1 Mactromeris polynyma | reverse complement strand
TGGCATTTTCATAAGTTTGTTCATAGTATAGTATAGTATACACAAATCTAAATCCAAAAGCATTATATTCAATGGTTTAATTCTAACCATTCTTCTCAAACAAAACTGCGATCAATCTAGAATTGCCCTGGAACTTATGGTTTTCTGTTATTAAATGTGAATGATACATATTTTCATTAATAACGAACATTATTCTGTAGGTGGCTATTCGTTACACAACATAGTTGTTACATCGTATTTATATTCCAAATGATATGATTTTAACAGTTTTTTTAATAAAACGATCGATTCTAGAATTATACTACTCTTATGTAGATGTTCGTCTTATCCATGCCACAATTAAGTTTAATAGTAATTGATACATATGTATAAACACTGCATTTACACAATTCAGTTCTGTTCTGTTCTTAACATAATCACAATTCTGTATCATTTAGTGTCATGATATTTTGATGCGTATGTTGCATATAATTATCTTGATTTAAGGATTGTTCGGTTTTTATAAGTTCACAAATAAGCAATAATTATCAATTAATCTACATGTAATCGCGCTACCACCCTATGTCATATATAGACAGTCGAGCCTCGTTTATTCGATAATGTAGCGGATCCGTGGTTCAGTGGACTAGTAATCCAGGGATCGAAGGTTCGATTCCCCGCTCCCCCACTAACAGTATTAACAGTCTTTCGGACGAGACTTTGAACAACAGAGGTCCCTTGTACGATGCTTTACATCGGGCACGTAAAAGACTCAGGGATGCTACTGGAACTTGGACATCTTCTGTATCATGCACTATCCTCAAAAAATCTTAAATGACTAACACTCTTCCGGAGGCGTCGCCCATAGGGGAAACCGGTGGCGGCGATAAATATACGCTAATACAGTGGTTATTCGACAACCTTCTCTCCGAATACTTGGTATCATCCGAAATAAATATCAGGTCCCGATGTATCTACTTAGGCAGGTGAATTCGAATGAACGAGGTTAGCCTGAATTTGTCTTACAATAAATATCAGAATCGATTCAAAAATAGTTAGATCTGAAACGGAGAATCAGCCGCTAATCATCGTGTAAATATTGTTGTATCGTTAATTTGATATTTAATCACATGTACTTTTATTTAATTAATATCATATTTTATTATGTTGTACTTCACATAAATGCCACTGAAATAACGATAAATATATACAAGATATGAAACGCGGTATTCATAATTATGAAACAAATCTAATTTGCAATATCATATATAATGATTAATTACCACACTAACAGACAGCTGGCTTATTCTCTTCATTAAATATTATACTCAGTACCAATAAACACGCGCCAGCTTAAAGGTGCGTAGTCTCTTTTTTTTGACGAGATATGCTTAGTCGTAAAAATGAGATAATCGATGCATAACCTTCATAGAGATGCACAATAAATCCTCACCTAACGACCACCTTAATAATCAGACCATCAAAATATTAAGAACACAATCTTCAAGTCCATTTTTAATCTTTTGCTCTTTATTCAATCTAATTATTAAGACCACTTCAGTAAAAAGACCAGTTTTCAAGGGTCCCAATGGTGGTCGTATTACTGAGGTTTTACTGTGTTCTACAACTCAGCACTTTTCTAATATGTTTCCCCAAACCACAAATACAAGAGTCTGATGCAGGTATTGTTCTATTCTGACCTACAAGCCGAATTATTACCAGGACATGAATACTGGTGTTTTTCTGTTCATCGGAACTTTTAAGAAAAGTTATAATGCAGTAATTCACAGCACAACTGTAAGTAGGCACTTGGTTTAAACTTATTTATTTTACATCGATTGTGAAACAAGTTCTTACAACTAATACTAATCACTCTCGATGACTGCTTCCTGACTACCAACCAGTACTCGCGCCAAATTTAGGGATTGTGAAGTGCGTGATAAAACTCCGCTCATCGCGGGGCTCGAACTCACGACCTTCGGATCAGGAGTCAGGCGCTCTACCCCTCGAGCACTGCGCTTCCCTAAGAAGGCACTTAAAGGAGAGTTCCTCCTTAGTATTATTAAGCATATTTTGACAAAAACAATAAGACTATCTCCCATTAATGTACATTTAGTTGTGCATCAAAGTTTGAGGATAATAATGCCCCAATCCATTTAAATTCATTTTGCTTTAGAACTGTCAAATATAATTTCCGGGATCTAATTTCTTCTTGTGTTTGGTATAAATCAGTATCAAATCTAGAAATCAAATTATTGGCGGAAAAGGTGATATGTTTCTTTATTTGTTGTGTATATGATGTAAATTAGTTGGTGAAACGATATAATTTGGATTTTATATAAATATTATTTATAAAAAGTGTTGCAAACTGTATTTTATCTCGAAATGGACAGAAAGTTGCCAGACTTTTGCATAAAAGCGTCAGAAAACAGTATAATGCTCTAAAATTACGGACAATCCTAGTTATATCGGATTGCTGAAATATATATATTCAGAATATCGAATTATTTTAAGTATTAAATTCATTTGTTGTCACCAGTTAATGCGCACTGTAAGCTCAAGTAATCCTGTCTGACATTTTATTTAAGTAAACGTAAACGTACTAACGAAAACCTTAAAAGAAATTTATGGCGATTACTTTTGATGACTTTGCCACGGTTTCATTCTATTGACTTTTATTTAATTCAGCGCGTATAACGGAATCACAAAGATCAATTAAACATCCCGTTTCGCCTGTGGCTTGTAAGCCATCATCCTGTATCGCTTGTGGATTATGCTGACTTGAAATAATTTAGACTGAAATAAATGCAGAAGTTCTCATCTTATCACGTAGTGTGCTACTCTATCGCAAAATAATAGCAATATTCCGAATAAACTTCATTATATGAACACATAGGGTGGATTATTATCATTACAACTATTTATTATTACTATTATCAGTAGTATCAGTATTATTATTATTACTATTAGTATTATTATAAAAATACTATTATTAGCAGCATGTAGCCACACTGAGCTGCCTCGGTTAAAATTTGTAGAGCATTAGAGAAGTCCTAGAAAAAAAACCCGGGGAAACATGCCCCGGACCCCCCTAGACTGCCTCGGTTTAAATATGCCCCTAGCTACGGCACTGATTAGTACATCGACTTCAAATATAAAATATATAAAAAAACTCGATAAACAGCATGACAATTTAAACTTTATTTTTGTCAAGAGGGGAAATCTTCTAACATATTAAATTTAAAATAAATTCTGCAAATAAACTGATAAAGATTCCATAAATCCGTAGACTTATCAAGTTAATTCGTCATCTCTTTGACGTAATTGGAAAATATATTGAAATACATAAGTCTTATTAGACAAATACTCAATTAGTGACAGACACTTTAATTACAGAACAGAACAATACCTTTATTTTTATTTTTTTCACGATATACAAAGCAATGTAATAACATGTGAACAATTACATAATGGTATTGGTTACGATGTTACAATGTTGTATAAGTAATGATAATTAAGGTTTTCTTACATTAGACACATATACTTAACGTCATTAAAACGCAACTATTTTGTTTGAGAATTAAAATATAATTATTTCTTTATAATGCCACCTGTTGAGGCAGACACTATTTAGTAGCGTTATTAATGGTGTGGAGTATATTTATTTAACATCCAATAGGCAGAAGAATGCATATAAACTAAATACATTTAAATACGAACACATTTTAACCAACCATGCTTCTTTAAATTCAATTTATTACTTTGGAAACTCTTTTTTTTATGAAAATACGTGTTGATTGTCATGAAATTTAGCTAACATGTTGCATACACATGCAATATCGTGTCCATTTATTTCTTGTATCTAAAAATATAAGTCAATGAAAATTCAAAAATCCTACAATGTGCGGTTTTTTATGTACTGAGTATATATGAACAGTGATACAATACACTCAGTGCAACCAAGTAAAGCAGCCCTCTCTAGATCAACAACCTCTAATCAACATCAGTTTCATTGTCTTGTAGTAAAGAAGTACTACAGTAGGACCTCCATCATTCGAATTAATCGGGTACGAAATTTTATTTCGAATAATACATGTTTTCGAATGACCCATTTCAATTCGACGTGAATAAGAAGAAACATCGGGACCTGATATTTATTTCGGATCATACCAAGTATTCGGATAGACGGTTGTCGAATGTTTACTCGGGCTACCAACAGTTAAGTTGAAGTAAGTCCCGGACAAGTCTGTTTTAAAACTAACCTACATCAGCAATTGTTCAGTTGTAAGGCAAACCTTAGAATCCCACATGAGCGTCTCCCAAAGGGTGTTGCTGTAGTTACTACTAGCCATCAAAGTCACTGTTACAAACTGAGCCGAATTCGGCATTATAAAATAAACAATAAATCAGAATAAAGAAACATTATCTACCCACTATAACACACAAATCACAACCACGAAAATGGTAAAATATTTAGTGACCTGAGGCCTTATTCACAAACATTTAAAGACTGAAGACTGAAACTCAGAGATAGACTTTATATTTGCAAAAGTTACATTTACTAGCATTTCGTATTCATTATATTTATACGGAGGAACTTTTGTGAGAATACTTGTTGCTGTATACCTCCGAGTTTCAAACTTAAAGTGTTAGTGAATAAGGCCCCAGTCTTTTTTTAAATTCCTGGCATTTTCTGCTTATAATATCTTATTCCATGTTCATGTGTACTTTCAGACATGCCAAGAAGGAACTCAACGTGACATAAACGCAGATTATTTAAATTTGCTACTTTTTATATATAAAAAATTGAATCATAATGTATCTATTATTTTAAAAATAGTATAATTAAAGATTTAGACTAAACTTAGGGATCAGTGAAAGATTGACGCAGGAGTCTCAACTCAATGAATGCACTTTAAAGTAGTTCATGTTTGCAATAATGTGTTTATTCATTCAGTCCTTTTGTATAAGTTAACAGATGTATAATCGAACTATGAAGACCACATTTTTTTCAGCGGATTTTATTCGTTTATGTTCATCGTGTATATTTATGTTCTGTGGTTATTTAGAGATTATTTTTATTTCTGTACCAAGTGTAGTTATAATGAGTCCATATTAGGGTCTGAGCGGGGTGATGATGGGTGGCATACTCGTACATCATTTAAATGATACATTTGTATACATTTGTATCCATTTTATAATCAGATTTCTATCATCTTTCTACAGTCTTATTATAAAGATTAATGACTTTTCCAAGGCTAACTGTCATTTGTGTGAATATTTTGTATATGTGCAATAATGATACTGCATGACATGATATTGTGTGCACTTAAATAGTTATTTCATTATTACAAATACCTAAATACCAGATATTTAGGTCTTTGATTATTATTATATTTTAATAATTAGCATTTTTATTGCATAGTTTCTTATTACTCATTGTAGTTATGATATACAGTCGGATCTCGTTCATTCCAATTCGTCAGGTCCGAAATTTTCTTTCGAATAATACATGGTTTCGAAACCATTTCCGAATTCGACGTGCATAAGAAGATGCAACAGGACCAGATATTTATTTCGGATGATACCAAGTAGTCGGATAATAGGTTGTCGAATAAACGAGGTACGAATGCACATGCTAAAGTAGAATTTAATACTTATCGGTGTTCATAATGTATATCACCTATATCAATATTGAGACTTAACAAATATTTAATTAAATAAATATGCACCAGTGCGCGTGCTTTACGAGTATTATTATCAACAGCATACGAACATTTTACGAACAATTTTAATTTGCGATTCGCATATCGGTGGTTCATATATTAGATACTTTTGAGACAGATATGTGATGTAAATATTTAAATCACTTAAACATGCGAACACTCAGAGAGGCATTAAACATGCATTTCATTTCTTTATGTATAATTATGATATACTTAAGTGCGTTTATATTGTGTAATTTTATGATACGTTATATTCTGTTCTGTTCCGTACCGTACTGTAGTTCTTTATACTGTACCTCTGCAGGTATCTCACTGACTGGTATAGTGTTTCATTATTAAAATAAATCCAGTCAATTAGCGACGTATATTTCCCTACAAACAAAGGCAGAGTCATTAAATCTCATATCACATGTTACAATGCACATCACATAAAACACAGTGACAGAATATTATTAGATATAGAACGATGTAGCTTTAAAGTTGTAATGCTTAAATTAACCCAATTGTGAGCGTCTATCAGGTGAGTGCTTGGATCAGGTTACGGAATACAATAATGACATTCTTGTCAATTAACTGGTAAAATCGAAATACGAAAGTATAATGTTAAAAAAATGCTAAATTGTGTGTTTAAACAATACATTTAGCAGTAGATATTTGTATGACCAGTTTATTTAACTTATATTGAATATGTTTTATTATATTTGTATGACGATGTTCACGTCAAATAAAATATTCTGTCCTGAAAATGAATAAAATAATTACTTGCATTATTACTCTAACTTTCTCATGCACATTACTTACAGAAAATCGGTTGTGTTTCCCTTTTAAAGACGAATTATGGTTTAGGTATATGCTGTTATTATAATCTTATTACTTTGAACATTATAATGAAAACCATTTAAATATTTGAACAATACCCTTAAAATTGGAGGGTACGCGACTATAAAGGTTACAGTGTTGAGCATGAGAACGAGTTAAGACATAATTGGCATGCATGAACATTTCCGAAATTACGATGTGCAGTTTCGCTTGTTACAAATATTTAAGCTATATAGCAGTGGTAATCTTTACTCTCCTCCTCATATTAAGTACATACAAATATTATACAAATTTGGATTTAATATACAGATGCACGTGTACTACATTGGTCCATGTTGGAACTCTATGTACACAATCATTTCTGGCTTACATAATTACGCATTTTAAGTAAAACCATAAATCTGAGATAGATCCGGCAATATTTTTGTATTAAAATCAACAATATGAAACAATGCTAACTGTGAAAACGAATACTGGTACTATTGCACACTGCTGTATAAAGCTGTTTACAGAAGACTCATGTGAAATACAGTCAACATTTGAATAAATATCAGAGACAGTGTATGAATAAATCAACATGTTTTTTTACTCTGGTATATAAGTATTATATAAAATCTTCAGTGTGTTGAGATGTAATATTATTTGAAATTTAAGAAAATTGAATTTCTCAATTTGTTCCTGTGATATTAATGCTTGAATGTACGCGCACGTGTTAAAGTTAGGGATATAGTTCCTAGAATTTTATGTTTCAATTTATATAATATTTGACATTTTAACCGCAAGTCCGTTAATCACTGCAGTTATGGAATATTTTTGCTATATATTTTATTTATATAGCCCTCCTGATATTTTATATAGAAGATAAATCAAACTATTCGGAATTCTGAAAAGAATAGTTGGTAAGCTTTCCTTTAGAAAATAGTTTGCTTCGTACAAAAATCGAATAAAAGGAGAGAACATCGTATAAATTATTTTGCCCGACACATGTTATTTGTGTCTAGGTTTTCTATATAACAAAAACCCTCGCGACTGGGTTTAAAAGATAATGATAGACCATGTATTCATGAATTAGGGGTTAAAAGGGGTCGCGGTTTAGACCATAATTTGTTAATCAGAATACCCTGAACATAACATTTAGCAAAGATGTTTTACCAATACAGAATTCCATCCAATTTCTGGCTTTCCGTAAAGTAAATGAATACTACTATAAGGGACTAAACTTCCTTAAATATCATTTATGAAAAGGAACTGAGTTTAGAAAAACAGATAATGTAATTATATAAGATTGAATGAGAACTAATATTTTTATATGGAAATGCGTATATATAACACTTACTGTTTCTGTGATTGCTCTGCCAATGCTGCAAGTTTTGTTGACTAGCATACCAATGGTACCAAGCTGGGAGATGCCCGAGGGGTAAGAATCCTGTGTCTCCGGAACGAGGCAACCCCGGAAATCCCTTCGGTAAAGACATGGGGAACATTGGAAACTCCAGTTTTGATATCACCGCGGGAACATCATCATCGTTTGTCTTATCAATCTCACTACTGGTTTCTTTTTCATGACTGGAATCGTTTTTGTCTTCTACAACTTCTTTACCTTTTTCCTTCTCCACTCGAGCTAATATACTGTTTATCGAAAACGATTTGGATGGTTTTTCTTCCACTTTTTGTAACGAACTCTCCTTTGTAACCGTTTCCTCCGTCATTTCCGCAATGTCTTTATAACCCGCTTTATACTAAACTAGAATGTTAGTAGTTTGAATTAGCTATAAAAACCTTCGGCTCCTCCAGAACAGAACAAATCTCTAAATGGCTTAGAGAACGCAATCATGTAATGTAAGTATTGTGATACAAAGCAATTGGCTTCAACACATATTCCAATTAATCGTCCGTATTTATCTGCATCTTCACAATTCTTTTGTAGTTATGACAACTCAATATAATTGCACTAAATATTAATTGATTTCACATATAAATTACTGTTATTTACCGGAATACAATGTTGTTTCCACACCCTTGCTAGATAATCTACGGTATGACTGACAAGTTTAGCAGATTTGACAAGCCCGCTATCACTCCAGCCTCATTTCTTCTCAACACATATGTTTGTTTAATGGATTTAAACAAATATTTGTAGTTGAATAATTTCCCTACATTGACTTTGCTCCAGTAGCCACGCCCACTTCTAAATTGCTGCTGATTGGAACAATGGTATCTCGGTAGCCATTGGTGGCATCTCAAAATCAGAATCCAATATTTTCCAATCCAACATTTTCATCGAGCAATAGACTAGTGAAACGCGGTCTCTGGTTTGTGGGCGAGCTGCCTAATAGAAATAATCATTTATGAAGGCAAATCTTTTGTCTATTCAAATGTTTGAACGAACTGCTATTATTTTCTCAAATTAACATCTGATCCAAAGTATTATTTAGGTGATCCGTTATAAAGTTATTCAGCAAATTGCAAATCAGGCATAAAATAAGTTATAATTTAGGGCTTTCTAATCTTTTCAATCAGCGACTACGGGTGCCCCATTGTATTTCAGCCCCGCCCACCCGGTTGATGCGCCTTCATTAGCCCTAATTACAGCAATAAACAGACGTCTTGACGGATGAAACAAAAAGATCGTAGTGCGCATGTCTCTGTTCGGATACCTTCACCTGCCTTCGCACTTTTTGGTGTATCAGCGCTAGGCACGTGGACTTCGGGAAGTGCCTGAGTCAATTACCGTCTCAGTGTTAAACACCCACAAAGTCTGTCCGGAGTTAATTCCAACCTTGAAAATAAGGCAATGCACCCTATTTACGATATTTTAGCGA
Source organism: Mactromeris polynyma (assembly GCA_032209605.1). Taxonomy (NCBI): domain Eukaryota; kingdom Metazoa; phylum Mollusca; class Bivalvia; order Venerida; family Mactridae; genus Mactromeris; species Mactromeris polynyma. The sequence continues at coordinate 6,618,906 of JASFXZ010000031.1, read as the reverse complement.
AGAAAGGATATTATTTACAACAATAATAGCGATGTTTCACGCCTCGTTTCCACCGATTTGTCACCCGCGCGGTAAGCTAAGAGAGCAGTGTGCTGAAGTCGGTACGCTGCCGCCGGATTCCCGCCGTGAAAACAACACCATAATCGCTATGTAATCATTGTGACAAATCAACGCGGTTTTTATTAATTTATTAACACCGATGTATCCAATTTTACGTCACAGCTGTACAAAAAGAAACTCGTGTGGATCATTGCAACAGTTGTGGCAGCCATTTTGTTGAAAACTGATAATTTGCTTTTATTCCCTTTTATCGTTGACACGGACAATTTTCGTGTCAGTTTAAATAATTACAACACAGTAAATGGATTCAAAAGACAAGATGGCAAATAAAATACAATAACAATAAAATGTACAATAATATAACTAATCAAAGATCTTAAATGACCGCTGTATAAATTGGCTCTTCAACATACCTCAGAATACATTATATTAATTTATCACGGACATCAAATTCCCTGAGTTTGGTGCGAGGACGGGTAGTTTGATTCTATCTCATCAATGTAAACACATGAATTATAATAAAACAATCACATCACCGTAAAATGTCAAAATGCATTGCCTCTCTATACACAGTTATAGGGAACTATAATCATATACAGTCGGATCTCGTTTATTCGACAATCTTTTATCCGACAACCTTGGTATAATCCGAAATAAAAATCAGGTCCCAATGTATCATTAGACACGTGGAATTGAAATAGGTTAATCGAAACCATGTATTATTCGAAATAAAATTTCGGACCCGATGAATTCGAATGAACGAGGACAGACAAAGATCCCTTGCTAATATATACCAGCATTTTACTTATTAGCACACATGATACTATACACGATGTGTGTGAGTCTTATACAATCACTAATGCAAATAATTGCAATACGAATTAGAAATAGCAAGTATAATTACCAAAAGTATTGTGTGTCACACACGGCATATTGAAATTTTTACTATGAAATTTGTTTGTCATTCTTAAAGTAATATACATATAGTACTGTTTAAAAGCCTAAACAGAGAAAACAAAATGATTTGACCCGTGAAATGCGGTATGAAAATAATAGCATCATCAAGGTGAGACCCCCCCCCCCCACCCGCCTCTGTTTGTCCTCATTAGTTCTCCTTAGTTAGTTGTCCTGTGTGGTCGGCAAGGCCATTCCTTGCCCCCCTGTTCGCTCGCGTGCTTTCCCTTGCGCCTCCTCAAATGCCTTAAGGACTGTTGTTATCCGGGAGGTCTGTGTGGTGAGGTATTGTCTTACGTATGTGGCGTTCCCTGTAACAACTTATTCTCTCCTTTAGGTAAGAAATCTGAAAAAGGGGGATACATTTACTGCAGTAAATATACAGAGTATCAATGAAAGAAACAGACCGTCATCACATCTGAAAATAGTTATCATTATCGTGGCTTACTAACCACAACTGACAGATCATTTCCGGTGTGTATAACCTTATATATTAAGCTAATACACATTTTTAATAACTGTTATTACTGGTATCACATATCGTCATTTCGTGTTTTTATGTCATCTGTGTTGTTGTATTAAGTAGTCATCCAATACGTCTTAATGCATATATATTGTATCAATTAGAACGATAATAAGCTATTTACTGCTCATCATATTTAATTATTTATTATGTCGTAATATCGTATTGATGTAGACCCATAGTCACCTCTTGTAAACGCGTCTGTATATTTATGTGTATGTATTGCATATTCATGGGCTTTTGGTCTACTGAATTTGAAAATTAACTTCTTTGTATTCTTCTTTTCTTCTTCTTTCCTTTTTCTTCTTCTACTTCTTCTTCTTCTTCTTTTCCTTCTTCTTCTTTTCTTTTTCTTTTTCTACTTCTTCTTCTTTTTCTTCTTTACTTTTTCTTCTTCTTCTTCTTCTTCTTTTCTTTTTCTTTTTCTACTTCTTCTTCTTTTTCTTCTTTACTTTTTCTTCTTCTACTTCTTCTTCTTCTTCTTTACTTTTTCTTCTTCTACTTCTTCTTATTTTCTTTTTTCTTCTACTTCTTCTACTTCTTCTTTTTTTCCTTTTATTCTTCTACTTCTTCTTCTTTTCTTTTTCTTCTTCTACTTCTTCTTCTTTTCTTCTTCTACTACTTCTACTTCTTCTTCATGTACCCTGATGGGTAATCCAGGAACCCGCAGTCATTTAGATAGACGAGTTTACGTTGTAAGAACTGGTTTTACAATCAACGTTATATTAATAAGTCAAAACTGTACTGTAAATTATGCATTAGTGGAGAGAATTTCAATAAGCTTTAGCTTCCAATTCTATCCACTTGTCTATTACATGCACTTTGTAATCTTGTATTTACTGTATATTACATGGCAATTTAGACAAATAAATATGTTAAACTAAATGATGCATGTTTCAGTAGTTTATACCTTACAAATAGTGCTGGTGGTTTACTTAAAAACTATTTTACAATCTGCAGTTAATAATTACATATATTAAGTGATAAACTGAGTCTGTTTGTGTTCAACCTATTAATTCTCGCAACATCAATTAATTTTTCAATTGTTGCGTCAACAAAATATTAAATAAACTGCCGTTTTCGCCGCTATTTCAAAGTTTTATTGGGTTTCAAGATTTAAAAAATAATAATAGGAAAAGCTGCATCAGTGTTAATGAAATACCTTTCAAGAGTGCATGTACACAAGCGAAAGTTCACCTTTCCGAACTAATAAATAAAGTAGACAATTCACGCGGCGAGTATTAAAAAATGTACAGACTAATCTCTATATATTTTATCACCGTCATCTCGCTGTAATTATGGTCGATAATATTCTAAGCAATACTCAGGTCAATTATAAATAATTTAAATGTTTGAAAGTGTTTATTTTATTATAGTGTCGCCCCTACTTAAGGGCCAGTCATTTCTGACTTATGAGACACCTACTTTCTGAGCACATTTACTTCCCGATTCCTAACCTTTAATGCCAGGCACCAGACAGGTAGGTGCATGGTAACCATTATTTAACTAGCTGGCGGCTCACCAACCGGCCATATCAGTACGGACCTCTACCGGGATTCGATCCTTCGACCGGACGGGAGACGGTTTGACAGTCAATTACATACCTTCAAAGTTCCGCGAGGACTAATGATAATTGACATATATACATGTATAAACTTAACAAAACTTTAAGTGTGCACTTTTTTAATGTCGAATAACTTTTTTACTTATTAACATTTCTATACGAAATGTTGTATGTTCGCTATTGGCAACGTGTAGATCATGATCTTCGGTTCCAATTTATCGATTTAAATAACAAGATGCGCTATACAATAATTATACTTTTTTCAATTAACCAGATTATCTTAAAGTGGGAGCTGCAGTACTGATTTTTTTCGCATCATCACATTTATTGATTTTATTTGTTCAATCTGTGGATTTATGACATGAAATAAACAAATATTTATGCCAGGTATCTACGCTATATTTGTTTAAAAAATCTGTAATATCAGTCTTTTATTGACCAAGATACGGTCAAAGTTATACCTGCACACGTATATGTTTTGTTAAGTGTATACATGTATATGGGTAAATAGAAAAGACCTGTATAATGTTACAATGTTGTTCTTCTTCTGTATCGATATTTTTTTTAATAAACTTTTTCATTTTTACACTTATGGAATAGTTATTCGAGATAATTTTTATCTAACTCATTTATTGATTCGAACAATTTTTATCAATTTTAATTCAAAATGTTTGTTTTATTGGCATTTATTTGATTATTTTCCCAAGTTTCTTAAATACATTCAAACCTTTTGTTTTACAGTCCCGCTCGGATCCATTTGGTACTCTTCCGTTCCATTGTGTTCCATTCCGTTCATTCCGCTTCTTACTTACAGACTTTACTTTATATCAAAAGTGGGTTATTGGTCTTCATACGAGACATAAAGTATATATGTTGCGACACGTATCACGAAATATGGTATTTTAAAATTTTTGTTTTTTGGAAAATTAATACGAATTTCCATGTTTTCCACTGCAGACGATAGTTTTGTCCACTAATTTTGTAACAATAGCAATTTTATGGGGGAAAAAAATACACTTAATTATGATTTGCAAGGAATTTCGTGTGAGAAGCTTGTTTGCGCTATGAAGACGTCGTCAATTCGATATCTTCTAAAGAATACTTTTCGTCATATTTTATGCCCACTAGCCTTTAAATTATATTAAATTAAGCCTCACTTCGTGCTTTCTTTAAGTAAGGATGTTTGCAATTAAAGTTTCAAAGATTGAGTCTACACAATTTTCTGTCATTTGAAACGAAATTTTCTTCCAATTTTCTCTAAAGAGCCTATTATTATTTTGTTATCAAGCACGTGGGTCCCTAATTGATTCATGTTTTGTTTCGTCTTAAATAATTCGATACAATCTCTGTCCGCCTAATTGGCGGGAAATTACATGATTCTCTGGTTTTATTTTAAACTTGACTTTCCCACTGTGGAAAATCGCGTGAGATAAAATCTCGGAGCGGACGAGATTTCAAAGGGACACGCGCCAATCCGCTCTTAAAGCTAATGAATTATCTCTTATTGCCAATGCGACTTGTCAGGCATTGAAAGTCCCTTTCTCGCACTGGTGAATTTATTCAATAGGCTTTTAATCACAGTTTTCTCATTTTGCTAAACATTATATGTATATTTCACATAAAACGTCCGCCTTCGCATAAGACCGTTGGTGTAAAAACGGACAAATATGTTATAACCAAAAGGTACAAAAATCAAAACCAAAAACGGAAGTCGTCTGCCCCTAACACAGTCTTAGGAAGGAAGTATGAAAAATTTGCATAATTATTCTCAGTTGTAGCTAAGGTGCATGTCTACTGCATACAGTTATTCGTAAAATGACGAATACACAGTCGCCCTTTAAAAGAAAAAAACACACAGGAGAATTCGCAAAATTACATTAATTTCAAATGTCCTGGTTTGAAAACAGAGATGACTGTTCAAAGTTTCAGAGTTTAAGTGCAGATTCCAATTGAAATGCTTCAATTTTATATCACACTCATCATTTCAAAACGAATTCTGTCTTAACATGCTGACTATCTAATGAGTGTCTCGCACAAAAAGCGCCATCTATCCCGTACAATGAAACTAAGTAGACGCTTGCACGCGTGCGTCAGAATATCGCAGACGATTGATAATTGTTCTAACAGATCTATCAAGCAAAATTGACGTGCGCTTGAAAAGAAATCGGCTTAGATTGCAAGAAGGAAGGAGCTCTTATTCAGAGCTATTTAGTATCAATCATTCTAGAATTTCAGTCTAACCCCTGATGACTTTTTTTCTTAACGAACGGTTTACGATAAACGCTAAAGCTGATACGATGAAATGACATTTTAACAACTCAATACTAGCAGTTTGTACATAATCCTCAACTATCTAAATTAAACAGAGCAAACTGAACGGATAATATTAATTTGAAGTTATATCAAGTTTCCGAAATTCTGAATTAATAACAATAATATACTTGCAGATTTTGGATAAAAGTGCATCATTGTCCATTAAAGTACTTTTACAGGTGGAGGGCTATATATCTACGAGTAAAAATAAATGTTTTTTGCACATTGCTAAAAAAGATGCATATGGCTCATCTGAACGTAAAATATTTGAACGAACTTCATCCAGAGATATTAATGTATTGGCTAAACAATATTTAATAATAACAATTGCAAGGTACATTGTATTACCATTTCGGAAAAAATCTTGTTGTATCACATTACGTACGGGCAAAACTGGTAAATATCTCCGTTTTTTAATCATAAGATATTTCAAATTTCTTTTTTATTTTCGACAAATTCTGTCGAAATAATTATGTCATATATGCTTTCTGTATTAATGCGTATTTATTGATGTTTTACAATATGAAATATATTTTTCATGTTTATATTACTTTAAGGGTACATAGTCTTGATTTTTGACAAGATATAATTATTCCTAAATATGAGAAAATCGGTAATTGCTTTCATACATATATGCTCTACAACACTGCTTTGTCACTTTGCTTATATGTTTCACAGAACCACAAATACATATGTCCGATACAGGTACAATGTATATTTCTATTGTCATTTACTCAGAATTATAATATGGCATATTTTGACGAAAAAAGTATTTAGTTGTGCCAGGCAAACAATAACTAGTACGTTCATCGGTGTTTTGAGAATTATGGACCAGCATTATAACAGATATTTACACTAAGCACTCAAATCTCAAATTACAAAATTTACTCTAATTGGTCTTAAATATTGAAAATCAGATTGTGGAAAATGCAGGAAAATGTCAAATGAGTGCTGCATATTCTTGTTCGTCCATTTCCTTTGAGAGCTTATGTTAATTATAAGATATAATTGAATTAATTTGGTTTGAGTTCCACACTCCACACTCAGACTTGATATCTACTCCTAGATCTCATATTACACTGAGATCTATAACAAAGTGGATCACAAAGAATATTTAGCACTAATGTAACACTATCATATATATATAGGCATACCATTAAATGAAAGATATTGTTTCAATTGTATAAATGACATTGAAAATGATTACCATGATTGTGTTGATGTCATGTAGCCTATATCATCAGGTAGTATCGTTTTGAATGTATACGTGATATTAATCCTGATTTCTGTAATTATAATGATCTTGATAAATTCTGTTATATATTATCTAATGATAAAATCGTGAAGTACAGTGTCAACGCGTGTCATGATATTCTAGTCACCAGACAAAATATATTGTACAGTTAATGTTTTACATGTAAATATTGCATTCTTATAAGGAAGTTTTCTTATGTATTTTCCATAATGACTGTTTTTTTATAAATATTATCTTGATACTAATTGTATGTAGCTATGTGTTTTGTTTATTTCTTTTATCTTGTCTCTCATAACTCAGATTGAGTTATTTTGTGCATGAATTACATTTTTAATATTTTATATACAGATCTTCTATGTATATTTGTAAACAATCATGTACAAAAGTGAGACATAAATAAACGTATCTTATCTTATATGTTCTCACTCATTATGAGTCACTATGAGACAAATAAGAGTAACTTTAGTGCATTGAGATTTGAGATTTGTGATTTGAGATTTGTGATTTGAGATTTGTGATTTGAGATTTGAGATTTGAGCGTTAGTATCCGTTCTAATCCGGGGCCCAGCTGACTTATGTACATGTATTATGGCAGTTAAATTGTACAACCGAAGTATGGTGTCAGTCCTCATTCTATACTATACATGTACAGTAAAAACTCACTTAGAGACCACCTCAATTATAAGACCACCTCAAAATTAAGACCATAATTATTTTCAAGTCCATCTTTACAGCGTTGTTCTTTATTTAACCTCAATATTTAGACCTCCTCAATAAGAAGACCAGTTTTAAAGGGTCTCAAATAATAATAATAATAATTAAAAATAAATAATAATAACTAATAGTGATATCATTATTTCCTGAATATATTACAATAAGGTACAGGTGTAACTTTTTTACAATTTATGTGGTCTTCAAACAACAACAATGTAAGAAATCAACATTAAAAATATCTACACATGTTCATATACATACAACATAATTATAATGACAAATGAGATTATTAAAAGCTACTAAAGTTACGATGATCTGAAAATTAAAAAAAAACAGACACCTCACATAAGACACATGTATAATATTTACTAGTATACCACAAGGGGTTATGATATATACATTTATATGTATACGGGTTCATTTTGGTGTCATCATGATATTAGAAAAAAAGAAAAAAATATACAGTCGACCCTGCCATATAAAATAATTGTGATATATACAAAAATACATTTTGTACATTAGAATTATAGATTTCTTGTTACCAATTATGGTTGTTCAAATGCTCGTGAAAGTATCTCGTTAGCGACAAAATAAGTCAATTATACCGTTATTCCTGGCGCTCAAGCGTCACACTTTTCTAATAAAATGCGTAGATATCTTTCAATCATTTTCATTAACTTCAAATTACATATAAACCCCAGAGGTGCCTTCACAATTACCCTGCACGAAACTTCTGTCACCTAACGCCAGTGATGGCGGAAAGATGTCGCTGTGTTCTGTCACTACCAATAAATCAGTTAATAATGCTAACAATGTGAATAGAATCAAGTTTTAATTTTCGTCTTTTTATGAGGCGATTGCAAAACTAAACGGGTTGCCATCATTTCTTGCGTGCATGATAACAGCGGAAAACTGAAATCTCACGTTTTCTCGCGCTGTGTGTTATGGGCAATTATCGTCTTCGTTTATTAAATAATAAGGATAGACGGTGTTCTCAATGCAACAAGAGACAGAGAAAAAATATAATAACAATACATTGCATAACACATTGTTGTTGAGTATCATATTATGCGAACGTGATTGCGTGACTGAGGCATTGTGCAAATGTTCGTACCGTTATATTAAAAATCGATTAAACTGAGAAACAATAAGACGAAATAGAAAATTATTATGATATTTGATGCTTTCAACTGTATCATAACTGTATCATTAATAAAGATGTTTTAGAGTTTTGCGCTGTTTTTTCAACAGTATTTCAGATGTGAAGATTAGTCAGTTGATCTAAACAGTGCTTCTGGTTTAAAAACCAGTTCTATCCACAATCAACTGAAGCATTACCACGTGAATGAGATGATAGGACGAATGTCTTCGTTTGCACATGCATTATACTCAACCAAATGGCCACGGAGACCGTACGCCTCGTCAATGTTTCGAACCTACGCCATACATGGTGGCAGTGCGTTGAAGGTCAGTGTTAAACCCGGAAACAACAAAATAAAGTCATTATGTCTTTAACAAAACTTCGACCGAATCAACGGTGATAACTAATATTAGCCATTATACATGGCCTATTCTACGGCGTAATATCGCGAAATACCATTTTCGGTTTCTTACTTAAAAGATCTGTCATACGACTAATTCGTGGATGGACCTTCTAAATACTTAATACCGAACAATAGTAAATTCTAGATTCCCCATTCCCGCGGCAATTACAGCAGACAATACACTGGTAAGCCAGTCACTGTATGATGTTCGACAGCTCTAACCGTCAACCTAAGTCTATACATCATTCCAGTTATGTACTTCTTCATTTCTTTGAAACACGTAAATGGGTAATTTGCCATTTGGAATGGATCAAGTTCTAATGGCTGTCCAGTTGTAAGTCAGTATTATTTCGACATTGAAAGATTAGGATCAAAATGACATTCCTTTCTTACGTCCCTGAAGTCTCCCCTGGGTTCCAATAAAAAGTAGTTTACAATATAAATTAAGCAAGATAATCCAGGGCTTTTAAAGGACTTATAGTTTCAAGGAATATAGCAAGTGAACGCGTCAGGAGTGGAAATAACTGCCTCAATATCTCTTTCTCTATGATGAACGTGTTATAGATGTATTAAGGAATAATCCGTCATTAAAGAAGAGTTGAGAGATGTTCTAATCACTTCATTATAAAGTATTTCTTGTTTTGCCCGATTAGCTGGTTCTCGAAATATGAGACTTGGAACCAACATGAAGCATTGCAATACATAAGAAAATGTCTCAACAATGCAACATATTGTTTCAACAACTATATGATTTGTTTGTTTTGATTCATCGGGTTTAACGTCAATTATTTAATTATGTTGATTTTATCATGCTGATAAATATACAGTAAATCGTCAATAATACGACCACCATTGGGACCCTTGAAAACTGGTCTTCTTATTGAGGTGGTCTTCATATAGAGGTTGAATAAAGAGCCAATGATAAAGAGCAAAACTGTAAAATTGGACTTGAAAATTACGTTCTTAATTTCGAGGTGGTCTTATTATTGAGGTGGTCTGTATGTGAGGTTTTACTTTACTGGTATATCAATCTGTTTCGAGTGAGTTTTACGTCTATACTATTTCCATTTAAATTCAAATTGATGCCGGATATCGTGGACAAATGTTTAATAAAATTTAAATACCACTATGAAATCTCGAACAAGTTGTAAATCAAGTCAAATCAGCACAGACAAAAATAAAATAAAAACTTAATGAGCACTCGAGGGGCACTAGTGGAACAAGTTGGCGACGTCCCTGATGCAATGTTTGTCTTGCATATTATACATTTAATAGCTTAATCCAAAACTGAAGTAAACCTTTATTTAAGGTTTCATGCCCAAAAAATGGTAGGTAGGTCGGAAGTTTTTTTTAAGATTGTTTTTATTTTCAAACGAAGCAAATTAAATATGTATTTAAATGAATATATGTTAAAAAACAAATCCTCTTTCCCTGTTAACATGGATTATGTTTAATCAAGGTGAGTATAATGCTCTATAGCTGGATTTCTCGTAAAGCGTGTAATGACTGGGAAAAAGTATGAACCTAAATGAAGAAATTTTATCAAAAAGAAAAAATGTTAACAAGCGAAAAAATGTTCTAGGGTCGGTGAAAAAAAAATAGGGCAGGTCGGGAAACCTGAAACAACCATATTTTTATACGCCTTAGCAAGAATTAGCCAGTAAAGTTATCGACACTTTAGTTACGTAGATGTCGTTACTCTGCATTATTTTTTCATAGACAATAATAAAATTGACAAATCTTGTATTAAAATGAAATCTCGTTTAATACTCTAAAGAACTTTTTGTAAAAATTGTCATCAAATAGTAATGGGGGATTCTTTTTACTGTTTTAAACAGTTTGAAATGATTGGGACTACCTGAGACTGTGCCAATATTTTTGAGAATATTACTGCATTTTTTTGTAATTATTACATGAAAGACGTTTAATTATGCTCCGTATTTCAGACGTTTGCACTTTCGAGTACATGTATTCGAGTATGACAATTAGTTTTGTATTTTAACTTAAATCCTCTTGTAGCAAAATACAAGTACATGGTCAATACAATATTACAAGATCAAGTATGTTTTGTATGGTGGCATATTTCTGCCACCAGTTACCTACTTAATTAATTAGATAAGTATGTGGTGATCACGTTAAAGAAACTAAATAACTACTTAATTACCTAGATAATTATGCGGTTAACTAGATATGTATCGTGATACATTTTCATTCCAGATAAATATCTTAACACGAAAAGTTGTCTGATAGTGCCCACAACTGCCACATAATTATCTAATTAATTAAGTAGTTAACTGGTGGCAGAAGTACTCGTATGCCACCATAGTTTTGTTATAAACGTCATTTGCATTAGACTACAAGCATAAATCGGCAAAATGTATAAATACATTTGGCGAAAGTTCTTCAATGATTACTATTTTGGGTTTGTATTTTTTGTACAGTTGACAACATATATTGTGTTACGAGTTTTGTTTGGGTCGGCGATTGAAGATGCTGAACATTACTTTTTTATTTGCAAAAGATATTTTCGTCAGAGGCGAACTTATAAATACAAGAGGCTTTCATCATCTTAGTGCACAAAAACTTCTATTTGGTATAGATACTTTATCCGAATCTCAGAATGATAGTCTGCCATACGGGGAGGGCCCTAGATAATGTTGTTAAAACTCTTGGCCAAACCCTTTTGTATGTATTTACAAGTTATTTGTATGTTTGTGCAAATACGATAGTTATATGTATACATACTATACAGTATGATTAAACTAAACCAGTGCTCAATGTTTTACTGAGACTGTTGCATTGGGGATATATCGAAAGAAATGGTATTCATCTTCTATCACAACTGTGTTACAATTGTCACATAATCATTAACTGACTCCATTCATTGACAAAACCTTGAAGCTTAAATCGCTAAGAACTAAACATCACTAAAATAGCCAGATTTAGGGTTCATCCACTTTGTCAGCGAAAATTAAGAATCAGGAATATCATCACTGGTATTACAACGTCTATAAGAAGACTTTTGAAGGAGAAACAGTTTACACGTTATTTACTGTAGCGTTATTAGTACTTTCACTATTGAATTATCTTTTCATTACTTTCAAAGTAGCTTACGATAATCTTCACTAATAAAAAGTACACAAGTTAAGAATGAGAAAGATAATTTAAGAACGAAACTGATTTGATAATGCTAAATTAGATATGGTCATTATCCTAAGGAGATAATGAACTTAATGCTGTGTATATTCTGTCCACATTGTAAAGAAACTTTAACATTTAATATAAACAGACGCAAACGTGTTTGACTTTTTAAAATGACTAAATCATCCCTAAATACTGCCAAGGATATATAATAAGTAACAACTTTTGTGGTCATGTGGAAAATATATTTTCTTTTTCGTTTGTTTCATTTATAGGTATTTTTAAATTAATGATGATGCGGCATTTCGAAGATCGTAATTGTTGAAATCTGTTGATACTGTTTGTTCTAATAAGTCGATATTACCGATGGCGACTCAATGAGTGTCGATTGTATATGATAGTGGAGCTTACCCTACGTACAAACCTTCCTTCTTTTGCAGCCGGGCTAAGGACCGTCCTAGGTGGAGTAAACTACTTAAGATCGCAACTACTATAGTACTATATACATTTTTTTTGTATCACTTCGAAAGGTTTCATCATATCATATATCATTTAAAGTAATACTACGATCAGTTTGTGTTCATTATTTTACCTATAATCTTACAGTTTAAACATCAATAAACATGCATTAACAAAAAATAACTCATAATGTATTTATCTGTACATGTATTTGTTGAAGAAAGATGTTTGTACATCATAAAATTAAAAAACAATTAGGTTATTTTATAAGTTTTGTCTGTTAGTAATACCGTAAAAAGATATTTTAAATCGGTTATACATTGCAATGGTTCTTATGAGAGATGTTTTACTCAATGTAACAACAATACTGGATAAAGTCAATTCAAACATTTCATATTCAGATGAGCCAGATACATCTTTAAAATATACTATTTATTAATACATGTAGTTTATTATAACATTATACTAAACACACATGGAAGATTTGGCTGCTCATTGCCATATATAACATCATTCATACCATTCAACTCATGTCAGCCATGAAAATAAACGAATCACTTTCTAAGAAAACAAACCGACACGTTGTAATATTAGCTGTAATCAAGTTACAAGCTACTGATCGTATAATGAAATCAGAATGTTTCAAGACTTCTCGGAATTTCCATTAAACCCTCACATTTCCATAATGCGTTAAAACACAACAGGCCCGGATATGTATCGCCCGGCTTCTAGACGCCTTAATATGATTACAATTTGTTTTCAATAATGGAAGACACTGTCGATGCTATTTAATATAAAGATTCACGAATTGTTATTCTCACGACACCGTTCTTTAAAAATCAAAATGGCCGTGTCTTCTTGAGCAATTATTGCACTTATCACAAATTCGTTTAGCCTAAAGTCGTAACTGAAACCTTATTGGAACTGTATGGACAGGCTAAATACATTTGAGCACAGAATTATCAATTAATGGGGTTTTATACGAAGAGTTCCTGGCGGGAAGACAATTACGTCGGACAATTTTCCGCGGCCATTACTGGCATTAGAGCCTTGTGGTGCGACGATTCCGTGGTTAAGTAAAAGCTTGAAACATGAATGTATCCAATCGGAAATGCTGTTAGCGTTCAGAAGAAGAACTTTCAATAATACTGGAAATATAGACATGTTCTATCCGAGGATCTGAAGGATGCTGTGCGTCTAAACGGGAATTACTGTAAATCAAATATTCCATGTCTGGAGTCCAACATTTCACGAAATTTAGTTATCGGGTTGTTCCACGGGTTGAAATCGAGGGTTCAACGCAAGACTACCGTAACTCCAATGTATTTATAAAGGAGTTACGGTAGTCTTGCGTTGAATCTCGAAATGTTCTCTTGTTTCTCCTCTCAGTTTGTCGTAATATAATATTATAACGTGTTCGCATTACTGTTTTTTCAACTATACATTCTTATTCGACTTATTTACCTCAGTCTCCATAATATCACAGACAGATAGATGTTCGTGTCGGTTACACCTTTGGCTTTCTTTGTGTAAGACGAACGGAACACGTGTGCTTGAGAAAGGTTTTGAACACAACATTATAATTATGTTTCCGTCTCAGCACGCAATTCGGTTTGAAATAAACTCCATTCAAGACATCACGAACAAGTTGAGGAACTAAGTAAGTTTTTTTCGTGTACTTTTATTAATTAATTAATTAAATTAACATTGGTATAATTTGTTCAAGAACAAACTGTTATCAAGTATTTAGTTTAAAATTATTTATTCTACATCGGTTGAGAAACAAAGTTCGTTCACTAAGTTAAAAATTGATATTTTTCTTAATAGTCTTTCCATCTATGTCGCTATAGACTAAAGGTTTACTTCTGCATTTAGGTTCTATACAAAACATAAATTCATGAAAAAGGCAGTATCTTTCATATGCGATATAAAGCCAGTGTACACAGCATTATTTTCATTTTATCTAAAATCATTCGTTGTGAACACATTTTTTACACCCCAGGGCTAAGAAGTAGGCATTTGTCAAGTCTGCGTTTTGGCTTTGGAAAAGGGACAAAGTTGATGCCACGTAAATTCACCCTGTTTGGATAACGCCTGTCGGAGTGAAATAAACCACGTTGGAATGTTTCACCATTTTATTTCACGTATATACGACCGCTAAAAGGAAAAGTACATAAACAAAAAATATATATTTCACGACTATCAGCTTTTCGGATGTAAAGTGGAACTGAAGCTTTCCGAAAGCTGGAACCAATATCTATCGCGGATTGGATAATATATATCTTGATTGACAGCTATGGTCACGTCAGTTACTCTCGATGACTGTACCCTAGGTTCCTAACCAGTAATCGCGACTAATTGAGGGAGTGTGAATTGTGTTTTACAAGGCAGGGTTCGTGCTGACTATCTTCGGATCAGGTGTCAGGGGCTATACCATTTCAACACTTCGCCCCCGTAAGTCGTCTGTGACACTTCGTAAGTAAGCTTTGTTTCTGAGCAACGTGAAATAAATAAATAGCCGTAACTAGGTAAACACGTGTTTAACCGATATTTTATCATTATGTAAACAATATTCACATACAATGTATTTTTAGATATATAGCTTATGTATTTGGATATACAGTCCAACCTCATTTCTTCGACGACCTTTTATCCGAAAACTTGGTAAATCCGAATAAACATCAGGTCCCGATGTATCTTAGGCACGTGGAATAGAAATGAGTTATTCGAAATCATGTATTTTTCGAAATAAATTTCGAACCCGATGAATTCGACTGAATGAGGTCCGACTGTTTTTAAACAGTTATACCACTTGAAGACATGATTAAAATCAAAGCACTGAAAGCGCAGAAAGACTGGGGCAGACGAAGTTTCTTGTGTTCTGTAACGACTTGTCAACCCGAGATTGTAGAAGCATTGCACATTCTCACTCGGGGATGGAAAGAGGGACTTACAAGCAATGTTTATTTCAAAGCGTGCATGTATGACTTGTTTAAACTGGACCATTGATAAGACAGGTTCTAGTTTACTGGCTTCACTTTTTAAACGAACCTTGTTATAAGTCGCCGGCTTCCGACTCTTTTTTATTCCTTTTTCATTTGGTCATGGGCTATATATAAAATCCTTTCGATTCTTTTTGTCTCTTTTCCGAATAAACATTGCAGAACTACGATATTCACCTAGCGGTTTCTATCGTCGATACGATTCATTCATATAATTGTCCGCTTTAATTCTTTAACATTTCCCGCTCGCCGAAATAACAAAATTGCTATTTATAGACCTAAGGAATTACCTTGAACTAAAATCTTCTGTCGTGTGAGTCAGTTTGTTGAAAGCTGTTTATGCAATGGTTTACCGCCGATGTGGGCAAACACTAAATAACGTGTTCATAACATGCAGGTAATATTTTTTTGTAAAAAGACATTTTATGCTTATGACGGTGCACCTCTGAGATGTAATGGAGCATTTCTTTAGGATCTAACAATTGAGGTTATTCTGTGTATTATTGTCCGATACAGAGACATAGAAAGATGTATGTATACACGCCTACATAAGTTAGTCTGACTGTTATATTTCCAATTTAACACCATCAGTAATACTGAGACACAGGGGAGACACTAAGAATAATTTTCTATTGTTGAATGGAGTTACATCTTATGTGCATTGTATTTTTATTAAAAGCTGTTCATGACATTTTTCCCAAAGAAAAAGATGATTTTGCCCTTTGTTGTTATTTACATCAATAATGTAATTTATGTGCATTTCTAACACAGAAATATTGCATGTTCAATATTTGTAAAAAAAAATGTTTGAGTTATTACGTCACTTTTGTTTCATTTTTTCTACATATCCCTTCAAACATTTCACAATAATTATGTTGCTATACATTTCCCGGGGACTTTGGTCTATAAGTCCGCGACGGAATGGATTGTTTTTAAAACATACAATAGAAATTAACAGTAACACTACAGCTACAGTATTCAGTGTGCGGTGAAATAATGGTCAGAATCAGATTCCGGAATAATATGATTAAGGTTTTGATTGGTTAAACGAATCCTTATCTATAATGGTATGACACTATTTTTAAGTCTATAGTAATCAATTAACTTCACTTGGGGGAAAAACAAGAAATATTTATAACAAATATCATAGGTATAATGTAACCTTTAGCACAGAATCGTGATTATAGAATTTAGATTGCTACCTAACGAGGTAGATCTTACAGAAATATATCTATTTTGTAATTGGAATGTTAAGTCACATAAACATCCAATATTAAGAAGTGAAATGTCCAGCTATTGGAGAGGATGATAACCCCAGTTGACTCTTCTAGCCTGGCTTTGGGCATGGTGTAAGGGGCAGTGGTTTGAAGTTATCTAATCTACCATAACCACTCGCTCGCGGAGGCCCCCGATAGCAGAATCACAATGTTAATCGAAAAATGAATTTGCTACAAGAACACTAACTCAGATATACCTGGAACACACGATAATATCATATACGGTCCCTGGATATACATGTAGTATTTGATAGTGTAATATATTTTTTTATAATATCCGTATGAGTAATGCTATGTCGTGAAAGTGACAAGCAGTTTTTGCCATAGTTACAGATTTCAATGTAAAAAAATACAGTCTAATACGTGATTTAGGTAATAACGATGGAGATATTCTTAATTATACATTCAATTTGATAAAGAGTAATTTTTGGTCAAAATGTCGTTTTATAATATTTCGGAAAATGTGTGTAAAGTTGAGTGACGGGAGTTTGGGAACGATTTAGAATTACCCGTATATCATGTTGATGACAATAAGTACTGAATAAAAGTTGTTCTGTTGTTTTTTGTTGTTTAACTGTCTGGTGAATATTATCGAAGTGTTAATGCAACAACAATGTGTGTTGTCATATACCTATCCTATGAGGTCATAGTTCCCTCATTAAAGTGTTGCCATTCGAGTCATTGAAATGCTTCATATATTACAGTTTAAGATCAGTGAAAAACAATGACTTAGTCACATCCAACTTTTAAAACAAAATACATGAAAAATTCTTTCACAAATATAAGTGCTATTAATTTGAATAAAATGCCCGACAATATAAAATCAGTCTCGTCAGTAAATACATTCAAAAGAACATTTAAATTATATTTATTGTAAAAAAAGTCTACACTCTAGTACGTTTGTAATGAAAGTTATTACATGTAATAGCATTTGAATATTACTATATATTGATATATAATTTTATATATGTATATGTTTTATTTACAGTATCTGATGAGTGATTGTCTTGAATGAACGAATGTGAGTTATATAATTATTGTGTTTCAATTTATGTAGCCACAAATTGAGGCGGACTGACAAATCGATACCGCCGAGAGCGTATTTTCAAGGGAGACAATTTCATCAATAAGCCAGCAATTTGCTTGGGATTTCTGGCAACGTTTCTGTTAGAAGGCCAAGTTTTATTTAAGAATTGTACAACTGTTTTTGTATACATCTTTACATGTTACCTTCAATTAATAAAGATATTATTATTATTATAGAATTAAGTATTAGACGTATTTGTTGATTAGGTATAATCATATATATATAGTTATAATTATGTTTTTCTTTTAATAGTTTTAGCGTTGGCGTTGTATTCAATTTCAGTATTTACTAAAGTTCATTATACAGAAATACAACTCATGCAGTATCAAAACTGGGTTTGGTTTATGTCAGGTGTTGATATGATATGTTTGATTTTAATACGCATTCCGTTGTACAGCATTGAATGATTTCAAATGTAGCAAGGTTGCTATTTCTTGTATCGGGAATGTATGTTATAAGGGACATTTCCTGTAGCGTCCTTTCTACCGAACACAGTTGAACCTCCCCCACCTCGAAATTATTTCACATAATTGAAGAGAGAGAATAAGTTGCTACAGGGAACGCAACATACATAAGACAGTGCCTCCCCACACAGACCTCCGGGAAAACAACAATCCATAAAAACATAAGGCATTTGAGGAGACTCACAGTTTGCACAAGTTATGATTACGTCACGACAGAATGAAATAACAATAATCAACAACATAATATAGCAAAAGATGTAAAATGTAAAGATAAAAGCACATGTTAAAATAATATAGGTCATAATTTATAACGGACACAATATAACAAAGTAAGAACATAATATAATAAAGGATGCAAATAACTTAATAAGTTGACCACATGATATAAAGATGTACAGTGGAACCTCCCTAAACCGGACTCCTTCGGGACCAGTTGAAACTTCCGGTTTACAGAGGTTCCCGGTTTGTTACAGGGGAGTTTGTCATTATGATGCTATTTTATACTCTTACCTAGGTTCAGGTCATTATTTCATTGAATGATTGTACATCTTTGAATTTTACATGGTAACCACGTGATATTTCCTTATTTTAGAAGACAATGCATGCAGTTATAACAAACCCTTTATTTTAAAAAAGTACAAGAAAACTTTAAGAAATTCATATATTTTATTTTGTGATGCGGATGAAATAAAATATGAAAAGAAATACTCGTAAACGTGATAATTTCTGCTTTTGGACAACATTTAATGTTTACGTTTTCACTATTTCAAACTCGATATTTCTCTCTATGATCTTTAATAATTACCAATTTATTCGATAATATTCCAATCATAAACAAGATTCAAGATTTATTTACACAAAACATAATCAACGGATTAAGAGTCAATATGTAGTAATTGCCATCGACACTTATCAGATCCGTATTTACATGATAAAATAAAAATGTCAAAATTAAGTTCAAAGGCATATGTCATAAATATGTTTGCACAACATGTATAGAACTTGGTACATAATGTAATAAAAACCAAACATAATAATAGATTTTCACGACTACAAAAGACAGTGCCGGAGTTCCATATTTAAAAGTTGATTATGCTGTATTTAGGCGCCTCTAGAAGGTATGATGTGTTGTTCCTAATTTAAAATTTAGATACGATGCGTTGGCCCGTCGTAAAGTGTTTACATAAATAACTTGCTTGCCATTTGTGGTTGAACCCATATCCATCATTCATATTCATATCAAGTAGACTACATGTACGTGCGATTAATTTTAGGTTGCTGTAAATATTGCTGGGGCTGCTGCTGATATTGTAGTTGTCGTCGTTATTATTGTTGCGAATGTTGTTGGTGTTATTATTGTAGTGAAGCGTTTTTCTGT
Organism: Mactromeris polynyma; assembly: GCA_032209605.1. NCBI lineage: Eukaryota > Metazoa > Mollusca > Bivalvia > Venerida > Mactridae > Mactromeris > Mactromeris polynyma. The sequence continues at coordinate 6,599,171 of JASFXZ010000031.1, read as the reverse complement.
AAATGTTGTTGGTGTTGCTGCTGCTGTTGCAAATGTTTGTTGTGAATGTTGTTGTTGTTTGGGTGCATGCTGTTGTTGTTGTTGTAACGTTGATGTTGTCGTTGCTGCTGATAAATATTTGTTGTGAATGTTGTTTTTGTTTGGGTGAATGCTGTTGTTGTTACGTTGATGTTGTTGTGACTGCTGATGTTGCAAATGTTTGTTGTGAATGTCGTTGTTGTTGTTTGCTCCGCTGCCGCTGCTGTTGCAAAGGTTTGTTGTGAATGTTGTTGTTGTTTGTGCCGCCGCCGCCGCTGTTGTTGCAAATGTTTGTTGTGAATGTTGTTGTGGTGGTAAATTTTGTTGTTGGTTGTCGTTGTTGTTGCTGAGCACATGATTGTTTTTCACGTAGAATTCTCCCCGAACATCATATTGTATTTATTTTACTTTTGTCTACGCCTGCTATGCTGGACTTATATGTTCTCTGCGACAATTTGATTAAAAATAGTTTATACCAAGTCATTTGAACTTAACCTGATTCTTGTGAGCACGTTTTCAGTAGCTTGTGTCAGACGCTAGAACAGAATTAGTATTAGTTGTCCAGCTACATAGGAACACTGGACAGGTCATCTGATCACCGAACATACTACCTGAAAAACAGCGTTAAACTTCAACACAAAAATGGTCTCATCTTCTATCTATAGCGAGAGTGTAAGAAGTTTAGTATTAAGCGAACGAGGATTAAATGTGTGGACCGTACTGTTTTCATGACGGACGGACGAACGAACGGCAAGGTCAAACTAAACGACAACAGTGTTTATTTAACAAAGAGCTTGTAATTGATATCATGGACATAATAAATGGTGTATCAGTCAGTGATGGCATCGTGCCTTTCTCATTCAAATTTTCTCGGAAGTGTCAAGCATTTAAGTGTCTGAGCACATCGCCACGATAAAAGTTGACAGAAATGTGATACAAACTTCATTAGAACTTACGAACTGATGGACATAAAGTTGAAATAAAAATGACGGGACCGGAAAAAAATTGTCCTGGCATTTATAGCCATCCGATACTTAGAATGATTCGGAACTGCTCGGAAGTGAACCTAATTAAAGGAAACAATTAATAAACGATGGCGGTAATTAGAGTATTTACACGGTTTTAATTACCCTCTACTTGTTCATCACCGAGAGTCAGTGTCTGATTTCAATTTCCCGCCAGCGTTTCTCGAATCAAGGTTCAGCTGAAGCTCAATCAATTTCCTTGCCTATAGATAACGCTACCTTGCGGAAAGCTCATCCATTCTGCGCAGAAATAATAATAGAACATTATCTCGTGACTTGAGACAAGCCACGTGACCTCAGGTGCGAATAGTGGATAGTTTTAGTATTTATTATCAGAGAACAATGCCGAGGGATGCCGAATATGGTCAGTTATTAATTAGGTGGTTGGTGGAGCTAATCCAAATTGATCCATGCATTCATTCGTGTTGTCATGACTAGAAAAATAAAAACTGCGGAAGCTACATCGACAAAACTGAGACAAAACTAGATGAAGAGATTTGTCGTTCTTGCACCAAACGGACATTTTGAACGCTGTTTAAAAATACACTGACATACCTTTCTAATTGGTCTACCAACGGTTCTCCGGGTTCTGTGTTCACAAAGGATCGACTGACCTGGATCAAGTTGATTGTGAAATATGTTAGACATTTTCTTAAAGCAATGAAATGCTTTATACAGCACTTTCCATATACAAATGCAAAATACTTAAAATGCGTCATATTAACATTGTGAAAAGATCTACACGTTCACCTGCTTGTTGATAAATTAATTATTTGTACATGTAGTTAAGACCGAAACTGGTCAAAATTAATTCAGGATCAAATTTCAAGAATCGCTATTAACTCATTGATTAATATCTGTTTCTAAACAAATCTGCAATCTGAATATGCAAAACGTTCATATATGACACATTATGTTAAAACATTTAGCTATGCATAGCAATTTGTTCAAAGTTTGAAAGAAACTACATCTGATCCTGAAAACTAATTCTTTGTGAACACGGGGCCTGTTTATATTACTTTCGATAACAAATCTTTATAAGCAGATGTCTCATACATTTATGTTTAAATTTTTATTTTCTAAAGATTGATGAATGAAAGGAAAACGAAATAGTCGATATGCATTATATAGTATTTGTTTTGAATAATATGAGATGATATTAATATGTGACCAATTAGAAAAGTCTTTGTGAGTATATGATTATATGGGAAACTTTAAGAGAATCAAGATTTTACATATATCTATCATCGTTATTGACTATGGAAATACCCTGTCTGATCGAAGACGTGTTAAACAAATTGTCATATAAGAACTACTATGGATAATGAACCTAAATGAAATATAGATATATATCAACTTCATTATTTAAACGCAAGCAGATTCCGGTCATTAAACTAATTAATCAGTTATTAATACATGAAACAGCTGCAAACCACAGTCGATTGTCTCGAGTTATCTCCCTTTATCCCTTCTAGAGTTCTCTCCCTTTATCCCTTCTATAGTACATTGAATATGTATTACTATATTTACATATTCTATAAAACAGATAAAGGGAGAGAACTTTAGACTGGAAAAGGGGAAATAACTTTAGGCAATATCCTGTGCTGCGATAGACCGATAAGTTACGCCTTAATATAAAGGGGAGAAGACTGTCCGTATAATATTAAGGACGATTAGAATTATCACAGAAAAAATCCTTTTTATCTGTATTTATAAATGAAACTAGGATTTTAATGACAATATGTATAATTTTACAGAAAAAATAGAATATCACAATCGTCACTAAATTATAGGTGTACAACGAATTACTTAATTTAGATTCTTATTGAAATATAAACAGTGTATTATGATAAATAAATGATCTAAGTTTATGGGGAATATAATGTAAACGATGATAAACTAATCCGATATATACAAAATAACTTATGTATTATGCGCATGTGGCAATTGGCTCAGTAAGTCAGTAAAGAAAAAGTGGTTGTCACATGCAAATTCTCTTGGTATTTTCTCAATTATCACAAATTCGGAAATTACCCCTATAAGGGCTTATAAGTTTTGCCTATCAAAATGGCCGACAGTTAAGATCAAGGGAGGTAAATATTGTAGATATGGGAACTATTATACAATACAACCTCACTTGCAGACCACCTCAATAATAAGACCAACTCAAAATTAAGACCACAATGTTCAAGTCCATTTACACTGTTTTGTTCTTTATTCAACCTCAATATTGAGACCACCCCAATAAGAAGACCATTTATCAAGGGCCCAAAAGGTGGTCTTATTATGGAGGTTTTACTGTATACTGAAGTTGACTATGAGTAGCACACTGCTTAGTTTTATCATTATCATAAGATGAACTACATTATGGAAATATCCATACACCTGGAACACACTCATATACGATCCCTGCCTTACACCAAGTCTCGGTATGTGTGATGCAGCAGTCAATTCATCTACCAGTCACAAAATAGTTAGAGTAAAGAATAGCAGTAAATCTAGACCACAGGAGATTGTCACGAGTTATCCCCCTTTATCCCTTTTGTAGGACATTGTATATGTATACATAATTGAACTAAACCCAACACAACACCAGTATATGAAAGCAAATGTCACTTCTGCAATTGTTTAGAAGATGAGTTTCATTTTTGTTTCAATGTAAAGTTTATAATAGTTTTAGAAACAAGTAGTCCTATATCCCTTTTTATTATAGACAAAATCCAAACATACTAAAGTTTAGAGAATTGATACAATCCAGTAATAAAAAGGTAGTGAAAAACTTGTCATTTAATTTATCTAAGAGCTTTGAATTGAGAGAACCATCCTTGTAAAGCTAACAAAATGCACTTTTATCTCAAAGTATTGAAGTCATAGTTGTTTTCCCTTTTTGTTTGGATTTTAGTCTATAATACATTACCTCAGTCATAATCTTAGTACTTGAATGATATAAATTAAATAATTGTGTGTGCTGTACATCTTTTCTCTCACCACTTATTCATATATCATGTTAACATATTCAGGCCAGCAAACGTGTGATTAAATACTGGCTAAGAATGATAAAATTACCAAGTTAAAGATATGTATTTAAATGTTATTCAAATGTTATTCAAATGTTAAAGCATTATGATTCTTTGGGGCGGATTAACTGGGTTACAAAAGTCAGACAGAATCTTTATACCAACGGGTTTGGATATGTGTGGGAACAGCAGGGTGCTTACAATGACAATCTTTTTATCTCTCAATATTTACAAAGGCTCAAAGATCAATACTTACAGTCATGGTGGGAAAATTGTACTAACTCTTCTAAATTATATACATATTCACAAATTAAGCCATACCTAAATAGTATTGATGTAAGGAAATTTCGCTATGCCGTAGCATCCTTTAGAAGCTCTTGCCATTCACTTATGATTGAAAAAGGACGACATTTAGGTTTAGACAGAGAAATGCGTGTTTGCCCTTACTGTAAAGACTGCATCGAAGATGAAATACACTTTATTTTGTTATGTCCACTATATTATCAATTACGTAATGTGTACATTTCTCCATTCTATTCTATTTTTCCTTCTATGTATAAACTGAAATTACTTTTTAATGGTAAAGAATAGAAATCACTTAGAAATTTAGCTATGAACATCCACTATGCCTTTGTAAAAAGAGAAAATTTCATTAATTCAGATCAACTGTAACATTATAGTTTTAGGGATGATGGATGGTGAAATGTCTTTTATAGATATGCTACTGGCGTTGTGTTTTTCTGATTTGATTTTATTGAAACATGACCATTATAGGCAGAAAAGAAAACTTATGACAGAATGAATTCTTAAACCAGAAATTAGTATACATTAGTATATACTGTGGCTGTTTATTTGTAATTCGTTGTTAAAAGCAATTGTAATAGTCTTTCATATATTTATATGTCACTCAACACACATTATGTACATATGTTTTGTTACATGTTTATGTGAATGGGCCGGTGGCCATTATCACAAATAAACTCTTCAATCTTGAACGTGCATATTTTATATGCTTGTTCAATGTGTTGCATATGTTCATATGTGTTCCCTACTTTAGAATTAACTTCAAATATGGTAGATAAAAATGTACAGTGGTTTATTGTTTAAAGAAATATTGTATAGATGACTAGTACATCTTAGTTCTTAATTAAACAAAACTGTATTATATAACTTGTATTTATGAATCATGGGCTTAATGACTTAATTTCTAAAGTATCCATAGTATTATATATATATGTAATACTATAGAAGGGATAAATTGAGAGAATTATCGAAGGGATATAGGGAGATAACTCTCGAAGGGATATAGGGAGATAACTCTCGAAGGGATAAAGTGAGATAACTCTCGAAGGGATAAAGTGAGATAACTCTCGAAGGGATAAAGTGAGAGAACTCTCGAAGGGATAAAGTGAGAGAACTCTCGAAGGGATATAGTGAGATAACTCTCGAAGGGATATAGGGAGATAACTCTCGAAGGGATATAGTGAGATAACTCTCGAAGGGATATAGGGAGATAACTCTCGAAGGGATAAAGTGAGAGAACCATCAAAGGGATATAGGGAGATAACTCTCGAAGGGATACATTGAGAGAACTCTCGAAGGGAAATAGGGAGATAACTCTCGAAGGGATAAAGTGAGAGAACTCTCGAAGGGATAAAGTGAGAGAATTCTAGAAGGGATAAAGTGAGAGAACTCTCGAAGGGATAAAGTGAGAGAACTCTCGAAGGGATATAGGGAGATAACTCTAGAAGGGATATAGGGAGATAACTCTAGAAGGGATATAGGGAGAGAATACGTAACTACGGGGAACGCCACATACACAAGACAATACCTCCCCACGCAGACCTCAGGAAAAACAACAATCCACAAAACATAACGCACCTAAGGAGGTCAAACGGTACACATATCTCTAGAAGGGATATAGGGAGATAACTCGTGATATCTCCTGTGATCAAGACTAATACCAAGAACTTTCTTATATACTGATCAAAAGAGCTACATCGACATTATATACTTTGAGAGTCTTCCCTTACAATATGACAATGCAGGCTGAAACAATGAGAGTGATTTAACAGGTTAAAATAATAATAATAATTATAATGATAATTCTTTATTTAAAGATGAACGCTCGACAAGTCTATAAGGCTTATCTCACTCGATGCCATCTAACAAATTGATTGTTTAGATAGGCTAATTCGTTTAAATCACCCATGTACATATATAGGTTACTGCAATCCAAATCAGCATAAGACATATCCGGTAAACTGTGTGATACAGTGTTGGCGGGTTAACAGAACAGAACAGAACATAAAGTTTATTATCGACTTGAGCGATTACAGCTCATCGTCATTAGCAAATGTGTACACTAATACATCATCATGCGATGTGAAAAAATAATTACATATATTAATGAATAACATCAATTACATAGTAATATTGTTGTTCTTAAATAACATAACTCTTCTGACCAGCATATGTTATAACTGAAGTAAGGATGATTAATATACAATTAAACCTCAATAACAAGACCACCATTGGGTCTCTTGAAAACAGGTCTTCTTTTTGAGGTGGTCTTAGTATTAAGGTTGAACAAAGAGCAAAACTGTAAAAATGATCTTGAAAACTGTGTTCTTAATTTCGAGATGTCTTTAGGTGAGGTTTTACTGTATTAAAGATATATTATTTTTTGTTCATGTGTTTACCTAAACAAACATATAAAATATACTTTATCTAGTTAGAACTTCAATAAATATGCATTATCACAAAATTGTATGTCTCTGTATTTGTCAAAAAAAGACGTTTGTATCATCATAGAAATAAAGAAACTTCCAGTGTTTTAGCAAGCGGGTGTCTTTTACTAGTCTTGTCTGTTATATGATTGGTATCGAGACTTTTCAACCCCAAGACTTTTCAACCCCAAGACTTTTCAACCCCTAAGGTAAAATATCCAAGACTTTTCAACCCCACTGTCATTTTCAACCCCTAATTAGCCTAAGACTTTTCAACCCCTGTTAAAATCAAGACTTTTCAACCCCTAATAAACCAAGACTTTTCAACCCCTCGAATATGATTTTAATTGGACAATTATCACATTTGTTACCTGGAAAAATGTTGATAAACACGTTGTCTAAGTTTAATTTTTAAGTTTATTTACATTCCCTAAATGAATACTTATGAAGCATATATACACAAAAAAACATATCAATAATATTTAAACACTTTTTATTCAAACTGGCTCATAAATTGACTCAAAAACACTTTTTATTTCGAATTATCACATTTCATCATTTGATCTGTTATGTTTGAAATATAAATATATTTATAAACAATACAAATATTATGCCAAACAATACACTTATCTGAAACACAGGGGTTGAAAAGTCTAAGAAATAGGGGTTGAAAAGTCTTCAAAGTAGTGGTTGAAAAAGATAAATGTAGGGGTTGAAAATATTCAAACTAGGGGTTGAAAAGTCTCAACAGGTAGGGGTTGAAAAGTCTTGAAATCAGGGGTTGAAAAGTCTTGAAATCAGGGGTTGAAAAGTCCTGGGGTTGAAAAGTCTTCATTTGAAAAGTGGGGTTGAAAAGTCTTGGGGTTGAAAAGTCTGTAAGCCATATGATTAAACAGTATTGTTTTAAACCATTATGCATGGTAATGGTTCTTCTTAATGATGTTTAAGACAATGTAACAACCATACATAGTTCCCACATCTACAATATTTACCTCCCTTGTTCTTAACTGTCGGCCATTTTGATAGGCAAAACTGATAAGCACTTATATGAGTAATTTCCAAATATGTGATGATTGAGAAAATACCAATATAATTTGCATATGTCAACCACTTTTTCTTCAACTTACTGAGCCAAATGCCCACAAGAGTATACTGAATGAGATATTTTTTACAAATCGGATTAGTGTATCTTCGTTTACATTATATTCCCCATAAACTAAAGGAAATTTGACTATCAAACTGGTCGACGTTTCAGAACAAGGGAGGTAAATATTGTAGATGTGGGAACTATCTATACTGGATGATGCCCATTAAAAAAGTTAGGTTCATATGAGACAGGTACATCTTTAAGGGACGCTTAAATGCCAAGTAAGTATCATTATACACTAGTTATAATATCTCTTTTCAATATTAGTAAGGCCTTAAAATAATATATTTGTTTTGGGTTTCATGCCCATCAACAATAGGGTAGGTAAGTCGGATTTTTTTTGTTTTGAAATATTTTGAAACGAAGCAAATTAAACATAGATTTAAATGAATATTATGTTAAAATACAATACCCCGGCCGTGGTCCAGTGGTTAGTGCGCTGGACTTGGAACCCGGCGATCCGGGTTCGATTCCCATGAAAATTTGACAAAAATGTCGATTTTCCTCCTCATGTGGAGAAGTTGCCGACTCCTTGTGGAAGGGTAAGTTAGTACTGGTTAGATTTCAGTCCAGGAAAAACTGGTTAGGTGAACCGGCCGCCGTATATAACTGAAATATCGTTGAGAAACGGCGTTAAACCCGATGAAACAAACAAACAAAAGACAATATCAACACGTTTAATTTTAATCAAGTTGAATATAATTCTCTATAGCTGGAATACTCGTAAAGCGTCTAATAACTGGGCAGATTTAAACACGGACTTATGTGCGTGGCAGAAACAAGGACCTAAAGATTTTTTACCAAAAGAAGAAATTTTACCCTTTTAACATAAAAATGTTAACACGTTCTAGGGTCGGGGTGAAAAAACAGGGTAGGTCGGGAAACCTGAAACACAAATTTGTTTACGCCTAATTGAAATTAAGTAGTAGACAACGTGTCGGATGTATACAGCATAAGTAACACTAATTAATTAAATAACTTAAGGGTGTTATCACAATCCAGGGGTAGGGTCTATCGTGTCTAATTCAGTGAGGATAGATCGAAGAAAACGTGACATATGTAACGCTTACAGTACTTAAATAGGAGAGGATTTAATCTTTGGTGAACAAATTATCATGTTAGGTCCACTTACTGCAAAATCTCACGGCTTTGTTGAATACACTAATTATAAGTACGGTGTACATGAAAGCTTTTTTAATTACATTATAATATACTGTTTAAACAGTTTCCGAGTGTTTGATAGTAATTAATCTCTTCATCATGAATCAGTGTTTGATCTATCGATTCCGTGAGGTGGGTATCAGTGTGGAATAGTCAGCGCTAGAGACAACTTTACTGCTCTTTCTGCTATCTGTATAGCTGACGTTGTGTTAGTTTAAACTATTGATGTCAACGAATTGCAATTTTGGTATATTCGAACATTCGATCTTCTTATTTAATAATACATTAGAAGTTCGAAGATTAACTTTATGTTTTTCAAGTTTGTGTTTTTTACTGATCACTTAAGTCGTAAACATCCCCACGATTGCTAATATTTTCAGGGCCTAAGTGTCATCACGAGAATGTTATATCTCTCTTGCCTCCAAATATACAACATGACATGTCAGTTAACACCTGTAAATGTTATTTTTCACGCGTAAATGTCATTCAATGCGATAATGCCCACCATTGAAATATAATACACTTGCATTCAGCTTTTATAATGAATATATATATTTTATCGAATATTCGAATGCCGAATCAGTATTCCAATATTCGGGCGTACTTGTAACGAATATTCGAATATCCGAATATACGTAGACATCCCTAGTTTAAACATATTTATTTGTCTAAATTGTCATGTAATATACAGTAAATGACAAGATTACAACATGCATGTAACAGGCAAGTAGATAGAATTGGAAGCAAAAGCTTATTGAAATTCTCTCCACTGCATACTAACTACATGTATAAATACATTATATGGCGACTTAATTACAGAAATTGACAATATTTGCCTATATAATTTGTATTATAAGTTCGTACATGTTTCATCTTATTTAAAAGAAAGAATATAACAAATATGTCAATGAAATGTATGTAAAAGAAGGGAAGATAAGATATAGGTGCTGTGTTGTCATATCTTTACAAAATTCCGAATGTGATGGAAATTTAAGTCGGTCAGGATATTGTGTTTTGGTGTACAATAAAGTGATAGTCATCAATTTCATCAGAATCATACATGAACATTTATCATTCGTGGGTAGATAGGACTGGTGTAGAAAGTGTAATATGTTCCATGGGAGAGTACTTTAAAAAGGACTGAACATGCCCAGTGATGTAGTTCGCATTACTTTTGTGACGACGTCAAGATGTCGAAATCACGTTGGGCTGTGGTACGGATGATGCCCTTCAGAAATCATTCATATGTTTATTGTATCTGAAGTGATTTGTAATGTGTGATATGTTAACTCATCCCTATGTATAATTTTCATGAAATTCTAACCAGTAAATAAAAACATGACAGAACTTATCCGCGAACATTTTGAACACCCCTCGTACAAACAGACAGACGGACAAAAATCCGTCACGTTTTGCTATAGAGGACACAACCTCTCCTATGATCTTTACTAGACTGACAAATCCCTGTTGTCAAAATGTCAGGGCGAACAAAATCCATCCGTTGAAAATAACAGATCGGACAAAACCCCTCACACGAAAAGGTCACAGTGGACAAAACTGCCGTTAATGTCGGATCAGACGCATTCCCTCCATAGAAAACATGTCAGAGCAGACAAAACTCTTCCGTGAAAATGTCAGAGCAGATAAAATACCGCCGTGAAAATATCAGAGCGGAAAAAACACTCCCGTGAAAATGTCAGAGCAGACAAATCCCTTTTTTAATAATGTCAGAGCGGATAAAACACTCCCGTGAAAATGTCAAAGCAAACAAAACACTCCAGTGAAAATGTCAGAGCAGATAAAACACTCCCGTGAAAATGTCAGAGCAAATAAAACATTCCCGTGAAAATGTCAGAGCAGATAAAACATTCCCGTGAAAATGTCAGAGCAGATAAAACACTCCCGTGAAAATGTCAGAGCGGATAAAACACTCCCGTGAAAATGTCAAAGCAAACAAAACACTCCAGTGAAAATGTCAGAGCAGTAAAACACTCCCGTGAAAATGTCAGACAAGGTAAAACACTCCCGTGAAAATGTCAAAGCAGATAAAACCCTCCCTTGAAAATGTCAGACAAGGTAAAACACTCCAGTGAAAATGTCAAAGCAGATAAAACCCTCCCGTGAAAATGTCAGACAAGGTAAAACACTCCAGTGAAAATGTCAAAGCAGATAAAACCCTCCCTTGAAAATGTCAAAGCAGATAAAACCCTCCCTTGAAAATGTCAAAGCAGATAAAACCCTCCCTTGAAAATGCCAGAGCAGACAAATCCCCGACCTCCCCTGAAAATGTTAAAGCGGACAAATCCCCTCCTGTAAAAATGTTGCAGTGGACCAATCCCCTCCTGTGAAAATGTCAGAGGGGACAGATCCCCTCCTGTGAATATGTTACAGAGAACAAATCCCCTCCTGTGAAAATGCCAGAACATACAAATCCAATGCTATGAAAATATTAGAGCGGACAGATCCCGGCCTCCGCTATAAATGTCAGAGCGGACAAATCCCCTCCTGTGAAAATGCCAGAACAGACAAATCCCCTCCTGTGAAAATTTCAGGGCAGACAATTCCCCTCCTGTGAAAATGTTAGAGCGGACAAATTCCCTCCAGTGAACATGTCAGAGCGGACAAATCCCTTCTTGTGAACATGTCAGAGCGGACAAATCCCCTCCAGTGAACACGTCAGAGCGGACAAATCCCCTCCAGTGAACATGTCAGAGCGGACAAATCCCCTCCAGTGAACATGTCAGAGCGGACAAATCCCCTCCAGTGAACATGTCAGAGCGGACAAATCCCCTCCAGTGAACATGTCAGAGCGGACAAATCCCCTCCAGTGAACATGTCAGAGCGGACAAATCCCTTCCTGTGAACATGTCAGAGCGGACAAATCCCCTCCAGTGAACATGTCAGAGCGGACAAATCCCCTCCAGTGAACATGTCAGAGCGGACAAATCCCCTCCAGTGAAAATGTCAGAGCGGACAAATCCCCTCCAGTGAAAATGTCAGAGCGGACAAATCCCCTCCAGTGAAAATGTCAGAGCGGACAAATCCCATCCTGTGAAAATGTCAGCGCGGACAAATCCCCTCCAGTGAAAATGTCAGAGCGGACAAATCCCTTCCTGTGAACATGTCAGAGCGGACAAATCCCCTCCAGTGAAAATGTCAAGGCGGAATTTTCAATACGATTAAAATTAGTAATTATATTACAATTTCAGGCCAGTATGTTTGTAGACAAATGACATTTATAACAGTACACATCAGTCCCAATGGGTGTTGTTTGCCTGTTTGTAAAGACTGCAGGAGGAGTGTTCTACATGTAATAGTCACGATATATGTTGTGTCCACCATAGTAAAACAAATGACGGGAGGGTTTTTGTCCTACGCACGTACTGTTTAAATATCCGTCGGATTATTATTAATACTAGTTTGAATATTGACAAAGTGATAACTATTTCACATTTATTCAATTAGCAGTGAATTTCTTTATATAAAGTACTGTGATAATATTATCTGCCTCTAGACAGAAGGAGCTACACCTTGGAAGTGTATAAGTAATGTTATTCTCAACTACGAGATGGGAATACTAGATTACTTCTGAAATTTGATTATCAAAATTATTTCAGGAGGGGGGTCCTTTACTGTGACGGAAATATTAAATACCGAGTCTCTGCCAAGCCTGTATAAGTGACGACAAAGTCCATGTTCAGCTTTTTTTACAGATGTATTATTCAACTTTCATTTCATTCAAAAGTATAAAAATCTGACGTCAACTTTGCGTTTTATAGCAATTCCATCTGAGAACAGCTTAACATATTGATAACAGCTTGAAATGCAAAAGGAAGCTACAAAATGAAGACAAATTATGCAATACTTATAAATATTTCCTCTTTTGTTTAATTCTATAAATTCAATTTAAAAGTCCATATTCTTATTTTAAACAGTACATGTTTATGCTAATACATGTATTGAGGGTATTAGCCTTCAAACAGATGTAGGACTACTCTTCAGCCTTGTACTGTCACGTTTCCCAAAGCCACAGGCGTACGATACCCGTATTTTTACCAACGAGTTAGCGCATAGGATATACCTGTATAGGTCTCGTGTTTTGCAGTTCCAGGAATCTTTTGAGAAAAGTTATATTGCCATGATTTAGAGTACGTCTGTGTGAAGGCACCAACATGCCATTTTTGTAAATATAACTTAACATGGGAAACAAGACTCTCTACCGTAAAGCCCCAAATCATCTTCGTTCAGAGTTTGTGACGTCAAAAACTATGATTGGGAAATATTCGACGTCATAACTATTTACCCAGGAGGGGTTTTGTCATGACATCGCATACTAATTTTCAAAGCTAGGACAGAGTAGCCTACATATAGAATATCAGTTCCAATATGTCATATTACACTGAATACCTCAGTATGTGAAGCACTTAGCTGCTTAATGCGGAGGTCGTATGTTGGAACATCGGGGGACGGCTGTAAGTTGTCCGTGAAATGCTTTTGCTGATAACACGTCATTAGGTTAGCCTGATAAAAACACCACCTCAAAATTAAGAACACAATTTCCATGTCCATTTTCACTGCTTTGCCCCTAATTCAACCTCAATATTTAGACCATCTCAATATTATGACCAGTGTTCAAGGGTCCCTGAAAATACGTTCCTAGTTAAGGAACCTGGGATGGTTCCAGTGAAAACGTGGTACGCGCTCAGGTTTACAAGGTTTACCAGTTTTGAGCGATATAAAATTATCTTTCTGAAATTACTGATCTAAATATTTGAAAAATCGCCATGGTTTAGTCTGATTCCCTGCGTACTATAATTCAAATAGCCGTAACAGACTGGTAGGGGCAGGTAATCCAGATTAGCCGCGGTTTTGTTTATCGTAGCTGTCTTAGCGTGATATTATACGGGAGACAACTGCGCTATAATGATTAATGACACTTTGTTAAAGTTACTTTTCTTGTTTTTTAGGTTTCAGTACGTCGTACTAACATGGCTTTGCTAATTGCACACATAGTGAGTGACCATGACATTTACAACCCGCATTGAAAAAAACAAATGTGTTCACTGTGTTCTTATAGTAAGATAAAGGTGTCCAACTTCATACGTATTTACAATGAAAATATGTACACACATTTGTTTTGACGTACTTTTCAAAGCCATTTCTCAACCGATTTTTATCACTGAGGTCTTAAAATACATACAATGGATTTATGTCGACAGTGTATGTACTCAAAAACTGTTCACAAACAGAATAGACTGTTTTTTTTATCGTCAAACATCAAAAATGGCTAGGTCGGACAACTTCCTACCGTTAGACCGAGTCGGTATTTTCAGAATAAAACTACTATAAATTGCTTTTCATCTGACGAACGACTTTAGATTTCAATAAGAAACATTTAAAAAATTATATTGCAATATCAAACAAATTTTCCGTTAAGTCGAAGTTTTCCAAAAGTCCCGAATTTATCCTTCTTTGTCCATAGGAATTTTGTATATAAGATCTTCTTGATTAACCTTAGTACGAACGAAAATGATATTTTAAAACGCTAAGATTGGTGTTTAACCGTTGACAGAAAGTGAAAGTAGCGATTTACAAGTCAAACGAGCACCTACGAAAATGGCGGAAAAAGAAAGTGTACCGGAATTTTTAAATGCTAGTCAACAGGATCCTGAAGAGCGAAGACAAATCCGTTCAAAGTATAGAAATTTCATAAGTGAATTGCAAGGTATATCTTTTATTATGACATATTCGCTTTTAATGAAAAAGCTCAATTCAAGTTCAAGATGACATATTTTCGGATGTATAAAATCGGATGAATGCATTGAACATTATAAATGAACTGTCATGCGTTTTTATTATAAATCTCTAATAGATGTACAATAATAATGTTATGGTGACAGTGTATAACGAAATACAAATTATATACTTATAGAACTTGGTTTACGCTGCTTTTACTGAGTTACATTACATACTTAGCCTTCATTGTTTTCATTATGCACAAGCCTGTCAGTGTGTTACTCTTAGTTCCAGTTTTCTTTCAATTTGCATGTAGGAGTGTCTAATATTTTCATATCTGCAAATTATATAACTTACTAATGTAGAACGGTTGAAGAATGCAGGCCTTTTTCTATAGTTCCCACGGGTCACAGGCCCAGATACAGAAATTCCCGACTGGGGGGGGGGCGGGGGCAAACATGATGAAAATGCCATGAACTTGAGGTGCACAGCGCCGAGTGGGGGTAGGTTCGGGAGGGGTTCATCCCCCTTCTTGAAGGGGGTCAAGGGGATCGCCCCCGTAACATTGTTTCAAATATATGTATATGAAATGGTGGCTTCTGGTGTATTTCAGGGACAAAATGTTAAGACTCATTCTCGAGAATTGCACTAGTATTATCTTGTCAAAAATACAGAACGTCCAAATCATACAAGTACAAACATTTTAACAAATTTCCAGGGGACAGCCCCTCCTGTAACTACTCCCAGTCAGCCTTCAGTACAAATCCTTGTCACAAACTCTGTGAAATAGTGTAGATATTAAAACTTTCAGGCTGATTTGGCAGAAGTTGACAATTTTTAATGTCCAAATAGAACATTAGCACACTTTTATACTGTATTAACTGGTTACCGCCTAAAGTATATACTTAAACTACTAACAGGTTTATGTATTCTCCCTGAAATACAGGGCGAATTTGTTTTGGAAGACCTAGTTAAGGTTTGAGGTTTCAGTTTTGTTTGGTTGAAAAACTTAAACCAGTTATGACTGAGATTGGTTTGCAAACAAACAGATGGTTTAGTCGAATAAAAATGACCCATATGATTTTGATTGTATACGAACTTAGTGTCAGAAGACCATAACGATTTAGTTGACACAGTCGCATCAAAATCTAATTTCTTTTACTGCAGTTTTGTGATTGCAGACAGATTGGTGCTCGATAAGAAAGTCAGAGTTGAGCAATATGTAACTTGTGTTTTGCAACATTACAATGTGGACGATTTTATAGCCAGGTTCCGATTAAGCAGACATACATTTGACCTGTAGGTTCGACTGTAGGTTGGTGATTTACAATAACATACATTTTCTACTCTCTATACCAATCGTTGTAGCTTAATGCGCAAATTATACATACATGCATGTTCATGTTTCAAGTGGTGTAACATATAAGGAAAAATTTAATCTCCAGTTCATGAATAATTTGTCGTTTATATTAACGTTAAGGTATGTGTATTAGCTATCTCAATAGCATCTAAGTAGTTATGTTTCAAATTCAAATATCTCTTTCGGAAACATGATACGCCTTATAACAATTAGTGACAAAAAACATGCATCATAATGTGCACGCTACGATCAAAGATCTGTTAAGACGATATAATATACCTTCTCACTATTAAACCTTGATAAAAATAGATATCAGACGGAAACTTAAACCTGGGAACAATATTATACATGTATAAATTAGTCCCAGCTTAAACGTTGAAACTATATTAGCCATACCGGATACATAATCTATGTGACTGCTTGTCAAAATGTTTGTTTCTTTAAATTGCCAACTTTCTGGTCAGTAGTGATTGCTAAATGCAGTAACAGACAGAGTGTGAATGTTCTTATAATGTTATTATAATCACGAACATATAAACCAGGGTTAGGGTTATCACTGATATAGGGGTATAAGGTATAGGGGATAACGTGTTTGTAAACAAAACAACCCGATTCCGCGCATGCGCAGTTAACTGGTGGGCAAAAGGGTAAAAGGCGACGGCGCCGTACTATACAACTAATATGGAATGAATGACACGGCGGTAGCCATTAATTTCTACAATGTTTGACATACAATAATAAATTTGGCATCAATTGAAAGGTAATGCTCCCAGCTTTCCCACGACATAAAAATAATGAATTTCAAACTGTTTTGGTTCGAAAAACACGGCTGTAGGTATTTCAATTCTCATTTTTACATATGTGCATCCAATCGATACCAGATCAAAGGCTTCCAAAATAAAATAAAAAAATCAGAATGTGACTTTGAAAATGAGCACATTTTACGACAAATTATTTTCAATTCGTTTAGGTTCGAAAAACACGGCGGTGGGTATTAGAATTCGTATTAATCAATTTATGTGCATAAAGTTTGTACCAAATGAAAGATAATGCACCCAGCTTTCTAACAATGTAAAATATTGAAGTGTGCGAGTTTTCCGAAAATAATTTTTTAGTATGACTTTGACTTTTCTGTATGACATAATAATGTGTATGTGCATAAATAATGTGTTATGTGTGAAATGCATCAATAGTAAATGTTAACATGTACACATATTTAACAAAGACAACAACGTGATATGTTTAATTGTGCGTTTATTTACCATATCTTAATTTTACATTTAGCATTAAAACATATTCAGCATTTATTTGAGTGTCATTCATACACACATATTAAGACATAGCGGTAGATAAATAAATACACATATATCACATGTTAAACAGTTTGTCAATCAACTTTGTCTTGGCTGGCGCTAGGTTTAAAGAGTTGGTAGATTTGATAAACAATTAAATTGTATGGGAATAAATCTTTGCGAAATGTATTGGTTTGAATGGAGTCTAATGGATTCTTGGCTAGCGCTATCCTAGATTTTTACGTAGTACATAAAGCATATTATCATTGTTCGGCAGTGCACAGTCAACTTCTCTACCAATGACAAAGTCTACAAAGCCAAGACTCCGTTTTAAATTAGACTAAATTCCTGTACAACTCACGTGATACCACTCAATTCTGCTTGATTTGTTTTCACACATCTTACAACATTTTTAATGACATCCGGTAATTTACATGTACAGACGTATTTTATTGTTTGAGACTTATCTACTTTACAAGTCATTTTCGGCATTTTCATAACTTTTTGAAGTGGTTCAGATTTGTCATTTTCTGAGCATTTTATGAGATGCATCCTCATAGCGGGAATATCAAATCGAACATTGGTGATTTCACAATTAAAGTTACAATGCACAAGTTCTGTAATATATGCGATGGCAAATACACAACAATCGGATTTGTTCGTTTGCCTTTGTACATCAGGTATTATCACATTTATCGCAAGTTTTTTAGATTCGCCCACATACATTTGTGACAGCTGTATGCTGATATTTGTGTTCACAGTTCTGTAACATAAACGTGTGGAGTTGAGTTTGTTTACACTCGCCACCGGGATAACAAAAACATAACATAAACATAAACGGAGCCAGTTGAATGTTTTTATACGACGTTATACCCATTGGTTAACTTCCGTCCATCAGCATATAAAAATAATTGACACTTCTCAACTTTATTTGTATATTTGTGTCTGATGGTGACAGCAAAAACTGATTGGATGCATATTGGACTCCCACTGGGCCAGACACTGTGAAATGCTGATAAGGGGGCTGAATAAGATTGATATCTAGATAGTGCACGCCGGGGACACTATTGTTTATTGCATAACATTATATTAGTTGTCCAACCCAGTTGTTTCTGCCTCTGTTTCTGATTTTTATCATGTTATCTTATACGGTTAATTTCTGGAATTTGTAGAAGTATGTGTTGCAGGATTTATTGAAGATTTCGGAAATAATCCTAATAGTGTAAATTATTGTCTGTCTCTATTGTAATGTTTGTCCCCACACTAAATTATTTGCTTTAAAGACTGTAATTGTCAATTTTAAGAAATATTTGTTACTACATGAACTTTTGACATATATTATAAAATCTTTTGGATGATTATAATAGACACAATATCCTTATATTATCAAAAAGATGACAAATCTTTGCATTTTTAGTTGCAGTAGTATAAAATAATTATGTTAGATGATCAACTATGAAGTTGATTTTTCTTTCTTTCTGGACAAAATAAAAGTTGTCTATGTACATAAATATTTCCTAAAATGACTTTTATTTACACTTAATAATATTATACATAAGGGGACGGACATTACATAGGTTGATGAGTCGACGGTTCCAGTTTTTTCTGTCAATGGCAGATAGCTACTGTTTCCTTCGCTTTTAATTCTTCTCATTAGGGTTCTGGCTGAATCGTCACCTTTTCTCTAAAATATAGGTAATTTGGTTTTAAAATGGTAAAAGCCAGGAAAAAATTATCAAAATGACTCTTGAGATTCAGCACCTAGTGGAACTCCTGGGAAACTGCTACATGATATTGATAGGAATCTGATAAGAGCCTACATACTACATACTTGCCTGAAGCCTGAGGCTAGTGGGTTACCATGAAGATTCCATAACAAAAAAACATTATATTTTTCAGAAAAGAAGGAAGATTTGATTAATCCAGATTCTAATCAGTTGAACGAACGTTTGAGTGAGGCTGATGAACTTTTTGAGCCAGGTAATGAAAAATAATTATGCTTTGAAAGTAGGCTTTCTTTGCAATTGTTATGATAGTATTAGTAAGGATTATTGAATGTCCAGGGGTCACAACTTCCTGTACCAACCCCCAGTCAGATTTCCCCCAGAAAATGTAACAATATAGTTATGAAATGGTGGCTTCTGATGCATTTCAGGGTCTAAAATTTGAGGACTCATTCATGAGAATTGCACTATAACTATTTTGTTAAAAATACAGAACGACCAATTCATAGTACCAACTTTTTAAAAAATGACCAGAGGTCACAACTTCCTGTACCAACCCCCAGTCAGATTTCTCCCAGAAAATGTTACAATATAGTTATGAAATGGTGGCTTCTGGTGTATTTCTAGGTCTAAAATTTGAGGGCTCATTCATGAGAAATGACTTATTATGTGCGTCTTGTTAAAAATACACGGCGGAACGACCAATTCATACAAGTACCAACATTTTACAAACTTTCTAGGGGACACCACTTCCTGTACCAGATAATTCCCGGAAATGTTTTACAATATAGGTATGAAAGGGTTGCTTCTGGTGCATTTCGGGGTCTACAATTTGAGGACTCATTCATGAGAATTCCACCAGTATTATCTTGTTAAAATTGCAAAACGACAGCGGAAAATTAAAGATAAACAAGAAATATCTTTAAAAAAGATGGTCGGCGCAACTTGAAGTAAGCAAATTTGTTGCAATCTGAAGGTTAAAATTTGTTGCACAACATAAAAAATGCCTAAATGTTACGACTGCCGGTCATTCAATTACGCTATACTACAGAAACTCCGACTCATGTAAGCGGAGATCACTGCGTAGTGTGATTAGTCATAGACAGAGTATAGTTTGTTTCAATATACTTCATCAAAATGACTTAATGCATAAGTCGTGAACTCACAAATTCATGTTAATAAACTTGTTATATAGCGATGTATCTGATTAAAACGATTTAAATGATCGCGACTGGTACATTACACCAAGAAAGTATTCTTAATTCAAACACCGGACAATTCCCCGTGGTGATGACTAATTACAGTAAAACTTCGAAACCTCGAAACCAGACAAGACTCTGGAATTTAAGTCAGTAAGCTGTTCTGGAGGAAAAAGAAGTAAGGACCGTCTTACTGTTCTTGTCTGCGCAAACATGTCGGGGGACGACAAAGTTCCATTATTTGTTATCGGAAAGGCGAAAAAACCTCGCTGTTTCAAAAACATTAAAACATTACCGACAGAATATGATAGTAATAAGAAAGCATGGATGACAGGTGAAATGTTTAAGACATGGCTTTTGAAACTTGACAAACGATTCCGCTATGAACAGCGTAAAGTAGCCATGGTTATTGATAATTGTCCGTCGCAACCCGTCTCTGTAAGTGGTTTACAAGCAATTGACATGGTATTTTTGCCACCGAACACAACCTGTCATACACAACCTTGTGATCAAGGCATCAAATATAGAACGTTGGTCATTTCAAAGCAGTTAGCTGCAATTGACAAACATGATTCATTTAGTGTGTACGTTTTGGATGCTTTACGTCTGCTAAAAACAGCTTGGCTTATGGTAACACAGTCAACAATAGCTAACTGCTTCAAACATGCTGGTTTCGTACCTGAAATTCAGCAAACGTTGTCTCGGGAATACGACGATGACGATGATGATGATATCCCGATATCTCGCCTTGTTGAAATGGCGAAAGTGGATATAGAATCCTACTTAAATGTGGATCTAGACATTCCTGTTTGTAATGAGTCTACATACACTGACATCCTAACTGATTTGATATCAGCTAGGTACAACACTGAAACTAACGACAGCGACGATGAAATTGATGAAGAAACTCCCGTACCTACCCAATCCACACTCTCGGACGCGTTAGTTGGTTATGAGGCTATGGGGAATTATTTTGAGACTCAATCTGGGGCAGAAAATGACCTCAATATGTTGTGTTCATTGTTCAAATCTTTGATGAAGAAGGATTTCGCTCGACGCGCATCCAAACAAACATCAATAAAGGACTTTTAACCAAGTAAAATGAAATGTATCAGTTTGTCGGTGCATATGACCGAACCTATATGTGTGAAAGTGCTTACTACAAATGTGCTTAAATTATGTGCTTCTGTTCTAGTTTATTCATGTTTACATAGGCTTATTGTGTATGTCTGCCACGAACGACAACTGTGTTAGTAATGTTAGTGTCTAAAAATAGAACATCGTAATTGTTTACTATATTGTCTGTATATTATTCATGTGTGTAAGAATAAACGAATCATTTACTTAAATATGTTTTAGTTTTCTTTCATATTCTTTTTTAATTATTATTATTATGAATAATGCTGTGACTATTGATCGACGTGCATTCAGTATGAAAACACTAACAACACACAAATGCCATGCGTTCAGCATGCTTAGTACACTTGCACCGGTGACAGTCAGTTTGTACATATACACGTATGTGTAGTTGTATACGGTAGATGGCTCGAACAGGTAGATGGCTCGAACTAATTGCTCGGTCCGATGGCAGTTCGAGGTTTCGAAGCTTTACTGTAGTCTGGTACTCAGCGTACTCTGCACACCGATAATGTAATGGTGTGGGCATGTAATCCAGGCTAATGCCTAACAACACTACTTACTGGATAAATCATGAAATACACTATAGACAATGTCAACCAATCTGCGTCAATGTTACAAATATTTTTCAGTTGAAGAGAAATTGCCTTGGTGGTTAACGTAAGATTTAATTGGTTTGCAAAACTCTGATATGCAAAATAGCAAAACCATGTAAGTATGGATGTTTGAAGGTTGAGATTTGTTGTGCAAAATAAAAAAATGCCGAGATGTTACGCTTGCTGGTCACTCCAGATCCAAAATGGATTTCGATAAATTCACCAAAATTCAGTGGATTTCAGTAAATTCACCGAAATTGAGTATTACATTCCCTTCCATAAATTATTGAATTTATTAAAAAAATATTAAAGAAAACTTTAATGAATTCAGTAGAGCTAATAGCAGGTGTCACATTTTCTCAACTTCCCACTAAAACACCACCACGATAGATCTCTGTTACGTAATAATCTGTTTTTTTTCAGACGCTTTCAACTTATGTATATATATGCATGATCAGGAAATTGAAAGCGTCTGACTGATGTAGAGTGAGCGTACGATTCTTCCAGACAGTCTCAAGACAATAAACACATCAGGGGGCCAACTTTTATGGCTATTGCTTCGGTCTCAAGGCCAATGAATACAACAGGGGGCCAACTTTTATGGCACTTGCTTCGACTATACTGGTAGTATACAAGAGGAAATCGACCATTAATCAATACATTGTATTTAAAATAGTAATAACCTTAAGACCTAATCAGTGGATATAAGGTTGTATTAGGAATAGAAAAAAGGTCACTCAACAGCCGACTGGGCCTTGGCCCCTCGGTGGATCCGGGCCTGGTAATTGTGTATAATATACATGTACTGTTTAATGACAATTTACTGGAAATAAATTTAACAAGTGAGCCTTTCCCACCATAACCAAAGAAAAAGCCCTGAAATCCTACCCTGACTGAATATTGATAAAAATAATTATTTATACAAATAAACTTTTAAATATGTGGTATGTAACATCTAGCATTTTTGTGTCCCACAACTATGTTTGTGTGGATGGTGGTAGATCAACCCTTGTCTGCTGTCAGTCTG
This sequence comes from Mactromeris polynyma, assembly GCA_032209605.1. NCBI lineage: Eukaryota > Metazoa > Mollusca > Bivalvia > Venerida > Mactridae > Mactromeris > Mactromeris polynyma. The sequence goes on along the minus strand of JASFXZ010000031.1, from coordinate 6,576,003 downwards.
TCCTTCTGTCTGTCCCACAAAACATATCTATCTCGTTAATATTTCAAAAAGTATTTGACCAAGGGTTACAAAACTTCATAGGAATGTTATTCATCAAATGCAATATAAAACAGCATAGTTATGGCCCTTGGTTGAGTAAGATTTTTATTTTTGGTACAATTTTATATGACATCTTTGAAGAAGTTATGGCTGTTTTTCGACTTAAAAATTGGTTTTCGATTTATAACTTTTGAATATCTCTTGGAAGGATGGGATTAAATTCATATTAGGTGCATAGATATAGGATAATAAAATACAGGTCAAGTTCGATTTCAGTTACAGTTCACCAATTTTTGAAGGAGTATTGGCCGCTTTTTGTTAACCAGTATGTTGTTAGGAATTATTTCATCTTACAATCTATATTTGCAGTACAGCGTGCTCGAGAAGTCGCACTTGACTCCCAAGCCGTGTCTCTGATTGCCACGTTTGGTCGTATGAAAGCACAGGCACTAAACACAGAGTTTCTTAAATTTCAGCCAGCAGAATTTGCTAGCAAACTAGTAAGTGAATTATCATTAATCGTCAATTTAATTGTTGATTTTAAATTATCAGTCTGAGTGGTGAAGGCTAAACAGGTCCGTCTGACTTTTTTGTGTGCAGATAGACTAGTTTTGATTTCATCCACTGATATTATACAAACAATATGATTGGCACTTTAAACTCAGTGATTTTTTTGTTAATTTCACTGCCGGATATGTGCACAAAAAGTGTCAATTTCCCCCAAAAAATCACCATTTCTTCCCAATTGTTTGTTCATTTTTCCTTTTATTAAGTCAGGTGTTTGTGTATATAACCTTTTATGAAAGAAACTTTGCTCATACATCACCTCATATATATATGTAACAAACACCAGCCACAGCTGAAAAACATTTTTATAAGCAAAACATCCATTACCTTATAGTCCCAAATTTGGGATTTATCGCGCCTATTTTCCCAATTGAAAATTTGAAATTGACAAAACAGAAATGTTCTTTGCACATAGGACTGTAATTGAAAGAAAATTCGCTAAGGATTATACTTTATGATTTATAGATGAGGTTTATTGGAGGTAAATCACCTGAACACACTGATGGTGTAAGAATATCACCCTTAGGTTGGACCAGATTTGGTAAAGCTGTGCAACCTTCCTTTAAACAGTCGCCACCATTTCAGTATATGTGAGTATTTCTTAATGATATTTGCAAATGTGGGAGACCCAGGACCCCCATTCAAAAATGCAAGGGAAAATCTTGTGCTTCTCAGTTCTCTTACTAGTTTGTATCATTACTATGAATGCAACTTTACTGTTTCAATTGCAAAGACATATAATATCTCTATATTTTTATCATAACTCATCAGGTTGGGGTCTTTCGAAAGAGGACCGAAACCAGTGAAGGTACGTCAGCAGAGAGCCCCTAAAGAAAAAGACAATAATGTCGGAAAAGAGACTGTTCCTCAACAGGTGAGATATACCTGATAATGTTTCCAGAGTTCATTTTTGCATTGATAACCACGGTGGGCATAGAGGTGACATGTGTGAAATTATTTGTATCACATGGTTACAACTTACTAACTCATTTCCATGACTCAGTAATACTAAATTGTGGGAACGAGATAAAAATAATTCCACATAATATGTCACCTCTATGCCAACGTAGATAACCCATATTTTTTTTGTTTCATTCTTTACTTTGCTGTGTGATAGTTTCCCAATTAATGACTTGAATTTCCATTGTGTTTAAAGGAATTCCAATGGAACTTCATATAAATAATCTCCACGAAGTGTAGATGTACATAACATTATTGTAGGGTTGGTCCAAGTCGGGCAGAGTTAACGGCCCTTCGATAAGATACTACCATACTTATTCCATGAAAGTGTGTGTGTAAACTCATTTGTGTTTCATGTATTTTTTACAGATAGTATTACAGAAAGTGACTCTGATATACCATATAACAGGGAATTAAGTCACTTTCAGTGATGGGAATAATTTGATCGCTTACCATTTCTTTAAAGGGTTGAAAATCCTATTTTTTCCGTTAAAATAAAGGTTACACATAATTTGGTTGGATACATAAAACAAGAGCACTGCAAGCAGAAGCAGACGCCCACCTGTGGGTTACATTATCATTGGGACTTAAACTTCCCCAGAAACTGGGCTAAATACAGGCTCTCCAACGTTCCTAGTTTTCCTAATTTTAGAATGGTGGTGTCGTTGAGCTGGAGGTTTCCAGCGAATAACTTGAGTTTCTTTGATCATATTGTAACCAAACTTAGTGTATAGTAAGAACATGTGGAGAGCTCGTTTGGGATTGCTTTTGGACTCGTTCCGCCAAAGGTCAAGGTCACCGTTACTAAACATAGAAATTTGTTTCCGGTGAATAACTGTAGTTTCGTTGATCATATTGTCATCAAACTTGGTGAATAGTAAGAACATGTCAAAAGCACGCTTTGGATGGCTTTTGGATTCCTTCCGCCACATGTCAAGGTCACCGTTACTAAAATAACAATTTGGTTTCCGGCGAATAACTTGAGTTCCGTTGACCATATTGTAACTAAACTTGGTGTATAGTAAGAACTTGTGGAGAGCTGGTTTGGGATTGCTTTTGGACTCGTTCCGCCAAAGGTCAATGTCACCGTTACTAAACATAGAAATTTTGTTTCCGGTGAATAACTTTAGTTCCGTTGATCATATTGACATCAAACTTGGTGTATAATAAGAACGTGTGGAGAGCTCGCTTGGGATTCGTTTTGGCCTTGCTCGGTCTAAGGTCAAGGTCACCGTTACTAAAAATAGCAGTTTGGTTTTCGGCGAATAACTTGAGTTCCGTTGATCATATTGTAACCAAACTTGGTGTATAGTACATGTAAGAACATCTTGAGATCTCACTTGGGATTGCTTTTGGGTTCGTTCCGTCCAAGGTCAAGGTCACTTTAAATTTAAAAATCAGTTTCCACTTAATATCTTCCCTATGCGTGGGTGTATTGACATCAAATAGTTGTTGCATATACATTGTATATATTATATATCTAAGTGTGAGTGTGTGTATGCATGTATCACCTAAGGCACTTTTGCAGCATTGATGATCTTCATGTATTCATTATACAATTAGAGCCTTGGTTAATATTGACTAGGTTGAAAACCTGGTTTGTGGGCATTGCCCATTTCTTGTTCCTAGTTTTTTTGAGTGCTCCAAATTTTTTCTAGTATTCCAAAAAAAGCTCCTAGTATTCCTACTTGTGTATGTTGGATGAGGTCTAGAAGTTTTAAATGTTTATTTGGAGATTTTCTAATAGAAAACAAGAGGAAGCAGGGGTTCCACTTGGTGTCGAATCTCAAGGGTCATTTTGATAATTTTTGACAAGATTTTAAAGCCGAAACACCTATAATTTAGAGAAAAATTGACTCTTCAGCCAGAATCCTGGGGGTCCAAATGTGGCTTTTTGGAAATTCCAGTGATCAAAGGGTCAACTCCAGGGTTAAATGGAACCCCTGACCTGGATGTTTAGTTGACATGTTCCTTTGCTGAAAGTGTGATCTGGTGGTCTGGTATCACTGGTGCATAGTTCAGCCTTCTCAACTTATGACCGAAAAGGTTGGCCTTTGCTTCTGTGATACTTACAAGTGACTGCAGAAACAAATAAACTGTCAACTAAATGTGCCAATTGCCTCGAAGTATGGTTATCAAATAGAAAAAAAGCTGCAAAGATGATAACATGTTTCCTTTCAATAATTCCTACTTTTTATCAATGACTTCCTATTTTATCCTAGTTTCTGTGATTCATTCCTAATTTCCCCTGGAATTTTGGTATATATTGCTGGAGAGCCTGTAAACACAATATTTAAAAACATTTGGACACGGACGACTAGCTACTTCAATAGCTCGTTATTTCTTCAAAACAGATAAGTTAAAAATGGTAATTTTTGTTACAGGGCAGGGAATTCCCTTGAGTCCCTGACTCCCTTTTCTTTCCATGAACTCCCATTTTCAACATACTGTGCATCCCTGGGACCCCTATAATAAACTTTTGTCAAGTAGAAGCTGCATATATGGACCCTAAAAATTTACCAAGGACTCCCAATTTATCAAACATGAGTGTCCAAGGACCCCCTAGCAGAAAAATCCTAGGGAAAACCTTGCTGGGTATCTTCACCAATACAATACATATCAATTGCTCTTTTCCTAGTTGAAAGATTTCAACAGTAATGACCAGCATGAAGCAACGACTGAAGAAGTGGAAAGAGTACATCAGCTTCTAAAGGAGTTATATCGTGATGTTGGTGAAGGTAATGTTAATATAGGCGACATCATTCTCTCTTCATAATTCATTTAAAAAAGATTCATTGTGTCGAATATTGCCGACTATTTACAGTTTGATTGCCTGACGACACAACATAATGTGAGAACATATTCAATGTATTTTTCATATAATCATTGTTTAAATGTCTGCTTTGTCTGTACTACATGTACTTTTATTTTGCAAGGTACTAGTGGGCTCTAGAAATCTTTTTCTATGACACCTGTCTGGGGCTTATTAAAATGTAAAACTCGACCTGTCCAACATAGGAGGCTAGTTGTCTGAGATCATGGGGTCCTGATTAATGTATGATAAGGCTTGTATAAACTACTTTATATGTATTCGCTTGGCTGATTTGTCCGGGACTAACTTCAACGCAACTGTTGGTAGTCCAAATCTGCATTAGACTAGTCCGGGACGTCGGGCTGGTGGATTTGTAAAGACTTGGGTACAAATTTATACATGAAATTTGTGATTAATAGAAGTGAGTAACATGTATTAGAAATGATTTGATTTCTATTTCTATACTTCTATATCATGTTAAAGGTGGTGTTTGTAAATTTACTTTCTTTATGTTTTAGGCAAAAATCCACTGAGCTATTTTGATTTTGTCTTAAATCCGGATTCTTTTGGACACACAATAGAGAACATCTTTCATGTATCGTTCCTAATTCGGGTAAGTATGTGTGCGAGCATTTATTCTAGAGTAAGTAGGTCATTGGTAGACTGCTGTTTTTTTTAAATAGAAAAAACTAATTAATTGCCTGTCTCTGCTGGGTATTTAAAATCCCCCCTATGTAGAATTGTGAAGTGAGGACGCTATCCAGCTGGCTTACAGGTCAATGGTTCTACGGTGTGTCCACCAGGGGCTCCGTACTGCACTAATGGCTGGAAATATCGCTACATGACCCTAGCTGTTTATTTAACCTAAAACCCCATGATAATAAATGAGAACATATCTTAATTTATATTCACCAAGCAGAGTCTTCCCTTTAGCAAATGAATTCAACATTGTGGTGACGTGTACCATTGGATTTTGTTGTGTGGAGAAAAAAGGGGTCTTGAAATTCCATTTATTTCTGATGTTGAGTTCAAGTTCGAGTCAAAATTAGTTGACAGGCTTCTATAGGCTGAAACTGCTTCGCTTTTATTGCAAAAACTGATTTAAATCACTGCAGGTTGTCAAGTGGGTCCTCCTTTTCCCTACTTTTTTACTTGCTCCCTACGTTTTCTTGAAAGAACCCTACTAAACTCTTTTTTTCAAATCTGAGGCGTAGCTCAAAATATTTATTTCACTTGCGTAGAGCACAGGGGTCTAATCATGGAGAATGTACAGTGCAGTGAATTGTACCATTTTTGATATTCGAAAGGTAAGGCATCATCCCTTCTATCCCTACTTCAGGCAATAAAATCCCTACTGTCACCCTGCTTAAAAAAGCCCTACTTTATCCTTAACTTTTGAGAAGAGGCGAGTTGATAGCCTTTCAATGTTGAATTTTCAGGATGGTTTTGTACAAATGGAAATGGGTGTGGATGGATTGCCAGCTATACGTAAGTTTGTTAATTGTGATAAGTGATGCTATATACATGTATATAGTATAATTGTGGATGTCGGAGTAATGGATTTCTGGAGCCCTGAACAAGAAATATATAAGTGAACCCTAGGGGTTGAAACCGAGCACCCCGTGTGACTCTGAAGTAACTGTGAGTGTATTTTAAAAAGCCATCTGAGCAAGTCTAGCAGACTATGAACAGAAACGTTATGGTAATACATCTGCCTTCCTATGATTATCTTGTCACATGACTGTCATTCGAAACCTTTTGGGTCATAGAACTTTCTGTGTCTTACGAAACCTTTTGTGTCATAGGAAACCTTTTTTCATACGGAACATTTTGTGTAATACGGAACCTTTTGTGTCATAGGAAACCTTTTGTGTCTTATAGAAGTTTATGTGTCATACAGAACCTTTTGTGTCATACGAAACCTTTTGTGTCATACAGAACTTTTTGTGTCATACAAAACCTATTGTGTCATTCAGAACTGTGTCATACGGAACCTTTTGTGTCATACAAAACGTTTTGTGTCATACAGAACCTTTTGTGTCATACAAAACCTTTTATCATACGGAATATTTTGTGTCATACAAAACCTTTTGTGTCATACAGAGTCTTTTGTGTCGTACAAAACCTTTTGTCATACGGAACCTTTTGTGTCATACGGAACCTTTTGTGTTGTGTTTAGGTCCAGTAGATCCCGAGGAAAAACATAAGAGAAGTGCTGATGGAAAACCGCAAGTAAATCAACAAACGGTGATCACATTAACACAGGATGAATGGAGGGTAAGGAACTGGGGGGGGGGGGGAATAAAAAAGCATTCAGTACATACTGTAATTACCCTATGTATTGGGACACCCTAAGTTTTGTGACCGCCCCCTGAAAATGCTAAAACATTCATTTTTCATTGTAAATCATTGGGAATAAAAATCGTTGGGTGTTTTTTCTGTTTATAAGTTTTGGGACAGTACTTATTACATATTTGAAAGAAAAGTATTGTGTTCCAAATATTAATTTTCTTAACATTATGGTAGTACAATGCATTTGAGATTACATGATACACCAGTATGTTCTAGCAGTATCCAGCATTTCAATATCCCCTTACTGTTGGTGATAGTAAATAGTTTTTTTTCTCTTTTTGTGCACTAGGATATTTGACCGCAATTATCATTTTCTGTAAAGCTGAGGTTATAGCAATGGTTGATCAATATGTTATTGTATATTTTAGGAATTGGTTCAAGTTTATAAAATAGAAGAAGCGTGTATAGAACGGAAAGAGCCTAGAACAGATGATTCCTAGTTATAAATCTTTACTTGCTACTGGAAACAAACATTACTTCTAGATTCTGTGATAGCATGTACCACAGTTCTGTTCACTGATCTGTCAGTTGAGAATTGAAGGTTGTTGCAGTTTTTTAACTAGAACAACGAACAATAATTGTTTGTCAATAATAAAGGGTGAGAGTCGGAGTGTGATAATTAAATTCCTGATTGGTCATTTTCATGGTTGAAAAAAAACCCAGACAAATTGTGAGGTGTAGTATGGAAATTTTGATGAGATTTTTAGGATTTGTGTCATTTTTTGGCTTACATGTATTTCCATCTTCCAAGTCATTTAGAATCAGTTTAGGAATAATAGTTTGCTTAAATAAGTGTCATTCTGCAGAATTCATGAAATAAGCATTTGGATTATCATGGCAAAACTATGGCTAAATGGGATACATGAATCACAAATATTTTTATTTGGTCCAAACTCAGTGGCTCCAAACTGATAAAGACAAATTCATTTCATAAAACCAGACTTTTTAATCCAAATATGTTATGTGTATTTGTAATTAATAATTATTGTTTGTCAACTTTTCAAGGCAAGATGAATTTCTGTTAAGTGGAAGATCTAGCATCTGAACATGCAACTTTTGAAGTTTTGCAGTTTGTTTTTCAAACATATTTTGTGAAGCTGTGGGCCAAAGATTGTTGCAACTTTGAAATGTGTTCATTATTTGCTTTGCTTTGAAGCAGCCTAAGCATTTGCTTAAATAGGAGTGCAAGGTGTTTATATTGTTGTCTATTTTTAGCTCTACTGGTCAATGGCCAGAAAAGCTTATGCGGTAGCATAGTGTCCGTCGTCTGTAAACAAATGTATGTGATCATAATCAAATTTATACAGTACTTGGATTAATGAAAATTGGAAAAAATCCTAAAATTGAACTTGTGAGCTCTTTTGAAAACTAGCTAGATCTGCCATGCATGATGTGGTTATGGCTCCTTGAAAATGACAAAATTGCTATACATGAGCTTGTGTATAGAGTTTCCATTTTTTATTTGATTCCCTCTAAACTTGGACTGTAATATCAATGTAATTTGATACCCAGGATACCTTGGTTCCTTCTGAAAAAACCCAGACCGATCTGTGCAAATATGACTGCATTATGGGCCTTGAAATTGGCCAATTTCTTTGATCATAAGAGCCTCCATAAATGCCTTCTACGAACCGAAAAGATAAAAAGTGACAACTTTCGGCCAGCCAGTAGAGCACTGGCTCTCGTGGGCCTCTTGTTTTAACATATACATTTTTACATTGTTTTTATATAATTTGTTATATAAATATTTGATGAAATTCTTGGTTTTAATACTTTTGACTTTTTTGGAACTGACTCCACAACTGTCAAGTGGAATGACTGTGTTGCAGTCAATGATTCCCTTACGAGATTTTGTTCATGAAAATCTGGTCCAATCTCACAAGGCGGACTCCATCTCGTGTAATATTCCCAGTCTATGGGTACAAAACAGCAGACACGTATAAAACATAAGCAATAATGCATTGCTAAAAAGCATTCATTAATAGCACTTAATGTATACATGTATGACTCTACTTGACACAAAGTGTATATTATGACAGACATGAAAATATAACATTTGTATAAAAAGCTGATAACAAAAGAGGCAGAGTAAAGAAAAATAATGAAAAATGTTTTGTTGTAAATATTTGAACAATTCTTCCATTTGCATAATTATGTCAGTCACAAGTAAAAGATTAAATGTTAAAACAATTGCAAATCAATTTTGATCCATTTTTATGACATGAATACATGATTAAAATCCATTCAAACAAATATTCAAAAGAATAGTTGAAAAACATGCAGTGACATATTTTTATCAGGTTTAATTGCTTCAACAATAGAAAATGTACTCTTAAATACTATAATGAGCAAATAAAATGGATACGAAAGAGTTTGTAAATGAACATTTGAGCCTTACATAACTGAATCTGACAATATATTAAACAAGGAAGCATAGCGAGTCATTTAACATCTAGATCCATTTTGACACAAAATATCTACAAGTCTTGGAAAACGTTTTAGATAAGCCCCCCCCCCCAACCAAAAAACCCTGATTTGACATCAGAATTGAATCTCAAATGAATTTCTGATACTCTTTAATAGTTCACCACTCTATAAAATGAAATCGTATTTTTAAAGAATTCCTACTTCATCATAATGAGAACTATGTAACTAAACGCTGAGATGGACGACCTGATATTAAAAAATTCATAAGTTCATTTAATATCACATAAAATCTATAATATCGTATTAAGGCTTGTTATATGCAAAGAGTATAAACACCGAGGACGAAAAATTCATGTAAAATTTAATCAAATACAAATAGATACTAAAGTACAAATAACTAATATACTACTGTTTTATACACAGAAAGAAAACCACGATAAGTACAGATACAATGTTATAATCTATCTGACCTTCAACCAAGCGCTCTCACTCGAGTAAATGCCAGTAATTTTGTTAAACCTTAGAATTAATGAAGATCGTTGTAGAAAAAAATTATCAATTCAGAGTGGTTAAAATTTTAAGTCAACAATACAAATATCTAGTTCAAACTGGTTGGATGATAAAACTCAGTCTAGTTCATCTATGGTCTAGTTACTCTGGTCACTCTTCGAACTTGGAGGTTTGAATACTATATAGAGGTGTTCCGAACATTAACTATGGTTCAACCATAGTCACTACAGTTGCTGATCGAACTACCTCTTAGCGTGATATTATACGGGAGGCAACTGCGCTACAATGATTAATGACACTTTGTTAAAGTTACTTTCCTTGTTTTTTCGGTGCAGATAATTGCACATGGTCAGTGTTGTGTAAAGCAATCAAATCTTACGTTAACCGCTAAACCAACTTCTCTCCAACCGAACAACATATGTAACCTTAGCGCGGATTGGTTAACCTTTCAATAAGGGGTACCAAAGACCTAATAAATTTATGTTATTTACGTCTTTAATTGGGGGTACGTTACATTACCGAAATCCTCTGGAATTCGGTGAATTACCGAAATCCATTTTGGATCTACAGAGACCAGCAATTGTAACATCTCGGCATTTTTTACGCTGCACAATAAATCTTAACCTTCAAATTGCGCCGACTATCTTTTGTGAAGATATTAGATCTAGATATATATCTACTATGAAAACATTCAAGGAATATAAAGGTCGAGGCGAATAAATATTATTTTTTAGTATAATTGTTTAACGGATAAAATGTTATACCATCTATATAAGATCTTCTTGATTAATCTTAGTACGAACGAAAATGATATTTTAAAACGCTGAGATTGGTTTAACCACGGACATATAAACGTATGTCCGTGATATAAACCTATGTCCGTGGTTTAACCATTGACAGAAAGTGAAAGTAACGATTTACAAGTAAAACGAGCACCGACAAAAATGGCGGAAAAAGAAAGTGTACCGGAATTTTTAAATTCTAGTCAACAGGATCCTGAAGAGCGAAGACAAATCCGTTCAAAGTATAGAAATTTCATAAGTGAATTGCAAGGTATATCTTTTATTATGACATATTCGCTTTTAATGAAAAAGCTCAATTCAAGTTCAAAATGACATATTTTCGGATGTATAAAATCGGATGAAAGCATTGAACATTATAAATGAACTGCCATGCGTTTTTGTTATAAATCTAATAGATGTTATGGTGACAGTGTATAACGAAATGCAAATTATTTACTTACAGAACTTGGTTCTACTTTGCTTTCATCGTTTTCATTATGCACAAGCATGTCAGTGTCTTAGTTTCAGTTTTCCAATTTACTTTCACTTTGCATACATAGGAGTGTATTTTCCTAATCAGAAAAGAAAATCCCAATCCGAAGCACCTACCAAAAATCCAACAACTGGAGCATCCTGGTATATCTCGAAGCTCTTTTAATAATGTGTCGGAAACTGCTGCATGATATTGATAGGAATCTGATAAGAGCCTACATACTTGCCGGAAGCCCGAGGCTAGTGGGTTACCATGAAGATTCCATAACAAAAAACATTTTATTTTTCAGAAAAGAAGGAAGATTTGGTTAATCCAGATTCTAATCAGTTGAACGAACGTTTGAGTGAGGCTGATGAACTTTTTAAGCCAGGTAATGAAAAATAATTATGCTTTGAAAGTAGACTTTCTTTGCAATTGTTATGATAGTATTAGTAAGGATTATTGTTCAAGTGGAAAGACCTCTCTCATTTATCGGTATATGTATAACTAAGGCCACAATTAAAAATATTTCAGTTTGCCCAAACCCGACCCATGATGACTGGGTGTGGGTAGGTAGGTAGGCAAATTCTTTTTTTTTTATCAGAATTTGCATGAAGATATTAAAACACTGAGTATATCTTTTTTCCCCGTCAAACCTTTGTAGAGACAATCAAAAGCCATGAATTTAAGACCTGTATATACATGTATTAGTCTACTATACTGAATTAAATCATTCAACAATAAACTGAACTTTATTTATAATGTGTAGACTTATACTCAACATATATAAACACTGTCAGAGACTAGAATAAAAAATCATTCATAAATAACGTTTTGTTGTTAAAAAATATATAAATTATATTCCCTAGACCAGCACTATACACTAAATATTGATGTCACAAATTAATTCAGTAAACTTTACCAAACGGTACGAACGTTCTGGGGACGAACACAAAGTGAGAAATATTACATGGCTTTGTTTCAAACTTGATAATAGAAGAAAAATATGATTTTGTTAAGTTAAGGCATATTTACACAGTTGACATTGATAGTCAAAAGCTGTAAGCAACTGTCGTGTGGATTTACCATCGAAATTCTCACGAAAACGAAACGGCACATGACGGAGCGGCCGCCATCTTGAAATTTTGTTTACATGTGAGAGGAAATGAAAGTGGTCTAATATTGTATATATTCCGGGTGATTTCGTACAAAAATGGACCAGAATGTTTTAGAATACTGATATGCTTATAAATACACCAAAGAATCCAGGAGCTCGCCTCAGAAAAGTAAAAAAATTTCAATTTCTCGTCGAAATCCCTCGTCTTCTGCAGTTATTTTTTTTCTAATTAGCAAATAGTTATTGTTTAATTCGTTCCGCATTACCATTGTTGATTAAATCACACGCTTTCTTTTAATCTTATTCACAGTTACTTTCAAACGCAAAGACGACAACATTAAGTTTCATACGATGACGGAGCGGACACGAAAAATATCCGAAAAAAAAAATCTTCCAAAAAACGGCAAAAAAAGAATTTGAGTCGGCGGGTTTTTTTGGGGTCGGTCGCGTTTGGGCAAACATACTATCTTTTTATTTTGGCCTAACTAGAGATAGTAATTGTGTATAATATACTGTTTAGTGACAATTTACTGTAAATACATTTAACAAGTGAGCCTTTCCCACCGTAACCAAAGAAAAAGCCCTGAAATCCTACCCTGACTGAATATTGATAAAAATAATTATTTATACAAATAAACTTTTAAATATGTGGTATGTAACATCTAGCATTTTTGTGTCCCACAACTATGTTTGTGTGGATGGTGGTAGATCAACCCTTGTCTGCTGTCAGTCTGTCCTTCTGTCTGTCCCACAAAACATACATCTCGTTAATATTTCAAAAAGTATTTGACCTAGGGTTACAAAACTTCATAGGAATATTATTCATCAGGTGCAATATAAAACTGCAGAGTTATGGCCCTTGTTTGAGTAAGATTTTTATTTTTGGTACAATTTTATATGACATCTTTGGAGAAGTTATGGCTCTTTTTCGACTTAAAAATTGGTTTTCGATTTATAACTTTTGAATACCTCTTGGAAGGATGGGATTCAATTCATATTGGGTACATAGATATAGGATTTATAATAAAATACAGGTCAAGTTCGATTTCAGTTACAATTCACCAATTTTTGAAGGAGTAATGGCTGCTTTTTGTTAACCAGTATGTTGATAGGAATTATTTCATCGTACAATCTATATTTGCAGTACAGCGTGCTCGAGAAGTCGCACTCGACTCACAAGCCGTGTCTCTGATTGCCACGTTTGGTCGTATGAAGGCACAGGCACTAAACACAGAGTTTCTTAAATTTCAGCCACCAGAATTTGCTAGCAAAATAGTAAGTGAATTATCATTAATCGTTAATTTAATTGTTAATTTAAACTAGCATTCTGAGTGGTTAAGGCTAAACGAGTTCAGCTGACTCTTTTTTGTATGCAGATAGACTAGTGTTGGTTTCTTCCATTGATATTAATGCCAGGCCTTTTTCTGTTCATTTTGGGAAAAAGATTCTAGACCAATTGGGAAAATTTATGTTTTAAAATTTTCTAATTTAGGAAAACTTGAATCACTTCTAAGTTTCAATTTTGGGCATATTCATTGCTGAAAGAGCAGGCTTTTCATATCTAAATTTTATATAAACAAGCATTATAATCTGCATTTCTTATATCAACTGTCAAAATTACACACAAAATGTGGAACAAACATTTATGACACAAGGGACAATAATGGCCAAACTAATTCAAAGAGCAAAATATACCAGGTCCCCGCAGTAGATGATTTTTTGTAGGTGCTTCTGATTGCGATTGTTTTTCTGATTGGGAAAAAAAACATATATTTGGTTTTGGGAATGGGTCAGATAGTCTGACCCGTGGGAACTATAGAAAAAGGCCTGTATGCATAAAATGTTAACGGCAGTTTAATCTCAAGTGATTTTTGTTAATTTTACTACACATATCGGCCGTTTCCTAGTACCAAAAAGTGTAAATTTTTTCCAAAAAATCACCATTTTTACCAATTCTTTGTTCATTTTTCCACCCTCTGGGTGAATTTCTTTTTATTTAGTCAGGTTTTTGAGTAAATAACCTTTTATAGAAGAATCTTTGTTCTTACTTCACTTCATATATAACAAACACTAGCCACAACTGAAAAGTATTTTTTATAAGCAAATCAACCATTACCTTATATTCCCATATTTGGGATTTATTGCGCCTGTTTTCCCAATTGTAAAGGTACAGTCAATAAAATTGTTTTCAAAAAAATTCACTGAAATTTGAAAATAGACAATTTATTTTATCATGAACAGAATGTTCTTTGCACATAGGACTGTAATTGAAAGAAAATTCGCTAAGGATTATACTTTATGATTTATAGATGAGGTTTATTGGAGGTGAATCAACTGAACACACTGATGGTGTAAGAATATCACCCTTAGGTTGGACCAGATTTGGTAAAGCTGTGCAACCTTCCTTTAAACAGTCGCCACCATTTCAGTTTATGTGAGTATTTCTTAATGATATTCTTCCTGTTGTATACATTTCTTACTTTTACCTACTTTTTTACTTGCTCCAGCGTTCGACACTAACGGGAGTCCAAGATTCAGAGACTCCTAAATAGTGTGTATGACTGTCTGATTTCAAGGCCAGACAGTCCGTCGGACTCCTTAAATTTAAAAGTTAGGTCCGAAATCGTCAAAAATTGATTAGCTTTTTGTCCACAACACCACACATCTCGGCTTAACGATAAGTGCCGAATTCATCCAAATTTTGGTCTCCTTGATTTAAAAAGTTAAACGCTGTGCTCCCTACTTTTTCTTGAAAGAATCTTGCTAATCCTACTTTTTCAAATTTTGAGGTTTGCAAATGTGGGAGTCCCAGGACCCCCATTCGAAAAACGCAAGGGAAAACCTTGATTAAAGCATAACTTAAATGCTACAATCTTATGCTATTCAGTTCTCTTACTAGTTTGTATCATTACTATGAATGCAACTTTACTGTTTCAATTGCAATGCAATATAATATCGCTATATTTTTATCATAACACATCAGGTTAGGGTCTTTCGAAAGAGGGCCAAAACCAGTGAAGGTACGTCAGCAGAGAGCCCCTAAAGAAAAGGACAATATTCTCGGAAAAGAGACTGTTCCTCAACAGGTGAGATATCTCTGATAATGTTTCCAGAGTTCCTTTTTGCATTGATAACTACAGTGACATAGAGATGACATCATACATGTGAAGTCTCCCGATTTCTGCGGGAGACTCCTGGTTTTGACAGACAACTCCCGCTCTCCCGGCCGGGAGCCGCGATCTCCCGATTTACAAAGTAAACATCGTGAATTTTTTAGTTCATTGACTTCATTCCCGACTGGTTCGCTGAAATTACTTGTCAAACTGATAATCTAAAGTGTAAAATCGGGATATTAGCAGTCAGAAATACTCTCTAAACCGTCTAAATAGTCTCTAAACCATGGAATCAAGCGCTTGGTGACAATGATCAAAATATGATGCGACCCTCGCTTGTCATGTTGTTTATTCAAGTTTCACACGTTTCTGTTGTATTCAGATATGACAATTGGCAATAAAATTGTTAATTGGCGACTGGATGGAAGGGATGAACCCCCAGATTAAGGCTCAATCTCCCGCTTTTTGAGGTGCAATCTCCCGATTTGCCTTCAGAAAAGGTTCACATGTAAGAGGTGACATGTGTGAAATTATTTTATCCCGTGGCCACAACTTACTAACTCTTTCCCATGATTTAACTATCTCCTTCCCACGGCATAGTTATCTGGCGGCCACGACATAGTTATCTCATGGCCATGACTTACTAACTCATTCCCACAACATACTATGATAAAAATAATTCCACACATGTCACCTCTATGCCACCATAGATAACCCATTATTTGTTATGCCCCCACTCTGAAAAGGGGGGGGGGGGCATAAAGATTTGCCCTTGTCCGTCTGTCTGTCAGTCTGTCTGTCTGTCCTTCTGTCCATCACAAAATCTTGTGTCACTCATATATCCAAAAGAATATGAGCCAGAGTCATTAAACTTTACAGGAATGTTAACCAGTCTATGTAGTTTTGCACCTGGGGTTTCATGTTTGGTTGTGTCCAGTAAGTGCAGAGTAATGTCCCTTGACTTAGTTAAAATATAGCCTACTGAGTATGCAATCTTGTGTCACTCATATCTCCAAAACTATATGAGCCAGAGTCATTAAACTTTACAGGAAAGTTCACCAGCATGTCAAGTTGTGCACCTGGGGTTTCATGTTTGGCTGTGACTAGTAAGTGCAAAGTTATGGCCTTGACTTAGTTAAAACATAGCCTACAGAGTATGCCATCTTGTGTCACTTATATCTCCAAAATATATGAGCCAGAGTCATAAGACTTTACAGGAATGTTTACCAACCTGTATAGTTGTGCACCTGGGTTTCATGTATGGTTACGCCCAGTAAGTGCAAAGCTATGGCCCTTGACTTATCACCATAATCAGTACAGTTGTTCACTTGGTAATTTTGATATCCATTCACAAACTATGAGCAGAATAATAGCATTTGCTTTTGTGACAAAGGCAGCAAGTGGGGGCATCTGTGTCCTATGGACGCATTCTTGTTTGTTTTATTTTTGAATTTGCTGTGTGATAGTTTCCCAATTAATGACTTGAATTTCAATTGTGTTTTAAATGGATTCCGATAAAACTTCATAAAAATAATCTCCACGAAGTGTAGATGTACATAACATTATAGTAGGGTTGGTCCAAGCCTGGCAGAGTTAACAGCCCTTAGACAAGATACTGCCATGCTTGGTACATGAAAGTTTGTGTGTAAATTCATTTGTGTTCCATGTATTATTTACAGATTGTATTAAAGAAAGTGACTCTTCAATTCCTCTGATATACTTTATTACTGGGTATTAGGTCACTTTCAGTGATGGGAATAATTTGATCGCTTACCATTTCTTTAAAGGGGTGAAAATTCTCATTTTTCCGTTAGCATAAAGGTAACACATAATTTTGTTGGATACATAAAACAAGAGCACTGCAAGCAGAAGCAGACGCCCACCTGTGGTTAACATTATCATAGAGACTTAAAATTCCTCCGAAACTGGGCTAAACACAGGCTCTCCAGCAGTCCTAGTTTTCCTAATTTTTCCTAGTATTCCAACAAAAGCTCCTAGTATTCCTACTTGTGTATGTTGGATAAGGTCTAGAAGTTTTAAATGTTTGTTTGGAGATTTTCTAATAAAAAACAAGAGGAAGCAGGGGTTCCACTTGGTGTCAAATCTCAAGGGTCATTTTGATATTTTTTGACAGGATTTTATAGCCAAAACACCTATAATTTAGAAAAATATTTACCCTTCAACCAGAATTCTGGAAATTCCTGGGTCAAATGGAACCCCTGACCTGGATGTTTAGTTGACATGTTCCTTTGCTGAAAGTGTGATCTGGTGGTCTAGTATCACTGGTGCATAGTTCAGCCTTCTCAACTGATGACCGAAAAGGTGGGCCTTTGCTTCTATGATACCTACAAATGACTGCAGAAACAAATAACCAGTCAACTAAATGATCTGTTTGCCTTGGAGTGTGGTAATCAAGTAGAAAAAAAGCTGCGAAGAAAACATTTTTCCTTTCAATAATTCCTACTTATTATCATTGACTTCCTATTTTTTCCTACTTTTCCTAGTCTTCTGTGACTTTCATTCCTATATTTCTTCTGTTTTTTGGGTATATTGCTGGAGAGCCTGTGAACACAATATTCAACATTTTTGTGGACATGGACGACTAAGCTACTACAATAGCTCTTTATTTCTTCAAAACAGATAAGTGAAAAATGGTAGTTTTTGTTACAGTGCAGGGATTTCCCTGACTAAGAAATCTCGAGTCCCTGACTCCCAATTGCAACTTACTGTGCATCCCTTTAACACCTAAAATAAAGTTTTGTCAAGTATAAACTGCATATATCGAACCCTAAAGATTTACCAAGGACTCCCAATTTATCTAACACGAGGGTCGAAGGACCCCTAGCAGAAAAATCCTAGGGAAAACCCTGCAGGGTATCTTCACCTATACAATACATATGAATTGCTTTTTTCTTAGTTGAAAGATTTCAACAGTAACGATCAGAATGAAGCGACAACTGAAGAAGTGGAGAAAGTACATGAGCTTCTGAAGGAGTTATATCGTGATGTTGGTGAAGGTAATGTTAATATAGGCGCCATCTGTCTTAATAATTCAGTAAAAAAACTCTTGACAGTTTGATTGCCTGACTACACAACAGAATTTGAGAACAAAGTTAATGTATTTTTCATATAATCATTGTTTAAATGTCCGCTTTGTGTATACTAGATGAACCTTGATTTTGCAAGGTACTACAGGGCCTAAGATTGTTTTTCTAAGACACCTGTCTAGGGCTTATTGAAATGTAAAATTTGACCTGTCGGACATAGGAGACTTGTTGTCTGAGAATATTTGTCAAGTATTTGACATCATGTGGTCCTGATTAATGTATGATTAGGCTTGTATAAACTACTTTTATATGTTTTCGCTTGTCTGATGTTGTTAAGGTTTAAAACAGACTTGTCCTGGACTAACTTCAGCTCTTCCGAATCAGCATTAGACTAGTCCGGGACGTTGGGCTAGTGGATTACTAGAGCCCTGGGTACAAATTGTATACAGGTAATGTGTTAGTTATTAAAAATATTGTGATGTATATTTCTGTGTTTCCTCTATATCGATGTTGAAAGAGGTGTTTTTAAATTTACTTTCTTTATGTTTCAGGCAAAAATCCACTGAGCTATTTTGATTTTGTCTTAAATCCGGATTCTTTTGGACACACAATAGAGAACATCTTTCATGTATCGTTCCTAATTCGGGTAAGTATGTGTGCGAGCATTTATTCTAGAGTAAGTAGGTCATTGGTAGACTGGTGTGTTTTTTTAAGAAGAAAAACTAATTTATTGCCTGCCTCTGCTGGGTATTCAAAATCCCCCCTATGTAGAATTGTGAAGTGAAGACGCTATCCAGCTGGCTTACAGAAGGTCAATGGTTATACGGTGTGTCCACCAGGGGCTCCCTACTGCACAAGTGGCTGGAAATATCGCTACATGACCCTAGCTGTTTATTTGACCTCAAACCCCATGATAATAAATGAGAACATATCTTAATTTATATTCACCAAGCAGAGTCTTCCCTTTAGAAAATGAATTCAACATTGTGGTGACGTGTACCATTGGATTTTGTTGTGTGGAGAAAAAAAGGGATCTTGAAATTCCATTTATTTCTGATGTTGAGTTCAAGTTCGATTCAAAATTAGGCTGAAACTGCTTCGCTTTTATTGCAAAAACTGATTTAAATCAATGCAGGTTGTCAAGTGGGTCCTACTTTTCCCTACTTTTTTACTTGCTCCCTACTTTTTCTTGAAAGAACCCTTCTAAACCTATTTTTTTCAAATCTGAGGGGTAGCTCAAAATATTTTTTTCATTTGCATGGAGCACAGGGGTCTCATGGAGAATTGCGATGAATTGTACCAGTTTTTATTTCCAAAGGTAAGGAATCATCCCTTCTATCCCTACTTTAGGCAATAAAATCCCTATTGTCGCCCTGCTTAAAAAAAGCCCTACTTTATCCTTACTTTTTGAGAAGAGGCGAGTTGACAGCCTTTCAATGTTGAATTTTCAGGATGGTGTTGTACAAATGGAAATGGATGAGGATGGATTGCCAGTTATCCGTAAGTTTGTTAATTATGACATTCACACTATGCTTGATTAGTTTGATGTTATTTATACAGTATAATTGTGCATGTCGGTATAGTGGATTTCTAGAGCCCCGACTTAAGAAATTTATAAGTGAACCCTAAGGGTTGAAACCAAGGACCCCATGTGACCCTGAAGTAACTGTGAGTGTATTTTATAAAGAGTCATCTGGGTAAGTCTAGCAGACTATGAAAAGCAAGGACGGTATTACATCTGCCTTCCTGTGATTATCATGTCACATGACTGTCATACACTGATCATACAGAACCTTTTGTGTCATACGGAAATTTTTGTGTCAATACAGAACCTTTTGAGTCATACGGAATCTTTTGTGTCAATACAGAATCTTTTGTGTCAATACAGAACCTTTTGAGTCATACAAAATCTTTTGTGTCATACGGAATCTTTTGTGTCATACGGAACCTTTTGTGTTGTTTTTAGGTCCAGTAGATCCGGAGGAAAAACATAAGAAAAGTGCTGATGGAAAACCGCAAGTAAATCATCAAACGACGATCACATTAACACAGGATGAATGGAGGGTAAGGAACTGGGGGAGAATCAAAAAGTATTCAGTACATTCTGTAATTACCCTATGTATTGTGACACCCTAAGTTTTGTGACCGCCCCCTGAAAATGCTAACACATTAATTTTTCATTGTAAATCATTGGGAAATAAAAATCGTTGGGTGTTTTTATGTTTCTAAGTTTTGGGACAGTACTAATTACATATTTGAAAGAAAAGTATTGTGTTCCAAATATTGATTTTCTTACATTATGGTATAGTGCTGTTAGATTGACTGCAATATGGTGTATGAACTTTCAGGACTAGTCCGTGTCAATTTAGGTAAAGAAATGATCTCGTGTGTTAAACTATAACTACTGTTTGGATTACTCTTCGTTCAAAACACAATCCGGGCTTTTTCTCCGTCAAGCTTACGGACAAACACGAACATTTCAATACACCTATTTTGAAATGTGACGGTCCAGGTAATATATTCATATGTTAGCGGTTAATACAATGCATTTGAGATTACATGATACATCAGTATGTTCTAGCAGTATCCAGCATTTCAATATCCCCTTGCTGCTGGTGATAGTTTTTGTCCTCTTTTTTGTGCACTAGGATGTTTGACCACAATTATCATTTTATGCAAGGCTGAGGTAATAGCATTGGTTGATCAATATGTTTTTGTATATTTTAGGAATTGGTTAAAGTTTTTAAAATAGAAGAAGCGTGTATACAACCATCAGAGCCTAGAACAGATGATTCCTAGTTATAAAATCTTGACTGGTTACTGGAAACCAACTTTACTTCTAGATTCTGTGATAGCGTGAACCACAGTTTGGTTCAGAGATCTGTCAGTTGAGAATTGAAGGTTGTCGCAGCTTTTTAACTAGAACAACAAACAGTAAATTTTTAATGTCAATAATATGAAGGGTGAGGGTCGGAGTGTGATAATTGAATACCTAATTGGTCTTTATCATGGTTGGAAAAAAACATGACAAATAGGTTTAAAAGTGTAGTTTGGAATTTTTTATGAGATTTTTATGGATTTGTGTCAAACATTGTGCTTTTTCCATCTTCAAAGTATTTTTTTCTAAATCAGTTTAGGAATAATCACTTGCTGAAATAAGTGTCATTCTGCAGAATTCATGAAGTAAGCATTTGGATTATCATGGCAAAACTATGGCTACATGCAGGCTGTCAAGCGGTCCTTTTTTTTCCTACTTTTTCCTTATTTTTTTACTTCTTCCTACTTTTTCCTACTTTTTGGTCCAAAATTCCTGAAATTTGCTTCTTTTTTGGTTCAAATGGAGTGCATAGACGACTGGAATCATCATGATGAGACTGTACAGACTGGGGAGTGCAGACTGTTAGCCTGTGGCTGATTACTTAATGATCATGCCAAGGTGAAAGATGTATAAGAGTCAAAAGACCTGTCTATGCAGTCTCGTCAAGATGTATACTAGTTAATAATTATCGTCTGGGAGTAATGCAAAGTTCTGCACAAAGGTATGTAAAAACTCCTACTTTTTTAGTACTTATTCCTTATTTTTCCTATTTTCTCCTACTTTTTGGTAAATTTTTCCACTCGACAGTCTGTACATGGGATGCATGAATCACAAATCTTTTTATTTGGTCCAAATGGAGAATAAAATACTTGCCATTACAAGTAGTTGAGAGGTTGGTGTAGAATGATGTGTTAGTTATATTGCAATGAGTGTTAGTTATATTGCAATGAATGTTAGTTATATTGCAATGAATGAGAGGAAATCACTGGATGGCTCAAAACTGATAAAGAAGAGTGGTCCTAGTCATTTCATAAAACCAGACTTTTATCTCAATATGTTACCCTATATGTATTTGTAATTTATAATTATTGTTTGATTACTTCTCAAGGCAAGATGAATTTCTGTTAAGTGGAAGATCTAGCATCTGAACATGCAATTTTTGAAGTTTTGCAATTTGTTTTTCAAAAATATTTTGTGAAGCTGTGGGCCAAAGATTGTTGCAACTTTGAAATGTGTTCATTATTTGCTTTGCTATGAAGCAGCCTTGTAGGTTTGCATTTGCTTAAATAGGAGTGCAAGGTGTTTATATTGTTGTCTATTTTTAGCTCTACTGGTCAAAGGCCAGAAGAGCTTATGCAGTGGCATAGTGTCCGTCGTCTGTAAACAAATGTTTGTGAACACGATCAAGTTGTCAATTTTGATTGTATCTGGATCAAACTTATACAGATCTTAGATTAATGAAAATTGGAAAAATTCCTAAAATTGAACTTGTGAGCTCTTTTGAAAACTAGCTAGATCTGCCATGCATGATGGGGTTATGGCTCCTTGAAAATGACACAATTGCTATACATGAGCTTGTGAATAGATTTTCCATTTTTTATATGATTCTCTCTAAACTTGGACTGTAATATCAATGTAATTTGATAACAATGAGACCTTGGTTCCTTCTGAAAAAGCAAGACAGATCTGCATGACAGCATTATGGTCCTTGAAATTGGCAAGACTTCTGTGATCAATAGAGCCTCCATAAATGCCTTCTACAATCTGAAGTGACCAAATTCGGCCAACCAGTAGAGCACAGACTCTCGTGGGCCTCTTGTTTTAATGTATATATTTTTACATTGTTTTTATTTTATTTTTTATATAAATATTTGATGAAATTCTTGGTTTTAATAAGTTTTGATTTTTTTGGAACTAACTCCACAACTGTCAAGTGGAATGACTGTGTTGCAGTCGATGATTCCCTTACGAGATTTTTTTTCACGAAATCTGGTCCAATCTCACAAGGCGGAAACAATCTCGTGTAATATTCCCAGTGTATGGGTACAAAACAACAGACAAGTATAAAACATAAGCAATAATTTATTGCTAAAAAGCATTCATTAATAGCACTTAATGTATACATGTATGACTCTACTTGACACAAAGTGTATATTATGACAGACGTGAAAATAAAAAAATTCTATAAAAAGCTGATAACAAAAGAGGCAGAATAAAGAAAAATAATGAAAAATAACAAACAAGCATCATTCTAGCTATATAAAACATAGTACACCTGTATAATTGTATAATCTAGCAAGATAAACAGTACACCATGAACATGTACTTGGAATATATCCCAAAAAATCTACTTTAAAGGGTTAAAATTTTATAAGAAAAACAATTTATTTTTTGTCGAGGCCACTTGCGGCGAGCTCGACAGTCACCACAATGGCGGTTCAGTGAATTTCTTCCAATGGTAACGAAGCTCTAAGAAGGCAGAGTAAGGTATCAAAACGATTTTTGTTGTAAATATGTGATCAATTCTTGAATTTGCATATGTCAGTCACAAGTAAAAAGATTAAATGTAAAAACAATTGCAAATCAATTTTGATCCATTTTTAATACATGATTAAAATTCATTCAAACAAAAATTCAATAGAATAGTTGAAAAACATGCAGTGACATATTTTTATCAGGTTAAATTGCATTAACAATAGAAATTTTCACTTAATACTACAATGAGCAAATAAAATGGATACGAAAGAGTTAGTAAATGAACATTTGAGCATTACATAACTGAATCTGACAATAGATTAAACAAGGAAGCATAGCGAGTCATTTAACATCTAGATCCATTTTGACACAAAAAGTCTTGGAATACGTTTTAGATAAGCCCCCCCCCACCCCCCAACCAAAAAAACCCGATTTGACATCAGAATTGAATCTCAAATGAATTTCTGATACTCTTTAATAGTTCACCACTCTATAAAATGAAATTGTATTTTTAAAGAATTCCTACTTCATCATAATGAGAACTATGTAACTAAACGCTGAGATATTGAAAAATTCATAAGTTCATTTAATATCACATAAAATCTATAATATTGTATTAAGGCTTGTTATATGCATAGAGTAAAAAAACTGAGGACGAAAAATTCATGTAAAATTTCATCAAATACACATAGATACTAAAGTACAAATAACTAATCTACTACTGTTTTATACACAGAAAGAAAACCATATATACTAAGTATAGATACAATGTTACCTATTTCACTCAAGTAATTTTGTCATTTTGTTAAAACTTGTATTAATGAAGATCGTTGTAGAAAAATAAATATGATAAGTGTATCCAATAATTATCAATTCAGACTGGCTTAAATTTATATTAACTACATGTAGTGTTCCATGAACAGAAAATGATTCGAAAATGATACTAATTTTAAGTCACAGTACAAATATCTAGTTCAAACTCTCATATTTAGTCCGATACAAAACATCTAGGTATTAGATCATTATTTATGTTTATAAGCATGCCAGACTAGGCGAATACCATGACACAAACAATTAAATATTGACAAGTTATTTAAAAAACTCGAACAAAAATAAACACATAATTCTATAAACTTGCCGTTTAAATATCGATATGAACAAAATTTAAGAATTACGCTCGACGCAAAAAACATAGAAATGACGAGTACAACACACAACAAATAGCATATTGTTCTAACACGAAGCTTAACAAGAACAACGACACTGGTGGATGACCGAACGCCGTGGATAGGCTTAAGAAACACTCAACGAAGAATCAATTATAATTCCATAATTCACAATTGACTTTAGTCAAGCAGTTCTTGTTTTATCACCGATTGCAGCTGAATTTTATAGTCGGCCCTTCTTCAAAATCAACAGAGAAAAAAGTATAAAGGCATATTTGCACAATTATTAGCTACAACATTTTGCCCACAGAACTGAAAAAATGGGCATTAAAATATTTTGTATGTTACACTATTTGATTAAATTTAGTAATTATTTTCAATTAAAATTCCAAGAAAATTTTACACAAATAAGTGATTAACAAGATTTTCTTTCAGTTCATTTAACTTAACAGATTTAGACTAATGGGAATTTGCTATAAGCTAGAAATACACACAGTAAACGTTAACAAAGCATAGCACAGCTATCTATCACATGAATGACATTAACATTTATATTGCCAGGATAACAATGAAAGAAGAATGAGAAAGTATTTTTACATTGATCATCACACTGTTGATTGCACAGTTTGCACCATATACGAACTATTATACAAAATGATTCAACATTTCAATCTTTGATGGAACATCTTCTAATATCATATTGTTTCTCAAGGAGTACTTGGAAGTAATTATACCTATTTCAAAAGAAGAATACACAACATAAACATATCAATTTACTACAATAAAACCTCACTTAAGACCACCCAAGAAGACCATTTATTCAAGGGTCCCAACGGTGGTCTTATTATTGAGGTTTTACTGTATCTTGTAATGCGTAGATAAATCTTTCTAAAGTCACATCTACGAAGACAACAAGTAAAACCGTTGGTCAACATTGTTATAGTGATAACAATTTTCATCAATTAATTTCTCAACCTAACAATTTTCATCAATTAATTTCTCAACCTAACAATTTTCATCAATTAATTTCTTAACCTAACGTGCACCAACACTAATATATAATTGTTTGGTCTATGTAATAAATCAGCTTTTACCAATGGATTTTTCTACAAAAGGAAGACACAAATAAACATATTTTCTGATAGCACAGACTTCATAAAACAAGCAATACTAAAATTAATGTAATAATTTCAACTAAGACACAGATCTTTAATCAAGAGCATGAGAGCTAAAATAGCTTATACACACTTCAAATAACTCTCAAGGTCAGCTATTATAACATAAATATACTGTAATAAAGTCATGTTTTGAGGAACATGAAAAATCGTGTCAATGGCACTTCCCGGGATTCGAACCCAGGTCTACGGATTGCCAGTCCGATGTGCTAACCACTACACCCCAGCGACCTAACGTCTGTCAGCAGCTAATGCGATTGTGGAACGAGATTGTGTGATAGAACTGTGATCTCGGACACAGAAGATATTTGTTATTGATAATTATTGAGATAACGCAACAATCTCAAGACACTGCAGTCGGTGAAAGCACCACCTTAAAAGTCCAATACACAAGAGGCAAGCAGATATATATATATACATGTATAACAATATATATCGATGCACCATACGATATGCAAAATTGTAATAAATGTCAAAATTTAAATCCTAGCTAAATCAACTTGACATCAGAGTCTAAATGTTGTACTCCATCAACGTAGCGTAACTCGTCGGATCACCTCCATAGTTAGCATTCAGCGTGACCTTGACACCTTTACCATAAAGACCGCCTAGTTTAGCTTTTCCTTCCCACATTCCTGTCTGCGGTGAGGACAAATGTGTCCATTCGGTTCCGGCGACGACGGCAACAGCTGAAGCTTTAGGAACTTGGACTCGGAACAGAACTTCATCTCCACAGTCGGGATGCAGGTTCAGTGGTTTCTCCATACAGCAACCTTCCTTCCACTGGGCGTATTGTTTAGGGAATGGATAAGCTGGGCTTGTAATCTTCTTACAGTTGATAAGGTAGTTATAAACCCCTGGTAGCTGCTGATTTTTGTCACTAGCAGGAAGCGAGTATAACTGTAACTTGTAAAATCCTACCGCAGGTAAGGTGACTACAAAGCTGACTACGTTGCCCTGGGTTTGTGTGAAAACAAAATCTGGGAAATCCTTTTCAGACTCGGCATCAAGAAGATTGGCAGTAACCCTCATTTCTTGTGCGGTGGAAAATTGAACTTCAACGGAGTTCTTCTCTAGGTGAATAACGGGATCATGATGGCTTAAGGTGTTGAGGCCGAATTCGTTAAACTTCGGCTGGGCTCCGAGATAACCACCCGGCAGTTTGGGTAACGGCACAGCCTTGACATCTTCATGGCATTCAATCATATACTGTGCCACGTGAAACAGAGTGGTGCCTTCAAGGGAGGGATCATTGGCATAAATCTCAAGACCGAACTCCCCTCTACCCGGTGCAGTGATATTGAAGTATGCCGTGTTACCCACAATCCTGTTCATGCAGTAACCTTCAAGCTCGGAGTCGCTGCTCCTATTGCTCTTAAGCTTGGCCATGAACTGCATGGTCTTGGGAATTCTGAACTGTAATTCAGCCTTTCCATCTCTTGTTAAAACTGTAGCAGTCTGCTGGTAGGTGGCCAAACCATACCTGAAAACAAATGCATCCATTGATATTATCATGGGAGCAATAATATGATAACTGTAAGTAATTTTTGTTCTGTTTCGAAATGGGGTTTTAGGTCACATAAACAGCCAGGGTCATTCTTTCCATCTCCAAGAAAGGAGGAAGGACATCAGTGTCACTTATAGCACTATTTGTGACACATGAAGATATCTACCACCTTCTGCAAGCCATCTTCATTGATGCCTCGCATACAAATTTATACTGTATAAGTGGTAAAGTTTGCGAGGTTGAAAAGTTTGCGAATTTCGCGAATGCACAAAATTTGCAAACGATTTCCACAGTATAGATTTTCACTTCTACCAAAGTATATTTTCCTAAACACCATGTAGCAGCCACTTGGAGTCTGGCACTCCATAGAGCCACATTCAAAACACTGCATGGCCGATAATACTTAGAGGAGTCCTACCTTAACTTTTTGAGCATTAAATAAAATTAAGAAATTGATAATTTTACGATGTGATATCATAAACAAACTTATTTCAGGGATTTGCAAACATTTCTGCATGCGAAACGTTTAGAATTGGCAATTTGCAAACTTCAACACACGACATTATCCACTTATACAGTATCCCGTATGGTAGGGAGCAAGTAATTTGAAGTCAGCGATCATAATCACTTGACCACTGAAATGATAGTCATGAACCAAGCAAATCTAATTAAAGAGATAAGAGACCTAATATCGACTCAATACATTCTATCATCTGTTTAATTTAATCACTGATCTTTTTTACCTTTATTCGTCCCACAAAGCAAAGTGACTTACAAAATGTTTATCAGGCAGTTTCAGATGAAATTTAAGCAGCTCGTCAAAGTTCAAGACTTTCAAGTACTTCTCCAGTTTTTCAAAGATTTAGCTATTTTCACAGATGTAGGAACTTACTGCACTTTTCAAGGCCTTTGCAAAACCTGATGCTAATAAATAAGTTGTGTAGACCCAAACCACAATTACATCAGGAGTGTTAGCCATAAAGTACTTAGACAGAAGACTTTCAACATAGCCTTGACAATGTATCCTGTTTGCTTGTATTTTCGTGGTACTAATGAAATAGTGTTACGGAAGAAAAACTTTTTTTTCGTTTGTGCTCAGTTTCTTCTTTCAAATACTTTACTGTTACTTAATGATGATAATATCATTTCTTTTCCGTATTTCCATTATGCCAAATAATTCCAAAGTATGTTTTGTTGTCAAAAAACAAGAAATACCGCAAAACCGGAAGTATTGCGAAAATAGCAGCAAATACTATCAGAGTGCCACTGTACAATTTCCAACCTCTTCTATAAGTGACGTCATTTCCAGAAAATGTCACATGCGACGTCGCCATGAACTGACAGTAAGCAATATTTGTCCCATATGGCAATATGAAAATGAAGTGAACATATGGAGTAAATGTTGTTTCCTGTTTGCAAATAGTGATATTACATGTTGCGTTTTCTTTGAATGACGTCACTTACAGAAGAGGTTGTAAATCCCATAGCAGTGCTCAATTATATATAGACAAAACTTGAAGTACCTGAAGAACGCAGCACCTGGTCCCCAGTTCAAGTAGGCACATGGTGGGAATGGCTCCGGTTCTGGTGCGTTCACCTCCTCCTGTACTATCTTGTATTCACATACCTGCAAATAAACATAGAAATGTTGTACATCTTGAGGTAAAGGTGTAGAACAACATTATTCTGATCCTACCATCGTTAGTTTAAGTCCCCTTAAAGGCAAGATTCATTGGCAGTCGTCAGAATCATTACATTGGGCAAAATGCAGGCATCAAAGGTGAGATTCATTGGCAGTCGTCAGAATCATTACATTGGGCAAAATGCAGGCATTAAAGGTGAGATTCATTGGCAGTCTTCAGAATCTTTACATTGGGCAAAATGCAGGCATTAAAGGTGAGATTCATTGGCAGTCTTCAGTATCTTTAAATTGGACAAAATGCAGGCATTAAAGGTGAGATTCATTGGCAGTCTTCAGTATCTTTAAATTGGACAAAATGCAGGCATTAAATGTGAGATTCATTGGCAGTCTTCAGAATCTTTAAATTGGACAAAATGCAGGCATTAAAGGTGAGATTCATTGGCAGTCTTCAGAATCTTTAAATTGGACAAAATGCAGACATTAAAGGTGAGATTCATTGGCAGTCTTCAGTATCTTTACATTGGGCAAAATGCAGGCATTAAAGGTGAGATTCATTGGCAGTCGTCAGAATCATTACATTGGGCAAAATGCAGGCATTAAAGGTGAGATTCATTGGCAGTCTTCAGAATCTTTACATTGGGCAAAATGCAGGCATTAAAGGTGAGATTCATTGGCAGACTTCAGAATCTTTAAATTGGACAAAATGCAGGCATTAAGGTGAGATTCATTGGCAGTCTTCAGAATCTTTAAATTGGGCAAAATGCAGGTATTAAAGGTGAGATTCATTGGCAGTCTTCAGTATCTTTAAATTGGACAAAATGCAGACATTAAAGGTGAGATTCATTGGCAGTCTTCAGTATCTTTACATTGGGCAAAATGCAGGCATTAAAGGTGAGATTCATTGGCAGTCGTCAGAATCATTACATTGGGCAAAATGCAGGCATTAAAGGTGAGATTCATTGGCAGACTTCAGAATCTTTACATTGGGCAAAATGCAGGCATTAAAGGTGAGATTCATTGGCAGACTTCAGAATCTTTAAATTGGACAAAATGCAGGCATTAAGGTGAGATTCATTGGCAGTCTTCAGAATCTTTAAATTGGGCAAAATGCAGGTATTAAAGGTGAGATTCATTGGCAGTCTTCAGTATCTTTAAATTGGACAAAATGCAGGCATTAAAGGTAAGATTCATTGGCAGTCTTCAGAATCTTTAAATTGGACAAAATGCAGGCATTAAAGGTGAGATTCATTGGCAGTCTTCAGAATCTTTAAATTGGACAAAATGCAGGCATTAAAGGCAAGATTCATTGGCAGTCTTCAGAATCTTTAAATTGGGCAAAATGCAGGCATTAAATGTGAGATTCATTGGCAGACTTCAGAATCTTTAAATTGGACAAAATGCAGGCATTAAAGGTGAGATTCATTGGCAGTCTTCAGAATCTTTAAATTGGACAAAATGCAGGCATTAAAGGTGAGATTCATTGGCAGACTTCAGAATCTTTAAATTGGACAAAATGCAGGCATTAAAGGTGAGATTCATTGGCAGTCTTCAGAATCTTTAAATTGGACAACATGCAGGCATTAAAGGTGAGATTCATTGGCAGTCTTCAGAATCTTTAAATTGGACAAAATGCAGGCATTAAAGGTTAGATTCATTGGCAGTCTTCAGTATCTTTACATTGGACAAAATGCAGGCATTAAAGGTGAGATTCATTGGCAGTCTTCAGAATCTTTAAATTGGACAAAATGCAGGCATTAAAGGTTAGATTCAATGGCAGTCTTCAGTATCTTTACATTGGACAAAATGCAGGCATTAAAGGTGAGATTCATTGGCAGTCTTCAGTATCTTTAAATTGGACAAAATGCAGGCATTAAAGGTGAGATTCATTGGCAGTCTTCAGTATCTTTAAATTGGACAAAATGCAGGCATTAAATGTGAGATTCATTGGCAGTCTTCAGTATCTTTAAATTGGACAAAATGCAGGCATTAAAGGTGAGATTCATTGGCAGTCTTCAGTATCTTTAAATTGGACAAAATGCAGGCATTAAAGGTGAGATTCATTGGCAGTCTTCAGTATCTTTAAATTGGACAAAATGCAGGCATTAAAGGCAAGATTCATTGGCAGTCTTCAGAATCTTTAAATTGGACAAAATGCAGGCATTAAAGGTGAGATTCATTGGCAGTCTTCAGAATCTTTAAATTGGACAAAATGTAGGTATTAAAGGCAAGATTCATTAGCAGTCTTCAGAATCTTTAAATTGGACAAAATGTAGGTATTAAAGGCAAGATTCATTGGCAGTCTTCAGAATCTTTAAATTGGACAAAATGCAGGTATTAAAGGTGAGATTCATTGGCAGTCTTCAGAATCTTTAAATTGGACAAAATGTAGGTATTAAAGGCAAGATTCATTGGCAGTCGTCAGAATCATTTACATTGGACAAAATGCAGGCATTAAAGGTGAGATTCATTGGCAGTCTTCAGAATCTTTAAATTGGACAAAATGTAGGTATTAAAGGTGAGATTCATTGGCAGTCTTCAGAATCTTTAAATTGGACAAAATGTAGGTATTAAAGGCAAGATTCATTGGCAGTCGTCAGAATCATTACATTGGACAAAATGCAGGCATTAAAGGCAAGATTCATTGGCAGTCGTCAGAATCATTACATTGGACAAAATGCAAGCATTAAAGGTGAGATTCATTGGCAGTCTTCAGTATCTTTAAATTGGACAAAATGCAGGCATTAAAGGTGAGATTCATTGGCAGTCTTCAGAATCTTTACAATGGGCAAAATGCAGGCATTAAAGGTGAGATTCATTGGCAGTCTTCAGAATCTTTAAATTGGACAAAATGTAGGCATTAAAGGTGAGATTCATTGGCAGACTTCAGTATCTTTACATTGGGCAAAATGCAGGTATTAAAGGTGAGATTCATTGGCAGTCGTCAGAATCTTTAAATTGGACAAAATGTAGGCATTAAAGGTGAGATTCATTGGCAGACTTCAGTATCTTTACATTGGGCAAAATGCAGGTATTAAAGGTTAGATTCATTGGCAGTCTTCAGAATCTTTACATTGGACAAAATGCAGGTATTAAAGGTGAGATTCATTGGCAGTCTTCAGTATCTTTACATTGGACAAAATGCAGGCATTAAAGGTGAGATTCATTGGCAGTCTTCAGTATCTTTAAATTGGGCAAAATGCAGGCATTAAAGGTGAGATTCATTGGCAGTCTTCAGTATCTTTAAATTGGACAAAATGCAGGCATTAAAGGTGAGATTCATTGGCAGTCTTCAGTATCTTTAAATTGGACAAAATGCAGGCATTAAAGGTGAGATTCATTGGCAGTCTTCAGAATCTTTACATTGGGCAAAATGCAGGCATTAAAGGTGAGATTCATTGGCAGTCTTCAGTATCTTTAAATTGGGCAAAATGCAGGTATTAAAGGTATGATTCATTGGCAGTCTTCAGAATCTTTAAATTGGACAAAATGCAGGCATTAAAGGCAAGATTCATTGGCAGTCTTCAGTATCTTTAAATTGGGCAAAATGCAGGCATTAAAGGTGAGATTCATTGGCAGTCTTCAGTATCTTTAAATTGGGCAAAATGCAGGCATTAAATGTGAGATTCATTGGCAGTCTTCAGAATCTTTAAATTTGGCAAAATGCAGCCATTAAATGTGAGATTCATTGGCAGTCTTCAGAATCTTTAAATTGGACAAAATGCAGGCATTAAATGTGAGATTCATTGGCAGTCTTCAGAATCTTTAAATTGGACAAAATGCAGGCATTAAATGTGAGATTCATTGGCAGTCTTCAGTATCTTTACATTGGACAAAATGCAGGCATTAAATGTGAGATTCATTGGCAGTCTTCAGTATCTTTACATTGGACAAAATGCAGGCATTAAATGTGAGATTCATTGGCAGTCTTCAGAATCTTTAAATTGGACAAAATGCAGGCATTAAATGTGAGATTCATTGGCAGTCTTCAGTATCTTTACATTGGACAAAATGCAGGCATTAAAGGTGAGATTCATTGGCAGTCTTCAGTATCTTTAAATTGGGCAAAATGCAGGCATTAAATGTGAGATTCATTGGCAGTCTTCAGTATCTTTAAATTGGGCAAAATGCAGGCATTAAAGGTGAGATTCATTGGCAGTCTTCAGAATCTTTAAATTGGACAAAATGCAGGCGGCATTAAAGGTGAGATTCATTGGCAGTCTTCAGTATCTTTAAATTGGGCAAAATGCAGGCATTAAATGTGAGATTCATTGGCAGTCTTCAGAATCTTTAAATTGGGCAAAATGCAGGCATTAAAGGTGAGATTCATTGGCAGTCTTTAGAATCTTTAAATTGGACAAAATGCAGGCATTAAAGGTGAGATTCATTGGCAGTCTTCAGTATCTTTAAATTGGGCAAAATGCAGGCATTAAAGGTGAGATTCATTGGCAGTCTTCAGAATCTTTAAATTGGACAAAATGCAGGCATTAAAGGTGAGATTCATTGGCAGTCTTCAGAATCTTTAAATTGGACAAAATGCAGGCATTAAAGGTGAGATTCATTGGCAGTCTTCAGAATCTTTAAATTGGACAAAATGCAGGCATTAAAGGTGAGATTCATTGGCAGTCTTCAGAATCTTTAAATTGGACAAAATGCAGGCATTAAATGTGAGATTCATTGGCAGTCTTCAGAATCTTTACATTGGGCAAAATGCAGGCATTAAAGGTGAGATTCATTGGCAGTCTTCAGAATCTTTAAATTGGACAAAATGTAGGCATTAAAGGTGAGATTCATTGGCAGTCTTCAGAATCTTTAAATTGGGCAAAATGCAGGTATTAAAGGTGAGATTCATTGGCAGTCTTCAGAATCTTTAAATTGGGCAAAATGCAGGCATTAAAGGTGAGATTCATTGGCAGTCTTCAGTATCTTTAAATTGGACAAAATGCAGGTAGCAGTCATTAAAAGTGATACATATTAATATAAGTTGTACAGACTTGTTTCTCAATTGATGAAAAACTAGTATGTATAAACACAGCGTTGTACATTGGAAACTAACTTTGTAATGATAATGCATTAAACCAAGAAAGGCTAATTAGTACATGTATGCTCTTAAGTAATTCATACAAGTAAATATATACTCAGTACAATCAAAAATGCACAATGTAGGATTTCTAAATTTTCTTTGACCGACTTTTAAGGATACAAAAAAATTGACACGATATTGAATGTGAATCGACATGTAAGGTAAATTTCATGACAATTGATATGTATTTTCATAAAAAAGTGAGTTTCAAAAGTAACAAGAGATGTTTGTAAACATCATGCTCCCTCATGGTTTTTTGTCAGATATATTTGTACAATTGCATAAGCAAGTTCAAAGTATGCTGCACAAATATACATGCTGGAAATGTTTTGTGTTAAAAATGGTAAAAAAGTGTTACATGGATGCATAGTTTGATTAGTGCCATATTGGAAACAGTAACATTAACAACAGTTTGTTTGTTAACTGTAGGTAATGAAAGAGCTCATCTCGAGTCATTGATCAAAAATGGTTTGTGAACAATTGGCCCTTGTGACCTTGAACTTTGAGCCTGTGACACCAAAATCAATAGGGTTCCTCTGCTACCCAAAATAAATGTGTGGACCAAGTTTGAGGATGATAGGTCAAGGGGTTCTTGAGTTATTGATCGGAAAATGAAAAGGTCACGGACCAACCGACATGCGCAAAGCAATATGCCCTCTCTTCTTCGAAGGGGGCATAATAAAATGGAATTTAAAGAAGCATGTTCAGTTAAAAATTGTGCATTTTTAAATGTACCGACTATATATAACAATTGCACACAACAGGGGAGACATTATCACTCATACAGTCTGAAAACTTCCTGACAATCAGGAAATATGCACTTTACAATTATTGAATGAAAAGGCTGACATCTGTACATCATTTCAATATAGTGAACAACTGTGTTAAATCATAAATCAATATTACTCATAGCAGAGAGATATGTAACATTTATGATCTTGTGACAAAGTGGGCATTTGGGCAATACAAAGTAATAGACTGACTACTGAATATAATCTTCCTACATCATGTCTGAGCACAAAGCAACTAAATACACACAAATGCAAGTGTTAAAGTTTTGATTGTGACAAGAGATGTTTTTAAAACATTATGCCCCTCTGTGACCTTGACCTTTGACCCCAAAATCAATAGGGTTGCTCTGCTACCCAAGATGAATGTGTGAACCAAGTTTGAGGATGATAGGTCAAGGGGTTCTTGAGTTATTGATCGGAAACAGAAAGGTTTCAGACCGACAGACGGACAGACCGACATGTGCAAACCAATATGCCCTCTCTATTTCAAAGGGGGGGGGGCATACTTACTTCATGTGGTTTTATTGATGTGGAAAATAAGCAATAAACTTTCAGGCCTTCTCACAGTGAATATAACAGTTGCCATATTGCATTGTATGCCACTAGCATGTTAGTACTGACATGCAAAACATTTGTTCAGCAGTCTTTTGATACAGTAGCGCCTGACCCGTGATAACATTGACAACTTAATGCAGAAAAATGGAGTATGACAGCATGCATGGCAAAAAAAATGTTGCAATTTCATGTGATGTTTTTTTCGAAACCTGAAAACATTTGCAGTGACAAAAGTGCCACAATTTGCCTGACTACAATCATGGGCTACACTCATGGGCCTCTGCACATGATGTTAAACTACAGTAAAACCTCACCTAAAGACCACCTCAATAACATCACCTCAAAATTAAGATCACAATGTTCAAGTCCATTTTCATTGGTCTTTATTCAACCTCAATATTAAGACCACCTCAAAAGTTTTCAAGGGTCCCAAAGGTGGATTTATTATTGAGGTTTTACTGTATCATAATAATGGAAAGAATGTCATCTGTGCAAGCATGTGTCAGTTTGATTTCAAGCAGTAGATTAATACCTGTTTACTATATACCACAGTCATACACGAGGTATGACCATTGGTCATATATCCTCCTAAGTATGACTACACATAAAACATACATCAGTATTATACATTTACTTCATCATCCTTGGTACCCAGGCTTTTCATAACATATATGATACCCTGGACAAACTGACTGTAAAAATCTTGTACTCATGAATAATTAATGAGGTGAAATCTAGCCGCTTGATTGGCCGCATGACACACACCTCATGCGATACGGAAATTGCTAAAGAGTTATGGATGAAATCGTTTTTCGGAGCAAAAGCTCTTCACAAAGGAGATTCCTCCTTTCTTGTTATTGTTCATTTCATTGGTCGAGAAATGCTAATGAATATTCATGCATTACGAAGTTTCGCTTGCCAATTTGCCCAGGGTATCATATATCTTATGAGGATGTTACTTCATATAATCTGTGACAATAAACTGAGTATAGATAACTTCATTGCTTCAATTTGGAATCAGACAGGAACAGTTGACATTTAGTAGCTTCAAATATTGATATATTGATAGGAAAACCTCTTATACTTGATATATATAGCTTTGGTTGATCTTAAGATAAATCTTACGAAACCACCCACTTATAACTTTATTTCTCCACATAACAGGTCTGTGAAATTTCAATGAAATTAACATAGCAGAGAAATTCTTCAAGCAATCGGCATTGTATCAAAATCTGGCAAACAAATTTTATGATTTTCAAGACAGAATTCTTTTTATTGTGTTGCACACTCGGTGTCCCGCTATATAAGCGATTAGTTCTGTGAGCAATTATGGTAATCTGGATTATAATGTAAGGAAATAAATACTTATAACAAGAGGGCCATGATGACCAATGAATCACTCACATGGGCACCTGCAAAAGCTGATATTACGGTCCTGTGTCACAATTTTGTTGAAGTTTTGTTGAAGATTTTCACTAAGTTAGCAAAATGTTTGATTTCAAGCATGTTAAAGAGTTATCACTGTAATTATAATGTACACATGTCTGGAAAGTGACCAGCCCCTCCCCCTGCAGCCTTGTTTTTAAATGAATGACACAATTTTAACAATCTTGGTAGAGGGTCACCATTTGTGTGAAATTATATCAACATTGGGTCAGCAGTTTTTGACAAGAAATATTTCGAAGTTTCCACTATATACATATATAGGGAAAATGGCTCTGCTCCCCTGGCAACACAGTCAGTACAGGTAAAGAATG
Organism: Mactromeris polynyma; assembly: GCA_032209605.1. NCBI lineage: Eukaryota > Metazoa > Mollusca > Bivalvia > Venerida > Mactridae > Mactromeris > Mactromeris polynyma. The sequence goes on along the minus strand of JASFXZ010000031.1, from coordinate 6,538,839 downwards.
AATCATCTTTTGTAACAAAAAGATTGACAATAAGGAAGCAATCACCACTATATTTCTTACCTGTGCGTAGACATTGTCCTTATTTTCTGGCGTATCTTCCTTAGCGTAAACATACAGTATGTAAGAGCCTTTCTGAGGAAGGCGGAGTCTGAAGGAGGCCACACCTCCAACACTTTCTTGCATGCCATAACGATTGAGTTTTACACCACGGTATTCTTCATCATTATTTTCAAACTGAAATAAATTCAAAAACATTCACAATTCTAAAGAGTAATAAGCAGGAGTCTTCATATTTTTTCTTTGGTAAGCAAAATGGCATTATATTACAATTAAACACCGTTTGTTCAGTAATATCACATTCTCAATCTCAACAGTGCATTATGTCAATAAACAGAAAGTTTATCCGCTTACCTGAATAGTGAAGTTGAATGCTACAACGAGCCTATGTGCTGGGTATCTCAGACGAATATTTATCTCACCGCGTCCATATACAACTGCTGTACGATGACTAACAAACTCCAAACCATACTTAAAGAATTGTGGTTTCATGTGAGGCATGTTTTCGAACTCTTCCTGGGCCACCTATAATAAATATAACAAAATAATACAATATATGAAAGAAATGAGAACCAAAAACTAGTATTATAATTATGTTTTAATTGCAAACTTTAGAACAATAACATTAGTTACAACTACTTGTTGTAAGCTGTACTTAATTATGTAAAGCATGTCCAAATTGAGTGCAAATGCATTGTTTAAACTAGACGTGTCAATACAACACGGATGCCCCCCTATGGACTTTCAAGTCGAAAAAGGGCCAAAACTCCTCCAAAAACTTGTGGATTGAAAACACAATCCAAGTTGACCTGGAGATTTATTCACAAACATTTTAAGACTGAAACTCGGACTTAGACATAATAATTAAGTTATGGCTGGGACAAGAAAATTCTATTTTAGTTACAGTGACCTTGACCTTGAACCTAGGAGGCTGGGTGTTGTATGCAACACATTGTCTTGTTATGGTGATTACATGTGCCAAGTCATTTTGAAATCCCTCAATCCATAATGAAGTTATAGCCGGGACAAAAAATTCCGTATTTAGTAACAGTGTCCTTGAACCTAGGAGGCTCGGTGTTGCGTGCGGCTCATCGTCTGGTATGGGGACCACATGTGCCAAGTTATTTTGAAATCCTTCCTTTCATATTATAGTTATAGCCCAGACAAGAATTCAAACACACAGATGGACAGGTGCAACTAGTAATGCCCTCCCATATATATACATGGCAGGGGCATAAAAACGGGTTACATAAGCGTGTACATAAAATAAGCACTCTGACATTGAATTCATAAACTTTTGCTCCATTCCATAAACTGACAAGTGGAACAAAGAACGCGGCTCCATACCTGTCTTTCAAGAAGCTGCCATTTATTATCATCAGGAAAATGGGTGAAAATCAACTGAGCTGGTTCAGTCAAGAAGAAATATTCGTCCAGTTGATAGTGAAACTCTTCCGTTGTTGCTTGTTTGCCAATGATTCGACGCGCCGCCCAGTGAGCATCGATGAGGCACCAGGTACCATAAATGTACACAGCGTTCCATGAATGCTGGTTGGAGCCTGGCTGGAATTTCTGACCAGGTTTATAATCTGCACCCTTGGCATACCCACTAATTATCTTAGAATGTAACCCAGCATAACTGAAATATTAAAGTAACATTATGCTCATTTTTTGTTCATTTGTACCTCAACAAAATTAAATACCAATAAATTACCATTAAAGTGTAATAAAAATATCTAAGTTGATAGGAATAGATACTCAGATATATAAATCATTGGTTGATAGGAATTAAAAACTCTGGGAAAGTTATGAATAAACACCCAAATTCTTTTCTGATTGGTCACCTCTTATACTTTCCTATCTTGCAAAACAGGCAGTGTGGATTTTAGTCACACCGACAGCTGAGGTTGTTAATTCGGATTTGTTGACAGCCGAGGTTGTTAATTCGGATTTGTTTACGATAATTGATGACACTTTAATCCCTACAGGCGTCATAAACACACCAAAAGGTGGGGCCCTTTGTGAGACCCTTAATTGAGCAGTTAGCAGTCACATGTTTTGATTCTACGCTAATTAATCTGTTATACTGTACTCGTTAATTGACGGACAAACAACAAATCGTATAAACTTCCGTAATTATCTGACCAGATTAATCAATCATATCTGAATTTGATTTTCATCAGGGACTTATAAACCATATATATGTCCGTGTTTTCATTGATAAAGACCTACTTGAACTTAGCTGAACTTAGCTAAATTTGTTTAAAAGTTCTGAAATGAGTAGACAAAGTTTTCTTTGAAAGAGAAAATTGATTTGATCAAAGACTGTCCAGGAAAAAGTCAGAGGCAACAGGCTGATAAATATGACATTGGAAAGACTCGGGTGATTTAATCTGACCTCTGCTTCACAAACTATGTTTATAGGACAAAAAAATGTAATGACAATTTGCTGAGGAAGCAGTTGTAAAATTTACAGCCGTTGGCTATGAAAATTGAAATTAACATGTTAAAATTACATTCTTAAAGAACAGATATCGCTCAAGCCAGTAATTTCAGTGATAGAATTGTCCTGTCTGTAACATTACCTGTTATTATTATCATTACACACTTCTATCTAGTGTTCTTTTTTATATAAACATGTTCCAATAATATTTTATATGCTTTAATTTTCAGGTTCATTTAATTCTCAAGAGGATGGTGGAATTGGTGGAAGGCTAATTGAGATTTGTTTTTCCATATTGCATTGTTTATGGAGTATGTTTCGAAATAAATATTGTGTTATTAACCTGTTTTGTTCCATTATTGAACTTTTATTTATAATCCCACACATTTCTGGGACACGGAAGTGTTTAAAATAACACAAATATCATGGAAAACATAATATTACAAGTACTGATACGCACAATATGACTAAACTCAATAATGAGACCAACTCGATATTAAGACCACTTTATGGCGGACCCATAGGTGGTGTCATTATCGAGTTTTTACTGTACAAGTAAAAAATACAACAACTTACTTGCACATTGTATCGAACACCATAGCATATGTTGTTTTACCAGTTTTCAGTCCCATCAGTACTTCTTCGGGACTTCCAGGTTGCACACTCTCGAAGGACATTTCCTTCAGATTCTTGGTTGCTAACCAACGGAAGATAACTCTGTAAAACAGTACTAAAGTGATCAAACAAGTATTGAAAAAACCTAATTGGTAACCACTATGAAAGACAGCAAAAATCTTTCTGCAGTCGGACCTCGTTCATTCGAATTCATCGGGTCTGAAATTCTATTTTGAATAGTACATGGTTTCGAATATCCCATTTCAATTTGACGAGTACTGAAGATACATCAGGATCTGATTTTTATTTTGGATGATCCCGAGTATTCGAAGGTTGTTGAATAAACGAAAAACTGACTGTAGTCAGTTTTAACATCATGGAAGACGTTGTGAGACTCTAGGACTATCTGCATATAAATAAGAATCAAAGAGACTTTCCATAGTTCATACAGAACTTTCCGAAAAACATTCATGTACTTCTCAAGGTCTTTTCCCTATTTTCAAGGACTAAAAATGCTGATTTTTTTATATAGAGAAGGGATCTAGTGTATTTTTCAAGTTTATTTCCCCGGGATGACCATCACAGCAGCATGGATAAAATTACACAGCATGAGAATTACTTTAAGAGCACATAAAACCTGTCTACTTCCATACCGTACTGTATTACCATACTATCACCTACTCAGGAACAGGCTGGACTTACGATTTTACAATATTGAATATTTTTCATTTCGAAATAAAATATTCATGAATTTACATTCCAAAGAAAATTGATATTTACAGCAAACCCATAAAATGTGTTACCTGAAGAAATAAATGGAAGTATGTTCAATAACTATGTGATCAATGTCATTGAAAAGTGATTTAGCCAATGCTCTATTTAAACCGTAATTTTAATCTGCCATCGTTTGAACCCAAACAAAAACCGTTTGACAAGGCCATCCTTAAAAAATAGTTTGTTTGAAAGCACGCTACCTAATCCTGAAAATGGCCCCTACTTAAAACATTTTTTGGGGTGTAAAGAGGGTGGAACTTTTATAGACTGTGTATTAATATTTGAAAAAGAAGTGTAAAATAAATATCTAATTACCTACCCACCTAAAGTTTGCTGGGTAGTGTTATGCCGAACAAACAATTTTCTAAGGATGGCCCAAAAATCATAAAAAATGCAAATTGATAAAAATCTCCTGTCCACTAAATTGACTTTATCTGTTGGACAACATACATAAATAGCAATATCAAACATTATGTATGTTTTGTGTATGAGAGGAATGGTATAATAAAGTACTTACAACCTACTTAACTAATACATAAAATACTTGATGGTCCTTGATGTCCCCATTTATAGTTTTAGCAAATATTTAACAAAATACTTGAGCGAGGAGCAAATAGGTCATAACTAATTTGTAATCAAAGGATGTCAAGTCTGGTACACAAAGAAATATAATATAACACTAGTGTTAAAATGTAGCCCGCATGTTTGCTGTTGCTAGCTCAGATCAATGACGAAATTATAATAAGATTGCACATTAAACATAAATTCCGAAGGCATCATATAGCAGGCATGAAAATACAAAATTCAAAATCAGATGAAAATTCGGCAAGGAGTCCAGATGGCCGCTGAAGCTTATGGCTTTTAAGATGAGTAAAATTGTCTAAAAAACGACCCTTGCGAGCGTCAAATCTGCAGATTTCAGCGGAAAATTCTCATGCCTCTGATATAGGTGCACATTAAATTTTTTAATTTATTACCGCAAGTGAATCACATCAGCTGGACTTGAATGAGTGATATCAGTGGACATCATTGTTGGAAAGAAAACTGAACATATCATATGAAATAATTCAAGACAAAAATATCCTACCTGCATTTTTCTATTTCATTTGTGATATTCTTGGAGAATATAAGATCCCATACCAGGTCTCTGACACTGACGTGGTCACTCTTAGACACCTAGATAAAACATAGTACACACTTGGAGATCAGATAGTAATAAAGCAATATAAAATATATATATCTTTTTTTTGAAGGTTGCGAGTGTTTTTATAACTATACGTTAATAGTTTTACTCACATTCTAAAATAAACAACTGATTTAAAATCAGTTATGGAATAACAAGTTGCAGTAACAATTTTTGTTCTACAGAATTGTCGAAATAATTGAGCGTTGATATGGAAAACTTGGGTAGATAAGGGACTTTAACTACAAACAGTAAAACCTCATTTAAATACAACCTCAAAATTAAAATCACAGTTTCCATTTTCACTGTTTTGGCCTGTATTCAACCTCGATACTAAGATCATCTCAATAAGAAGACCAGTTTTCAAGGGTCCCAAGGGTGGTCTTATTATTGAGTTTTTTCTGTATCTTGGTTTATTTTGGCTATATTGGGAAGATGACCCATACCCTTCAAATTGGGAAGTTGTGCACGTTTAACAAAGAAATTTGGGAAAGTCTAAAAATTACATCAAAATGTTAGGAATATAAGTAGATGTAGTGAATTAATCAACAATTGCTATTCATAAATATAAACTGCCTGTGAGAGAAAAGTCTCTAACTTCCGCAGTTTTTTGGCTAAATTGAACCATAACTTTTTCATCAGATTTATTTAGAATTTTTACATTCAAATTGGGAAAAATATATACTTTTTGGCATTGGGAATATAGCTGAATAATGGCTATAAGATCAGCTGGCAAAAACCCTGTGTATATTGTTAAATAAGACCTTACCTGTATAGCATGATCATCCACAGTATGAAGCACTTGTCTGTCTATCGTCTCGAGGGAAGGTTTCTGGTGCGTAGTGGCTGTCTGAGGCTGAGGAGGAGGGCCGGCATCCTTCTCAGTTTTAACTGGGATAAGTTTGAAGGTGGGTGGGGGTGCTGGAGGCTCCTGACCAACATTTCTACAATGATTGTTACAATAAAATGCATAATTATAATCAAAAGTACAATTTTGATCTATTGTTATATAAATCTATGTCTCATTTTATTTGGGTGATGGTAGGACAAGTAAAGTGTTTATTTATAATTATAGTGTCATCCCTACTTAAAGGGCCAGCCATTTCTGACTTATGAAACACCTACTTTCTGAGCACATTTACTTCCCGATTCCTATCCTATTATGCCAGGTACCAGGCAGGTAGGCTGATGCCTTAACAAGTGTGAAATTGGGTGCACCCTAAAACCAGGTTTAAACCTCCAGAGGCATTTTACTCCATGATGGTTTAGTACCAGTCTAAGTGTCATTTTCCCATATACATCTCAACAATATGTGTCAATATGTATTAATATATGTCTCAAAGATTTTACTAGTGCTATTGAGCGACCAGTAAACAATTATCTAGAGTCGTAAAAACTATTGAAAGCCTACAGCCTGTGCCTTTTCAATTGGGAAACAAGAGTGGCAAAATGTCACAAAATACGCCCGTCATAAGTCAGAGCTCAGAGTTAAAACAATACAAATTTTAGGTACTTTCTAAAATCAAAGGGTGATAACTCCCGAGTGACTTGAGCGATATGGCTGGTTATCGCACTTGGCCGAGATATTACGCCCACAAACATTTTCACCAAGTTTGATAAAGATCGGATGAAAACTCTTTGACTTAGGGAGAGGACAAGGCTAATTTGGCCAATTTTGGATAATTCAAGGGCCATAATTGCGAAGTGCCTGGGGCGATGTGGCTGGTTATCGATCTTGGCCGAGATATTATGCCCACAAACATTTTCACCAAGTTTAGTTTGGTAAAGATCGGATGAAAACTCTTTGACCTAGAGAGCCGACAACATGTGGATGCCGCCCGCTTACCCCGACCGCCCGCCGCCCGCAAGGGAAAAAAAGATTTTTACGGAAAAATGGACACTTTTTTATAATGGGAGTCAGCCTTTATTTTCGAAAGTAAAATTAACCAACAAGAAATGGGCAATGCCCACAAACCAGGTTTTCTACCTAGTGTCAGAAACCAATTTTTCTATTTTTAGTAACAGGGACCTTGGGCAGGGCCGGACTAACAGCAATCACAAGCAAACTCTTTACATGTTCTTACTGTACACCAAGTTTGATGTCAATATGATCAACGAAACTAAAGTTATTCGCCGGAAACCAAATTTCTATTTTTAGTAAGGGTGACCTTCACCTTTGACGGAACAAATTCAAAAGCAATCCCAAGGGAGCTCTCCACATGTTCTTACTATACACCAAGTTTGGTTTCAATATGATCAACGAAGATCAAGTTATTGCCAGAAACACCAAGTTCTACGCTTGCCTGGCCGCCCGCCCGCCCAACGACACCACCATTCTAATAACCCTGTTTGCTTCAAAAACCTGGTTAAAAATCACTGAATGTTTACCTTTTCTCCACTTGTATTGGTGTAGTGCTAACAGGAATGGTGGAAACTTGGCCTCTCTGTGGCTGAGGAGCATCAGTGGTTCCCTTGCCTGGATGGTATGTAGCAACGCCCTGTCCTTTAGATCCTGGCGCTACACTGGCGTACACGCCTTGCTGGGGTGCGGCACCGTACAAGTATTGTTGCTGTAACATTTCAGGGGGTGGAGGTGGAAGTTCATCGAAATCATCCGCGGCTGGTTTCTGTCCTCCGATGTAAGTACTAGCCAGACCGGCAGTGACCTATAAATAGATATATCATCCATACTAGAATCGTATAGTATATATAAAAAATCCAATCAGCTTTGGCCATAATGAAATTTAATTGAATTTTCAAGATCGTTGAATACAACAACACTGTAGGTTAAACAATAAGCATTTTGCATTTCATGAGTAGACTTACAAGCCTGTATTCATGTATTGTATATTGCTATTGTGTAATATTGTGTTCTTTGCTCTTGATAAAGGTCTAGTGTGGACGAAATATTGAGCTGGAGTGGATTTTTACACCAGACATTACATTGACCTCTTTTTTGGGATATTTCAACAACAAGAATAACCATGATTCTTACGTTTAAATATTATTATGTTAAAATGGATGTTTGAATGTGATACTGTAAAAATGTACCCATAAAGGTCTTCAAAAATCACAACGACTATAATTGCTTATATAACTCAAAATGACAAACTATTTTTTGCCAGTTATACATTGTATGACAATAATCATTTGCATTAAATGACTTGTTAGAACAATGCTTTCTTAGATCATCTTTTTATCAATCTAATAATAAAAAAATGGACAACTTGTTACTATACAGACAATCGCAAGTAGATAATTATACCAATTAAAAATGTTTAATTATTCATTACATTCCGCCAAAAATGATTGAAAACCAATTTGGATCAGAAGCAGTTAGAATAGCTTTGCATCAAAGCCTCATATTATATTTTTGTTTCAAAGTTGCATACTGTGTTCATAGTTTCGGACTTAGTCATATTGTAGAACTTGATGAACTGGAAATATGATACAAACCACCATGATAGCCAGACGCCAGACTATCATATAACTGTCTGTACAATAACACTTTCAAAACTATGAGTCATCTTATTCGAGGCACAAAAATGATGATTAACACTCTTGAAGAAGACAATTTGCAATTCGAGGGTTCAGTGCAAGACTATACTAACTCCTCTATAAATACATGTATAGGAGTTAGTATAGTCTTGCGCTGAACCTTCGAAATAAAAGCTACAACCTGAGTTTCACAACATGTTAAATTCTTTACCCAATTACTAGGCTAATCATTTTTTATGCTTTCAGTGAATATGAAAATAAGACGAATAAAACAATGAGAAAATTAAAATGTGAATAATCATGGCAACCAGGGTGCTTAATGACTGGCAAGTTCAACATTTGCACATGTATTTCAAATCAATGACAACTGTGATGATAATTAATAGTAATTTAGATATTTGAATATTCATGGCAATCTGTGATGTTCATGATTAACAAGTTTAACATTTGCAAATTCAAAATAATGACAACTTGTAGGTAAATAAATGGTAATTAAAATGTTTGAATATTCATTGAACTTTCAATATCAGCAATACACCAATTAACAGCAGAACAAACTCATTACCTGGTCATTACCATCAGACTCTATTCCAACAATAGCATTAAGTTTAACACTGCAATCACCGGAACCATCAACTGCATTGATATCAATGTCACTGGAGACTTTAAAAGTACCTTCCATCATTGTGAACATTCACTCTAGTTCTTCATACATCCATATATTCACAACTGAATAATTAGTTATATTGAGTTTGATCCAATTAAAGTAAAGCATAAATGCTTAACTTGGCTAAATTCTGCCAAAATAAAATTCCAAAATGTACAACACAGATCTAAAAATCATTTATCATAAAAAGACACTATAAAATTATTTGTGGTAATACGAATTACCCAGGGCAGCACATTTGAAGTTATTCGTACCAAATATAATTCATATTATTTGCATAATCAGCACTTGGCATCTTTAAAGTTACTTCCTTACATTCATAAGAATCCTTCGAGAAGACGACACTATGTATATGACAGCCTAGGCAATACGTGTACAATTATTTGTTTATCTCACTCTAAACTGATTTTAACAAAAAACTTAATATAACATCAAATAAGCTTAAATACTTTCGATTTAAAAAATGTTTACACGTTTAATTTCCTTCAATGAAACAAATTTTACAATAAACTCCAAACATGGTGTTACCAGGGCACTGCAACCAAACATTTTTCATAACTTGACCTAATTTCATAAGAATTATGAACCTAGTGTTAGGAAGTGCCAATAGTAATCACATATCTGTCACAATCTATTATTATTTACAAATTATTTCTATGTGGATGGCACATATCTCTTTCCCAAACATTTTTTCTATCACTGTCATTGAACATTACCCAAGTATTCTGTCATATAATATCATATATCTAAGGGAATTAACTGAAGCTATCATATAAACATATTGACGAAGTAATTAACCTATTCTTGTTTCTTACAGCCAATTACTGCTTACAGTTTTGATGGGTGAAAGTGAAACAAAGCTGTCTACTTCTTCATTCTTTTAAGCAGATCAACAGACTTAAGTTTCATTTTCACTCTTTGATTTGTACCATGCATAAATGCGATCAAGCATTTTTAATGCCCTCTCACATTTTAGATCATACCCAGAGCTTTATTGATAAATTTATATTTGTGTCATTAACAGCATTGTAACCAGCATTTCTGTTACCAGGATGTATTTGTAGGAGGGATGTGAACCAAATCCCCCACCCCTAACAAAACCCCTTCCATAATTTTTTACAAAAATCCCCTGAAAATTCCTGCACAGTCAAATCTCCTAACAGAATTTTGTCCTATATACTCATCACAGTTAAGCTATAAGTAGATACCAGTTTCAAACCAGTAAACTTCATTAACATATTAAAAGTATGATGAAGAACAGGAGATGGTCACAAGTTCTCTTTATCCCTGCTAGAGTTCTCTCCCTTTATCCCTTTTAGAGTTCTTTACCTTTATCCCTTCTAGAGTTCTCTCCCTTTATCCTTTTTCAAGTTCTCTACCTTATCCCTTCTAGAGGTCTCTCCCTTTATCTCTTCTATAGTATATGTATATAATTATATTACTATATGTATAAATGCATTCATATACTTCAAAGGGAGATAACTCTAGAAGGAATAAAGGGAGATAACTCATGACAATCTCCTGAGGGTGAAGTAAGTTACACTGAATAAACAAAATATAATTTTAATTGTTTAAATAATTAAGTAAGTACAAATAAATCAAATGACAACTGAACATTTTGAAAGACTTATTAGAGTCATCTCAATAAAAAATATGCAATTCATCAAAATCAAGAGATATTTTGTCATAACACAGGCATATAGTATAACACATTGCAAACTATTAACTGTTCATTCTAAGCCAAGATTCTTAAACTATGTCATTAAAAATCCAACGAGCACAGTACTTTACATCCATTGGATAACCAGAGAATAAAAATTCAAATTTTAAAACAAAATCAACCGAACCTAACAGAAAAAGTATTGGGTACATATAAACAACCTCAAATACCACAAACACGCCTCAATTTTACAATACTGTCATTTTGAAGATTTTGACCATACATGACATCTCGATTTTACTATCTACTCTACAAATATTGGAAGGTTAGACTGTGGAATGTATACAATTCTAAACAGATAAAAGTATTAAACTTCCACATGACTGGTTTATTATAGAAAAGTTCACGAAATCTTCCTGTATAATGTATGAGACATTGATGACATGACTTGCTGATAATTGAAAAATATAGATACAATCTTTGTATACAAGTAATACATCAGTAAGTTACACTTATATATGTACTGAATGGATAGTCCGACGTCAGGCAACTTACTAACAGTACAACTTCTTGTAACTACTAACAGTCCGACTTCTGGCAACTACTAACATGACAACTTCTTGTAACTACTAACAGTCCGAATTCTGGCAACTACTAACATGACAACTTCTTGTAACTACTAACAGTCCGACATCAGGCAACTACTAACAGTTTGACTTAAGGCAACTACTAACAGTTTGACTTAAGGCAAATAGTAGGAGTCCAACTTCCAGCAACTACTAACAGTTTGACTTCTGGCAAATAGTAGGAGTCCAACTTCCAGCAACTACTAACAGTTTGACTTCTGGCAAATAGTAGGAGTCCAACTTCCAGCAACTACTAACAGTTTGACTTCTGGCAAATAGTAGAAGTCCAACTTCCAGCAACTACTAACAGTTTGACTTCTGGCAAATAGTAGGAGTCCAACTTCCAGCAACTACTAACAGTCTGACTTCAGGCAACTACTAACAGTCTGACTTCAGGCAACTACTAACAATACAACTTACTACAACTACTTATCTCAATCTAAGATCAGCTGCCTGCTTGCCTGGATAGATGTGACTCTCTACTCATATATTGCCTCATTAATGCCTCATTCTTTGTGCCAAGATATTTACTGTAATACCTCATGTGATGTTCAAATGCACAATTACCGTAGACAAAATCAGTGTTGTTTCATTTGATTACATTGTAGTATTACCTGATAACTCAGGTAGATCTTTACTGTCAAGAACAGAAATGATATAATACCAGTATATTTAGACATGAATCATTTTTCAGGACCAACTATTCCAACAAATGCCCTATTTACGGACCAGTTCTAAGATACAATGAAGTACAGTAGGATCTCGTTTATTCGAAAACCTTTAATCCAAAAACTCAAGTTTCATACGAAATAATTATCAGGTCCCAATGTGTCTTCTTATGCACGTCAAATTGAAATGGCCTATTCGAAACCATGTATAATTCGAAATAAAATGTAGGACCCGATGAATTTGAATGTCAACGAGGCCTGACTGTTATACATAATGACAGCTGTTTATACTAGGATACAAACACAGAAACAGACAAGACTTGTTTTGCTTTCATTCTCAATCTAATTGAAACCTTATTAATGTTTCACATACTAATATCACACAAGAGAACATATTTACAGATTTCTGTTTGCGATAAATTTGTCCTGCCCACAGTTTGACCTATGCGACCATACATATATAAGCAAAAGTGCTGTGCTAAATTAAATATATCTGAAGTCTAGATAATAGAGGGTACAAGAACACAGTTAGGGTACAACCCTGTGTGAAGTGACTTTTAATAAGCTTAGCATTGAGATGAAATAAAGTAGACAAGTAAAATTTATCACTTCCTCAAGGTTACAAATGGTGTCATTATTCAGAGTGTGTTGTAAAAACAACCTTTAAAGATTTATTGCAACCACATTTTATCCAACCAAATCAATACCTGTGAAGTGTGACTGTGTCGTTTCTTTCACAAATATTATAACAATATTCAGAATATGTATACATGCAATAAAATCATGTAAAAAATTAAGCGTTTGGTGCAAAAGTAGAGTAACTCAGTTTTAGTAAAGGAACTGTAACAATAGTTATGCACAAAACGTTCGAAATAATTGCAGTTGTACTGAATGAGGTGCATACTATAAAACACATTTTAAAACCATTACAAATTTCACACAATACACCTTTACAACAGCAATTTTATGTACAAAACATGTCTCGCACACACTTCCTTAATAATTTTCGAGGGTTCAGTGCAAGACTATACTAACTCCTATATAAAACATAGGAGTTAGGATAGTCTTTCGCTGAACCCTCGTTATGTAGGATAATTGTCCTAGGCCATAGAGACAAGCACCGAGGGAAAGCGCTATGCTAGTCTGGGGGTCGAGTGCCTGACTCCTGTCAGGTTGAACTCCCACCAAGAGTAAGCTTTATTTAACATGTCTAAGTCTGCCTTTAGTCGTTCTTGATTAAAGCCCCTGACACACTTGTTACAGTCTTCCAGGTAGTCATAAACACGCTCAGTATTTCAAAATTTCCAATTTTACTTCAAGTTGAAATTTCATGGTATTCAGAACTGAATCTCTACAACTAGCATGACTCATATTGATGTTGTTTTGAATCATGGTTAAACTATGTGATGCCAACGTAACTATTGCAATCAAATTCTCTCAATAATTAGTTCAGCAATTTATTGCAAGATGTGCTATAATGATACAGCTTCAAGGCAGTATGCTGTAAGTGAACATCATCTATAGCGATGGAGACAATAACAAAAGTACGGGAAAAAAGCAGAAGAAACTTCTAAGAATTTTAGACCAATCATAATGAACCTGAATATTATTAACCAATGAAAGACAGAACATGCACAGAACTAAATAAGCCATTTTCTACCTTGGTCTGATTAGTCCGAGGATCAAAAGTTATCTCGAGACCTCTCGTAGGTCTAGAAGCCATTTTGTCACCGAGCGGAAGTCACTGTTTAGATCCAGGTACAGAATTTCTAGAGTAAAAACACTACGGCAAAAGTTGGCAAGTTATCAGTTGATAGGAAACCACAATATACACATGTACACATTGTTTACAACACGAAAAACAGTTACATAATGTAATTACAGCATCACTTTACCTTAAGCATAAGCTAAATAGCACTAAGTTCATTACTTGTATTCATTAAATCAAGTTAAATCTCTCACACAAGGAAATATCAAGTAAAATTATCACAGTAAGTTTGCCATGGCCACGACTGTAACTGTCAGTCAGACAAGCATGTATTTACAATGCTTCACCACCAACATTAGTCACCAACAACTACCATTTATCTGCACACCAGCAAATCTGTACTTTGACACAGGGATATGTATCCACTTTCAACGAGAAACTCTGGTAAATAATGTTTATATTATGTGATGAATGGTAGAACATTATCCACTTAACCATTATAAGCTAAATCGTACTTCCGTCTGATTAACCAGAACTATGCATTAACATTTGAGACAAAATTACTTAGTTTAAGAAAAACCAGAAAGAACATAGCAAAATTACAATATTTGCTTTAACAACAGATGTTTAATGAATTCTTCCCATGTGTACACATAGGAATGTGGTAGACAGGAAAACTCAAGTAATGACAATTTCCTATTCATATATTGTTACTCGCGTGATTCATTTAAGTGGGTAAGTATTTAGCTACTGTACAATTGAATCAATTTGGACATTTTATATATTATATAACGCCTTTATCAACACTTTATCTGTAAACACGGTGCTTTGCATGGAATTAATTATTAATCAGAACTAACGGGCCCTTCTGTAACCAGCTGACAAGTACCCATTAAGAATTGGAGGTGGAAGAAAAATGACTGAAGCCAATTGTCACAGAAGGCCCAGGAATCCAACTCAGACCTTCTAGGCATTATGAAATGTCTGAAATTGGTTAGATGTCAGACATTTCCAATCCTTATTTTCCCTACCTGCCTGGTCCCAGGCATTAAATGATCGGGACGGGGAAGTAAATAAGCAAATAAAGTACCTGTCTCATAAGTCAGAAATGGCTTGCCTTTTAAATAATGGGAGATTAAGCTATAATGGACTGCATTGACAGGGGAACTCAAATATAAAACCCTTTGCTCTACTAGCTAAGCTAACTGGGCAGGCAAAACTCATCATCACATAAAATGTGTGGTAGTTCATTACTTAGTCAAATAATGCAAATTGTCATTAGTGAAATGTTAAGCTTTTATTCCTTTTAAGACAAGAAAAGATAAAAAAAAGGAATTATGGAGTTTCTGATGTAATATAGACAGTATCAAGTAACCGAGTGGTCAAGATAGGTTTAAACTTATTTATTTTACATTGACTGTGAAACAAGTTCTTACAACTTATATTAATCACTCTCTATGACTGCGCCAAATTTAGGGATTGTGAAGTTCATGATCAAACTCTGCCTCTCACGGGGCTCGAATTCACGACCTTCGGATCAGGAGCTCTTCCCCTCAACCACTGCGCCTCCCTGGTCCAGATATCAACCACTGGAGTGGCAGATTGAAGGTTCGAATCCCAGTAGGGGTTCATTTCTATATGGCCTGCTGGTAAACCACAAGTACGTTAAATGATGGCTACCATTTTCCCAACCTGCCAGGTATCGGGCATTAAATGATCAGAATATGGAAGTAATAAATGTACTCATAAAGAACCGGTCTCATAAGTCAGAAATGGCTTGCCTTTTAAATAATGGGAGACTAAGCTAAATACACTCTTCACTTGTACCAATAAAACTCAAAGAGACATATTGCAGTTATATAGAACTACAGAACTGAATACAAATTGTTTAAGTATCTGATAAATTTCATATAAAACACGATAGTACACTGACTTTACTAACCATCATTATGTTTCTGAATTTTAGGGGAAAACTGTTCACATTTTGTTCTGAACAATTTGCTGAATTTGTCCAAATAAATTTCTGAACATTTCAGTGATTCTGAATGCTTACTGAATAATCCTACCAATACTTCAAATCTCAATAGCAGGTTTTCAGAAAATCACAGACATGAGTGTAAATAAGAGCAACTACCTTGCATATGGTTTTCAAGCTTAATTAATAATCATAGTGTACAGCTACTGAGAAAACAACTGATCAGACAGTGAATCCACCAGTACAGCAACAAACTAGTGAATGTTGTTGTAAGCAGCTCAAAATCTACCAACAAATATCAACCTCGATTTACTATAAGTGCCAACAAACATACTGAAATGTTTGGCAACTACACCTGAATTCAGCTTCTGCAAAAATGCTTCCTAGCAACAGGAATAAAACGGAGGGAATGATATAAGTACAGTGTACTATGATTTCAACAGCAACACTAAACATAATGCAGTAACAAGTATGTACTAGTCAGGTAACTGGAACATAGAAAATAATTACTGAACCAGAAGTGAATATATTCGATCATTATGAGCAAATTTAATGTCTTGGACTCCACATGAAATTCCAAAGTATACTACAGTAAAACCTCACTAAAAGACCATCTAAACAATAAAACCACCTCAAAATCGAAAACTCAATTTTCTAGTCCATTTTCACTGTTTTGCTCTTTATTCAACCTGAATATTAAGACCAGTTTTCAAGGGCCCTAAGGGTGGTCATATTATTGATTTTTTACTGTATATGTAATTAAAACCCCAGGGGTGATAGCAAAACCATCTGCTTCTTTATGAAATGTAAAAAATACCCTTTATTGTTTCCACCCTTAATGTATGAAATTTATCTAGCTACAAAAGAGACAGTAACATACAGTGATCTTTTCCTGTCAATATTTGTAAATTTTACACAAATTAAAAATTAACAGAAACTTTTTTTAAAACAGGGAAAATTCGTAAATTATAGCATTTAATTCATACAATAAATTCAATCAATATCATTTTTATTTGTACTTGGAGTAATATACTGTTAAAGGTTCAAAGACCTTAATCCTCACATTTAATAACTAGCTGTCATACAGAAAACTGATAAATTGCACACAATGCTGTCTGTTAGACTCTACAGAAATAATCTACAGACTTTGCTTTGCTCAATAATGACCTATGGTATTGTTATTTGTCAGTACAAGTCGGGGTTCAAAACTTTATTTCAATAATTCATAGTTTCTAATAGCTGATTTCAATTTGACAAGATACATCGGGACCTGATCTTTATTTCGGATTTTACTAAGTATTCTGATAGTATTTGGGGTCAAGATGTTTAGATCTATTTTTTTATCTTGTGTGACCTTGACCTTTTTGCTATAGACACAGGTCTTGCACACCATACAAGGTCATCATGGTGAACATTTGTGCCATGTACTTTCATACAAGGTCATCATGGTGAACATTTGTGCCATGTACTTTGAAAATCCCCCAATAAGTGGCAGAGTCCAGACAAAGCAAATGTGGACGGATGGACGCATGCATACACATGGCAACTATGTCTAGCTCACCACAGGCGGGCTTTACAAAAATTGATTAGGTCAAATGACTGCCTCATGTAACTCAATATTGTTGAAAACAATGATGATGAAAACCTCATAGTCTAAATCTTCAGATTTCTGTATCAATTACTAGTTTAGTTGTTACTCAAACCTAGGCTAGATAAGTTTGCAGCTGTAATGTTTTGCAGACTAAACCAACATAAAGATTAAACTATAAAACATGTGCAGCTAATGAAAGCAGCACTTTGAGAAATCTCAGATCTATTTCACAAGTTGTATCACATTACCTACTTGCTAACAAGGTCAGAGTAAGTAGATGATTACATCTAGGCACATAATATGTAAAATTACTCATGGAAATAATACAACAGTTAGTACAGTAAGACATGACTATAAAGACCACCCTTCAGATATACACTATATGGTCTATATGACAAGGTGGTTTCTACCAACAGGTTCAGACGTGAGATAAAACAAAGTATAGTCAGACCTGTCTTTAACAATCACTCTCATGATATTCTTATGCTATGGACAAGTGATCAGTTCTAACAGATTCAACAATATTTAAAGAAGATAAATTGGAGGATTGATAGTAAGTACAGTATGACCTGTGTATAGTGACCGCTCTCGAAAAACACCCTGCACGGTCTTCCTGGTAATGGTCTTAACAATTTTGCAGGTAGTCCCAAAAATATGACGATTTCCAATACTACAGGATATTCCCTAATAAAAGCCTCATCCCTAATTTACGCCCCCTCCCCCCTTTTAATTTGGAAGATATTTTAGGCTCGCGGGTGCAACTTTCGTCACTTTCAGCTTAGATCAAAGGTTAGAGAAAGACTAGCCAGTACCATACTTGGTCTTACAAAAGATATGAGCAAGTGACTTTTTTCAATTTTATCTATTAAATGCCCGCCCTCTCAAAATGTAATCCCCCCAGGGGCATTTATTAGGGAATATTCGGAATTAAAAAGCAATGGCTTTATCACACACAGTATCAACAATAAGGGGAGAATACTTCAAACGATATAATTTTATCACCACCAGCAACAAACATGCAAATACTTTCTAGTCTACTGATAACTTGATTAGATGAGATCTGGATCCAATTCCACTAACATTTATCTAACATTCAATTTGTAAAATTTAAATGCAAGAATCATCTGTTTTGATGAGAATTTAAAACCAACAATCCCATTTGACTGAACAAAAGTCAAGTATTTTCTGCATTAAAATCTTTGATTCAACCAAAGTAGGAAAGAAGACTAGTACGCATTTCAGAAATTATACAACACATAAAACAAAAAGCTTTAATTGGTATTTCGAGCTGGTTAAAACATTCCGCCGCATTCAATGACTGAGACTGATAAACTATATGTATATTTACTAGAATTCAAACAAAGGGAAACAAATCTTGTTAAAAGTCCTACCTGCTGAGTATCAGGATTATATCCCATGTTAGCAGTGACCTGACCATCAGGAGCGTATCTCTGTCTAGCTGGGGTCTCCTGATAAAATGCTTTCCCTTGTTCATCTGGAGATGCAAAGTGAACAAAATACTGACACACATGTGTATATGTGTCTCCGTCCTTGGCTGGATCATTGCCGTACACTTCTAGTCCGTATTCTCCACGCATAGGCAAGTTAACAGTGACCACCACCCTTTCACCTTGGTCAGCCTCAGTGATACATCGCTCCAAATCCTCCTCCTGTAAAAGCAAATTCATTCATACATATCACATATTTCTTAGAGTTAAAACTGAGGGGTGAACGTGATACTAGTCTATCAGTTTTACTGCCTATGCCTTTTCAATTGGGAAAATAAGGAAATGGTTGTTTTGCTTATAAAAAATAACTTTTAGGCTGTAGCTGATTTTTTTTTGTATATGAGGTCATGTAAGAACCAAGATTCTTTTATACAAGGTTAAATACACAAAAAACAGACTTAACAACAGATGTTTGTAAAATATTATGCACCCCTGCGATCTTGACCTTTGAGCCTGTGCCATCAAAATCAATAGGGTTCCTCTGCTACCAAGTTTGAGGATGATAGGTCAAGGGGTTCTTGAGTTATTGATCGGAAACGAAAAGGTTACAGACGGACGGACCGACATGTGCAAACCAATATGCCCTCTTTTCTTTGAAAGGGGGTATAATAAAAAGAAATTCAGTCAGAGGGGGGGAAATGAACAAAGAATTGGGAAAAAATGAAGATTTTTGGGGAAAATTGACTATTTTAGGTAAGGGGAAACAGCCTTATATTTGGCAGTAAAATTAACTAAAAAAAACACTGGTAAAGAAGATGAAATTATCTTGCTTTCACCTCTCAAAACATGCACAGGAAACATCAACAGCTGTCAATCGTAAAATTAACAATAGTACGCTAGTATTTCTCTACATTTCCCCGAAAGAGCTAGATTATATAAGAACAAATTCATTTCCTGAAAACGCTAGATTAATTAATAACAAACTCAATCACGGGTAATTCAGTTTCGACACTCATGAATTCAGATTAGGGACTTAATCATGTAACAGGTAATTCACGGTGTTTTCTAAACAAATTACCAACCAGTCTGCACCACTGTGACATTTTAACGTTCTCTACAAAAGTACTTGCATATGATTCAAAATATTTTTTGATTATTATCTACTGCCAAAATTTGGAAAAATAAGGTACTGGTTGTTTGGTCATAAAAATAACTTTTCATCTGTGGCTGGTGTTTGTTATATATATACATTGTATGAGGTGATGTAAGAGCAAACATTCTTTCTTAAAAATGAACAAAGAATTGGGAAAAATTATGATTTTGGGGGGGGGGGGGGAATTGACACTTTTTGATAAGGGGAAACAGCCTATATTTGGCAGTAATATTAACAAAAAAATCACTGAAGGATCCAATATCTTTCACCAGTTCAATTATGATCTTAATTTGACTGATACATCACATCATGCAATCCAGTATTACCTTCATTCCAGGTCTGCGAAGTTTACACAGGATGTATGTCGGTCTCGTCTTCTGAAACTCTAGAGTGACTTTTCCCTCTTGTGTGGATATGACAGCGTCTTTCTGGGATGGAATCAAACCCAGTTGATCGAGAGGTACGCCTGGACCCCAGTTACTGTCGGAACAGTTTGGTAATGGAACAGCGTCGCCGGCTCTAGCATCGGCGTTGACCTTGTACTCGGCAGCAGCGGTGAACACATTCTTCACGCCAATGTCGCCGGTAAGTAGCTGGGCAAATATCGTTAGGTAGAATGACCCAGTTTTAGGAGACCGCAACGTGAATGAAGCCTGATTGTGACGAGTTTCTTGTAGTCCAAAACTCTTCAGCTTATGACCTTGAAACATTTCGTCACCATTTTCAGACAGGACGATCTTGTACGTGAAGTTGGTAGGTTTTACAAAACCAACAGTAATGGAAATATTACCATTTCTGGTTTGGACCACGCCCTTTTGATGAGAAATGAAGAACATACCACATTTGAAGAAATAAGATTTCACAAGTGGAAGCTCTTCAAATTCTTGCAGCGTAAGGGGATGTGACAAAAGTTGCCATTCGGCTTTCTGAGCCCAGTGACTGTAGATTAATTGTTCAGGGTCGGTCATGAAGTAGAAGTCATCATATTCATATACCTGAAAAGTGAACAAAATAATACATTATACTAGTAGTCATGCATATGTAAATGAGAGGCCCTCTCTATTGTATTGTCATTTAATATGAAGTATCGGACCCATTAGGCCCTCGTGATAGCCTGATGTGAGGTGGGATTAAAGAACAATCCAAATGACATCACAACAAGTGACTCCTCCAAAGCAGGGGATCAAATACTAGCCAGAGTATCACACAAGGGAATGGGACAGCTATAGTCTCAAGCGGTCAGTGGTCTTGCTCTCTGACCTACTGACCCCAAATCTCTATTGGGCCCATCTGTTGATCACATTGACCACCCTTTTAAATTTGTCCCCAGTAGCTTAGATTTCAAAATGTTTTCCTACAAATCCAACAACCAAATGACATAAGAAAATGATATACAACTGCTTCCACAAAGAGGTTCATAAATAAATGGGTTTAAAGAAGAATATATGCAAACAATACAAAACAGATATTCGATAAAAGCTGATAATAAATAATGCAAACTTATCGTAAAATGATTCTTTATGTCAGATGGCAAATGGCTCAATGCACCATGGGACATTAACTACAATCAGCAGAATAATATTCCGACATACTGACAGCGAGACTGTAGACGGTGGTAATTGCTATAACAGTATGCCTCAAGTTGATTACATGTCACATCATAATCTCTTTTTGCAGAATAATGCAAACAAGCAAGTGTCTACGAGTGAATCATGTTACACAAAATTGCTGTCTGCAGTAATTCTAGAAATATCATTTTTCGGTCCAGGATTACTCACCATGCATGAATTAAATCTGCTGAGTCTGAGCATTGGGTATGTAATGTGGACCAGAACACTATCTGAGATCTAAATATTCTTTGTGATGCACTTTACTGAGATTTGAGAGTGAATTTGAGATTAATTTAAGTATTTGGTGCCGAGTTCCTCAATTATACTCAATTATAAGATTTTCACAGTAAATGGATTTAGAAAAATTCTTCACTTCAAACATTTATAGCTATCTCACTTTGTACTAACACATTACCACTATCTAAATCACTGACTACAATGTCTCTAGTATCATAATGGCAAATTGCAATAAGGACTTACAATTATCCTGTATGAATTTACTTCATTTGTCATGACAACACAGAACACAGTAAGTGATGAATACGCTGGAGAAGAGTTAACCTTGCCTGTGACCTTGACAGTACAGGTCTCTTAAACTTGTCACACCTCCTCGTCATGCCAAATATTTGTAGTAAGTATCATTTGAATCCCTTGAATGATTTCGAAGTAGAAACCTTCAACCGTAGGAGGAGCAGTGGTCAAGGGCTAGAGCACTTGACTCTTGATCTGAAGGTCGTGAGTTCGAACCCCGCTTTGAGCGGTGTTTGATCACAAACTTCACAATCCCTAAATTAGGCACGAGTACCGGTTGGAAGCCAAAAAGCATTCATAGAGAGTGATAAGTATAAGCTGTTAGAACTTGTTTCACAATTGATGTAAAATAAATAAGTTTAAACTCAACCTACAACCAGAACAGATGGACAAAGTGATTGCTATACATGTATACATTGCGACCTCTCCACAGCAGTCATCTCTTGAGCAACAACCTAGCTAAAATAACACTGTTAATTTTTCCTGTGGTAAAAAATTACTATCAATTTAACATCACTAATGCAAAAACCTCTCAACAACGTCCAAAAATTGCATTTCCTTAAAGGCATTGCTCTAGACAGTTCACACTGTACTAGACTTCTGGAGCAAAAAATGAAGTATATCTTGAGATTTCTACCCTTATTACACTATTGTTGAACTTACCAAATTTTCAGGCATATTCTTCTCGGAGATGAGATATCTTGTAGCCCAGTGTGAATCCACAAGATACCAGTTCTCGTCAATGTATACAGCATTCCAGCTGTGATTGTACTCTGTTCCCTTAAACTTGTCCCCTGGCCTGTAGTCCAAACCTTTAGCAAACCCAGTCAATACCGTGCAATAAAGACCAGCAAAACTGAAAGTAAATAACAAACAAACCATTAACTCATGCAGCATGAATACCTCATAAGAAATAATGTATTATACTGCAAACCCTCAGTTAAAGACCACCTCAATTATAAAACCATCTCAAAATTAAGAACACAAGTTTAAAGCCCATGTTCACTGTTTTGCTCTTTATTCAACCTCTTTATTAAGACCACCTCAATATGAAGACCAGTTTTCAAGGGTTCCAATCGTGGTCTTATTATTGAGGTTTCACTGTGCATACATTTTACAGACTAAATGA
This sequence comes from Mactromeris polynyma, assembly GCA_032209605.1. Taxonomy (NCBI): domain Eukaryota; kingdom Metazoa; phylum Mollusca; class Bivalvia; order Venerida; family Mactridae; genus Mactromeris; species Mactromeris polynyma. The sequence goes on along the minus strand of JASFXZ010000031.1, from coordinate 6,515,503 downwards.
ACAGCAAACAATTTTCAACACTCTTTCAAGTTATGTAGAACCATTTCAGGAAAAACCTAATTCCCAAACATTTTGTCGCATATTTTTTCGGCACAGCCGTACTAACATGACCTTGCTATGTGCGTATCAGTGTTGTGTAAACCATTCAATCAATTCGGTGAATTTACCAAAATCCAATGTTGATATGGAGTGACCAGCAATCGAAACATCTCAGCAACTTTTTATGTTGCACAACAAATCTTAACCTTCAAATTGTGCCGACCATCTTTTTTAAAGATATTTCTTATTTAGGTCAGTTCGAAAAAACTATTTTGTTTGGTTAACAGACATATTTAGTCATGCATTATTTTCTATTTGGCCTATGAAGGAAATGTGTACATGAGGCACATTGACCATGTAATCCTACAACAGATCGCTAAAATCCACCATGGAACATTTCTCCACAATTGAGTGGTTTATATGAAATTTCTGAAGTGCATAAATGTTTTTTCAATGCTTGACATGTGCATTCAATTATTTATCATAAATGTTTACTGTTTAATCATTTAAATCCCCAAACTTTCTTAGACATAATAACAAATTATGTCAGAGACTGAAAATTATGAAGGCAATACAACATAGTCCAGTTAAGTGCAACACCTTGATACATTAACTGCAGTAATGTTAGTACTGTCATTGTAAGGGTCATGGGTTTGAAACCCCTTGTGAACATTTATACATTTGTATTGCTGTTTATATAGTTTTCTTTTCATATTTATATCTTGCAAAATTCACCAAATCCTGACCTTTATGCACGAATATATTACACAGGTATTACGCCGACTGTATAAATTACGCATACAATATTAATGTAATACTTAACACGTCAAAATTCAAAGATAAATACAGACAATTAGTCAACTGTGATATTATAAGGTCAAGTGGATCTGGTGAATTTTTAAAAAGTATACACTCTCTTAATTCAATTTCGACAATTGTACTAACAGTCAATTAAAGTCAAGTTTGAGAAACACGAAAAATCGGTCAATGGCGCTACCAGGAATCGAACCCAGGTCTACGGATTGCCGGTCTGTTATGCTAACTACTACTCTACAATAAACCTCACTTACCCGCAGAGTGTCTCAAAGATTCTTGCGTATGTTCCTTTCTTATTTTTGAATGATGTAAGCACTTCTTCTGGGGAGCCTTTCTGCATGTTCTGGAAGTCAATATTGTACATATTCTTGGATGTCATCCATCGAAATATGGCCCTGAAAGTACATAATTGATCATATTGTGTCTAGCTTCTATTAGAATATGTCTATCACAGAAGAGCTCAGACGTGAATGTTTATAATAGACGAAGTACAAAATTCTCTCAAATTATTTCCAGGGGTGCAAAGTTTAATTTTAGATCAACTGATGTCCAATTTGAAGTCTAATCCTGTTCTTAAGTTGTCATTGGGATTCAAGCAAGATTTTTAACTGTATATTGTTATTTGTAATACAATATAAGAGGGAAACACAGAAGTATAGCAATTCGGGGAAGATACTTTATGTAAAGTGTATTTTTAGGTCATAACCTAACAATTTAATAAGTTAGAATCAAACACTGCCATTATCATTGTGTAAGACAAGATGACAATTAATTTTGGTAACAATACAGTAAAACCTCAATAATAAGACCACCATTGGGACCCTTGAAAACTGGTCTTCTTATGGATGTGGTCTTAATATTGACTGAATAAAGAGCAAAACAGTGAAAATGAACTTAAACATTGTGTTCTTAATTTTGAGGTGGTCTTATTACTGTGGAGGTTTTTAACCGAGGTTTTACTGTAATACACAATGATGTTGCGATCCCTGCCCAACAGTGTTGTGTCTGACATTGAATTGATCCAATTAAAATCCAATTTGTGATTACAGTGAAAATGTTATGAATTCAAGGAAGAGGACCAGAATTTTCTATGAATGAAAAAAAACTTTATCACATAACTTGCACTCCAGGAGTGGCATAAAGCAGTGACATAAATATCATATGTAACTAGTTACATAAATAGCCGAATCACAGCACTATTTAAAGTATATTTAAAGATTGAAAACTAACTATTTATGGTGTTATGTGATAAATAGAATCTTACATGAGTGCTTATTTGATATTGTTTTTATTAAATGAGTCGACTGAATATGACGCGAGGCTCTGCCGAGCGTCATATTCAGTCGACTCATTTCATGAGTGCTTATTTCATGAGTGCTTATTTGATATAGTTTTTATTAAATGAGTCGACTGAATATGACGCGAGGCTCTGCCGAGCGTCATATTCAGTCGACTCATTTCATAAAAACAATATCAAATAAGCACTCATGTAAGATCCTCTATTTAATACAGAACCTAAACTGAAATGTGTAGCAAATAACACCAACTGTATAATATAGAACAATAAGTAAAAGAACAAAGGGGGGAAACTCTGGTAAACTTATTTCACCACATAAAAAAGGGAAGTAACTCAATTGTATTATGCTCCAGGGATAACAATTAATGAAGCGTAAAAGAGACACCATGCTTAACACATTCGATTAAGGATCAGTGAGGATAAAGAAATTCAAAATATGTGCAAGTTTTTATGATACCAAAACACTTAGCAAGTTTACCGCACAATAACTATATGTCATTCATACAGTGTTATGCTGAATAAATAAACAGTAATTCAAGTATAGATGGGTAACTTAATATAAGTAGACATAATATGGTATCACGTCTGATTGTCATGCTCATTGATATGGGATATCCTAGGGGCAAGGGTAAACCAACTCAACCTTCAATCTGTGTTGTATGTGGTCAATTGGAGCAGTATGTAAATACTTAATTACAGTAAAACCTCACTTTAAGACCACCTCAAATTAAGAACACAAAGTCCATTATCACTGATTTGCTCCTTATTCAACCTCAATATTAAGACCACCTCAATAATAAGACCAGTTTTCAAGGGTCCCAAATGGTGGTCTTATTATTGAGGTTTTACTGTACACATACTTCATGCACCATTTGTAATCAACATGGATATTTCTTATTCTACATCATGAATGAAAACACCTCTTAAAATGGATTTTAAACTATTTCTACCACTGAATCTACTGGTAGACATTATCATATAACACAAATAAAGTGGCGCCCTTCCAAGGCGCCGACTAATAACACAAGAAAGGAAAGTTCACTATGAAGAAAGACTGCCCTGAAGACAAACAAGTCTAAGAAGATATAAATTTACATATCGCCCACTTTATTGCAATATCAAACTTTAAAGTGGGCAATATTATATTATTCAAGTGTCAGGTGAAAATAATTTATACTTTAATGAAAAAGTCCAATGTTTAAACATGTTTAAATAGTGACTAATTTCACAATAATCAATACTGGTAAAAAAATTGGATTGTTGATATTACTGTTCATGATTTATTGAGTTATAAATGTCCTAAAATGCATTTTATGGGGATATTTTCTACAACTAGCATTTGACATTAGTATTTGAGCCTTTAATATCAAAGATATTTAACAATATACTTAATGTAATACAATATACTCAATGTAATTCAAGTTGTGCTTGTCGAGCTGATGAAATTTTTACCAATCCCGATGAAACTTTAGGCAAACAGGCAACATACTGATGACTGTTGGAATACTATTGTACATTGTAGTCAACATTTTACCATCCAAAAGTTCAAAGTTACTGACTCTGGGCCATAGCACCAATGCTAAATGTATTATATATATGTGTTACATTCATTCTCAAGTAGCAAGAGAAAAGCAAGCAGGATGTTAACAACAAATATCACACACCTGCCTAAAAAATGTGTATTATTATAAAGCCCTTATCTTCACCTGATGTTGAAAATCCTTGACAACATGTTGACAAGATTTATTAGTCATATAAAACGGATTATAATGCACCACAGGGTGGATTGAATACATCAGGATACCAATCCATCCATCTCATACTCACTGGGTTAATACAGGCAGTTACTGAATAATAAATACCACTGTCACACATGGTGTGATATCTGCATTTTCTACCCCAGAATCTGATATCTCTTCAAGATGTTGGCGCAAAACTAATTGAACTATCGCAACTGCTTCTTTATTTTAAACTGAGGTACAACCATTTTGTGCCAAACTCAACATTTAACAGTGGAATGTAATATCATTTGAACAGAATAAATCTCAAATTTTGTTGAAAATGTGGAAAATCTGAATAATCATCATAATCTGAAATCTCAATTTTTTGTCATCACATCGGATTTCCTTTTAAAGCAAAGTTCTTCAGTCGTCAAGGCACCATGTGGAGCAATTTGTGATTGCATGTTCATAACCTGAGGGATAAACGCAAAACTAGTCTATATGCATTCTAAATAAAGCAGCACATACCATTGTTTTGCTTCCAGGTGTCAAACTGCGTGATAGCATTCAATTGTGAACAATATGAATGGATAAGTATTTTTCCAGAATGTAAAAACTCAACAAATATGTGTATAGGGAGATAATATAGAGAGTTCAGTGCAAGACTATCATAACTCCTATGTATTTATATAGGAGTTACGATAGTCTTGCACTGAACCCTCGAATTATAATGCAAGCAGACTGTCACAGAATAAATTTGAATGTACCTTGTACTTCAATCAGACTTGAAAAACTGATCTTTAGGTAAACAACTCAGGTAAAAAGGCAAGGAGTCGAGGGACTGTATAGCTTAGGTGTCCAGGGTTTTCCCAGGGATTTTCAGCTAAATGTCCTTGGACCCTCGTGTTTGACAAATTGGGGGTCAATCTTTAGTAAATTTCCAAGGTCCCATATATGCAGTTTATACTTAAGGTTTATTTCAGGGGTCCAAGGGATGTACAGTAAGTGGAAAATGGGAGCCCCTAGAAAGAAAATGGAGTCAGGGACTCAAGATACCTGCGTCAGCGAAATCCCTGGGTGTCTTTTACAAAACTTAATTTCTCTAAAATTGAAATTTAACGTGTACATGTAGCACTCGGACCTTGAGGAAGAAGACGGGTCAGATATAACAGTTGAGGAATGTTTCTTGCCATTTCTGGATTTTCAGACAAGCTAAACTTATGAATTCCAAGTCTTCCTCAATATATCTGTGATATTTCTGTCTATACAGTAAGTTGGAAACTTTCAAACAATACTTTTTTTTCAAGGACATAAATCGAGGGAGAATTCCAGAACAGAGCATTAAAATACCAAAATACATTGAAGCTATTTTAGAGGAAGCAATAGTCTTCGAGAGTATCCTCCTACACAGAGGTATAGAATTTGGCTACAGTGCAATTTGTATGATTTACAATCTCGGAATGCAGTTGAAACTAAACCTTGTAGATCTTCTAATTCATGACAAACATCAGAACTGGGATATTTTTTACAGATTAAAATAACGATTTAAAATGGATTTTGAATTTTAAGTACGAAATTCCAATGGTAATCATTGGAAACTGGGCAAACTTTTAGACAAGCATGCAAACAAATTGCATCATTCAATTAATTTAATTCTACAGTTATCTCAGGAACTTCAAAGAACTCATTTTATTGAGAAAGAAAAGTTACAAGAAAATTACCATTAAAATTTTGTCAGTAATACTTTTTAATAAGTTTCAATCTTTTACTGATGTTTAATCATCACAGACATATGAACCATGGATTGGAAACTTCCTACTATGTCTCTATGGATTTGTTGGAACTTTGGCGAGCAGCGAAATTTCTTCCGAGATCAACCCCCCCCCCCCCCCCTCCGATAAAAATTAAGCAACATTTGCCATCTTGTTTCTGAATGGAGAGAAGGCGACATTTATATATTTCTTACTTGGTATCTATTTTTTTGTGTTGAGTAAATTAAGAATAACACAGATCAATAGATAATTACTCAGACATTTTAGTGCTAATCAACAGGGCCAGCAACAGACAGAAATGAACAGAGATTGACAACTCACTGTCGCCAATCGATAAAGTGGCAGAAATTCATGATATTTACCAAGAACATGCTAAGGACTATGGGTAAATTATTTCTTGTTATCGCTTGACCAATATCTAATCTATGGTTTGTACGGTATGTATGTGTTAAACATTTTTTACAACAATTTTTAAAAGCACACCCATTGTCTTTATGTAAATCTTACACCTACACATTAAAATATTGTATTACAAACCACAGTATACCAAGCAAGAAAGCATCAGCCCCCACCCACACCATTCACAAATACATTAATTGTTAAACGTTAGCAAAATAGGTACACCGTACGCTATGTCGTTACATTTTTGTGGTCACCCATAATTTCCTAGTCGGGAACAATGTTCTCTATGTGTAACTACAAAATGCAACAATTATTGAAGCAAGTTTTCGTAAAAGCAACCAATAATATATGACTCAAATAAACTGGAAACATAAAACTTTCAAACACACAAAGACTGTATAACAATATTCTATAATAAGCACTTGTTCAAATCCTAAAAATAATGAGACATCAAAGTGGAAACTCTATTCCTTCCCAGTATTTATAGTATAAAAATTAACAGCAGTTTTCATTGCTAGTTGGTGTACATTGTATGTTAGAATACTATTCATCATTTTCCAGTCAATAACAACTCAAAAAGTTAATTGCTGAATTGGCATAAACTGAGCTTAGTGGTAAAGTAAACATTTAGGAAGTTTTTCATAACAATCTCAACGAAGAAAACACATAAAGTACCCCAGTACATTTCGCTGAGCAAAAACAAAACTGATCTACATCAACGCGAGAAAGCGAAACCAGACCATCTCCTCCTTTCTTTTCACGCAGATAGACCAGTTTGACAATCATCCCTTAACATGTATATGTATATAAATAAACAGGTAGATAAGCTTGTTTTGCGTTCTTGGTACATAAATGAGTAGAAGAAATCAGCAGACATATAACCTATAATTTTATTGTTTTTATTTTCACTTTTCAGGAAATATGATGAGATAATGGACTGCATAATTATTTCAACAGTTTTAGAATTTCCGCAAAAGCATGCATCAATAGGTTTTTGTACAAAGCATATTATTATCAGAACACACAATACAGGGCTTAAGCACAATACATGCACTAGTTAACTTTGTTAAAATTTAATATGTAATCATACACTTAAACTGTTTACGTGACAGTTTTAATATTGATGAGTAAGCATTTAGTTTAGTTTAAACTTATTTATTTTACATCGATTCAGAAACAAGTTCGTATAACTTATACTAGTCACTCATGACTGAGTCCTGGGTAACTAACAAATACTCCCACCTAAAATAGGTATTGTGCAGTTGAAACTCTACCCAGGAAGCTTGAACTCATGACAATCAGATCAGTAGTCAGGCCCTTCACCTCACGACCAGTAAGTATATGCAGAGTCTGCAGGATTCAGTACTCCTCGGTCACAACCAACATAGATTTCAGGTCTGAACTTTCAGGTTATCATCAATATTTCAAGAGTTCTGAGTGTACTGGTTAGAGTTCTGAGTGTACTGGTTGGAGTCCTGAGTGTATTGGTCAGAGTCCTGAGTGTATTGGTTAGAGTCCTGAGTGTATTGATTGGAGTCCTGAGTGTATTGGTTGGAGCCCTGAGTGTACTGGTTAGAGCCCTGAGTGTACTGGTTAGAGTCCTGAGTGTACTGGTTAGAGTCCTGAGTGTACTGGTTAGAGTCCTGAGTGTAATGATTAGAGTCCTGAGTGTACTGGTTAGAGTCCTGAGTGTACTGGTTAGAGTCCTGAGTGTACTGGTTAGAGTCCTGAGTGTACTGGTTAGAGTCCTGAGTGTACTGGTTAGAGTCCTGAGTGTACTGGTTAGAGTCCTGAGTGTAATGATTAGAGTCCTGAGTGTAATGATTAGAGTCCTGAGTGTACTGGTTAGAGTCCTGAGTGTACTGGTTAGAGTCCTGAGTGTACTGGTTAGAGCCCTGAGTGTAATGATTAGAGTCCTGAGTGTAATGATTAGAGTCCTGAGTGTACTGGTTAGAGTCCTGAGTGTAATGATTAGAGTCCTGAGTGTACTGGTTAGAGTCCTGAGTGTACTGGTTAGAGTCCTGAGTGTACTGGTTAGAGTCCTGAGTGTACTGGTTAGAGCCCTGAGTGTAATGATTAGAGTCCTGAGTGTACTGGTTAGAGTCCTGAGTGTACTGGTTAGAGTCCTGAATGTATTGGGTAGAGTCCTGAATGTACAGGTTATAGTCCTATGTTTCGATACAAGACTTACCTAGCTTTTTCCAAATCTGAGGAGAAGTTTGGACTGTAAACAAGATGCCAAATCAGGTCCTTAAATGTTGTATGGTCGGTTTGCGATACCTGCAATATCAAATATAATACATTTAATAAGTTCTCTCATGGCAAGTGAACTAAACATACCAATTCCACTACTCCAATCTACTCAACCAGGGATTTAGATAAGATTGATACGTTACACCCCTGGTGATCAATTACCCATGTATCCTTACATACTATTTAGAGAGCATGAAAGGGATTCTCAATACCATTACAGATGGCATTGATTTTTAGATTTGTCAAACTTTAGGGAATAACCAAGCATTCAGATATCAATTCATATCTTTTCTTAAAAATGATGTACATACAGTCGGACCTTGTTCATTCAAATTCATTGGGTCCTAAATGGTATTTCAAATAATACATGAATTAAAATAGGCCCTTTCAAGTCGACATGCATAAGAATATATACTCAGTATATTTAAAAACACACAATTTCATACCCGCGATATGTCCTTTAAATGTCATTTTAGTGTGTTTTAAAACTCATTTTGATAATAAACTACCTGTTAATTGACAGAAAATTTAGCGTTCGGCATTGTGTAAAATGAAATAATGTCATGTAAAGTTCTTATCTTGCATATACCTAGGTAAGGTCATGAAATAGTACATTTTGCGTTTTTAATTGCACTGAGTATACATCAGCAACTAATATTTATTTCGAATGATACCAAGTATTCAGATGGAAGGTGGTCAAATGAACGAGGTCTGACTGTATATGCTATTGTCTTAAAAATGTGTAAATGCGAACACTTGCAGCAAACATGAAATACAGTGCTACCTCTCCAGAGCAACTACCTTAAATGAGAGATGCAAAGCTGGGCTGTTGTTGAGAGGTGGTTGCTCTAGAGAAGAGAAATTGGTTACAATACAGTAAAACCTCACTTAAAGACAACCTCGTATTATAAGACCACCTTGAAATTAAGAACATAATTTTCAAGTCCATTTTCACTGTTTTGCTCTTTATTAAACCTCAATATTAAGACCACCTCACTAAGAAGACCAGTGTTCAAGGGTCCAAATGGTGGTCTTATTATTGAGGTTTACTGTATATCACATGAAAATTGATAGTGTTGTTGAAGAGAGGTTGTTGCTAACAAGAGGGTCACTATTGAGAGGTTGTACTGTATGTACAGTGTTATCATGGTATAAAAACAAATCTAAGACAATAAATTAAGAATGTTATTTCATTATAGAGATAATGCCAAGCAGCAGATCACAGATACCAGCAGCTTGTTTTTTTAGGCTAAACATTTGAACGGTGCCACTGTAGTAATGTAATCATGTTTATTCCTTCTCTACACATACAATAGCCTGGCAGTAATAACCCATGATCTGTCAGACTCACTTTTTTGATATAAATCGTAGCTAGGAATCCATCAGGAAGAATAAATAAAAGATAAGAGATTAAGTTCTGTATGATAGTGGTTGCCAATACAGTCTAATTATCAGACTTATAAATTCACTCCCCAGGAATTGTAGAAAACATGATGCTTCAACAAACATGCTTAGCTAAACTACAAAACATTCTTCAGATTATTGCCATTAGCTAACAGTTAATGCATCAATGAATAGAGTTAAACAGGAATCCACACCTGTAAAATGACTTGAAATACTAAAAATTTGGTTTTTTAATGGAAATAGTAATAAGCAGTTTACGGGTTTACAGCTTAGAATGAATCCACTTTAATCAAGAAAACACAATTATTGGACCTGCTGTACAGCAAGTATATTTTTTGCAAATAGCATAGATGTTATTAACATCAGGGTTTATTTTGGCTATTTTGGATAGATGACCTTAAATTCCCTTCTAATTGGGATTTTTTGCATGATTAACATAGAATTGGGGAAAAAGTCTAGAAATTACAGAAATGTACATTTTGGCTGTTGTTGAGAGGTCATTGCACGACAGAGGTTAAACTGATTCTTTACTACAGGGGAAAAGCAATAATATTGTTGAAATGAAAACCGCTCTAGCAGAATTAGCATGTACATGCACAATAGCATGCCAATAAGGGTGGACATATTATCAATTTCCATAATATGACTGATTGGCATCCTGGATGCATCAATTTGTCTGATGGAGAAAATTGACAGTAATCAATTATCAAAATATGTCATAACTAATCACATTTACAGAGTTACAGGCATGGACTGAGATGATACTTGTATGTTATGCAGTATAACACATATGAGCAATAAATCAATCAACGAAAGCTATCTAATTCATACTGAAGTGAAAGCCAGTAAGCCAATATATATATTCAATTTCATATGGAGGAATTTGGCTTGAACTCAATTGTGATTTAAATAAAAGCTGGTAAACTTGTACAGTTTAACAATTATTCAGACAAAATTTCATTTGTTTAAATTCAATAAAAACAAAAGGTTGGTAAATAAAACTTTTGAAAATATAAAGTCTAAGTCTGAATTTTAGTCTTAAAATGTTTGTGAATAATGGCCATAAAGGTCAAGGATTCAAATCCCACTATGGCAGAGATTCTTCTGCGGTCTTCATAATTCCCGACTTAGCTGCATAGATTGGCAAGAGACCCAGGACGCCGCCTACTGATGACGCATGCTTACATTAAGTTGTAGCGTTACCGGCCTCACATTCACAGCAAATTAAGTAAGTCTCAAACTGAACTAATAATTGCCTCGCATCTAAACACACATGGCAATTAATGTCCCATAAAATATATATTCATTTTAAAATATACAAGATAATGTGTTGTCTATATACTAAGGAGATCTAGAACTGATGGTAAGTGCCAACTAGACAGATAGGCAAGATAAAATTTGAAAGTAAAGCCAAGACTATGTTCAGCAATATGACTGTCAGATACATTTTCATGATGAAACCTCGACAACAGTTTTTTTAAACAACAGTTTCTCAATTTTTCAGGATTTATCTCTAACATCACAAATTGATTATATGTATATCTATGGCAACTACATATTTCCTGCTGATGAGGCAATTTTCATGAAGGCTGTTCAGCATTATAGTAATTAAATTCAAAGCAAAATGTAGAATTACCCCTTAACATGAGAGAGAATTATTAAAGTGGATTTAATTCCATCATAATGTGTTTGTAAATACATATGATGTCACAACCACATGTGCTTATTGCATATAAATGACACAGTTTTCGTTCTGCAGCTAAAAACGTGTTTCATACTAGCTCAAAGTTCTAATAAATACCGCGTGTGGGGTGTCTTACGGCAAGTACACTATAAGGACAAATACGGGATATATTATGAACTGGCTGAATAAATTGTACCATACTTACCACAATAGCATGATTATCGACAAATGAGAATTGAGTAACATCTCTGTAGATATCAAACTTTCTGTACCGCGACCGAACTGCCGGTGGTAATTTACGACCCTGGTTCACATTTTGCGGCTGGAAGTTAGGTGGAGCTTGCATCTTTGCGGGCGGCTTCTCAAAATGTCAACAGTCTACAATAAACAATAAATATTCATAAGTACAAATTGCCATTGTCTCTTTAACATAAATTTTCTACTATGATTAAAAGCCACACAAAAAGGATTTCATCAACCATAAAATTACTTTACCAATCAGACAATGCATAAAGTATCTACATCATTCTCATAACTAGGCCCGAAGTTATGTTTCTTCTGATTATATAAAGACTGAAAACTGAAAATAAAATTGAGAGCTCAAAGCCAGGACAAAACCTACAGAAGTTTTTGATTTTAGTCAGAGGATTTTAATTTTATGATGACATAGAAATGAGTATGGATGATATATATATATACAAGGGTTTGAATATGTTTGTCTAAAAGGCATTTACCGGTATACGCTTTTTAAGTTATTGGGTGGACAAGAATTTCTACCGTACAGTCAGTTAGACACTGACCTTTGACGTAGTTACACCAAAATTAATAGGGCTCATCAACAATCCACAGGCAACTATCCTTCTAAGTTAGGACAGGGATCCCAAAGGGTTATCAGTTATTGTGCAGACAAAGATAAACATCTAAAAGTCATGGTATAAAAATTCACTCAAGCTCATTGCCCGTTGACCCAGTGACATTACATTGATCCCCATTTTGGGATATTTCAACATTCTAATAATCACTATGGCCTTGACCTTTGACCAAGTGACCCCCTAAATATAGAGTGTTCATCAACTACATGTAGGCATTGATAATACCAAGTTAAAGCCTCAGAGGCCAAAAGGTAGTTGAGTTATTATAAAGGAAGGATTTTCAACTAATGGTCAGTTTGACCTTGACCTTTGACCTAGTGACTCGAAATTAATAGAATTCATATAAAACCTGCAGACAATCCCCATACCAAGTTAGGACCCGAGAAAACTAAGAATTATTGCATGGAAACAGATTTCCATCTAATGGTCAGTTTGACCTTGACCTTTGACTCAGTTACCCCGAAATAAATAAGGTACATCTACAACACATAGTCGACAAGTTTGAAGAGGGTAGATCAAGGTGTTCTCGAGTTATTGGCCATAAATGTTTAAAGTACAATTGACCCCTGTAACCTTGACCCATTGGTATCAAAATCGAACAATGTGGGGACCACGTTTTGGGGTACTCAGTCTGGTCAAGGCATTCTTGAGTTATAGAAAACTTTTCAGGTACATTTGACCCCTGTGACCTCGCCCTTTGACCCAGTGACCCCAACATCAGTAGGGTTTCTTTACTACCCATGAACAAGATGGGGACCAAGTTTGAGAAGGATTGATCCAAATCAATTTCAGCAACTTTCTTTCTCATAACACAAATCATTTCTTTACTTGTTACAAGAAACACTGGTTGTCTGAAACGCATTATACTTGTCTCTGAAATTAGCAAGTGGCTTTAAGTTGCAGACTATGTTCTTATATGTAACACTCCCTTATTCAGACTGTGAGTGTCCTTGACCGCCCACATACAATACATTAATAATGAAGTTTATCAGACATACTGAAACTCAAGTACTTGATGAAGCACACAAACAGACAGCCCAGATCATTTAATCCATCATCCAATTTCGACTGAGATATGACAAGATCACACATAATTACAACAATCAAACACCAGGTAATTGACAGTAAAGTGTGGAATGTTCTGTCATCATATCAGCTATCATCCATTTTACTTGTTATATATTGCAGTTTCTAAGTAATTATAAAGTACATGACTATAGCACATATGATAGATCAAGTGAAAATGCTAGTTATCTGTCAAATTGGTTTTTGTGTTTCAGTTATGCACCACAATTAGTTGCCCAAACCAATGGCGATTCTCCTGGGATACAAACCAGTACATGCTCCTGGGATACAAACCAGTACATGCTCCTGGGATACAAACCAGTACATGCTCCTGGGATACAAACCAGTACAAACTGTTCTTCCACAAGGATTTGCCATCTTCCCCACATGATTCAGACTTGGAGGACAAAGGACAAATCACTGTAGATGTAGATGATTCAGTCAAATTGTTACACAGAACATACATCTTATTGAGGTTCGGCCCAGTATGGCCTGCAGACAGGAAGTTGAGCCCCCTACTGACAGTGCACGGCAAACTTGCCATCTCTATTCAATCTTAACTGTAACCAACTAGCCCGAAGCTCAGGGCTAGTAACTTTAATTTCTGACCAGAAGAGCTAACCTGAACAGGCAAGTGCTTATAATTTTAGGGAATCAATTTTTTTCGGAAAAGGAGAAAAAATACAACCCATCCAATGAGATTTTAACAAATTGTATACATACAGAGTTGACTTTCTGCTTTTATGGATTTGTGTTATATATACAAGAATGATTTAGTGCTAGTGGCAACTTACCCAAACGAGCTAGTGCTGTGAAAAAATTAAGGCAAAGCCTGCTATATTTCAATCAATTTAAGCATTCTACCTCAACCATAAATAACAACTGCTAAATATACATTGCTAGTGCATCATGAGGTATTATTTTGCAAATTGTAATGCAATTTTATATAAAGACATATGTTAACGTACAGTATCCACACAATGTCTTCATGCAACATATGTTGCGGTAATATATTCAAAGTAATAAATATGTATTTTTTTGCAGCAACCTGAATTTTAATGAAGTAAACATGAAGCAAAACACCACATATAATAGAAAATTATGGTGAACATGCGACAATATGACTCATAAGTTTTGTTCCTATAATCCGGGAGTCAAAATTCATATTACATGCAAGCCATGCAAATTGCAGTTCTGTTTGATCATGACAATATATTCATTTTAAAGCTTTGTTCATACTCAAGAAGACTCCAAGTCATTTAGAACAATAACGCAAGGCTCATGCAGGCCTCTGTATAGGAACTAGAATTAGGCCATTCTTAAACAATTGTTTTTTAGGCATATCCCTACTCAGCAAAATTTAGGTGGGTAGGCATGTAGGTGACAATTTTTGATTTATTATTTTTAGGCTATACTAGTGTTTACAATAATTATGAATATACAGCTAATAAAATTATGTCTAACTCAAAACCCTAAAAACGTTTTGAGTAGGGGCCATTTTCATGGGTAGGTTGGATTATGCCAAACAATATTTTTATTTTGGCCTCATCAAGCTACCATAAGTCAGACCCAAGGCCTAGCTTCCTTAAAGGCAACAGAATCAACCACACTGCGGTGAAAGGAAAGTGACTCAAAGGCAGCAACCTAACCTATTGACCACAGTGGCCGAATTTGCAGGTATAAGGTAATATATGATATGCTGAACTTTCTTGCAAGGTCAACAACATATAGGACAACAACATCATGTACATAATTATACAGCGTTCACTCATAATGACTCGTAAACTACTATATGCTGTCACACTACAAAATATGTCAGAGATGACACATTAACCACTTAGTGAGTAACAGGGTGTGAATATAGGCAATTGACTTTACAGACAATGGAAATAAAATACATGTATAGTGCAAGAAGACAGAAAGGACAGCATTGGTGATATCAATGATGCAAAGGAGAACATTGGTAAGATGATGGAATGGACAATGCACATGATGATGATGGAAAGGACAACACAGGTGGTGATGATGATGGAAAGGACAACACAGGTGATGATGATGATGAATAGGAAGACATTGGTGATGATGATGAAAAGGACAACACAGGTGATGATGATGATGAAAAGGACAACACAGGTGATGATGTTAAGGACAACACACGTGATGATGATGATGATGGAAAGGAAGACATTGGTGATGATGATGAAAAGGACAACACAGGTGAGGATGACGATGGAAAGGACAACACAGGTGATAATGATGATGAAAAGGACAACACAGGTGAGGAGGATGATGAAAAGGACAACACAGGTGATGATGATGATGGAAAGGACACTATTGGTGATAATGAACATGGATTTAGGACAACACTGGTGATGATGATGTTGAACAGGACAACGTTGGTGATGGTGATAACAGAAAGGACAATACTGGTGATGATGATGTTGAACAGGACAACGTTGGTGATGGTGATAACAGAAAGGACAACACTGGTGATGATGATGTTGAACAGGACAACGTTGGTGATGGTGATAACAGAAAGGACAATACTGGTGATGATGATGTTGGAAAGGATATAATATTGACGATGATGATAATGGAAAGGACAATATTGGTGATGATGATAATGGAAAGGTTAACATTTGTGATGATGATGATAAATTGGGCAACATTGGGTGTAATATTTGAAAGAACAACATTGAGGATAGTGATAGAGAGATAATATGATCTAGTATGGTCAGCTTACAAGCTAGACTGGTACAGCTAATTGTCAACAAGTATAATAAATAACATATATATATAGATATATATATATGTGTTGCCTTACAGACATTAGAGAAAACTTGGATAAACAACAGTTTTACCCATTAGAAGAAACCAAGAAAAAATAAGCAACTGTATTTAACATCTAACTTTAGGAAGATATACAAGTGTGAAGAAATAAAATTATGAACATGGAAATTCAACAATTATTGATTACATAGTGTCTTCTTACAAACATAAGGGGACCAGCTCTTTTGAATAACTCTGCTGGAGGTACAGTTATATATAATGAAAGCTGATACATAGAACATACAACACATATGGTACTGAAACATTAACAAAATATCGAGGGTTCAGTGCAAGACTATCATAACAGGGTCCTATATAAATACATAAGGAGTTAGGATAGTCTTGCACTGAACCCTCGATATATTTAATCAAAATATTACACAATTAATCATACCCACCAAACAACGGTACTATCCTATGAATGATAACTATATTACAAGTATGATAAGAACCATGAGTGGCAATATAAATCTAGAATTCGAACACAAAATAATCCAGAGAATTGAAAATAAAATCTTTTGAATAACTCTGCTGGAGGTACAGTTATATATAATGAAAGCTGATACATAGAACATACAACACATATGGTACTGAAACATTAACAAAATATCGAGGGTTCAGTGCAAGACTATCATAACAGGGTCCTATATAAATACATAAGGAGTTAGGATAGTCTTGCACTGAACCCTCGATATATTTAATCAAAATATTACACAATTAATCATACCCACCAAACAACGGTACTATCCTATGAATGATAACTATATTACAAGTATGATAAGAACCATGAGTGGCAATATAAATCTAGAATTCGAACACAAAATAATCCAGAGAATTGAAAATAAAATCAAGTTAGTTTCCAAAACTCAAAACTCTTAGTCAGCAAAATCATTAATCACACAGCAGAAATGAAAACTTCCCAAATCATGAATTGTATATTACTCTATCAAGAGTGTAACACAAATGCACTTCTAACAACCAAAACCACTAACACACAGACTATCTAGAGTACAGTTAATGAATAGATACCAGAAATGCAGCATGAACAAATACACAATAAAACACATTGATAGGTTTATTTACAGTTAACCCAAAGGTTTGTGAACCCAATAAACCACAAAACATGTATATATTCTACTTCATACAGTGTTGCGTATAGTGTAACTCAGTATTGACATGCAATTTAATGAATGCTAGATTGTGTTTTTTGATAACCTCTTCTCTTGCAAGGTTCAACTATGAGCATGATAACACATGACTAATATCTATATATATATCACATATTTTTTAGACTCGCTCAAGACATGGTACTAATGGTAAGGTGTCTCACTACATCCAAAGTATACCCATAATGCACCACTTCAGTCACTCATTTCAGTCTCTAACTATGTGTCATTCAGGGTTTATTTTGACACTTTTGGGAAGATGACTCATACCCTTCAAATTGGGAATTTTTGCAAGTTTAACTTGGAAATTGGGAAAAAGACTAACAATTACAGCAACCGAAAGTATTAGGAATAAAAGTAAAGGTGTAGTGCTTAATTAATGGACACTTGCTATTTATATATTTACTGCCTTTGAGAAAGCCTCTAACTTTGTCGGTTTTTGGCTAGATTAAACCAAGAATTTTTCTTCAGATTTATTGGAAATTTTTACATTGAAATGAAGAAAAATATATACTTATAAATGGCTACAAAAACAGCTAAAAAACCCTGTTACTTGGACAACCCTTGTGATTTTGCATTCTAACAACATATCAAGATATTATCACAAATTTATGGCACATTTTGGTGAGACAAATCTTTAAAGGGGTAACCATAGTGAAGTCAAAAAGATATTTGAATATAATGCACTGTACTACAAGTAATTGATAAAAGAACTGACACTTTTACTATATCATAACACATCATTAGTATTATAAGCAGCAAGCGTAATGTTTATTCAGAATGAATCTACTCCCATGTATTCTACGGTAATATTTTTCTCTGCATAAAATGTTTCATTAGTCCCAAGTTTAATTATACATAAAGCTGGTATTTCTAGCCGACTAACGAGAAAAGCAGCCACGCTTTGCTGGGTTACCAACCAGTAACTGCCCTGCGTTCAGTTACGGCTAACAGTAGCGAACGTTTTGTATTGTATCCCTTGCCCACCGTATCACATTAGCTGCACATGGGAACCAAATTGCAAAACGTTACAAAACGGTAGGGCTGATAGCCGCAACTGAACGCAGGGCTGTTCTACTGCAAGCAACTGACAAATTCCCGTCATGAACCAGAGGTGAAGGACACATATCATCAGGGTTTATTTTGGCTATTTCGGGAAAATGACCCATACCTTTCAAATTGGGAATTTGTGCACGTTAAACTGAGAAATTGGGAAAAAGACTAGCAATTACAGCAAAGTATTATAGGAATAAAGGTCAAGGATGTAGTGATTATTAATAGACAATAGCTATTTATATAAACTATCTGTTAAAGAAAAGCCTCTAACTTTGTCATTTTTTGGCTTAATTTAACCATTTTTCTACAGATTTATCGGGAATTTTTACATTCAAATTGGGATAAATATGTTTCTTTTAGCATTTGGAATATAGATGAATAACGGCAATAAAAACAGCTGAAAAAACCCTGATAATAGAAAGAATAATGGAAGTATCAGGGTTGTCAGTATGAGCCGGGCGCCGGTAAAAATACCCAGTAACTACAGCATCATCACCAGGCTACTTTTCTTGTATGAATGATCATAATTAAGGGGAGCACACTCCAGGCCCCGCCTACTTTTGGCGATATATCCCTGCTACTTCAACAATTAGTGACACCCCTGAGTACTTACACCAAATTGTCACTGAGAGAACATACAAACTCCATATAAAATATTATAACAATCATTTGCAACTTGATAATCAATGGTTTGCTAAAACAACAGTGATCAATATAACAATCAAGCTTGTGGGAACAGTAAGATAAGAACAATCCTTTATTCTAACAAATCGCAATATACTATATGAGCAAAAGCACTTACTGTGTATGTTTCCTTTGTATTATTCTAGCATTATTGATACAAATGTTTTACAACAAAATCCTCATGAATTTTACCTACTTCAACGAATCATTTCCGAGATGAGACAGACAGTGTACATCCACCAACTTGATCCCAGCCAAGAATTGCATTGGCGTTCAAATGTAGACAGAATCCATAAATAATGTTATTGATCTCATTGATGAAACTTGCTGACAATGCATAAAATGTACAGGTACAACCAACATGGTATCATCAATATATAATAATAAGTAAAGTATTCAATGTTTTAGGTAAAAATGTTCAGCTCTTATCAATATAAGACCATATTTAGTAAAACAATGCAAACCAGGGGCGTATCCCAGACTTGATGGATACGCAAGCAATCTAGGTGTCTACAGGGGCATGCTCCACCCCCCCTCCCCCCTAAGTTCTGAAACGTGTGGTGTACTATGGTGTACTACAAGTATAATAGACCATTAAATCATATCTAAGTAAAAACAAGGAAACCAAAACATAACATGGCATCTCCAACAAACTAATACATGAATACTGAATGACAAAGGACAGAATGACATGGCAACACCTGAACAGCCTGTAAACAAGGACAACTAAAAATATTACTACAGATAGTTCCCACATTTACAATATTTACCTCCCTTGTTCTGAATAGTCGCCCATAAATATATTGATAGGCAAATTTCATTAAAGTTCATGGGAATATAATGTAAACGATGATAAAATAAAATCAGATAATTATATAAAAATAACTTAATCATTGTGCTCATGCGGGCAGATGGCTCAAAAGTTGAAGAAAAAGTGGTTGTCACATCACATGTATACAAATTCTCCAGGTATCTTCTCAATTATCACATATTTGGGAATTACTCCTGTAAGTGCTTATCAGTTTTGCCTATCAAAATGGTTGATGATTAAGAACAAGGGAGGTAAGTATTGTAGATGTGGCAACTATCTATAATACACTTAAATACGGTACGTCATATCAAACAGCAGAAAAGCTCCCTGGCACTCATTAGCTATTGATAACACCCTCACAAGAAATAAAAATAACAATACCATCAACAATGTTATTGCTCGAGTGATCTGATGCAAAACAGAACAACAGGATTTAATTGTTATAGCGAAATTATTACGCAATACAAAAACCACATCAATATCATCTGCACATCAAACAGTCGTGTATCTAGAATCACAGACACATCATAGACATACACAAGATCGATAATCAGCAGCTGTTCAACATCACAAACATACCGGTAGATGTAGCTGAAAAGCTGATTTCGGACTTAAGATAAAAGCTCTAGATATAGAATACAACACTGACAGAAATATTGCACGAGAGCAATATTAATAGTGTTCAAGTTAGTAGCACACAGAAATATTGCACGAGAGCAATATTAATAGTGTTCAAGTTAGTATTGTTTGTTTCATCGGGTTTAACGCCGTTTCTCAACAATTTTTCAGTTATATACGGCGGCCGGTTCACCTAACCAGTTTTTCCTGGACTGAAATCTAACCAGTACTAACTTACCCTTCCACAAAGAGCCGGCAACTTCTCCACATGTGGAGGAAAATCGACATCGGGTATGACCTGCCGCTACCGGGAATCGAACCCGGATCGCCGGATTTCAAGTCCTGCGGACTAACCACTGGACCACGGCGTTCAAGTTAGTAGCACCCCTGCATATGGTAAACCATGGTATCACATAGCTATGGTTATAACCATGGCAATCCATGGTCTTAACAGTTATCATAATTATTAGTATTAGTCATATTGTCTTTGATAGGTGACTTTAGTTCAAACCAGTGAAGAATTGTGAGAATTCATCAATACCAAACAGACTGCCACAGGAAATATCATGCCAGTAAAACATCAATTAAGCTTGAATTATATTATTGCGCAAGACATGCTGTTGTACTAATTACCTTAACACCTGCAACATGCCCATATAGCATGTGGAAATCTGCTGGCATTGCAACAAGGGTAGTAAAGATAAAACAAACACTGATGACAAATTAGTAAAGATTTCTTCACAAACATTTGTGTAAATCAAGATAAAGACTTTGAACAAAATGATACTCTAGAAACTCCTTAAGAATGCAGATTTGTATTAAAATATAAAATACAAATCTTGTTGCAAACAAGATACATGTATAGAGCTTAAACTTATTTATTTTACATCAATTGTGAAACAAGTTCTTACATCTAATACTGAATCACTCTCGATGACTGCATCCTGGCTACAAACCAGTACTCGCGCCAAATTTATGGATTGTGAAGTTCATGATCAAACCCAGTGCTCATCATGGGGCTCGAACTCAAGACATTCGGATCAGGAGTCAGGCGCTCTACTCCTCGACCACTGCACCTCCCCGATGCTAATTTACAGACTAAGCTTTTATCTTGTCCAAAATTTGATATGACTTTTGCACTTAAACACTTAAACAAATCCCACAAACACTTGTATCTAGATGTCATCTAAAATAGCCAAAGCAAAATTTGAACATATTTGGTAGTAGCTAGTACATACCCGGAAATACTGCAAACAAAAAAATATTGGCCCACATCAGGATTTCTTAGTCTAGATTAACCGAAGTATAGTTAATTTGTGACTTTCGTACAAACATTTTTCATGAAATGAAACGCAACCTACCAACCCGACTGCACCAAAGTAGGGTCCCGAGACAAAAAAAAAGACCTTTTTTTTAAATGTGGCCCAAAGCTACATTATACCCCCCTCCAAAAAAATTACAACTAAAATCATCCCTTGATCTTATATTAAATTCATTGACAGAACTTAATCCCAGCATTGGCAGATTCAAGCCACAATTGATAAAAATTAATAGAATTCTGTAGCTGATTGATTCCTGTTCAATCTCTGCGTGCAAGCAACACTTGAAACACTTACTAACATATCTGAGACATGAGTCATCTGCAAGTTTTCACTTACCACTGGTTTCTCTATCATTATTCTCCCCAGTATCAAATTTCTCCAACATCCGAATGTGTCATTAATAATGTGTTAGGAAATGTTGATCTGAGACAGGTAAGCTAATGTTAGAAATGTCAGAATTAAAAATAATTCTTCTTACCACATAATTATGCAAAACATGGCATCATTAATCATACACTAATTGACAATTAGGAGCTCAAACTTGTCTAATTAGGTAACACAACATAAGATCATAAAGATAAAAAAGGTATTCAAACATTAGACAGAATTAGAATTGATCAATGAATGATATTACATGAGAAACAGACAAAACAGGCACCTTACAATATGCAATCCCAGGCCTTTTTCTGTCCATTTTGGGAAAAGGACCCTAGATAAATTGTGAAAATTTGCTTCATAAAATTTGCCAATTTGGTATGATATTTAAACACTTCCAATCAAATTTTGGTAATGAGCAAAATTGCTATGAGCAATAAATTTTGGTTTCCATTTAAACCAACAACAAATTAAGGTACTAACCGAAATCATCATTTGAAAGTACAGTCAACTCTCGTTTTAACGACCATGTATGTTCACTGAATTTATGTTGTACTGAATTTGTTGTTATAGTGAATGTGAACAGTGAAGCAGTGTTCCTGCAGATATCAGTGTAGCATGAGTTGACTGAACTACATCAGTGCATTCGTAATTTTGATAATTGTCGGAAAAAATGCATCAAAAGATATCACGCTTTTATCAAAACGCTAGCATGGCATACAGGAATATTTTCTATCAAGTGATTTCTTTGAAATGTGTCTATGGGAACAGATACCATTTTTCATAATGATTTTAGGATAAAACCAGTGCCAACAAATCACACACTCTTAGAATGTGTAAACTGTTTACATGTAAAAACATACATTTCTAATTTCAATTCACCATCAGTAACAGATGTTAGGACTTGTTTTTCTCAGCTTCTTTCATTCAAAGGTCAAATATATTAACATTATTTCTATTAATTCAAGGTACTACATGTAGTGGGATTTTACCTGCTCCATAATTATAATGTCTGCCAAGGCCAACCTTAAAAAATGATTGTTTGGCATAACCGTACCAAGAAAAAATGAGATGGGTAGATAGGTTAGGCAAGTAATTTTGTATTTACATTTTTATGGTTATAGTTGTGTTAACTTTTTGTATGCCCCCCTAAAAAATCCCTCAGACTCCTCAAGTGTGTTTAAGAAAGGGCTGTGTTCATGGGTAGATAGGGTTATGCCAAACAATTTTTTTTTAATTCTGGCCCAACACTGCTGCTATCATTAAAAGGAAGTTGAACTGTTTGAATTCTAACTGACGTTGAAATTACAGGTTTCATGATGTTTGTAAGTTAATATCGTGTAGTGTTGTTAACACAAGTGTTGTTCAGCAATGAATGAATAATTTGATTACAGGTGATAGATCTATAAATATGACTTGGAGCGTTCAGTGTTCACTGATGTGTGCATATTAATGTAGCAAACAAAATCATGTCAAAAATGTAGTATCAATGTATGTCAGTATTATAAATTAAATATTGTGAATGATAATTATTTAAAGTTTTTAACTTCAATGGTTTTGGCAAGTAATTACATTACACTAAGGACGAAAGTTTTAAACCTATGTGCTTACATTAAGTTAAAGCTATATTTCACTTATAAGACAGGTAATATTTGAGTATATAACACCTATGTGCTTACATTAAGTTAAAGCTGTATTTCACTTATAACACAGGTAATATTTGAGTATATAACACCTATGTGCTTACATTAAGTTAAAGCTATATTTCACTTATAACACAGGTAATATTGAGTATATAACAAACAATGTATACTTGATAAAGGTAAAATTCATAATGCTGAGGAAATATAAATTAATCGTTGTTTCTATAGTAAGCCCAAGGACATGAAATGTATCACAGGGACCCTATAAACTAATACTAAGGACCCTCAATTTTTCAAACACGAGTGTCAAACGACCCATAGCTGAAAATCCTAGGGAAAACCCTGGAAGATTTCTAGATGTATCAGTAATAATACATGAAAACATTAACAAAGAAGAAGGCCATGGTTCCTTACAAAGTTCAAGCCCCCATTTTATGTATTTTTAATGGGTCCATACTCAACCCCTACCAATTAAGAAATCATACCATATCATTTTGAGTAAATTTATATAATTTTCTATAAAGCCTTACACATGCTTCACATGTATTCGGGAATATGTTCTGCACACTCTAGAATACATGCTAAAGACAGCCTCCAGTTTTACTCTCATAATGACCCTCATCCTTCACTAAAGATTAAATGAGGGAACGTTTTTCGATGGGCAACTAACTGATCTCTCCAGGCTATGGCAGCCTACAATCAAGCAATTATAATGCTGCAACAAATGGTTGTAAAGGAAATATTACATTCACAATCTCTCAGAATTGTCCATACATTACTTTTTGTGATCATTTTATGCAAAATGTGTCTACTGAGTCATCTACATAAATTACAAGAACATAGGAGTACACTGGGGAGCTTTTGATATTATTGGTAACAAAATTGACATGTAGAAGGCTTCACTGCTTATAGACAAATTTGATGCTTTTATACACGTTGCTTTACCGATCCATCAACCAGAATTTGGCAGTTTCAAAAATAAACATAATTGAAGAATGAACGGTGACACTGCACATCGCGATGATTAGGAAACATTTTTATTTATTATTTTCGACCATCCAATGGATATTTTTGGTAGAAAAATAGTAGATAATAAAAATCATTGGCCTTACTACTTGTAACACTGTTTCGGTAAATAAGCAGTTATAGTATATTTGCATCCAGCCCTTGAGGCATGAATAAATCTGTTTGGCGTTATAATTGCCAAATAGCTGAATTTCAAAATCCAAAGTTTGTAACTTCATGTAAAACTAAATCACTGGCCATGGGGCGACACAAAACTCACCAGCTCCATTTGACCCTGTAGTTGACGGCTGTTGATGGAATTTTCCAAAAGGAACATTTTGACTCTAAGAATTCTGACTGAATGGTCAATTTTTTTAATTGGCAATAAAATAATAAAATCTGGTCATACATTATCAAAGTGACCCTTGACATTCAGCACCTAGTGAACACCTGACAACTACCATGTGAGGTACCAGTAGTATACATCCACCACCTACCATGTGAGGTACCAGTCGTACACATCTATCAACTACCATGTGAGGTACCAGTAGTATACATCCACCACCTACCATGTGAGGTACCAGTAGTATACATCCATCAACTACCATGTGAGGTACCAGTAGTATACATCCATCAACTACCATGTGAGGTACCAGTAGTATACATCCATCAACTACCATGTGAGGTACCAGTAGTATACATCCATCAACTACCATGTGAGGTACCTGTAGTATACATCCATCAACTACCATGTGAGGTACCAGTAGTATACATCCATCAACTACCATGTGAGGTACCAGTAGTATACATCCATCAACTACCATGTGAGGCACCAGCAGTATACATTTATCAACTACCATGTGAGGTACCAGCAGTATACATTTATCAACTACCATGTGAGGTACCAGTAGTATACATCCATCAACTACCATGTGAGGTACCAGTAGTATACATCCATCAACTACCATGTGAGGTACCAGTAGTATACATCCATCAACTACCATGTGAGGTACCAGTAGTATACATCCATCAACTACCATGTGAGGTACCAGTAGTATACATTTATCAACTACCATGTGAGGTACCAGTAGTATACATCCATCAACTACCATGTGAGGTACCAGTAGTATACATCCATCAACTACCATGTGAGGTACCAGTAGTATACATCCATCAACTACCATGTGCGGTACCTGTAGTATACATATATCAACTACCATGTGAGGTACAAGTAGTATACATCCATCAACTACCATGTGCGGTACCTGTAGTATACATATATCAACTACCATGTGAGGTACAAGTAGTATACATCCATCAACTACCATGTGAGGTACCAGTAGTATACATCCATCAACTACCATGTGAGGTACCAGTAGTATACATCCATCAACTACCATGTGCGGTACCTGTAGTATACATATATCAACTACCATGTGAGGTACCAGTAGTATACATCCATCAACTACCATGTGCGGTACCTGTAGTATACATATATCAACTACCATGTGAGGTACCAGTAGTATACATATATCAACTACCATGTGAGGTACCTGTAGTATACATATATCAACTACCATGTGAGGTACCAGTAGTATACATATATCAACTACCATGTGAGGTACCTGTAGTATACATATATCAACTACCATGTGAGGTACCAGTAGTATACATATATCAACTACCATGTGCGGTACCAGTAGTATACATATATCAACTACCATGTGAGGTACAAGTAGTATACATATATCAACTACCATGTGAGGTACCAGTAGTATACATCCATCAACTACCATGTGAGGTACCAGTAGTATACATTTATCAACTACCATGTGAGGTACCAGTAGTATACATTTATCAACTACCATGTGAGGTACCAGTAGTATACATATATCAACTACCATGTGAGGTACCAGTAGTATACATCCATCAACTACCATGTGAGGTACCAGTAGTATACATCCATCAACTACCATGTGAGGTACCAGTAGTATACATCCATCAACTACCATGTGAGGTACCAGTAGTATACATTTATCAACTACCATGTGAGGTACCAGTAGTATACATCCACCACCTACCATGTGAGGTACCAGTAGTATACATCCATCAACTACCATGTGAGGTACCTGTAGTATACATCCATCAACTACCATGTGAGGTACCTGTAGTATACATCCATCAACTACCATGTGAGGTACCAGTAGTATACATTTATCAACTACCATGTGAGGTACCAGTAGTATACATCCATCAACTACCATGTGAGGTACCAGTAGTATACATCCATCAACTACCATGTGCGGTACCAGTAGTATACATCCACCAACTACCATGTGCGGTACCAGTAGTATACATCCACCAACTACCATGTGAGGTACCAGTAGTATACATCCATCAACTACCATGTGAGGTACCTGTAGTATACATATATCAACTACCATGTGAGGTACCAGTAGTATACATCCATCAACTACCATGTTAGGTACCAGTAGTATACATCCATCAACTACCATGTGAGGTACCAGTAGTATACATCCATCAACTACCATGTGAGGTACCAGTAGTATACATCCACCAACTACCATGTGATTGTGAGGTACCTGTAGTATACATATATCAACTACCATGTGAGGTACCAGTAGTATACATCCACCAACTACCATGTGAGGTACCAGTTGTATACATCCACCAATCTCACTCATGAATCTTACTTACAGTTCCTCATCAAATGCTTTCTTACCTTCCCATACCATGTGGCAACAGTGCAGATTAATTTATCAAGCTGCTGTTTTTGCTACATACAGAATGAAGCATACAAAATGCAAAAGGTGAAACACCTCCAGATATCACCTCAATTACAAGACTTGATAACTTACCTACGGAGGTAGGAACATATCTCACTTTGTAAAGCACTTTTACTGAAACAATGAGTACCACATTCTGGATGTTCCTACAAAATTAATTAAATAGAAACCATGCTGGTGTTGTTTCATTCTTCAATTATAACAGCACACAGACATGTTGTACACCCCAATATATTTCTGTATAGTGTCTTAAACAACTCACTGTCAGTTTGAAATGCTCGAGATGTTTTAATCAAACACCTGTGAATGCAGGGTTTAAATTTGGCTATTTTGGTAAGATTACCCATACCCTTCAAATTGGGAACTTTCGTGCATCAATCTTAGAAATTTGGAAAACAGTATAGAAATTACAGCAAAATTGAAGTGATTAATTAGTCACTGACTGTGAGAGAAAAGTCTCTAACTTAGCCATTTTTTGGCTTTTAAATTGAACCAAAACTTTTTCTTCTGATTTATTGGGAATATTTACATTTAACTTGGGTAAAATATACACTTTTTGTCATTGAGAATATAACTGGATAACGGCTATAAAAACAGCTGAAAATAAACCCTAGAATGTATCCTTAATTTGATTAATAATGTATAGGCAACATGTGTTTCAATAACCGACAAAAGAAGTCGACAGCTGTTAATGTCTTAACATAGGAATAGCAGGGTATCAGAACAATATCACTGGCATATCACAACTATCAAATGTTATTTTTTCTACAATTTTAAATAAAATTTTATGCACTAACACAGCATATGGCTCAAATCTATATTTAAGTGACAAAATTATTGAATGGTAAAATGTCTTTGTTTTTGGACTTATATTAAATTTTATCCCATGCATAACTTGTCATTCTTAAGGAGACGGTATCTAAAGGGGTTCTATTTGACCCTGGAGTTGAATTTTGTACCCTGAAATTTCCAAATTTTGATCCTCAGGATTCTGGCTGAAGGAGTAATTTTCTCTAAATTATAGGTAATCTGGCTATAAAATAGTAGAATCTGATAAACAGTTATCATACTGTCCCTTAAGATTCAGCACCTAGTTGAACCCTAGTGGTACAACAGTGGCAGATAAAGTGTCACCATACAGGGATACCATTGCATACACATGTAACATGATACCCCAGTCAGTCACATCAACCAACCAGTTCAAGCACTACTCTTTTAATGACCCGAGTATAGACAAGTGAGATTCTGGAAACATTTTTATGACTATGGAAAGCTGCAGCTGTGTATCAAACCCCTCGTACGCCTCCAGCAGAGGCAGACCCTAAACCAGCTGATCCACCAGACCCGATCCTAGCAGATATAATTCTGTACCTAAGCTAAATTGTGTACATATTGCATTGCATTTAATTCAAGGGGATGTAATCTAGATCAACATGAAAATTGTGATGAACATTTCAATAACATAAAACTCTCATATAAAAGATATTTGATTTTTGAACCAAGAATTAAAACGATTCCCAAACTTAACTTTGTAATGCCAAACAAACACGATTTTTTCATAATGCCTCACCATCGAAACTTAACATAATTTATGGCACGTACTGTAAAATCATATCTTCCTATAAAATCATATCTTCCTGAATGTTTCACTAATTGAAGATATCAGGTTGTTTCACAAGGTTATAATTATGTTTGTGAGCATTTTCTTTCCGTTTCTTAGTTAAATCAACACAACAATATTTGGCAAGCACTTACTTCCATGAATATAATGATCTTGTATAATGTAAAGATGGCGAAAGATAATCGTTAGCGAAATTTCTGTCTTTACAGTAAACCATTTTCCACTATTCAACTTTACCCTGAGATGGAATGTGATTTTCCTGTTCCCTTAGGAAAGTACAAGTGTGATAGATAAGATGGCGTGAAAGGTTTACATTACTCAGGGGTGAAGAGAGGTAATCTTGAGGTAGATCTCATCCAAGTCTACACAACTGTTAGGGCACACACTGAGGTCAGATTTTTTTTTTCAAAACCTGATCCAACGGACTCAAGAAAGCAATTTTGACACCGAATTGAATGTTCATATTGTCTCAATTAGTCACTACAATATGCAGCCTAGAACCCATCAAAGGTTTCTAACTTTAAGGCCCAACAACAACACTATATGGGGTCAAGAGGTTTAATGACCCATGCAGAGCAATAAACTTCTTATTTGTATACAGTGAAACATCACTTAAAGACCACCTCAATAATAAGACCACCTTAAATTTAAGAACAAAAAGTTCATGTCCATTTTCACTGTTTTGCTACTTATTCAACCTCAATATTAAGACAACTTTTTTAGGGGCCCAAGGGTGGTCTTATTATTGAGGTTTTACTGTACCGAAAAATGACATACAGTTGTGAAAGTATATGAAAATAATAGGGATTCCCATTTACCCCACTAGTTTGTGTTTAACCAATTAATATCCAGCACATTTCACGGTTACTTTTGTAAATCACTCATAGTTTGTGTGTCCTTAACTTGGTGCATGTACAATATATTATCATATAAGATGAATACAGCAAAGTCTAAAATCAGCCAGACAGTCATTTGCTCATCTGCAATTACCATCAAAAATAAAACTCTAAACCTGATTTATAGTAATTATCGTAAGGATTTATCAATATTTATATAAATATATATAGAGACTAACATTACAAATCAATTGCCAGACACAGTCTATAGGAAACCACAACATAAGTGCAAGTTGCTTATCACTCAAATTAGTTGTAATATTGAAACATATTGATAGAATAGAAAAAAAAGAAGAAAAACATTGAGATAGCGAGCGTATATTTATTCAGATGGCTAGAGCTTACGCGACTAGACTTCCGCAGATCTGTTTAAACACACATTTTAAAACAAACTAAGAATTCCCAAGGTACTGAAACATTATAAGAGACTCAATTGATATTGCAATGTAATATCTTTGTTAATACATCTACAATTGCAAGAAACAGATAGTGGAATATTATAAGTGTAACAACATTAATGTCAAAATCATTAACAGTATCAATTAATATCTTCTTTGAAGCACAGATAACTGTACTAGAATAAACAGCCTGGTGCAATAGTGCTTGAAATACACAAGGGAGGTAATTCTTGTAGAATACTGAACGGTTGGCAAAATGAAACAAACTGCAATATCCTATGCACACATAATGTAGCTTGAGAGGGGTAGAGGGAATGAAAAAGAGGTTCAGTAAAAACATAAAAGATCAGGCTAGTGCTACAGGTATTCTAAATCCTCAGAAGAAAATGCCAACCAAGTCTACTTCCCCTGACTGTGGACTCAATTCAGTTAAAATCCCATCTATTGGGAGTCAAGGGGACCCCTTTCTAAAGACCATATGACCCAAAATTCCTGCACAGAAACTTTGATATAAAGTGCTTTATGTGAGGAGAGTTTATAGCCGAGTCAGCAATTGAAAAAGGGCCAAAAATTGATCCATGTAAACACAGAAAGCAGATAAAATATACAGTTGTGGGTTAGACATCAGAACATATTTCCCATTTGAAAAGGATGGTTTGACGGATGAATACATGATAAATATCAGTAAATGAATTTAGAATAAACACTTTAATCCTACAAGGACAAAACCTGAAGTATTAAGCTACACCCACACATCTCTGTATCATGCAGACAGATCAGTGTTTGAGTAGAAGATAAGATTATTGACATTTGCGCTCCTAATCATACAGACAAAGTTTAACTTAACTCAATTCCCAATTTTTGTGGTTCTGGAATACACAACATAATTATTGAAGTTATCCATACGCTTTTCAGTTGGTGTCAGTGAAAGCATGTAATTCACTAGTTAAGTGTCAGTTGGTTGTCAGTGGACGCATTACTTAAATCACTAGTAACTAGTGACATAGGCACAATGGATAGTCTCAGCATCTACCCTACATTCAATACCTTATCTATTTGGATTTCCAAGAATACCGACTGTTGAAATGGGAACAGTTGGTCTAAAACTAATAACATCTTAGCTGCAGAAACATATTAATATATCTGACTATCCGACATATCAGGTTAACTTTAAACAGATTTGGCCAGGGGTTCCACTAGGTGCTAAATCTCAAGAGTCATTAGGATATTTTGTTTACCCGATTTCACAAATTGTATAGATAAATTACCTGTGATTTACAGAATAATTGACCCCTCAGTCTGAATTATAAGTGTCAAAATGTGGCCTTTTGGAAACTCTAGGGGTCAAAGGATCTACTCCAGGGTCAAATGGAACCCCTGTTGGTTATGGAAAAAATGAAATTTTTACAAGAAACAAAGGAAGAGAATACTTGTTCAGTCTGGTTAAGGCAGTATCTATACAGCGAACTTGGATTATGGACATATTAGATACAATATACTGACACTCTAGCAAACACTTAACCTTATATGGTTTGCTTACATAACTATGTTAAGGATGCTTGAAATATTGAATGTTATAAGTGACCCCTTCCTTGCATCGCCACTCAAACTTGTGCATATAATTGTGGGATGCAGAGTAAGATAATTTTGTTTGAAGGAAGTAACTTATATGGCAATAGTAATGTAAACGTAATACATTACTGATATTTTATAATACATGTAGAATAATCATTAAATTTAATGTTCAACTCAAGTGAGGACTTACAAAAAATTGCCAAGGTTATTCATGTATGTTACAAATCATAATTGTTCAATTTAATGACTTACAATAACATGTATATGTGCGCCGCTGTACGGTTTCCAACTTCTTCTGTAAGTGACGTCATTTCAAGAAAACGTCACATGTGACGTCACCTATTACTTACTTTATACTGACAGTAAGCAATATTTTCACCATATGGCAATATGAGACCATATTGAGTAAATACTGTTTCCTGCTTGCATGTTGCGTTTTCTTGAAATGACGTCACTTATAGAAGAGGTTGGAAATTGTACAGCGGGGCTCAATTATGTAGAATTGCAACATCTCAGCAATTTCCACGAAGTGCAGAAATAAACCTCGAAGGTATGTGTATGAATATACCTAAAATCTCTGTATGTGATGTATTCCTACACTGTTAACTATAAGACATATGACCATGGAAACACAATTTAACATTATCTAAATGTTTTATGAGCCTCGTTTTCCTAATATTTAAAACATCTCAGTCATACTTTCCACAAAGACTACATAGAATCACTTCGACTGCCATTTTGTAACTTCTTTCTCCCACATTATTTTCTGATGTCTATTTTTTTAAATATAGCCGAGGTCATCTGATTGGTATATATGTAGTATAACCATTTGATAGGCAAGTTCTGAAAATTGCAAGATATAATTATATAACCTATGTTACTGTTAGTATGTATGAATACAAGAATAATACAGACAAGAAATATTTTGAAAAAGATGGTCGGCACAATTTGAAGGCAAAGATATGTTGTGCAACATAAAATGCAGAGATGTTACGCTTCCTGGTCTCTCCAGAATCTGCCTTGGTGGTTAATGTTAAGATACACAACACAGATATATGCAAATAGCAAAACCATCTTAGTACGGCTGCACAAAAATACAGCAGCAAAAAAATAACCCAGTCAGTGACATTAATCTTTATTCAACGGTTGACATTTATAGCAGTTCATATACATGTTTTAAACCATTAACCGGAAGAACCAGTTCTCTGATAGCGCTGGTCAATTAGATGAAAGTCAAGCAGTTTTTGTACCAACCGATATGATACATTTTGACAGGATCAATTTTCCTTCACAGACGTCTATCTGTATAGGAGCAATCAATACATCAATGATACACTAATTCCCTCCACATTCAGACATGCATCCAGCTCCATTGATCATTCATTGGACAACTGGAACGTTACAAATTATGAATATATTGCTTATTTTCACAGCTCAACAATTTCGTAGGAAATGAAATAAGATGAAATCCTATTATAAGAAGTAGTTCATGTCGCTTAAAAAAACGATTAATTGTGTGAGAAATATTCATCAAGTCTGTCGGAAACATGGGAGGAAAAAACCTTATGTAAGAATGATGCAAGGAAAAACTGCACAGAGGAAGGTTGGGAAGCTCCATTGTTTCTAGCAAACTTGTAAAAGTAATTGATATGTGAAGTATCTACTAAATGTGTGCACTAGTTTGCATCAGAAGGGTTTACCTAGGATTTTTCAGCTAGTGGTCCTTGGACCCTCGTCTTTGACAAATTAGGGTTCCTTAGTAAGTTTGTAGTGTCCCGGACATGCAGGTTATACTTGACAAAAGTTTATTTTAGGGGTCCCAGGGATGCACAGTAAGCTGAAAATGTGAGTCCCTAGAAAGAAAAGGGAATCAGTGACTCCAGAATTTTGCGTGAGGTAAATCCCTGATCAGAATATGAAACTAATGTAAGTAAAAACGTGGGGAAAAGTAAATTCGAGAACAAGGGAAAGGGGACAAAATTATCAAATCAGAGCCCAATAGATAAGTGCTTTCAACCCATAATTAATAAAATCCAGCATAGAACATACTGCAACAATAAGTTACCAGTCTTGAATTTAACTTCATGCTGATTATTATTAGGACATTCTAATTCTTATAAATTGTATACAAAGTAATAATTTTATTCTACAAGCACTCAGAAACTTCAACCACTCAACTTATTCTTACACAGTACATATAAAACAAGAGACAGTTCGTTCCACTTGTTAGATGGTAAAAAACTTTTTTTATCTTCCATATAAGAGAATACCAAGAAGAGTTGCCAAGCTATCGGTATGTGAAAGTCAAGTTGTTAGTCACTTCAGCTGGCATTTACATCACATAAAGTGAATATCTTAATACACAAACAATGCAGAGAAATACTCACAACACACAAAATATTTTGCTGAACCG
This sequence comes from Mactromeris polynyma, assembly GCA_032209605.1. Lineage (NCBI taxonomy): Eukaryota > Metazoa > Mollusca > Bivalvia > Venerida > Mactridae > Mactromeris > Mactromeris polynyma. The sequence goes on along the minus strand of JASFXZ010000031.1, from coordinate 6,480,959 downwards.
ACAAATGAAAGTTCATGGTTTCTGCCTTAAGCCTGGTGTAATGACTTTGCTGGTTATTTATAGAAACAAGGAAGACAAACACTTGCCAAATGTAAATTCCTAACCATGAAAGATTAGAATACCATTCTACAATAAATTTCTATTAATTTAGACAATATTTCCCAAGAAAACGCTGTTATCTAACTTCGATGACGTAATAGCAGTCTGAGAATTGGCTTATTAAATCCAGGCATAATGCTGCATATCATTGATCAGTTAATTCTAGATAACAAATTAGACACATTTAGTTTAATCTGAGCTATAAAATGTAAAACCTCACTTAGATTATTCATAATATTTAACTTCCAGCAATAAGTACTGAAGTACAGAAGGACTATTATGCTAGATGTATTTTCTTTCACATTTGGTACACTTAAACTATGTGTACTAGTGCTGCATTGATACAGGTAGAGTTGTCATTGATTCAAATGTTTGCATATCGACGATATTGGTATATCGAAAGACAAATTTCGACAATATATTCAATGATATATCGATTATATTTTTAGATTCCTTTAATAGACTATTAACTCCTTATTTTGATATGTATATTTGTTTATGCTCAATCTATTTAAATGTTCAACTTGTATTTTTTATGATAACAATTAAGGTACCATTTAAGTAATTAATCCATATTTTCCACATCACAGTATTATATTATGTTGCCAACATTTGGAATTCACTATCCACTAGAGCACTGTGTAACAGACAAAATGCAAATGCAACCACATATCTTACATGTACCTGAATAAATGCTAAACAAAATGAGTTGTAGATCTACATGATACAAAAGCTATAAAAGACTTTTTAAAGCATAAAACTGGAAAATAAACAAATTAATACAAAATCTGGCTCTTAATACAAACTATTCACATAAAATAATGTGTGAATCAACAAAGGTAAAATGTATGTTCATACATAATGTATAATAAGTGAGTGATCAATTCAAAAGCCAGATATATCTACTTCACATTTTATCAATCTTAAAGGAATTTCTGCTCAGGTCAAGCACTGGTGTATCAGTGAATGCCATGTGAATATGTTTTTACATTGCTTTCAAATAAAACAACATCGAGATTTAATTGTAAGATGTTAAAAATAATACGTTTTGGTGATTTTTAGGATATACCTGTACCGAATTTCAACACTACTAGTTAATCAACAGTTAACAATCTACACACGTCTGCGCTGGTTATAAACCCTACAATATAGTACATGCATATTACTGCTCCTCACTCATGCGCAATGAACCGAAACAGGAAAATGAAACAGTCAACAGGTTAATGAATTGACACCGTTTCACGACACTAGAAATCGGTGTCCAGTATCATGTAGATAAATAAGACGATCCGAATCAAACCGAACATAAATGCTCATGATTAACATATTTATTTCAATCGTTTAATCTCAATAGGACTACCCCACCCACTACACTGGCATTAGAGAACTAAAACAGAGACAGTGCCCAAAATCTATATAGCATGTTTACATCACCATACTTGGCACTTATATTCTGCCGATATGCGAAAAAAACGAATCACAGGGAGTCGAAAATACACAAACATAACTGAAGATACTTTGTTTAACGAAAATACATTAAATTGATTACCTGACAACAAAGCCAAGTAGTTAATTCCGAGCGATTCACAGTACTCTTAATATCCGGACTTTTCGCCGGTAGACTGCAACACGGTACGCTCCTATATTGCGCGACGCATGCGCATTGAAAGCTGCGTGCCGACTACATGACAAATGACGAAGGGTTGGTCTAAGGGAGGTAACTTATCATTTTCTTTTGAAACAACACGACAAGTATATTGATTAATGCGCCACAAACGGGGGTCGGTAACATTATAATGTTCTAGGGAGAAAGCGTTTCGAAAATAATCAGCACTTTTATAACTTTTCACACGATTCCATTCTTTTTGTTTATAATTTGTTTATAATTTGTGAAAAATGGCCAATTATGCTATCCAACATTGTAGAATCACGGATATATTTATGGTTTATATGTTTATATGTCCGTGTCCATACTACCACGGACCTATATACCATATACATAGACTACGTCATCTGAACATCCCAAAAATGACGGTATTTGTGACCATCACGCACGCTGATTTAGAAATATAAAACGAAATAGGCCTACCTAATTATTTTATTCGAACAACTTAACTTTTGTTTGTCAGCGATTAGGGACCGGGTATAAAATGCTTTACATCATTGCAAAATACGCAAGCAATGAATACAACTTGCTGTTATTTCTAAAGTTCTGTAAAGATTCCTGAATGACAAAAACAGATGAAAATGGCCATTTTGACTATTTTAAATATCTGAATGTATATATATCTGTCGGCGATTTAGGCGACAGGCACGTTATGTCTCCATACCAAAATGTAAGTAAAAATATTCTATATATATTTTGCACTGTCTAACTGACCATTTTAATGCTTCATTATATTACTATCCATTGACACGGCCAATTTGCTGTGACGGCTCGACTTGATAACTTTTATCGCTTGATGTCTGCAAGTTACAAGAAATTGACAATTGATCTTCATACATGAGTCAATAAATATTGAAAAGATTACATGTGCGCTTGTATTAATATTCAAAACGATAGATTTTTCAAGGTTTGAGCTAAATTCAGCTCTATATAGTCCATGTTATCAGACGCTTGAAAATTAAATTCTGAATCCAGCGCGCCCTTAACCATGTGTATTTAGGTATATTATGGGAGTATACAATATTGGCAATATACGTGCGAGTGAAATAAAAGAAATTTGATCTACAGCAAGTAATTCGCTATATATTTTAAAAGGAATACATTTTAATTACTGATATTATACATAACTAAAATACTCTTAAACAATTTTATGAACCCAAAACAGCAAAAATACACAGATCTAATTATTAGATCTAGAGCTAGGCATCGAAACATTACTTGTTTAACTTAATTGTTATGAAAACATGGATTTGCAGTATTATAAATTCGTTATATAGGTTGTTGACAGGGTAAATATAACCTGTCTGCTAATCATATAATCCTCGGCTAGCGCCTCGGGTTATATGGCACACATACATGTTATATTCCCCCATATACCCTGTCAACAACCTGTATAACTAATATTGTACTCAGTAAATGGGTCATTGTAATCAGTTAATGGTCATTGTACTGCGTAAATGGGTCATTGTATTAGTATATGGGTCATTGTACTCAGTATATGGGTCATTGTACTTGGTATTTGGGTCATTGTACTTGGTATATGGTTCATTGTACTCAGTATATGGATCATTGTACTTGGTATTTGGGTCATTGTACTTGGTATATGGTTCATTGTACTCAGTATATGGGTCATTGTACTCAGTATATGGGTCATTGTACTCAGTATATGGGTCATTGTACTTGGTATTTGGGTCATTGTACTTGGTATATGGTTCATTGTACTCAGTATATGGGTCATTGTACTCAGTATATGGGTCATTGTACTCAGTATTTGGGCCATTGTACTCAGTATATGGGTCATTGTACTCAGTATATGGGTCATTGTACTCAGTATATGGGTCATTGTACTCAGTATATGGGTCATTGTACTTGGTATTTGGGTCATTGTACTTGGTATATGGGTCATTGTACTCAGTATATGGGTCATTGTACTCAGTATATGGGTCATTGTACTTGGTATTTGGGTCATTGTACTTGGTATATGGTTCATTGTACTCAGTATATGGATCATTGTACTCTGTATATGGGTCATTGTACTCAGTATTTGGGTCATTGTACTCAGTATTTGGGCCATTGTACTCAGTATTTGGGTCATTGTACATGTACTCAGTATTTGGGCTATTTTACTCAGTATTTGGGTCATTGTACTCAGTATATGGATCATTGTACTCAGTATATGGATCATTGTACTCAGTATTTGGGCCATTGTACTCAGTATTTGGGTCATTGTACTCAGTATTTGGGCCATTGTACTCAGTATTTGGGCCATTGTACTCAGTATTTGGGTCATTGTACTCAGTATATGGATCATTGTACTTGGTATATGGATCATTGTACTTGGTATATGGGTCATTGTACTCAGTATATAAGTCATTGTACTCAGTATATGGATCATTGTACTCAGTATTTGGGTCATTGTTATCAGTAAATGGTCATTGTACTCGGTATATGGGTCGTTGTACTCAGTATATAAGTCATTGTACTCAGTATATGGGTCATTGTACTCTGCATATAAGTCATTGTACTTAGTATTTAGGTAATTGTACTCAGTATATAAGTCATTGTACTCAGCATATGGGTCATTGTACTCAGTATATGGGTCATTGTACTCAGTATATGGATCATTGTACTCAGTAAATGGATCATTGTACTCAGTATGTGGGTCATTGCACTCAGTATATGGGTCATTGTACTCAGTATATGGAACATTGTACTCAGTATTTGGGTCATTGTACTCAGTATTTGGGCTATTGTACTCAGTATTTGGGTCATTGTATTCAGTATATGGATCATTGTACTCAGTATATGGATCATTGTACTCAGTATTTGGGCCATTGTACTCAGTATTTGGGCCATTGTACTCAGTATTTGGGTCATTGTACTCAGTATTTGGGCCATTGTACTCAGTATTTGGGCCATTGTACTCAGTATTTGGGTCATTGTACTCAGTATATGGATCATTGTACTTGGTATATGGATCATTGTACTTGGTATATGGGTCATTGCACTCAGTATATAAGTCATTGTACTCAGTATATGGGTCATTGTACTCAGTATATAAGTCATTGTACTCAGTATATGGATCATTGTACTCAGTATTTGGGTCATTGTTATCAGTAAATGGTCATTGTACTCGGTATATGGGTCGTTGTACTCTGCATATAAGTCATTGTACTTAGTATTTAGGTTATTGTTCTCAGTATATAAGTCATTGTACTCAGTATATGGGTCATTGTAATCTGTATATAAGGCATTGTACTTAGTATTTAGGTAATTGTACTTGGTTTATGGGTAATTGTACTCAGCATATGGGTCATTGTACTCAGTATATGGGTCATTGTACTCAGTATATGGATCATTGTACTCAGTAAATGGATCATTGTACTCAGTATATGGGTCATTGCACTCAGTATATGGGTCATTTAACTCAGTATATGGAACATTGTACTCAATATTTGGGTCATTGTACTCAGTATATGGGTCATTGTAATCAGTAAATGGTCAATGTACTCGGTATATGGGTCATTGTACTCAGTATATAAATCATTGTACTCAGTATATGGGTCATTGTAATCAGTAAATGGTCAATGTACTCGGTATATGGGTCATTGTACTCAGTATATAAATCATTGTACTCAGTATATGGGTCATTGTAATCTGTATATAAGTCATTGTACTCAGTATATGGGTCATTGTTATCTGTATATAAGGCATTGTACTTAGTATTTAGGTAATTGTACTTGGTTTATGGGTAATTGTACTCAGCATACGGCTAATATACTTGGGCCTCCGTACGCACTATAAAAGTCACAGTACAAGGTATATGGGTTGTAGTCAAACAGCATCTTGTTAAACTTCTTTAAAAGCTCCTTCGGAATCCTCATCCATACACTGTGTGATCAATCAAATTACAATGTAGGTGATATTAGAAGAGGCAATAGTCTGAAAAATAGTTTATTCAACAATTTCTGTATTAACAATAAAATGGTAGACAAGAGAGTATATAAAAGAAACTAATAAACAAACAGTATGATTGCATGCATGAAAGATACATACAAATATCATATGAAACAAGAAGTACATGTACAGTGAAACCTCAATAATGCGACCACCCTTGGGACCCTTGAAAATTGGTCTTCTTATTGAGGTGGTCTTAATAGTGAGGTTGAATAAGGCAAAACAGTGAAAAGGACTTGAAAATTGCGTTCTTCATTTCGAACTGGTCTTATTATTGAGGTTTTACTGTATTAATTGAAATAGTTAAAGCAAAAAATTAAAAAAATATTTTTTAACTTTGACAGAAGGTCAAAAGTTTTGCATAATAGTTTTGGAGTTCAAAATATCTATGCTCTGGTCAATTGTAATATCAGGCATAGGAGCTGGGGCCGCAGGAGCCGCGGTCCCAATATTTTGGCTCGCAACGGCAATGGGGCCGCAGACATTTTATGACACTTTTCATCTGTTTCTTAAACTATTTTTTAAAAAAACGGCCACACATTTTATTGGCATTCAGCCAAGATATTTAACACGCATAACAAAGTATTATCATCGCTACCAGACTGGGTGCCGTCGCTAGTACCCTGACTGCCATCTAGGGTGTGAAAACAGTCGACGGATTAATGAAGGCATAACAGTTTACAAGTTAATTTTAACTTCGCTCAGTTCATGTATACATAAAAGCATGAGCATTTTTGTTTTTTTACAAGTTTATTTTATGAAAAGAAAGCATACAGGTGTCAAGTATATTTATTTTGGCATCGTAAATAGTGATACTCTCATTTACTCACATAAAGTATTTGTAACAGTACCCACATGCAAATCAAATACATATTCTGAAACTCCATTATGAATTAAAGTATACTTTCAACCTCGATCGAAATATTGAGTTTCCAAAAAGAACGTTTTTTACAAAATTAGACATATGTATGAATAAATGTAATAACATACAAGCAGCAATCAAATTTTCGGAAAATATAATTTTAAAAGTGATCCTCAGAATCCCACAAACACATACACGTGATTATTAATTTTAGATTGTGGAGCTATCATTGTGTAAGTTTATTTGTTTCTAAATTGACCGTTATTCTCGGACAACTAGCTTCCTATGACGGACAAGTCCAATTTTACATTTCCATTAGTCCGGGACAAGTGTCTTGGAAAAAAGTTTCTAAAACCCTGAAGCCCTTTGCTCTACGAACTGAGCTAGTAATGTTCGACTTACAACTGAATAATTGCTGATGTTAGTTAGCTTTAAAAACAGACTTGTCCGGGACTAACTTCAACTCAACTGTTGGTAACCCGATTGAGCATTATATATACTAGTCCAGTACGTCGGGCTAGTGGATTTCTAGAGCCCTGTATGTATACAAACTATAGGATGAACACCATGATGTCAATATACAAAGTTTTAAATGTGTTCAACGAGTCTTTGCTGGTCAAATGGTAAAATGCACAATTATACTAAAACAATATTTCATCTATTATCTAATATAATATCCTATGTACTAAATGTTTACTGAATAAGTGGATACTATCGAGTGTTTGCAAATGGCCCATTCCAGACGTTTCTTTTTCATCAAATCCCGAGATGTTTACATCTGCTTTTCAAAACTATATCAAAATATTGTTCGGTGGAAGTTGAAATTTTCGCGAAATTCACGAACATTTCCAACTCGCAAACTTTACCACTAATACAGTATTTACATACAAAAATAGAAGCGACAAAATAGCATACGTTATAGTATAGAAAAATATTAAACAATAGACATAGCCTACACAATAATGGTATACTCAACTAATTGTGCATCCAATGTTCTTATGTACATTACACAATATCATCATGCCAGGATGTTGACAAATGGTGTTAAAGCCGTATTCTTAACCAACAGAACACTTCGCTGAATTGTCATTTTTTTCAATGATATTTTTTGCTCTGGCCATCGGAGACTTTTCAGATTTTGGTTCAAATATTACATGTTTGGTCATCCGATGTACAACTGATGTGGTCATCTTACACACTGCTATCTCACCATTTTGACGCTTTAGGCGAGCTGTATGATCAGCCATGGCTCTGTTGACATATGTCAGGTACTGGTGAAGACTTAAACCTCTTAAGAGCTTAGGAAATTGCTTCCACAAGTATACCATCATATATGATCCGTCTTTTTTATTTCTGAAAGCCCACTTTCCTGGAACAAGATTGAAACTCTACAACTCAGATGACTGATTCAATCCATGCAGAAACAAAAAATAACAAGAACAATTTCACCTGTCTAAACGTACTAGGCAGTGTATGTAGTCATTTTTTGACAAATAAACCTGTTTTCTCGTCTTTATGTTTTCTGAAAGACTAATTCGTTGTAAATCCTGACATCACGGGCATATAAACCTTGGATTGGAAAGTGGCTGATATCTTCTGAGTTGAGTGAAGTTGGCGCGACAATCGTACATCGTACATCAACATTGACTACCGACCCAGATTGAATACAGAGCCAGCACTCGTCAACATTCGAAACGGGTCTGCGGCGAATACATATCTGGAGTCCAATAACGAGCCAGCTCGTACATCGTTATTCGAGTTTTGTAAATATTTATTTACAGACCTAGTAGCGAACCCAGAGCTAGCACTGACATGAACATTCGAACTTGTCCGCGGCGAATACATATCTGGAGACCAATAACGAGCCAGCTCGTACACCGTTATTGGAGTATTTTTTCAAACATTTAAATACAAACCTAGAAGCGAACGCAGAGCTAGCACTGACATGAACATTCGAACTTGACCGCGTCGAATACATATCTGGAGACCAATAACGAGCCAGCTCGTACACCGTTATTGGATGTTTTTTTTCAAATATTTAAATACAAACCTAGAAGCGAACCCAGAGCTAGCACTGACATGAACATTCGAACTTGACCGCGACGAAGACATATCTGGAGACAAATAACGAGCTAGCTCGTACATGTTATTTGATTTTTTTGAATATTTGAATACAGACTAGCTCTGGGTTCGCTTCTAGGTCTGTATTCAAATATTTAAGAAACACTCGAATAACGATGTACGAGCTGGCTCGTTATTGAACTCCAGATATGTATTTGCCGCGGTCAAGTTCGAATGTTGATATCAGTGCTAGCTCTGGGTTCGAATATATATCTGTATCCAATTATTTAGAAAACTCGAATAACGATGTGGCTCGTTATTGGGCTCCAGATATGTATTCGCCGCGGTCTTGAAGGTAACTCATTAAGATATGCAGAATGTATTACACAAACTAATTTCACTAGAGGCCTTCATACTAATCCGAGACTTCTCTGACCCTATAGCCTTTTTTTTTGCGGCGTAGGGTCAGAGGAACTCCTATGGTAAAAACCCGGGGATTACTGAAAACCACACAGTCGTGTAGTCGTATACTTTCAACAGTGTATGTGGCGTTTGGTCTCATTTTAACGAGAAGTTAGCCGAACAAATCGGTAAATTGATATTTAATTTACCAATCTGCATCGATCACGTGACAGCCAGGTGCTTTGACCCAAATACATATTTACATGAAGAAAATTATTTGTTTAGCTTACTCTGAAAAGGATTGACCGTTACAACGTATTAAAGGTTTTCAAAACAAATGTTACGGTTCAGATAGGTTAATTAATATATTGATGATAGATGTATATGCTTGAAATGTTAATCCAATGAATGTTTACATAGATATATTGATTTAAAGTTCCTCTCCCGCGCGGGAGAGGAAATCCCCGGGTTTTTACTATAGGAGTTCCTCTGACCCTAACCAGCAACATGAAATATCAAAAATCGTAAAAGGGGCTGGTTTAGGGACAGAGAAGGCTCGGATTACCTTCATACATGCATAAATTATTACAAAAAATAAGTATTACTATAACGCAAACAACATATCATGTGAAAATAACATTGTTGTGATGAAAACATATTTACAGTACCTGACACCACAGGGTAATATAGAAGACAGTCCTCGGGGCATTTTATTCTCAATATATCAACAGGTTCTGGAGGCAATTCTCTGCTGTCTGCTCCCCCTCCAGCATCACCAGACGCATCCCCACCACTTTCCTGGGTCCCTGAATGTTCGTCTTGAGCTAGAGGCCAACATTCTGGATCTGTTGTCGAAAAAAATTAAACAGGCTACATATGATAAATCAAATACCTTTCAAATGACTCATTTTCCCCTACTGAGTTAATGATCTTCATCATTAAAGTATTTATTGAGATGTTTAAGTGAAACAAGTCTATTGCCATATAAATAAATATTTACTTGTTTTGCTTTCTCCTGCGATATGCATATTAGTATTATCAACTATGCATTACCTGCACATAATATTGCATTTTAACAACTACTGCTAATCATTTTTTAAACGAACAAAACATCATGAATGAACCAACCTTTTGTATTCATTGGTAATTATGTCTCACCCACACACCTGCGTTGTCTTACAGTACTGTAAACCAAGGAAATATTTTTGCTTTTTAACTTTAATACAGTTTTTGACATTTGTTATCATTCTGACAAAAACTTTTTTCTGTACATGTAAAAATATAACAGACAGATGAGCACTGCACAAACCTTAAATAGTACATGTATAGTATCAAAACAAATCTTCAATCTACCTTTTTGCCAGCCTTTATATATGTCTTCACATTTAGAATATGACTTGTCATCAGAAAATTTAAATGGCAGACTCTTTTCATCATAAGCTGACTTGTTTGATACTGGGATCTCGGCAATTATCCCAGGGTCAGTTGCGTCATTGTCTTCATTCGTTTGCCGGTCCTTGCTCCTGCATGCCTATAAAGTCAATGAGTCTTGCATGACCAAACAGTAAAGAGACTATGTTATACAGAGTTTACAAAACAAAGTTCAAAATACAAGAAAAGGCATGGTTTACAAGTTGTCTCAGCAATTCAATACATGTATCTCCGTTTTTCGTTACCACCAAAATATTTTACAAAGTACTTTCCTACACCCTGGCACGTTTTATCGAAATCAAAGTAGTCATTTCAGAAAGAAAATATACACCCCAACCATTTTGGTCATGTTTTTGTTGAAATTTTAGGGCTTATGTAAACATTTATCCACAGAAAATTTATTGCAAAATTATACAGAAATCTTGCCACCAAATACAACGAAAACTAGCCCCAATAGTTAACGTCACAGGTACACATCTGCCTCATGCAGAAAAGGAAATCGTTTATACAAATGATCACCTCTGTTCTTCATTGAAAAAGCTGTTAACCAATAACGTTGGCAGGCTGTCAACTTGCCTTTTTTTAAAAAGAAGGGATAATGTAGGACTATTTTCAAAAGAAGGTAGGGCAAAAGTAGGGATTTTATTGACTAAAAGTAGGGATAGTAGGGATGGTTTCTTACCTTCGGAATATCAAAAATGCAAATGCTCGCGTTTTATGTTTAAGGTATTTCATGCTACTTTGACCAGATCCCTAATAAAATCACACATACCTGAATGAAGAAAAGCTTAGGTTTTCCAGCTAAGCCAGTAGCATTCTGTTTATCAAACATTCCTAAAATGTCTTCAACCATAACATTTTTTCTGTCAGTACCCATAACTTCATGTCGCCATACGTTGTTTGTTTTATCAAATGTTTCACTGCCATGTGTGCTCAACACCAACACAAAACTCTCACAATCTGCATTCCTTGGATGATTGCTTGCTAGTATGTGTGTAACATTAAAGATGTGTTAGTTAAAAACTAACTAATCGGAGTATAGCATTGAATAAATAATAAAAGCATCATAATAGTCAAATTTCACATATTGTGAAGGGAAATAATTTTCATGATAAAATGTATATTTCTGTTTCCAAAACTTAGTAAAGAATACCTTTCAGAGCCTCTGAGGTACACACATACAAAAAGGAGCCTTCTGGGTGGAGTGATTATGGTCTCAGACTTCATTTTAAATCACCCCCTCAATGCTGCTGGTTTGAATTCCGACAGGGATGTAGAACCTGCAGGCAAGGTAATCAGCCAGCTCAAGAAAGGTCCATGGATCTACCCAGCCTGGCAATATTAATCAAAATAGTACACGACCCTGCTTGTCATGTTGTTTATTCAAGTTCCACACGTTTCTATTGTATTCAGATATGACAATTGGCAATAAAATAGTAAGTTGAGTTTTTTCGTACCCTAAAATATTCGTACCACGGTAATATTCGTACCTGGCATATAGGCTATAATGAAAAAATCTCAATAATATATTTACGGTCGCGGTTATTTTCAAAAGTCGGTCATGGGAGCGGAAACAAACATATTATTAATGTTGACCATAACTGGCGACTTTTTCATAGAGATGACCCCCACATTATGAGTTCATTCACGGAATATTGCTAATTAACAGCTTTATCATGATACTGATATAGGAATATTGACCAAATTTCAGCCATGGAAAAATCTCCCACTTCTATTCTCAATATCCCACTTTTCGGGGTGTAATCTCCCACTTTGCCTTCTGAAAAGATTCACATGTATGCCCAGGTACCCGCCCATCCCCTAAACAATGATAGTCACTACATGGCTGTCAACATATGGGGTTTTCCTCCACCCTAACAGCTGGAGAAGTCACTACATGGCTGTCAACATCTGGGGTTTTCTTCCACCCTAACAGCTGGAGAAGTCACTACATGGCTGTCAACATATGGGGTTTTCCTCCACCCTAACAGCTGGAGAAGTCACTACATGGCTGTCAACATCTGGGGTTTTCCTCCACCCTAACAGCTGGAGAAATCACTACATGGCTGTCAACATCTGGGGTTTTCCTCCACCCTAACAGCTGGAGAAGTAACTACATGGATGTCAACATCTGGGGTTTTCCTCCACCCTAACAGCTTGAGAAGTCACTACATGGCTGTCAACATCTGGGGTTTTCCTTCACCCTAACAGCTGGAAAAGTCACTACATGGCTGTCAACATCTGGGGTTTTCTTCCACCCTAACAGCTGGAGAAGTCACTACATGGCTGTCAACATATGGGGTTTTCCTCCACCCTAACAGCTGGAGAAGTCACTACATGGCTGTCAACATCTGGGGTTTTCCTCCACCCTAACAGCTGGAGAAATCACTACATGGCTGTCAACATCTGGGGTTTTCCTCCACCCTAACAGCTGGAGAAGTAACTACATGGATGTCAACATCTGGGGTTTTCCTCCACCCTAACAGCTGGAGAAGTCACTACATGGATGTCAACATCTGGGGTTTTCCTCCACCCTAACAGCTGGAGAAGTCACTACATGGCTGTCAACATCTGGGGGTTTCCTTCACCCTAACAGCTGGAAAAGTCACTACATGGCTGTCAACGTCTGGGGTTTTCCTCCACCCTAACAGCTGGAGAAGTCACTACATGGCTGTCAGACAATGAGCTTAAAGCACATATTACAACAACAAAACAAGAACTATGTGACAGAACAGACCAAGGTTTCTGACTAAACATCAACAATGCTGTCAGAGGAAAAAATTAACAAAAGAGGAATAGCAGAGGAATATCATTATACCTTTTAGAGCAGGTAACAGGGCACATTGGGCAGAAAAACCCACTGATGCAACATATTTATGAAATACCTTGCTTGATTTTCTCCATCATCTTATCTGCTGTAAGATCTTTGAAACACATGACAAAGAAGTCCAATCTTTCAAACATTTGTTTCATCTTCTTTATGTCTTCTACACAGCCATCTCTGTCAATGTTTCTTTCTTTATCCTTTCTGTCAAATTTCTCATTTCCAATAACCAGGGCCAGACCACGATACTCGTTTTGATCATAATAAGCCATGTTTCACACAACAAAGACTGGAACATAAAATAAATCAAAAAATCATAGACAAGATTTCTGGCTAAAATAACAACACACATGTACATATATATGTATTGACAACACTAGTCCAGCCACGGACATCTCTATACTGTCGCTGTACAACGACGCGTGTAAAAGTTCCGGTACAGAGACACGTATGCGGGGCTATGACAACACAGTCGTAAAGAAAACATCTTTTTACAACAAAAATATTTGACATGGTCACAAAATAATTGTTTTGTTTACGTATTCATCTAGATTAAGCAGTGAATGAAAATATATTTATTTTGTCTTAAATATATGACCTGCTTTTAATACGCCCGTTTGAAAACAGGTGGGCGCGCCGGTGGGCGGGCGATCAGCGGGTGCCATCCACATGTTGTCCGCTCTCTAAGTCAAAGAGTTTTCATTCGGTCTTCACCAAACTTGGTGAAACTGTTTGTGGGCATAATATCTCGGCCAAGTTCGATAAACCAGCCATATCGCTCAAGTCACTCGGGAGTTTTCACCCTTTGATTTTAGAAATTACCTAAAATTTGTCTTGTTTTAACTCTGAGCTCTGACTTATGCCGGGTGTATTTTGTGACAGTTTGCCACTGTTGTTTTTGATAATTTCGAAATTTACATATTCTACTTTCACTTTCGGATTGTATTAAGCCTAAAATTCTTCTGGCTTTTATGTATTGTTTAATATCTTTTCAGCCAGCAGCACCTGATGTTAAGCTATGCTTGCCGAAACGTAAACAAGAACAAGCATTAATCGTCTACATATTGATCATTTGGACTATCAGTAGCGGTCACCTGACCCAACCACACGTCAGTCTCACCCACCATCCCATGTCGAGCTTGTGATAAATCAGAGTCACCGATCGGTAAAATATCTCATGACGAAGAAATAATGTTTCACTTACATTTCAATTGCTGATTATTCTCTATTACTGGAGTATCTAAAAGCAATATACTTTGTTTCTGTTTTGATCATAGTTCCTAGTTTCTGTTTAAGATTATTTCAGATCACTGATCACAGTAACGACTAAGTGCGGGTGTATCTAAATCTCAACCGTTGAGGCCGATTTACATATTTAATTTCTCAACTGGTGAGGCCGGAACGCCTACTGGATAGATAGTTTGGAATTGTAGCTTAATGGTAAAAAGTAAAAAGGCATCCTCTTCTTATAGAATAGTTTTCAATCAAGTATTGATTGTTAAATGATTCAATAATATGTAAGATATCACTTAAAAGTTGTTTTTGCAATCAACGCATCTAAAATTCGAATTTAAGATACAAATTGCTTTTTCATGAGAAGCATTTATTTCCAACGAGTAAGATCTTGTTCAATATTTAACCCGAGTTTGAAACAACGTTTTATTTCTATCTAACGATAGTCGCCGATGAAGAGCATTTTTTAAGCAGTATATAAATACTAAATGACTGAAGTTTATTTGGTAAATAATCACCACTTTGCGATGTAAAGGGAATGAAAGAGTGCTAATTGTACGTCTTTGGTATGAGACCTTCACTCATGATAGTTAAAGTGTAATACATGTATACAACTGAGACCCTTTTCAATACTGACAACAATTGAAGTGTGCACATACGTTTTTGTTTAATTTGAAAACACTTGAAGCCGTGTTTTTATACCATAATAAATAGTGAATAATATTATTACTGTTACATTTCAGTGTCCAATATACTCAGATACAACCCAGCAGGCACACAACGTTGTTTCAACGTTGAAATATAGTTGAATATTGGTCACGACGTCGAACAACAATATTTCTACGTTGAAACAACGTCGAAGTTTCAACGTTGAAGAACGGTCGACATTTCGACGTTGTATCAACGTTGAAATACGGTCGATGGCCTCAACGTTGAAGATGGTTGAAAAATGGTTGTCATTTTGATGTTGTCATGACGTTGAAATATTGATGCTGTTCTGTTTGTTACAATTTTCACATTCAATTTTTGAGATAACAATTCATGCTTAACAAGTAGTCTTCTTTTTTGAGACTGGATTATTATCCAACATGTATTATGCCAAACATAGCTTTTAGTTCGGAAACGGAAACTTTCATCGCGCATGCGTATAATGCGACCACCATTTTGGAACGATTACGTCTAAGAGAAAAGTAATCACTATTTTTTATTATTTTACTGGTGTTTACAACCTCTTAATGTCAAATAATTATGTTTTATTGTTAAGGATTTGACTTAAGGAATGAAACAAACCTGTAAAATCATTTGTTGACCAAGTTAATTCCATTTTATAAAGATTCTATTCTCACCAAAATTGGCGCAATTTCGCGATTTTGGTTTTAATCTTGAAATGTGTTTTGTTTTCTTCATTGTGTCACTATAAATGAGATTTAAATAATATGTATGCACTATAAATACAACAGTGTTATGCAAATCCCTGTAACTTTTAAAGTTATACCGCATGTTTCGTTGTATTGATTCAGTTTCGTACTGGTTAAGAGGTCGTTTCGCCCCCAGTCGTTTCGCCCCCGTTTCGTATCTGTATGGATACGTCTTATAGTTATAGTCCATTACTGGCACATGAAAAGGCGTTTATATCTTAAACGTATTGTTTTTTAAATTTAAGTTGATGACATTAAGCCAAATCATGAGTTTGAAGTGAGCATTTTAAACATAATAATTTATATTTATTTATTTGAAGAATTAAAAATATACGCCGTTTAATGTTTAATTTAAATACTGATAAATACAGATAAATAATGTGTCTTTGGTATATGTTATTTATGTACAGTAATTTCAACATTTATAGTACAATAATTGGTGAGATTGTCCTCACTTTTTAAATTTATAAGATACATTTTATTGAATTTAGTTTTAAATTTCATTCATATTAAGGTTGCTGATGTAAAATTGAAAAAAATCAATTGTAACTACTAATAATAAACCTAATCGGAGTACGAAGGATAAGGTAACACTCATGGAAGTATTTGAAGAGTGCCGCATTTGCCAAAACTGTTTCCTTAATTAGTATTTTTCAAATTATTTTTTCAGGAAGCATTCAGACAGCCTTTGTCGATGTGACGGAAACCAAAACAATGGGTTATTTGGCCCGTCATCTAAAGTATGCCCCAGGAAGGACCGGAGGAGGATGCAGAGCGAAACAGGAGATTGTTGACATTAATATCTCTGAACATTCAGATTGAACATTGTTAAATATGGATCTGGGAATTCATTATTACATATTGATGCGTGTGTGTAGTGACAGTGTTACTGCATCAGTCTAGGCTTCTTCTTCTTTTTTTAAAAGACGTGTTCATTTATACAAAAAATTGGTTCGAACATTTGTTTACTTCCTCTAATTGGACATCCTAGATTATGACCCCGGATTTACCTCTACGTTTATTGAAAAATATTCTTTATAATTTTTGGGATGATACTCGTTCGTGTGTAAACTATTGTCAGAATATCAAATAGCTTTGTTGGACTCATTTTACATGTACATACTGTATATAGACGTTGACATTATATATGTAAGATATATATTTTACAGACGATGTACCTTATACAAGTCTAAATAAAGTTACTGTTCTGTTCTTAATATATACAGTGTATACTGGTCTGATAAAAGACTACAAAAACCATATGTGGCTCAAAATGTATTTTTAATTCGTATGACGTCATTTCGATGTAATTTCGTGTTTTGTTCACCTGATGAAGGCCAAATGGCTGAAGTGTCGATAAATCAAATCAAATAAATAAATGTAATCCAAAGAAAACTGTGTTCTTTATAGAGTTTCCATCGTAACGTTTCAACGTTGAAACCGCAACGTTGTTTCAACCTTGTTTCAACCTAGTTTCAACGTTGTTTCAACCTCATTTCAACGTTGTTTCAACGTTGAAACCGCAACGTTGTTTCAACGTTGAAATCACAACGTCAGTACAACTTTCATATACAACCATTTTTCAACGTTATCTAAACGTTGAAGTATGACCCTTGTTTCAACGTTGCTTCAACGTTGTTGTGCCTGTTGGGAATGTATTTCCTAACGGATGAGACCGATTTCAATATTACAAACAACAAATAAAGTCAGATATAAGCTTCGATATCTATCCCAACGGGTGAGGCCTATTTCAATATTGCTCACCAATAACGTAACTAAGATACAACTTTTCATGTATTTCCCAATGGGTGAGGCCGATTTCAATATTACAAACAACAAATAAAGTCAGATATAAGCTTCGATATATATCCCAACGGGTGAGGCCGATTTCAAAACTGCTCACCAATAACGTAACTAAGGTACAACTTTTCATGTATTTCCCAACGGGTGAGGCCGATTTCAATATTACAAACAACAAATAAAGTCAGATATAAGCTTCGATATCTATCCCAACGGGTGAGGCCTATTTCAATATTGCTCACCAATAACGTAACTAAGATACAACTTTTCATGTATTTCCCAACGGGTGAGGCCGATTTCAATATTACAAACAACAAATAAAGTCAGATATAAGCTTCGATATATATCCCAACGGGTGAGGCCGATTTCAAAACTGCTCACCAATAACGTAACTAAGGTACAACTTTTCATGTATTTCCCAACGGGTGAGGCCGATTTCAATATTACAAACAACAAATAAAGTCAGATATAAGCTTCGATATATATCCCAACGGGTGAGGCCTATTTCAATATTGCTCACCAATAACGTAACTAAGATACAACTTTTCATGTATTTCCCAACGGGTGAGGCCGATTTCAATATTACAAACAACAAATAAAGTCAGATATAAGCTTCGATATATATCCCAACGGGTGAGGCCGATTTCAAAACTGCTCACCAATAACGTAGCTAAGGTACAACTTTTCATGTATTTTCCAACGGGTGAGGCCGATTTCAATATTACAAACAACAAATAAAGTCAGATATAAGCTTCGATATATATCCCAACGGGTGAGGCCGATTTCAATACTGCTCACCAATAACGTAACTAAGGTACAACTTTTCATGTATTTCCCAACGGGTGAGGCCGATTTCAGTATTACCGACTCTTATAGGAATATACAAGCTGTTATATATTGCCTATAATGGCTGAGGCCGATTTCCAAACAACTTCCAAATAAAGCGCCTATCAATCACTGTCCAATATCCCAACGGGTGAGGCCGAATGAAATACTACTTCCAAATGAAGTGAGCATCCATCAGTATTTATTGTCTTAAATTGTGAACAGATAGTGACACATGTTGAGTTTGTTTAAATTTCCTAACGGGTGAGGCCGATTTCAATATTACAAACAACAAATAAAGTCAGATAAAAGCTTCGATATATATCCCAACTGGTGAGGCCGATTTCAATATTGCTCAACAATAACGTAACTAAGATACAACTTTTCATGTATTTCCCAACGGATGAGGCCGATTTCAGTATTACCGACTCTTATAGGAATATACAAGCTGTTATATATTGCCTAATAGCTGAGGCCGATTTCCATACAACTTCCAAAAAAGCGCCTATCAATCACTGTCCAATATCCCAACGGGTGAGGCCGAATGAAATACTACTTCCAAATGAAGTGAGCATCCATCAGTATTTATTGTCTTATTGTGAACAGATAGTGACATAAGTTGAGTTTGTTTAAATTTCCTAACGGGTGAGGCCGATTTCAATATTACAAACAACAACTAAAGTCAGATAAAAGCTTCGATATATATCCCAACTGGTGAGGCCGATTTCAATATTGCTCACCAATAACGTAACTAAGGTACAACTTTTCATGTATTTCCCAACGGGTGAGGCCGATTTCAGTATTACCGACTCTTATAGGAATATACAAGCTGTTATATATTGCCTATAATGGCTGAGGCCGATTTCCAAACAACTTCCAAATAAAGCGCCTATCAATCACTGTCCAATATCCCAACGGGTGAGGCCGAATGAAATACTACTTCCAAATGAAGTGAGCATCCATCAGTATTTATTGTCTTATTGTGAACAGATAGTGACACATGTTGAGTTTGTTTAAATTTCCTAACGGATGAGGCCGATTTCAATATTACAAACAACAAATAAAGTCAGATAAAAGCTTCGATATATATCCCAACTGGTGAGGCCGATTTCAATATTGCTCAACAATAACGTAACTAAGATACAACTTTTCATGTAATTCCCAACGGATGAGGCCGATTTCAGTATTACCGACCCTTATAGGAATATACAAGCTGTTATATATTGCCTAATAGCTGAGGCCGATTTCCATACAACTTCCAAATAAAGCGCCTATCAATCACTGTCCAATATCCCAACGGGTGAGGCCGAATGAAATACTACTTCCAAATTAAGTGAGCATCCATCAATATTTATTGTCTTATTGGGAACAGATAGTGACACATGTTGAGGTTGTTTAAATTTCCTAACGGGTGAGGCCGATTTCAATATTACAAACAACAAATTCAGTCAGATATAAGCTTCGATATAGATCCCAACTGGTGAGGCCGATTTCAATTCTGCTCACCAATAACGTAACTAAGGTACAACTTTTCATGTATTTCCCAACGGGTGAGGCCGATTTCAGTATTACCAACTCTTATAGGAATATACAAGCTGTTATATATTGCCCATTGGGTGAGGCCGATTTTAGTACAACTTCCAAATAAAGCGCCTATCAATCACTTTCCAAAATCCCAACGGGTGAGGCCGAATGAAATACTACTTCCAAATGAAGTGAGCATCCATCAGTATTTATTGTCTTATTGTGAACAGATAGTGACACATGTTGAGTTTGTTTAAATTTCCTAACGGGTGGGGCCGATTTCAATATTACAAACAACAAATTAAGTCAGATATAAGCATCGATATATATCCCAACTGGTGAGGCCGATTTCAATACTGATTTCAGTATTACCGACTCTTATAGGAATACACAAGCTTATGAAGCTGCCATGAACGTTGACGTCTTTTTTCAATTTGAGATGCACTGAGCTTGTGAACATTGCACTATTTTCGCAGTTTTGTTTGCAGAAAAGTTTTGAAGATTCTTTGTACGGTTAACTGAGACACCCCTAGTTAGTTTGACATTTCACGCTGCGTCGTTGGATTCACCCTTTTGATCATCATGGCAAATTTACGAATAACGTCAGATGTTGACGTTTTGGGTGTTCTCCGATATGGCCCTGTCTTGGGCTTGTCACTACCAACAATGCATCATCCTTTGCAATGCTTTACTTGGGTGTAGTCTATGATCGTAGATAAGTTTGCTACATCCGTAAAGGGCACGACGATCATTCAAAACTGAAATTGTGTTCAACGCGATGCGTTTGCACCAGGCTTCATGATCGGCCGGAGTTAGGTTCAACGGCAAAACCGAGATTACGGTTACCCCTAAATGATCGGAAAGGTTAATTCTCAGTTATATGTAGACACATTTCTAAAGCAATTAATTACAAAGGATGTCCCAAGAATGTTTCCATGTTATCAAATTAAGGGCATGTTATATCACAAGTGGATGCCTAAATGTTCGGATGCCGCCCCATTAGTTATTGTTATTTGGAGGATCCTTAAAAGACGTTACAGAAGCGGAAAATCTAAATTTTGACAGACCTTAAACGAGCGTTGTGGAACGAATGGCAGAATCTGGAGCAATCTGTAATCAACAAGACCCTGGAGTCGTGGCCCTGGATCCCAAATAGAACATTTGTTGCAATGAAATTGTTATTATGTGCCATTTATAGATCGAATAAAAGTGTTTCAAAACTTGTGAATCACCTCTCGTTTATTTCAAATGAATAATCAATATCCCGCTCGTACGGATTTAAACTACATTGATCAAGACACATTGGATGCAAGTCGGATGTGGACATCAGATTAAAATAGGGGGTTTTCTCAAGATAATTTCATCTGATGGTATATACGTGTATGTACTAATGCCTGGCTAACTATTCCATGGGCAGTCGGCGCTATTGATGGTACATCGCATGAAATAAATTGATCAAGTGACGAACGACAACAAGAATATTATTTAGGTTACAGACATAATCACGCTCTACATTCACAGATTGTAACACATAACAGCGGAGTGATTGATTACATAGTAGTTGGAGCATAATTTACTGTGTCCAACCTCAAGAGGTCTTTACAACCAGTTACAGGCATATGCATAATGGTTTGACCATTATATATACTGAGTCCTACCTCAAGGGATCGGTGCGATCAGATACAGACATATATAGACTGTGGTTTGGGTATTATTTACTGTGTCCAACCTCAAAAGGGTCTGTACGACCAGTTACATGCATATACATAGTGAATTGACAATTATTCGCTGTGTCCAACCCCAAAGGGTCTGTATGACAATTTACGTGCAGATAGATGGTGGTTTTAACATTATTCGCTGTGTCCAACCCCAAGGGGTCTGTATGACCAATTACATGCATGCATATACATAGTGGTTTTAACATTATTCATTGTGTCCAACCCCAAGGGGTCTGTATGACCAATTACATGCATATACATGGTGGTTTTAACATTATTCATTGTGTTCAACCCCAAGGGGTCTGTATGACCAATTACATGCATATACATGGTGGTTTGACCATTATTCACTGTGTCCAACCCCAAGGGCTCTGTGCAACCAATCTTTATTGACTTAATACCCATGAATTGGCACAATTTAATAAAAAAAAAGAAAACAGAATATTATTTAGGTTACAGACATAATCACGCTCTACATTCACAGATTGTAACACATAACAGCGGAGTGATTGATTACATAGTAGTTGGAGCATTATGAATTGGCACAATTTAATAAAAAAACATTATGAAATAAACAAAATATACACATTTTCATACCTATATGTATGACCGATCGGCGCAGTCCAGATATTTAAGTAAGTGCTGTTTTCTGAACAGCTAGAGTAACACGATTTTTATGGCGCGAAAAGGAGCACCGAAGTTATGATTTTAAAATATAAGTCATTAATGTACAGACGTCATTTCCTGCAATTTTAACTGCATCAGTTGCAAAATGTGCTGTAGTCGCACAAATTTTACACTTCACCTGTTTTTGATTTTGACTTAAAAACGGCGTTGAAGGATGGGATAGGGAACTATCATTAAAGTGTACGTTTCATTGGATAAAACACCCACAGACACGATGAAAACATTACAGAGTGGCACATTATATTTGTCAGTTTCCTGATCGCTTGTATATAAGTGGCAAAACATTTTTCAATCCAGCGTTTATCAAAGAAAGATGATAAGGGTAGGCCGAAGAAAATTAACGTCAAAGTCATTGCGTTGGTTGAGAAAATCGTTATGGAAGACTATCGGGTGTGTGTCCGCAATATTAGTGAACGCCTTGGACTTAGTCACGGGACAGTGCTTAACATACTAAAATTCGGACTTGGAATGAACAATGGGTGTGCTCTCTGGGTCCCTAAATTTCTCTTAACAATTAACACGGAGGCATCTATTATGAAAAGTTATAAGTGAAATTGTGACGTTAACGTCAATGTGACGTTGCGACGTGCGCCGCATATCCTACAGTGGCCATTGTGAATCTTGCATTATTTTGTTACTGTTTCATGTAACTGCCCAGTTTTTTGAATAACGTATCATAAATGGCTTGTGGTTAAAGAGATATACATGTATTTATCTTTTTGTTATCAAACTTTTTGGACACACCTCGTATGTACCCTTTAACCTGCTTAAGTGCCTTGTGTTTTGTGGATTGTTGTTTTCATGGAGGTCTGCGTGGGGAGGCATTGTCTTATGTATGTGGCTTTTCCTGTAGCTACGTATTCTCTCTCTTTAATACATGGTAGTTTTAACAGTATTTACTGTGTCTAACCTCAAGGGGTCTATACAACCAGTAAAAGGTCTAATCATGGTTGTTTTATCATTATTTACAGTTATGGCCCTTTGATTATGCCACATATAGTATATATGGTACCATTCTTGTCCGGACTACTTCTCAGAAACTACTTGCTGGAATTCAACAAAATTTCATGGGATGCTTCACTACCAAGAGAAGATGCGCATACTATCACACGGTTTTGGTTCAACTATTTTTCACGGAGTTATAGCCCTTTGCTTATGCCACATATACTACATATGGTACAATTCTTGTCCGGACTAATTCTCAGAATCCAATGACTGGAATTCAACGAAACTTCGTGGGAAGCTTCACTACCAAGAGGAAATGCGAATATTATCACTTGGTTTTGGTTGGAATATTTTTCCATGGAGTTATGGCCCTTTGATTATGAAACATAGTACATATTGTACCATTCTTGTCCGGACTACTTCTCAGAAACTACTGACTGGAATTCAACAAAACTTCATGGGAAGCTTCATTACCAAGAGGAGATGCGCATATTATCACACGGTATTGGTTGGACTATTTTTCCACGGAGTTATGGCCCTTTGATTATGCCACATATAGTATATATGGTATCATTCTTGTCTGGACTAATTCTTAGAAACCACTGACTGGAATTCAACAAAACTTCATTGGAAGCTTCATTACCAAGAGAAGATGCAAAACTTCATTGGAAGCTTCATTACCAAGAGAAGATGCGCATTTAATCACACTGTTTTGGTTGGACTATTTTTCACCGAGTTATGGCCCTTCTATTATGCCACATTTAGTATATATGGTATCATTCTTGTCCAGACTAGTTCTCAGAAACCACTGACTGGAATTCAACAAAACTTAATGGGAAGCTTCAGTATTAAGAAGAGATGCTCATATTATCACACGGTTTTGGTCAGACTATTTTTCACAGAGTTATGGCCCTTTGATTATGCAACATAGTACATATATGGTACCATTCTTGTTCGGACTAATTCACAGAAACTTTTGACAGGAATTCAACAAAACTTTATGGGAAGCTGTATTACAAAGAGGAGAAGCGCATATTATCAGGAGTTATGATGGGTCTGTTTTTCATATAGTTATGGCCCTTTGATTATGCAACATATAGATTAAATATTATCAGCTATGCAAGATAATCAAAATTATATTCTTTTAATTTTTCAAGTAAGTTTTTTGATGTAGGTAAATGTTTGTCTACGTAATGTTTATAATATATACATGTATATATTTGATTTCAAATATATTTTCTTGTTTTTATGGCACCTTTCAAGATCACCTTATGTCAGACCTCAAACAATAAGCTTTGGTTTTGTTGTTTTAAATTATGATAAAAACTATTGAACAAAAAGGACATTCACACACTGGTACATCTGTCAACACCATACTTATTTGATCATCAGCTGATATGGATTTGTATCAGTCTACAGTCTTTGTTGTAAAGGTACGCATTGCATTGACATGGGCACTTGAATTGTGAATAAAGGCTTCTTATATCTGTAGCAAGATTCCTTTTTTCAGGTTTGTTTTCAGTTAGCAGGATTATCCTAGCCCAGCATGTAATTAAATTGTTCACTATCTCAATTTCATTGTACATTTTTGTATACCTATCCAGGACATTTCCAGTGCTGCATATAACATTCAGATTGTAACCATCAACAAAGTGAGATTTTCCAATTAGAGTCTTGTTCGAAGTTATAACCATACTTCGGGGAGCATCCATCGGTTCCACCGATATCCTTGTTATCATTATTTACTGTGTCCAACTTCAAGGGGTCTATATGACCATTTACGGGTTTATACAGGGTAGTTTTAACATTATTTACAGTGTCCAACCTCAAGGGCCTATATGACCAGTTACGGGTTTATACATGGTAGTGTTAATATTATTTACTTTGTCCAACCTCAAGGGGTCTAAATGACCAGTTACGGGTTTATACATGGTATTGTTAACTAACATTATTTACTGTGTCCAACCTCAAGGGGTCTATATGACCATTTACGGGTTTATACAGGGTAGTTTTAACATTATTTACAGTGTCCAACCTCAAGGGGTCTATATGACCAGTTACAGGTTTATACATGATGGTTTTAACAATATTTACTGTGTCCAACCTCAAGGGGTCTATAGGACCAGTTACAGGCCTAGAATTATAAAAAAAATATGAAGCTTTTTGTTGGAAAGTAATATTGTCAACCTTTGGAGAAATACCATCACCCTTGCCTGCACCTTGAGTGACAGTTATTACATAAAACAATATGATATTTATATACTTGGCAACTGTAAACCCAGTTTGCTATATTCAATGGTTCCCCTAGTTTCATACAAGTAAAAACTTCACAGACATAAAAGATGTCAAAATATGAGCAACACTGTATATTTCTTAAGGTTATCAAATTGTAGTTCTAATGAAACATGACAATTAATTAAAGTATCATTATTTACTGTCAGAGGCACTTTACATACACATTATTTACATGGCGAATTTACCAGACTTGTCCAGGATTTGCACCTGGGACCTCTCAAGCCAACAATCAAGATGGCACGGAGCGCTCTAACTACTGAGCTAACAAATTGAACAGTAAATGTCTCCATTGTAACCGCTAGCAATTAAGAAAGGTAGACATTTCAAGAAGTAATTGTTATTTTACTTTGGTTTCCTAGTATGCACAAATGCTGATATGAATATTGTTTAAATGCAATTTAGATTATATGCAATTTTAACAGTATTTAAGTTAGAAAAAGGGATTGGATGACTTTATGTTACACAAGAAAACCAACATATCCCACCAGGGATTAGTTTAGTTTTCAATTAGCAATAACCACGCCTTGGATAAACCTCATTGGCTATCGTACCAGCACTGCAATTGCACCCGGGACCTCTTATATGATTTAAAGCTGACATTATACCGCATCACTTCAGAGCTAGCCCAACAGAAAAGCTCATTCAACCCCTCCAAGTGTGAAGTTGTCAGATTCACCAAGAAGCGCAACCCCATCAGTATAACTACACCATCCATGGCCATGACTTAGCCACAGTAAGATCAGGCAAGTACCTCGGAGTCACCCTTTCAGAAAACCTATCCTGGAACGCATATGTGGATG
This sequence comes from Mactromeris polynyma, assembly GCA_032209605.1. NCBI lineage: Eukaryota > Metazoa > Mollusca > Bivalvia > Venerida > Mactridae > Mactromeris > Mactromeris polynyma. The sequence continues at coordinate 6,454,412 of JASFXZ010000031.1, read as the reverse complement.
ACAAAACCAAGAAGGCCAACAATTCCCTCAGCTTCTACGCTCCCACACAGCGCTTTGTTTCCACTACCGTTACATTCAGACGCTGCTGTATTACCCAGTGTATTTTGATATTTGACCTTACGAAATCCCGTTCGTTCCTGATACTAAATGCCATTGGTCGGCACGATCACATGACTACTGAGTTTAAAATAGATGTGTATTTTCCAGTGTTAAACCAAATGTGTACGCAGTGTACATAGCCTTTCGCGTTGAAGGAAATTTTTACTATCTAGCTAATCGGTTTTATTTCATGTCATTAAAAGTGTAGCATTTACAGAAGACAGTGTTTCGATCATTCATCGAAGATTGTACTGATACGTATTAAATATAGCGTGGCGAATCTGAGTAACAAAATGCCAAGTAACGGTATGACGCATTTTAAATATACGCAGATTCCGCACGTTCGGTTGTTTAAATGACCTTAACTCACTAAACATTTACAGGCATCGGAATATTTTGGGATGCTGACAAAACGATAGTCACTTACTCATTTATTTAGTTTTTCTAGCAATTTCCATAGTCACAGCGGCATTTCTATGAAACTGAAATCTGTCTATTCAATGCACACTCGCATAAGCTTTATTACACATGTTTACTGTCCTACATTTGGGACATTACTAATGTCATTAGCGAGTTGTTGTAAGCTAAATGGCTGTGAACGCATGTCGACCCGCCTGAAAATATCAGCTGCGCGGGAGTTATAAAGCAGAGGGTGAACATGAAGGTATCGGAATAAGCGCCCGATGCTAAAGGAGAGTTCTCAGTTTCTAGCCAGGTGCCCCAGGGATACCAAAGCCCAGTGCTATACTAGCCTGGTGAGGCCCATCATTGAGTATGCCTCCTCTACCTGGGACCCTCACACCAGTAAGAACATCAAACAACTGGAAGCGGTCGAGTGCTGAGCAGCCAGGTTCGCCATGGGTGACTACAAAACCAACAGCAGCACCAGCCAAATGATATTTTATCTTGACTGGGACCCACTACAGCAGAGACGGTCAGACAGCAGGCTGGTGATGATATACAGGATTACCCATGGCCTCATTGAGTGATTGACATCCAGGTTGACACCCAGCCACACCACGCAATACATGCTGCCTTTCTGCAGGACAGACAAGTATCACCGCTCATTCTTTCCAGCTCAGGTCTTCGTCTGTGGAACCAGCTGCAAGAGATTGTCGCTACAGCCCCAACTTTAGAAGCCTTCAATGATGGGCTGGTAGGCTGCCACCAGATCTTGTAATGCACAACGTCTTTTTTTGCTATTAATCTGATTTTGTCTTTTATCCTTTCACTGTGCACTTCACAACGACCTTGTACATAATTTCATATGCGACAATGCTCCAGAGAGAGCCCTGCATATTACTTGGAAGAAGAAGAAGTGACCCAAGTCATCACATTCACGGACATACGTACAGTGGTACAGAGGTGACATGTGTATGTTTTTTATTTATCTTTATATTAATACATTGATCGTTAATATTTAAGTTAAATGTAAGTTGAAAACATTACTGAATATTCTCAGTGCATTGAAGATTCGCGGTAAAGTGGAAATTTCCCCGTGAAATGTATATTGGTATCTGTTATAATAAAGTAGACCATATGATTTTTTTAAATATTTATTTCATAATATTGGTATAAATTACAAACAATACATAAATCCCAGATAAAGCACAATACATAAATAATGAATACAGATAATGCATTGATAACAAATGACGAACAAACAATTAGACAACAAATGAAATAAAATACATGTAACATTAATCATTTATCTAAATGAATGATAATTAATGATACTGAACACAACACATGTATAAATACTGACACATAAACGAAAGAAATAGCTAATTTGAGCTATACTGAATTGGATTACCACTGAATTGTGTACTCATTTTATATCATTCCCGATATTTGCAATGATCTTTGTATTGATACTTATAAATAAATTTGAACATAATTTAAACGAAAAATAACATCAACAAGACATTCATTTATATACATTTTGTATTTATAATAATATTTATTCTTTCTGCTATGTCTGTCATACAAAGTTAAAGTTGCACGTTGGTCTACACTTGTATGTAAAACATTGAACTCGTAATCTTTATTGTTACAATGTTTTGAAGGATGTTTATAAAAGAAAATGAATATTACATCGTATATCAATGCCAAAAAATTATTCTATACATTAAATTATGACTTACCAGTGCCACAGGTACGGTGCTTTTTACTCAACGTAATTGTATGTTGCACCTTCTCTTTTAATTACATTATTAATTAACTGTATCTTTTTCATTCATATAGTACACCAAAGTTCATTGAGGTTTATAAGGGTTTCAATTCAACAGGTATGACACCCAATTAACGACTCAACCACCTTCGGTGTGAATATCTTCGCCTTTTCATTGCTATTAAAAAGACGTGGAGTTGAGTTTATTTACCCTCGCCACCGGGATATCCCATATGGGCGAGCATTCACTATTTTAGTATACTATATGTGTACATACTATAGTAGCATTCCTTTTTTTAAATTAAAACTATAGTAAAAAGACGACTTCTATCACATTCTTTAATATGCCGAATTGCACATCAAAAGTGGGCCGAGTCGGAGCGGAATGTGGGTCGACCTTCTTTAGTAGCCATGAAAGTAACATAGCCATCGTAGCTACGAAAGTTTAATGAGGTGGGCGGAGTTTGGTGTAGGCACGAAGACGCTAAATCAGTATCCATAAACTCAAGTGACCTGAGTTTATGGATACCAATTTAGCGTCTTCGTGCCTACAGTGAAGGAAGGGGGAGGGGGATTAATGGATGGAAAATATCACTGGACAAGTCAAGACGCTTGACGAAGTTCGTTGACGTTAGCATGTGGGTTAAGACGTTTTTTTTTTTTAATTGAAGCGTTTTCGTTCACTTAACAACAATATCAGTAAGACAAGTAAAACAAATTGACCGAATACCACACGGGACATGTTGAACAATTCATGCACGTGCAATCGAGTTTCACGTTGTGGACGATTAACAGTGCAAACATAATTCCTAAAATTCATGAATTCTGATAACACACACCAAGGCTAATTTTACCTATCTACTTTCTTTACACAATGAGTTCTTTAACACAACAAACACTATGTGTACAAATCGGAAGTTTCTTTTTTTGTTCAGTATATATATTACGCTCATATTGCATTTATATTTGTCTGTCCGAGTGTGCATCTACCTGTTGATCCTCGATTACATGTGTAGTTTGTAGGTGCAATATTAATTGTGTATGATATATGCCATTGTATGCCATTATTCATGTTTTAATTATCTTTGAAGATTATTGTATAGTCTCTTATAACTCAATTTGAGTGGTGATATACATGTTATAAGTTATAACTATTGCAGTTGGTAATATGTACAATGTTTATTGACAAAACTGAATTACATACTATTAAAAGTTACCTATATACATCAGTTCTCCCGCGATATTATCGAAACTTTTATAGAATTATGTAATACATGTATAAACAAATCCAGAACAAAGCTATGACATAAAATACCCCAAATGACCCTGCCGTAGGGATAGAGTATAACTACGCGGGTAGTAATTAACAAATATCGTAAATGAGATTCAAGAGAAGAGACAACGTGGATTGACATGGTGCTGATACCCATTGGTTATCATTTTCAGTACTGAAACTAGTCGCCTCACATTAAAATGAAACGAATGAACAACTCGCACTCCAATGTTAGCAACACCACGAAAACAAACAAAGTTATTTATGCATGTACACTGAACACATTTTCTAAACGTCCATGTAATAAAATACAAATTAAATAAAACGGTTTTACATGCCAAGTTGAAATTTGGCATTCTAGTATTATAAATGGTACTTTGTCGAATTCTATAAAGAAAATACCTATTTATCTTCATGGTTGCCCACGCGTGACAGTGAGTACGATTTTCAACTTTTGGCACGTGGATCACATAAATTATATAGTTAGCGGTTAATTTCATTTCAATGCACTCCACGTTGTATGTCCAAAACGAAAAACAGAAAAGATGCCAACAAAGACCATTGAAGAACGCTCCAGGGCCGTCGGTATGATTGATAATGGTACTCTGATATGACAGGTATGACTAACTTTATAAATTAATTAATCAATTCAAATAGCATTTGGAAAATAATTATAAAAATGTATAGTTTTTGAATTATTGACCACTTTTTATAAATACATAAATAAGTGTATTTTAGGTTGCCCGTCTGTTCAATAGGAGTAAATTTGCACATTTTTTCTGTTCTTATATTTTGACGAATTAACAAGTCGATTTTTAGAAATTTTGTTCAGTTAGGAGAAGTTTAGTCCTCATACCCCAGAAACGGTGCTGTTGATGTGAATCGACTAAGTTGTTCAGAAGACATGTGGATCCGAAAAGTCTCGTGGTCAAATACCACAGGAAGGTTGTTAGCCACCATAGTTCTGGTTTTCCCTCCGATAAGGATTACTTTTCTATGGCTGTGGAACCAATGACATACCGCCGTTGCATACTTGGCAAACTAACTACCGGGACATAAGGAAGCAGTTTCGCATAACATAAGGCCCCGTTTCATAGCCGATCTTAAGACGAAGACTGTATCTTATCATAAACCCTATCTTACGTTAACGTAGCTACGAAAATGTGTTGCATGAACATTAGCTGAACTTAACTAAGTTCATCGTAGAATTTGTCGTAACTTTACGAATACATTAGAACACTCTTAGTACGTTCACACTATCGTTAAGTGTCATGGGCGCCCCCATACGAATCCACGATGTACGTGGACTTTTTCATAAAAGTTACCTGTTTTTGTGACCGTAACATGATATAATTTTATGTAATTATAAATACGCCAAAATGTCGTACAAATGTTTGATTTTATTACCGAAACGACATGGTATACTATATGTCTCTACTAGGTTAGGGTTACCTGTATATTGTACCCGAGTATCAGAGACAGTTACAATATAATAATAGGCGTGGTTAAACTCATGATATTAAACAATTAAAGAATAAGCTATATCACAACACAACACTTTGAATATTTCCAACATTTCTATAAGCCTTTAATGTAATGTAAACTTTGTAAACTGTTTTCTGTGGAAATTCAGACAATTATTTGGACAAGTTAATAAAACAGAATATGAGTTGAGCCAATTGGCTAGGGACGAGTTGGCCTAACACCGCGTTGTGTGGTTAAACAGGCACATGGTTAGCTCATTCGGATGAGAACCGTGCTAGTCTTGAGGGTGTTGACACTGCATCATATAGTATGTATTTTATCCTAATGTAGGGGAGATAACTGCTATGGTCTTGTGTATGTCTGTTTATAACAGTTATGTTACTTAGGTTTAGAGGTTAGTTTTGGAATAAAAGAGCATGGAACCTTCATTTCTAAGATCTTACCGTTTCAGCTACAAGCTGGGACATCATTACGCATATCTTATTTCGTATTCTGATGTATATAATTTATTTATTGAGAGCAAGGTCAGTATATGGCTGCTTATGTCTTCGTCCTGGATTATATATAGTAGCGTAAGGTGGGCCATGTATGGGACAAAGCGCATTTTTGATAAGGTGCAACAATCTCTAAACATTATATAGATATAACTTCTTGTAAAATGTAGTACAATTTCGCGATCCTGTAAGCACTGCCTAAATACCGTCAAACAAACGCAAGAATGGCAAAATCGAGAATACAAGGTGTACGAGGCAATACTAAAATACCAACTAATCAGCGTTAACACAAAATAGTATAAAATGACTAAAATGAGCATTAAAAACTTATCTTTGAAGATATTAAAATTGTTCGCGGTATTAACATCTGCGTAAGACGTCACAAAAAGAATATCACGCGCACAGCAAATCTAACGATGTCAGAATTTTTACGAGTAGGCCTTTTACATCGTATGGGCATTTTGCCCCACCTAACTATACATGTGTTATTATATACTTAATAGTTTTTAACGCGCTTATTCAATTTGTGTTTATAGCTGTATGATAAGCTCGTCTTATTGCCATGAATTACATTGACGACCATACACGTCTGTAAAGTAATCAATCAATGAAGAAGGATATAAATGATATGATCATTTTCCATTAACTAACATTATGAAAAAGTATATTGTATTGGTTGACTGACGAGTTCTTGTTTCTCCTCGTAGACGAATATTAAGAAATATTATAAGTAAGGAATGTTTCAGTTTAATTTGGATGTAATATTAGTATTTTAACTTCGTTATATTTCTACAGACTAAATAATATCAAGTGAAGAGTTATTTCTTATAAAGAATTAAAGTTTTAAATGTTTTCACAATGTGAAACGTCCTGATACATCCGAGGATGTTCCTTAAAAAAGGCCGAGGTGTTCAGATTGGCTTGCGCTGTAGCATGCCACGCGACAACCAAGATTTCACGTGCCATTTTTCGCCAAAAGAACCTTTGTTCAACTAGACGACATTTATTGCTTGCTTCCGCATTGAGTCTTACAATGACGTAGCGGGATTCCGTTTACTAATAAAGATCCTCATCATAGAAGGTTTAGGCATTATCTTTGATGTTGCGTGTGCCTTGTACTCTAATATTTAAATTAGCTCTGCCATGCTTTCCACAGAGACTACATACATTCATTTTGGCAGCCATATCGGAACTACTTTCCCGCCACGTTTCTTCCGAAGTATATGTATATTAATAATAGCCGAAATGATCCGATTGTAATATCTTCAGTTTGATTAGCAGTAGCGTTGTTCGACTTCACTTGGACCACGTTATCAGCCTGATTAAATGACAGCAATAGCTTCGTAATAGTTAATTGAACTAGATGCAATTTCCGACATTTTTCTGACCAAAACATGTATATATAGCAAGTGAATTTTAACTGATCCAGACGGAGTTTTCGTGTGACACGGGCAGACAGACGGACACACAGTTCATAACTTGGTTCCAGTGTGACGATATTGCAATTCTACATTTTAAAAAGCAGGCGAGAAATGTATATTGAAAGTGGCATATGTATCGTTTTTTACCGCATAATAAGAATATGAAATTTTGACAACGTTACTCGGTCACTCACAATGTAGTCGGTTGCCCAAGTGCTACCCATAAATCACAAATTAGACAGTAATTTGAAATTTATGATGTTTTATGTCTTGTTTATCGGAGGTGGTCGAGTTGAAAGGGAAACTTACTATATATAGCAAAAAGATAACAGTGATGGGTGTTGGATATTTTAAAATATGGGCGTAGTATGTGTAGAAGCCGTGTAGTACACGGTTGAAACCACCCCTAATATTCTCGTAAACATCGAGGGTAGGTATCATGGGTGAAAGATTTAATGATGGTACAACACAACGTGCCAAAGATTATATGTATCGCGTAATTGTACACACGGTCAGTTTAAAGAATTAATCCCTCGGGCGTGTTTTCATACCGTGAAACGGAAATGCACGAGAAGCTCGGTGTGTAGACAGTATGTATAATAATTATCTTTGTCGAATACTAGCGGAAAAACTCGAACACTTTTCGTAACGTCCGATTCTAGGGTCATCATAATATGTGACCTTTAAATCACGGATTTTTGTTGCTGACTGTTATGTGTTGTGGAAATATGTGCGCCATTTCATGGCGGATGGAAATTTAGCATGTGTTTTACGATGTTTACGACTGGATTAAATGGACGAAATTGTACATACTTTGGATGGAATTATGTTTTATGTAGGATATATGTGTTTTATGTGCTCATTCGCTGTGTTATATCCTGGATGTTAATGGTCCCAGATAGGACAGTGTCCATTTTCTGTGACCGAGTCAAGAAATTTGGTGGTCTGCATATGTTGAATAGGTATAAACATAATTATATTCTTGTGCGAATTCGTCAGCAAAGATATTGCCTTATGTTGTAACACTTTAGACATAGAATATGAATATCATTTTATTTGTATTTGGTGCTGTTGTAGTGGTGTGGGGTAGAGCACCGTACTAGTGTTACGGGGTCTAGCCCCACATTAGGCACACTTTTCCCCCTTGATTTACTTCTATGGTGGCAGTGGTGTTTGACGGCCCATGGTGGTTGAGCCTCAACTGCCGGAAGGTGGAGGAGTGTAGTGGTGTGGGCTTAGACAGCCGCCCGGTTAGCTCAGTTGGTAGAGCACCTTACTAGTGTAAGGGGGTCGTGGGTTCGAGCCCCACATTGGGCACACTTTTCCCCTTGCTTGACTTCAATGGTGGCAGTGGTGTTTGACGGCTCACGGTGGTTGAGCCTCAAATGCCGGAAGGGGGAGGTTGAGTGTAGTGGTGTGGGCTTAGACGGCTGCCCCTTTAGCTCAGTGGGTAGAGGGCCATACTAGTGTTAGGGGTTATGAATCCAAGTCCCACATTGGGTGCACTTTTACCCCTTGATTTACTTCACTGTTATGGTAAAACTCAGGGGAAAAACTAGCAGGCCCCTCAGTGGGATTGAACAGCACAATTTAATCTAGCAGAAAGAAAAATGAACATTCAATTTTTTTTGATTGGCGTTATTTATTTAAGAACTTATGATCTATAATGTGGGTATTTCACGTTCCTTCTTTACAGTAAATTACCAGTTATTGAGAGTTTTATGTATTTCATATATTTATGTAACCGAACCGAAAGAAACTGAACGAAACTGAGAGACAACCAGGCGCGTAGCTTGGCTTACGCATGTATGCACGTGCGTAAAATAATTTTAGACAGGTCGAAAAAATAAAAATGAAATAATTGCGAAAAACGCAATAAAAATGTACACTGGGAGTTAAGGGGGTCAAATAGTACCACATTCTATGTTGTAAAATATACTTGAAAAGACACCATAGACCATAGAACATGCCCCCGGACCCCCCTAGCAGAGTGCGTAAAGTCAATTTGGGCTCAGCTACGCGCCTGACAACAGGTCTGCATCATTGCAGCCCTACTACACTGGCGTTGATAATATACAGTTAACTCTCATTACAATAGAATATTTGTTTAACAAAACAAATCCAGGCAGTGGGATCAAATATGCACATTGCTTCATTGGTCAAATTCAATATAATGACGTATTCAATACATTATAATACTGCAAATAAAAATCCAGTATTTTCAATAATTAAAGGCTCACATATAGTATTCTATATACACAACGCTGACAGGGTATATGACGTACAAACTAATTTCCCCTTCATGCACCTCATGGCCATTTTTGTTGATGGCTTGGCTTGGCTTGAAAACTTTTATTGCTTGATGTCCGCAAGTAACTAGAAATTGACAATTGATCTTCATACAGGAGTCAATAAATATTGCAAAGATTAAATGCGTTCTTGTATTTATATTCAAAACGATAGATTGTTTAAGGTTTGAGCTAAATTCAGCTTGATAAAGTCCATGTGATCAGACGCTTGAAATGTGAATTTCAGAATCAAGCGCACGCTTAACCATGTGTATTGAGGTACCTTATGGGGTATACAATACAGGCAATATATGTGCGAGTGAAATAAAAGAAATTTGATCTGCAGCAAGTAATTCCAGCTTTTAAAAGGAAAACGTTTTAATTACTTATATTATACATAACTAAAACACTCTAAACAATTTTTTGAATCAAAAACAGCAAAAATACACATACAGTATCTAAATATTAGATCTAGAGAGCTAGGCATCGCAACATTGCTTGTTTAACTAAATTTGTATGAAAACATGGATTTGCAGTATTATAAATTCGTTATACAGGTTGTTGACAGGGTTTATAACCTGTCAACAACCTGTATAACTAATAATATAACTAGAGTTGACTGTTTTATATCTTCTACTTGTATGTTTGTTTTTATTCTAGAATCTGTTAAATTGATGTTAATTTCTTGCCTTATAGATGACAGTGATTGAATCCAGTACCATGGAAGTAATCTTGCACCATTGGAGCTGTAATTATGGTAGAAGTCATCAGAACATGGAAAAGACATTACAGAATAGAACAGAATCACACAGATAAGTGACTCTATTCACTTCATTTTTCTAAAATTTGTCTGCATAATTGTTTGTACCTGTTAATATCATTAGTTAACAAAAAACATCAAAATCATCATCATCATCTAGAAGTGGAAAGAGTGATTGACTGGAGTATAATAGCAATAAAAATGTAAGTTGTATTCTCTACTACAATATTGTTTATTCATTTATTTATTTTATCATCATTTGAAGTTTTCATTTATCATCATTTCATTCATTATACCCCTGGCAAACAAAGTTTGTATACAGGAGTCACTCTGTTGGTTGGTCGGTTGGTCTGTTAACAAAAACTTGTGGAGCGAACTACATCTACAGCTTTTGGAGGATTTTCATGAAACTTCACATGGACAATCTCCATGATGAGTTGTAGTGTGTCACATAATCATCAAGGACTGTATATAAGCTTGATATACAGCTCTTTTTTCTGACAAAGTGGTACTGCTGGGGTATTACTCACTTCCAGTCTGCTGGGGTATTACTCACTTTCAGTGATAGTTTTAGTATCCTTGGTTGGTGTTTGTGGTGTAAGAGAGATGTTGGTTGAGTAACATGTTGAATGGTCCGGGGAAGGTGATTTAGTCCCATTAATTGGTCAGTTTATAGATGTGGTTTTGTTGTTGCATTGACTGGTTTCTGTGGTAGGTAATGCATGGAAGACAGTGTAACTTACAGAAAGCAATATCAAGGTGCTTTAATTCATTTCAACTTTTGTGTATATACCAGTGCATTAAAATGAAAGTGTTTCAAGTAATAGACATTTGCACTATGCTTTGACAAAACAGCCTCAGTCTGATTGGATGAATTTTAGAAATGTCAGAAATTTTGTGAGAGAATTATATTTGGTGAGAATAGGTATTTTTCTGTCTTGCTTTCTTCCATCAAACTGTAGAAACATACATGAATAGAAGAGTTATTTTTCAATGGAATTATATAAGATATGCTATATAATGAAATATTTATATTGAGATTGGTTTCCTAATCAGCAAGTATAGGCTTATGCATGTAGTTTTGTGATTCCGTATATTGAGTAAAGACCATTTCTGTAGGCGGACTGTCTGACAGAGTGCATTGACCAAAGTCTGTTGCAGTAAAGGTTACAAGTCAACATGTCATTCAGATTATGTCAATTGTGTGAATATGGTTAGAATTTTCCATATTTTTCAGTTAGCAGAGTTAGATACTTAAATTATTTTGACTCACCTGAGCTAGTTTTTATGGCTTGTTTGAAATACTGTCCTGTGCTCTACATGATATTAGCTACAAAAGAATATTAGTTGAGATAAGCAGGGGCATTGCCAGCGATATTAAAGTTAAAAATTGAAAAAACAATTATGACCAAAAGTGGACCCCTCCATAGAAAGTCTGAAAAATGGCCCAGCTACACCCCAAATAGGTGATATAGGTGATTAATAATTTGAAATAATGTATAAACCGAAGATAATGCTGTTATATTGCCAGTTTATTTATACCTGGTACAGTTTAGTTACAGTTTATTATGTATATACTCACAATACTTAATACTCTTACATGTCTTCCCACCGACAAGTGACCATGATGCAGTAGTTGTCTTACTCGTTGTCCGTAAAACATTCTGGTTCATAGTCCTATTATCCATCCTGTTGGGTCATTCATCCCTCTCTGAAGGCCCTGGTGGTATTGCTTGACTTTTGTTGTCATAGCTGGTGTGGATGTATAAAGTATTGAGAAAAATGTTTCCAAAATGAGATTGTGATGATCGTAATGACATACATAACTGTGCGACAGCAAGTATATTCGGTACAGACTGTTAAATGTCTTGTCTTACTACAGATCTGTCTATATGTTGCATGCACATATGAATGAATTTTACTTGATAAGAAAGAATCATTTTGGATTATGATAATATTAATCTTTGTACTACAAAGTGGTCCCTTAACACAGATTAATTGGAAGGCAGGGAATGGTCATTCAGTGTGTTGTTTGATATGAGTCCATAAATAGAAGAGTCTTTCCGTATCAGGAAGAATGTCCTGGTCATGACACTGGTTGTTATTTAACTGATAAGAGAGATAACCACTGTGGGGAGCTTGGTTGATGTATGTTGTATGCACATGATTAGAAAAGGTATTGAAGTTTGATATTAAAACTTGTTTTGGGTCATTGTAACAGAGATCTTCTTTTTTTATTCATGCATGGTTCATTACTACAGGTATTATGATATCTGCATATGAACTCATTTTAAAGATAAGGGCAGTGGTCCTGAAATGCTGATATATAATCAAAGTGCTGTAAGGACTGTAGGCATGGGCTGCTGAAAGTTGGATTGAGGGTTTGCTTGCTTGTTATAGATGTAGTGATTTGTTTGCACACAAATTATCACATAATGTATTATTTCGGGAAACTGGGACATCATCTTATATTCAAAATTGTATGACAATTTGCTTAAAATTTTGTGTTTATCAGATTTTTTGTGTCTTAATTAGTCTATGTTATACTTGCTTGTTGTATGCACTTATCAAATTGTACTATTTATGGTGAGCTTTTTGGATCCTTGGATGTCCGTTGTCATGCATTGTGAATCGTGCGTTGTGCATCAACATTTTCTTGAAACAACAACTCTACCTATACATGTACCACTAAATGGATTTTGTCCAAATTTTACAGGAATGATCCTTGGTTAGGCCTCTTTCAAAGTTGCATAAGTCATTTCGGTCCGCTGCATAATTAGGTCACAGGAGCAAAAAAAGTGTAAAATTTGAAATTGTTCTTGTCCAAAACCCTAAGGTCTAGAGCTTTGATATTTGGTGTGTAGCATTGTCTAGTGGTCCTCTTACAAGATTGCATAAATTATTAAGTTCCATCAAAAAACATGGCTGCCAGGGGGCGGGGATTGTTCCCTATATGTATATAGTGGAAACTATAAACATCATCTCCTCCTAAACCACTCTATGGATTTTGACCAAACTTCACAGGAATGATCCTTAGGTGGTCCTCCTTCGAAGTTATATGAATGGTTCTGGTCTGTTGCATAAGTAGGTCACAGGAGCTAAAATAGATTTTAAAAGTAAACTTTGAAAATCTTCTTGTCCCAAACCACAAGGTCTAGAGCTTGGTGTGAAGCATTGTCTACTTGTCCTCTTACAAGACTCATACATTATTAAATTCTGTCATGTTCCCCATATGTATATATTGGAAACTATAATTTTTGGATTGTATGATTTATAATAATTTTGTATAATGGTATTAAGAAATCGGGAAATATAAAACACAGTGATAACAACTATTTAGAAGACTATTTATCGGAAACCTAATCTGACATTTTATATAAATTGGGCAGAGATGTAGTAAGTATGTTTGCGGTGACAGTTTTCTCTTGAAGATTACCCCATCCATTAGTTTGAACATCTCTTTGTTTATCCAGTAGTATTTTGCCTCTGGACTTGACAAGAACAGGGCCCCTTCCTCCGGTTCGCATTGGTTGTGCAGAAATGGGTGAAAAACTTGCAAGTTGACATCCTTCGCTTGGGAAATATATTCTTACATAATGATCCTTTTTACACGCTATATTTGCACAAGTTTAACATATTTACAAGAATATCACATAACCTTTTTTAGTTTCACATATTTTTAACATTTCTTGCGCGCTAAATGACCAAAGCTGTCGATGCGCCATAAAACAACATAATAATAATAATCCTTCGCTTGGGACTGGTTGAGCTCTTGGGCTGTAAAACCCCAGCTACATGGGTTTCTGGGGGATGTTACTTCCGGTAGTCTCACACTGCCATTGACCATCACCAACAATTTGTTTATGGATATATCCATCGACACCTCTTGTCTATGGGTGTGACAAAACCCTTCCTTGTTTTGGACGTTTTGCTGAAGCTGTATAGTAAGTGAATCTTGTGCAACCATTATATCCTCTTGGTTGTAGCCTTCACTGGACTCTTGGGAACAAACTGCTCCCACTGTTGTGTTATCGCTTGGCACTGTCATTAACTGCAAACTTCCACTATTAGCATAGTTCACTGCATTGTCTGCCTCCTCAATGAAACTTCTCCACTGTGCATGAGCCCGACAGCAATAATTGCATCCTCCACATGGGAAACCCTTTGGCTGTATCCCTGTCAAGTACGAGGAACAATGGGTTAATCTGTCCAGTAGTCTTGATAAGGCGTCAGTGCTCCCATGCTTGTATCCTAGTCGGTTCTTAACAACCATGTGGTATTGTGCTAGTTCTTCCATCCACAGGGCAAGCTGTCCTTGGCGGTCCCTGAACCTCAACAACCAGGTCAGACTTTAGTGATCGGTCCTTACACCGTAAACACTTTCCCCAATAAGTAATACCTGAATTGCCTTGTAAACCTTTAAATGCTCAGCAGCTCTTTACAAGTAGACAATATCTTTTTTGTTCCGGAGTGAGGGCAAAGCTGCCATAAGCGACCACTCTCTCCCTGCCATTGTGGACTTGACTAAGGATGCCTCCAATGGCCCAGTTAGAGGCATCAACATCCAGTATGAAAGGGTCTGAGGGATTTGGGATTGCTAACACCTGAGGTTCCACCACGGACCTCCGCAACTTTTCAAATGCTGTTTGTTGTTCCTCCTCCCATATAAACTTCTGTTTCCCTGTGATGGCATACAGAGGTTGCGCTAGTTTAGCGAAATCTTTAATGAAGGCCCTGTGATCATTTACAAAACATAGGACAGTTCGGGACTGCCCAGTTGGTAACTGATTGTATATTTTTCTCAGTCACGGACAACTATTCCCCATTGACCATTCTTTCCAAGAATTCCACCTCAGTCTGGAAAAATCAGCATTTCTGGGGTTTCAGCTTCAATCCATGTTCCCTGAAGCCCTTAAATGCCTCTTCTAAGTTTTCCAGGTGTTCTCTAAAGGTCTTGCCCATCACCAGGATATCATCCAGAAATGCCAAGACGGTCTTCCAGGTCAGTCCTCGGAGAACCAGGTTGACCACGCGAGTAAGTGGCTGGTGCATTTGTTAGACCAAACCCCATCAGTACATGTTCAAATAGACCGTACCTGGTGATGAATGCTGTCTTTTTCCTATCCTCTGGTTTAATGCCCACCTGCTAATATGCCGCATTGGCGTCCAGTTTAGAAAACCATATGTTCCCCGTAAGTGAATCTCATTAAATGCTGTTCATGTCTGTATAAAGGTTGAAATGCTTATATTCACATATCATGTAACTGTAAAAGGCAGTAGCCTATTATTGAGTGTCCAATTTTAAAACATTGTAAGGCATAGGGTTACTTTTCTTGCTTGGCATTATTGTTTAAGAATACATTCAGAAAATGTAAATAAATATAAGCACTCCATTAGTGAAGGAATTCAATCCATTATAAAAATGTTACAAATGAATAATGAATCTTTCTTGGGATGGTTAGATAGTCAACAGGGTAAATCACAAAGTATAATTCTTTTGCATACTAATTGTTCTAATAGAGCAAGCACTTGTCCATTAGTTAGAAAGTATAAGCTTTAACAGAACAGAACAGAACTAATTAATGCAAAATCAGACATTGGTTATCACATGGCAAAATCCCTTCATACAATCATGATACAATTCTGAGAAAATGGAATACTGGCATACTGAATACAATCTCAGGTTTAATACATTTATGAGCAGGTTGTCAACATATTTCTGATTTATGTTTTCTTAGATCAGTGGCTTATGAGCCATTTGTCACTTATCAATACAAGAACATAAGGGTATACTTAGATGAACAACTCAACTCTTACATAATTAAAGCAACCACTGTTTGATGAATAAATCTCTAATGTCTAAAGCAGTACATAGTTACATCTTGGTAAAAATGCACAGTGATATTCATTGACTTTACATGTACAATTCAATCAACAAACTTATAATGATTAAAAATACATAATTGCTTATATAATTTATGAAACATTTTTACTTTGAGATCTTTTTACAAAGATATTTAATAGGTGTTTTAATACTTGACATTCTCAGTTATAACACTTGTTGAAGACCAAATTATTTGATGTATTGCAATAGTCTGGAAAATGTTAATGGCTAATTTTACTTTATTTCTTTAAATACCAGTGCATTTTAAGATCCTGTAATTTTCCTCATATTTTTTTATTGGATAAATTGTCATGAAGTCAATGACTTCTAGAAAATTAGTAATTAATTATATATACACAATGCTTTGTAAAGATTGGTAATGTTGATTTGAGATCTCACCTTTTACAAAGAAAAGTAATACATATGGTACTATCAGACTTTAAAGTACCTTATTAATAGAAAGTGATTTAAAGGCATTCTGGTGTTAATATGTCAGCTGGTTTTGGATTGTTTAAGGGTGATTCTTGGTTGTCTTGTTGTTGCATAAATAGTTAAAATCTTGTAAATGAGAGGAATTTTTTCAGGAGTATAAATGTTAAAGCAAAAGTTGATGTAGGATTAGATCACCAAGATATTTAAGGTGTATCAGAGATTTGTCATACTCCTGATTATTTACTATGCATTAGGTGGATTGTGTCAGGTTTCATTGTGATTGCCACATTATAGATGATAATGACAAACAACTCTGCAATTGTACAAATGGTGTTTACTTAGACTGTTGTTTATTAAATGGGAGCTGAAATCAGATTGAATACACAATGTACATTGACAATGAGATCAATTTATTTTGAGCTGCCTGTCAGGATGTGAGGCAATGCTGTAATGTGGCTGAACATCTATTCGAACCTAATTTCTCTGTTTGGATAGGTGAGTCCTTAATAGTATTTGTTCTTTCTATTCGAATAGGCAGCGTCTTGTTCTTGACTGGGGACTTTCAAATTTTGGCCTTTGTGTAAAATAAATTTACACCTCTCTATAGAATGTCACAAAACTTTCCTTCTCAGGACAAAAACTGTCCTTTTTAGGACAACATCTCAGTGACAAAAAAACTGTCCTTTTTAGGACAACTTCTCGATTGACAAAAAAACTGTCCTTTTTAGGACAACTTCTCGATTGACAAAAAAATTGTCCTTTTTAGGACAACTTCTCGATTGACAAAAAAACTGTCCTTTAGGACAACTTCTCAATTGACAAAAAAACTGTCCTTTTTAGGACAACTTCTCGATTGACAAAAAAACTGTCCAAATGGTGTTTACTTAGACTGTTGTTTATTAAATGGGAGCTGAAATCAGATTGAATACACAATGTACATTGACAATGAGATCAATTTATTTTGAGCTGCCTGTCAGGATGGGAGGCAATGCTGTAATGTGGCTGAACATCTATTCGAACCTAATTTCTCTGTTTGGATAGGTGAGTCCTTTATAGTATTTGTTCTTTCTATTTGAATAGGCAGCGTCTTGTTCTTGACTGGGGACTTTCAAATTTTGGCCTTTGTGTAAAATAAATTTACACCTCTATAGAATGTCACAAAACTGTCCTTCTCAGGACAAAAACTGTCCTTTTAAGGACAACTTCTCGATTGACAAAAAGCTGTCCTTTTTAGGACAACTTCTCAATTGACAAAAAAACTGTCCAAATGGTGTTTACTTAGACTGTTGTTTATTAAATGGGAGCTGAAATCAGATTGAATACACAATGTACATTGACAATGAGATCAATTTATTTTAAGCTGCCTGTCAGGATGGGAGGCAATGCTGTAATGTGGCTGAACATCTATTCGAACCTAATTTCTCTGTTTGGATAGGTGAGTCCTTTATAGTATTTGTTCTTTCTATTTGAATAGGCAGCGTCTTGTTCTTGACTGGGGACTTTCAAATTTTGGCCTTTGTGTAAAATAAATTTACACCTCTCTATAGAATGTCACAAAACTGTCCTTCTCAGGACAAAAACTGTCCTTTTAAGGACAACTTCTCGATTGACAAAAAGCTGTCCTTTTTAGGACAACTTCTCGATTGACAAAAAAACTGTCCAAATGGTGTTTACTTAGACTGTTGTTTATTAAATGGGAGCTGAAATCAGATTGAATACACAATGTACATTGACAATGAGATCAATTTATTTTGAGCTGCCTGTCAGGATGGGAGGCAATGCTGTAATGTGGCTGAACATCTATTCGAACCTAATTTCTCTGTTTGGATAGGTGAGTCCTTTATAGTATTTGTTCTTTCTATTTGAATAGGCAGCGTCTTGTTCTTGACTGGGGACTTTCAAATTTTGGCCTTTGTGTAAAATAAATTTACACCTCTCTATAGAATGTCACAAAACTGTCCTTCTCAGGACAAAAACTGTCCTTTTAAGGACAACTTCTCGATTGACAAAAAAACTGTCCTTTTAAGGACACCACTCAATTGTCACAAAACTGTCCTTTTAAGGACACTACTCAATTGTCACAAAACTGTCCTTTTAAGGACACAACTTCATTGTCGACCAACTGTCCTTTTCAGGACAACCTCTATAGATTGGCTACATTACAAATTAATATAAACTACAACCATTTTTGATCTCATTGATCTCGGTTTGTAGCTATCGTTGGGTTCAAAATTAGTCTAAATAATAATCATTTGTTACGAGAGCTGAGTTTTTGTTGATATCATTTTTAATAACAAACCTATCACTCTGAAATGCTTCCACATTCAGTCAATGTATGGTAAATGTGTGTTCCTCAAAATAATCTTTAATATGAAAGAAGAAACAACACAAGCTCCTTGCATTGTTCTTTACAGTCACAAAATTAGCTGATTTGTTATCAACTGAATGTATAACTTCGGCTGGGGGAGAGGCAAATCTTTACATAAGACTCAATAGAGGAGTGCCTGATAGGCAAAGAGTATAAGAATATGAAGGGTTTAGAAATAAAAGGTTTTAAAAGATAGAAAAGTTATAAACAGATTTTTGTAAAAACATACAAAAATGAGTTTTTTTTCTTGAAAGATGAAAACATGAAGCTAAGTTACTACAACTCAAAAAACTGTGTTAAAAATATATATGTAAGGAACATGAACATAGAATTTTACCATTGTATGAAAGCTTTCCAGACTATAAGCTTATTTTTTTATTCAAAATTATTTTATGCTGGAAATTGTTTGGGATGTAAATGTAATCTGTAATTACTTTCCAGCTTTCTTTTAACCATATTTTTGTGTTAAGTTTGAAAATAGTGTTTTCATTGCATAACTTAATATCACTTGGTAGCAGAGCTTTTTTTCAAGATGTGAAATAGTGCTGTTTTATGGGAGATGATTGCTTTATAAATCATTTATGTAAGTACAAACTGAGTTTTGATTCTATGTATTGGGAAGTCATCAAGTAAAAAACTTGCTCCCCAAATTCTTTAATCAGAACAACACAAAAATGTACACCATTAAACTTCAAGCCATGTGATCACTGACGATCAGACAAACAGTACAGGTGAAAAGCTTTTGAAAATATTGACACTGACACACTGATAAAGCTCTCATTGGCTAATGCAGTCATACAATATTGGAACAATTATAGAGTTAAACTTTATAATTACATGCAAGGTTATCAGGAAATGGGTACATACTCAATGTACCTGGAAGAGTTGTTAAAGCTCTTTGCTGGTAAATCCATATAACACAAAAGCTTTATGATTACATAATGAACAGTGTTTCTTTGCTCTATCAGTGCAAGACTGGGGTTTACATGTTTTAAAAACATAGCTATATTTGTGAAAATTGATTACTCATCAGATTACATGTATGTTTGAAATATGTTGTGTTTAATAGAAACAGGATAATTATGACTTACATGGGTATGTATGGTTAGGGGGTGGAAAACTATTGCTTGAACAACTTCAATCTTAGATATGGTTTGCTTTTTATAACTTTACATTTAACTGACATGTTGGCGGCGTCCACATGGTTTCCGCTCTCTAAGTCAAAGAGTTTTCATCCGATCTTTACCAAACTTTGTGAAAATGTTTGTGGGCATAATATCTCGGCCAAGTTCGATAACCAGCCACATCCCTCAGGCACTTCTGAATTATGGCCCTTGAATTATCCAAAATTCGTCAAATTAACCGTGTCCGCTCTCTAAGTCACAGAGTTTTCATCCGATCTTTACCAAACTTTGTGAAAATGTTTGTGGACATAATATCTCGGCCATGTTCGATAACCAGCCACACCGCCCAAGGTACTTCGAAATCATGGCCCTTGAATTATCCAAAATTGGCCAAATTAGCTGTGTCCGCTCTCTAAGTCAAAGAGTTTTCATCCGATCTTCACCTAACTTGGTGAAAATGTTTGTGGGCATAATATCTCGGCCAAGTTCGATAACCAGCCACATTGCCCCAGGCACTTCTGAACTATGGCCCTTGAATTATCCAAAATTGGCAAAATTAGCCTTGACCGCTCTCTAAGTCAAACAGTTTTCATCAGATCTTTACCAAACTTTGTGAAAATGTTTGTGGACACAATATCTTGGCCATGTTCGATAACCAGCCACACCGCCCAAGGTACTTCGAAATTATGGCCCTTGAATTATCCAAAATTTGCCAAATTAGCCTTGTCCGCTCTCTAAGTCAAAGAGTTTTCATCCTATTTTCACCTAACTTGGTGAAAATGTTTGTGGGCATAACATCTCGGCCAAGTTCGATAACCAGCCACATTGCCCCAGGCACTTCTGAATTATGGCCCTTGAATGATCCAAAATTGGCAAAATTAGCCTTGACCGCTCTCTAAGTCAAACAGTTTTCATCCGATCTTTACCAAACTTTGTGAAAATGTTTGTGGGCATAATATCTCGGCCAAGTTCGATAACCAGCCACGCCGTCCAAGGTACTTCGAAATTATGGCCCTTGAATTATCCAAAATTGGCCAAATTAGCCTTGTCCGCTCTCTAAGTCAAACAGTTTTCATCTGATCTTCACCTAACTAGGTGAAAATGTTTGTGGGCATAATATCTCGGCCAAGTTCGATAACCAGTCATATCGCTCATGTCACCAAGGAGTTACCACCCTTTGATTTTAGAAATTTCCTAAAATTCGTCTTGTTTTAACTCTGAGCTGTGTCTTACGACAGGCGTATTTTGTGACAGTTTGGCACTCTTGTTCTTACAACAGATTGACCTCATATTATCAAACTGATGTCACTGTCACAACTTGTAATAACATTACAATTGGAGAAAGAGAAGTACAAAGAATGTAACATTAATTCACAAAACAAAACTTGAAAGTTCAAACACAGTGCATTCTTTCCAGTCTGTCTTGTATAATCACAAATTGAATATCCATGAACTATTCCTTCCTAATGTTCACTGCTTTAGAGAAAACCCAAAGTGAGTCAAATTTAATGAAACCCATCAGTGTATAATGTCAGTCATGTTGGTTGATGGAATAGGTCTTACAACTTGTATGGAGGATATGGAGTTTCTATATTTGATATTGCACATACAGCATACCAGGCTGTGTAAAATTTTGAAAATTGCTCTATTCCTTAGAATGGTCATGTAAATATTGTGTGATAGAATGGATAAAATATCCTACTATTTAAATTGGTACAGTAAGATAATAATTGATATTGTGCATACAACAAGGCCAAATTCTTGAGTATAACATGACAGAAATTGACATGGACATAGTGTATATAATATTGTTAGCATGGTCAAGGTCAAATTGGTTTAGACATACAATAATCCTCATACAGTTGGGCGCATTGATAAACAAAACACAAAAATGTATCAGATATTATGTCTGATTTTTAGAACATTGTATTTTTGTAGATAAAATAGTTCTTTGTAAGTATTGCTTTGGCTCAGAGGGAAAAATTAAATTTGAATTGGGAAAGTTCTTTGCAAGTATTGCTTTGGCTCAGAGGGAAAAATTAAATTTGAATTGGGAAAGTTCTTTGCAAGTATTGCTTTGGCTCAGAGGGAAAAATTAAATTTGAATTGGAAAAATATACTATTTTGGTGGGGGAATCAGGGGCTGATATTTGGCTCCAATAATGGAGAATAGAGGGTTCTCGTTAGTGCTATCATATTGAGCACTAAAGAATTATGTGGTGAAAGCTTTTTTCCTTCACTGTCAAAATGTTAATTGTGTTAACAGTTTGGTTTTTCAGAATCTTATTTATTTCTATAGGAATATTAAAATTAAAAGTTGATATCGGGCATACAACATACTTGACCAAGTATTATGTTTTCTGGGTCATACAAATATGGACATTGTATCAATGGCAATGGCTAAGTATTGGTTTTGATAAGCCCTTAAGTACATTATGGCAATTTAATCATTTGTCTTAATTTTAGGTAAAACGTTCCAGTAAAAGGTATATGGTAATTCATATGTGGAATATTTTTACCTTTGTGCCTTTAATATTACATAATGGGAACAGAATATAAGTGAAGATTTGATGTGCATGCAACATATCAGTGCAAGTGTTATGGATGTCATACTCAAGTAATCTCATTTACTGAAATTTCTCTATTCGTTATTCATAACAATATCTTGAGTAACTGTTTGAGTGGTTAAAATATACTGTTGTGTAGTATCTTGTACTTGGCATTCATTTATGAGGTCAAATGTTTGAGTCCAGAAACATGCTTAGTGGTTATCACAACTTAAATGGCACATTTAATGCTTTAACTGCAACAATGGGACCTTGTCCATACAGTATGCACAGCAATTATTGATTGGTACTGTCATATGACATTAAGAACATAAAACAGCAGGTTCTAACATTGGTCATAACTGTTTTAAAAATGAACAACCCTATTAATTTTGCATAACATGCATTTATATGCAATTGTATAATGACGAAAAATGATACATTATAATCATTATATTCCTGTTTGGTAGGGTAAGTTGGTAGAGCACAGGACTGAGCATTCAAGTCTCAGGATAAGGGTATATTTTTCATTTTCACCTAAAATGAATCCTGTAAGCTAGTATTGATCTAGAATTATGACCCCTGTGTCAATATCAATCAGCTAACATTGATTTTACTTCCATGTCCTGTATGCAAGGGCAGATCTGGGATTCGGATTTGGGGAGCATAAATTTTTGGTCATTTTTGGTTTTGTTCAAGCCTTATAAAATGATAATGACTGTTTCTTTGTTTATAAACATCATCATATTGCTTCAATAAATCAAAATTGCTTATTTGAAAATTGCTTATTTAAAGATCTCTGTATATTTTCGTATTTATACTCATAGTTATTTGTAAGGTTGGGGAATTTTAGGGGGATGTCGGATGTGCCCCCTGGATCTGCTAGTGGTTAATGCACATCAGCATAAATGAATTACTGTTAGGAATTATTGCTATTCTGTAGGTCACATTGATTTCTATGTCAGTTTGTCCTTTGAAAACAGGAATCTGTTAAAGTAACAACACATTATTGCATCCTCCTTCCCTGACCATTTATCATGTTGCCACTGGCATAACTCTCTGTTGACCACATTCACCAATCATGTCATCCATGTTCATGTCTTCATCATCATTCAGCTTCATTGACAAGATATGTTTGCAGCTCTATTTTTATGTTTATTAGTTCTTATAACTCTCGAACATTTGTTATTTGTTTATGTACCTTAAAATTACACTGTTTATATTTTCAGAATGAGGAAGACAGCTGTGATCCCTCTAGAATGGGTTCAACCGAGTCTAACAGTACTAATACTTCATGTCCTTGTCTGTTCTCATTTGATTTAGTATTTTGGTCCTGTGTTTGAGGTCATTAATACTATACCTCTAATACATGCTGGGAAGTTAGTGGTTCCTTGCAGAAGAACGACAGTGGTTAGTACTGGTAGGCAACCCAGAATTTGTATGGTCAACTGACTGCTGTATTATTGAATACTGTAATAACATGTTCTTTATTACCTAAATGCAACAGTCTTCCTTGCATTGTTACTTATTTTGTTGGAATTATTTAGAATTTGGTGTGTATATATTTTCAGGTTTTGTGTGAATGAGTAGTTTTGATGTTCAATTGCTTTCATCCAATCAGAATGAAGCTGGCTGTGAAATGTAATTTTCCTGGAACTCGTGAGTTTGAAGTTATTTCATTTTATTTAGAAATAATGATAAAAATGCAATTGAAAAATATAATATTACAATTACCATGAATAGTACTACAATTGAAACTGTTAGTTTATTTTACCTGGTATAACCAATATGCAAGGCCAAGGCAGTTCTTCAATTTTGGCACAATGATATTTTATGATATTATTATAGTACCAGTTTGCTTTCTAAAACACATTGAGAAGAATCTGAAAAGGGATTTGCGCCCCTTGCCTCCTGAGCAATAATTTGAGGGGATGAAAGCGAAATCAATCTTGTATCTTACAATACAGAAAGACTGGTTTCGCTTTCACCCCTCAACATTTAGAGCTAGTATATCTGTAGATAAATGTAGTGTACGAATTGTGTACTATTTGTATTGAGTTTAAGAACTATTGATTTGTTTATGGTTTAGTTCTGTGGTATATTCTTGATTTCTTTGTGCATACTTTGTTGCCATTTTAATGATTCTGAATGCTTTTCAACTGAATTCTGTGTCAGTTTGGTAACCTATGGTCAATGTATTGGTTTGTGTTGGTCATTGTCCCCTTTCTTGTCTACATTTAACATTGATCTTTGATCATTGATGTATGCTCAGTTCTTGTTCTTTGTCGAGATGTAATTCACTGATCTGTCTCCAAGCCTATCTCACCATACATATAAAGCCAGAGTCTTAAATAGGATGATCTTTTAATATCTAGACTTTTCTTCTTTATTGCCCAGCTGAATTACATGATTTACGATAATTTTATGCAGGAATATCGTTTTAGTATCTATGCAAATTGTGAGAAATGATGGAAAAATGGGGAAATGTTACACACAGGGAGAATAAGTAATTACAAGCTTATTTATCAGAAAACAAACTGTTTATGCAACATTTGGCAGATATGTAGAAAGTATGTTCATGGTTTCAGTTTCCTCTTGACTGTTTAATCGATTTATTTAAATATTTTTAATTTAAATTTATTTGAGAATTTTGAATTTGCTTAAAAGTAGCTACACAGCTTTGAGTTAGGTTTTATGTAATATTGATTATTTTTCTTGTGTAATTGTTTTGTTTATGATTATTTTTCTTGTGTAATTGTTTTGTTTAGGTGTCATTTAAGGGTATTCTGGACTTGCATCATATGGCAACAACTTTCGGCCAGACCCTATTCCAAATTGCATGCTAAGTTGGTTAAATGAAGACATATTGAACATGGTAATGAGGTTTATGGACCTTTCAGAACTCGGCACTTAATGCTTCAAAATTTCAAGCAGCAAATAACCTCACTTAGGATTTCAATAATCTTATAACTATTTCATTAACTTATTGTTGTATTAAAAATGTCAGCTATTAGGGTTAAGATAGGTTTAGGGAACTTTTTGGAACCTAATTTTACTCAAAATTGCATATTAGGGTTCATTTTTTGAATGAATGAATGTGTTTAATATAATTATTGTGTTTCAATTTATGTTGTTTTCTGTTAGAAGGCCATGTTTTATTTAAGAATTGTACAATTGTTTTTGTATACCTCTTTACATGTCACCTTCTGTAAATAAAGATATTATTATTATTATTTAAGGAAACATGTGGAACTTATTTCGCATCAAAATTTCAATTTAAGTGCATGTTAGGTTTAGTGGATAATTTTGAAAATATTTAATACTAAACTTTCATATTGAGGTTTAGGTTAAGGTACTTTTCGGAACTTTTTTGGCATCAAAATTTCATTAAAATTATTCCAAATACTTTATCTGCATATATCTTATTCTTGCATAAAGGAGCGGTTATGGTCTGAAGCTCATAGCGGCCATAATTTATCCTTCAACTATTCAATTTAAATAAGGACATGTTCAATGCAAACTCTGTTTCCCTTAGGAATATTGAGGGGTGGAAGCGAAACTCCTCTATCTGCTTGTTTATAAATAGGCAGTTAGACAATTTCAATTTTACACCTTGATATTAACCTCAGATTAGCTATCAACTATCCACGACTCTTCAACTTTTCATTTACTTTTCTTAAATTATTTAAGGTTCAGGGTCTTAATGTTTTAGGGATTTAGGTTTACTTTAAGGTTGTGATTAAGGGTCATATGGTCATTTCCAGTATACAAGGTTAGGCAGAGAAGTCGTTAGTCCTCTAGCCTCATTTAGGAGTTTGTATTAATATTGCATTTTTGCTGCTTATTGATATCATGAACATACTTATATAATTCTGATGAATGATCAGATTACAAATTTACTGATTATCTTTCTTGTGTGAATCTATCATACAAAGGTCAGTACATACCCCCTTCCCTGTATGTGTGTATCTTTCTTGAGAGGAGATTTTTCTGTTGGCCTCTGTGTTATTTGTGAATGACATGTTTTTGTTTATTGACACAAGTTCTGTCCCATTATCCCTTCCAGAGTGCTCTCCCTTTATCCCTTCTCCATTGTGTGTTTGTATATAAAATACAGATTTCACATATCCTTGCTGTAGGAACATCTTTCTTTTTTGATGTGTTCGTCTATTCAACTCGTGCACATGATTCACTTGTTTATGCTGATTCAGTTTCCTCCTGTGATAATGTATAAACATGGTTGTAACCCAATGGTCCACTCGATGTATCTTTTGACAATGACCAATACATCCCTTCTGAAAACTCTTTGTCTATAAGTTCTCTTACAAAGATGGTTCCATGTGGCTGTCAGTGTTTTGGGTTTGGTTATGAAGCTTGTAGTGTAGATATCATAATGTTAAGTTATTAATAGTGTAGATATCAGAAATTTTGTATATAACTAATATATTAATCATTTAGATAAGAATGTCATAAATATTACACCCATATATTATTATATTATTTTTATTTATGTTATTCCTTCTTTAGTTTACGGAATGAAGCAGACACTGGCACAGTCTCTTGGTTTATATGTATTGCTTAAAACATGTTTTGGTTTATTTTCTCCATGTACTACAACCACAATGTGGGATGTTTGGTGTGGAATGATGGACAAATGGTATAGTTGGGAATCAGAGACCTAAGATAGCAGGTAAATTACTTTTTATCATATTTTCTACACTTACTTTAACTGTTGTACAATAATACTTGAAGTTGCCAGAAAGGATCAGAACCTTAAACAAATTGCAACATGGCAGTTTTCTTGCTGTTTTACAGCACAAAGTGCTCAATGATGAGCTATTTGGATCTTTAGCTGTCAGTCCATCTGTCATCTGCTATTTAATTGTTTACACTCTAGAATCCACATTTCTTGAGCAATCATAAACAAACATGGAATAATGTCTATATGGCCATCAGTTCTTGGCCAGTTTCAATTATGGGCTAAATCATTCTACTAGATCCAGAGTTATGGCCCTTGTATTGAACAAACAGGAATAAAATCAATTAATTGATGATAATATATCACAAAATCTATTAACAGTATGTAGTTGTCATACATTATAAACTTTGAAGATCATATGAAAGTTATGGTCTCCTTAAAAAACTTTTTTTTTTAACCAACATGACATTTTATGTCGCTCAATATATATTTTAGAGAAAATTATTTTTAATTAAATTTTGTGCACATCACCCGAAATGAAAGTATAAGAACTTTGTTAAACATAGTAGTTGGTCATGCCACTCGATATAAGTTCGATCCAATAAAATAATAAGTCTGGTAAAGTCCGGGCATATAATAACATGATTTTAAGCAATTCCAAGTATGGATAACAGGATTTGATACACTACTGTGCGGTTGTTGCTGTTCTTGCCTTGAATTGACAATCTGTCCATTTATCACACCAGGCAAATGTCACAAAATAAAAAGGATGCAATGATCTGGGCATATACTAGCTGCATATTGTTAAAAGACTGTTACTGACCTAAGGAAGTGATAAATATCAGCTTATGGTAAAATCATAAACAAAATTCTGAACAAAAATGATCCGAGTGAAAATATAGTCATGACATAAATAAATCACTGTGCAGTGTACTCAATCTATTAAGAGACCACTTTATTAAGTGACCACTTTTTGGCTGTCCCTTGGGTGGTCTCTTACTACAATGTCTACTGTACTAAGAATATAAGGCAAAAATATGAATTATGATAGTTAAAACACCTCAAGCTCCTTGTCTCTGTGATTTTCTAAATTTACTGCCGGATATAGGCTGTTTCCCCCTATCAAAAAGTGTCCATTTTCCCCAAAAATCTTCATTTTTTCCCCAATTCTTTGTTCATTTGTCCCCCCTCTGACTGAATTTCTGTCTTTGTGTATTTAACGTTTTATAAAAGAATCTTTGCTCTTACATCACCTTATATGTATAACAAACACCAGCCACAGCTGAAAAGTTATTTTTATAAGCAAAACAACCATAACCTGATTTTCCCAAATTTGGTATTTATCGCGGCTCTTTTACCAATTAAAAAGGCACAGGCAGTAAAATTATTTAAAAAAAATCACTGGCAGTTGTACAAATGTGTCCACTCCTGTACATTGCAAATCTCTGTGTTGGCTGAACACTGCGATTGAACATGCTAGGCCACCATATTAAAATGAAAATGCTGGCCATTATACCTGTTAATTGGCGGACATGCTGCCCCAAAATGACAATGGTGAGTGTTCCTTGGCAAAAACCTCAATGAGCATACTGTACAGTGATACAGATCTCAATACTTGCTTCACATGAAATATTGTGACAAAACTTGGTACATAGATGGAGACTACATTTTGATTACTTGGGTCAAAGTCAGTGCTTCTAACACTGTATGCAGACCATTTCCTGATTGCCTAACCAGGTGAAAAGTTCTTGCAATAAGCATAAAGATTTGCTCAGGACAATGACATTTGTTATAACTGACGGTACCTCGTTGGTTAGAGCACTATAGGCTGTTACCTGGGAAGCCCGGGTTCCATTCCAGCAGACTGGGTAGGTCATGTTTTTCTTGGACATTTGGCTACTGTCATTTGTTCTCCACCTCTGCTTCATGTGGGGAAGTTGTCAGCTGCTTGCCTAAGGGCAAGTTAGTATTTGTTGTTAATTAATTCCATGGAAACTGCATGGAAACTGCATGGAAACTCACCACCATATACCAAAAAGTTGTTGATTAATTGGCAAAACCTGATTAAAACATACAAATCATCTATATACATATGAAATTGCACAAATACTTAACCCATCAGCACTATGAACTATTTTTGAAGTTATAAAACATTTAGATTGATCCTTTGACTGTGATATAATGTTCTCCAGTTAATTGTTATAAGGATATGACAATATTTATACAATTTTCTATCTGCTAGGTTATTAATCTGCTTGTTCCAGCAATGTTTGGTCAAGGTCACGCTTGAGGGTCATATTATAAGTGCGTAATTGTTTCTTCTCGGCTCCTTACCCATGTGCGGCTTTCTTGGATAAATATCAAGAATAATCTTCGTTGATAAGTGGTTTTGTTAAAGCCATTTCCTCTAAATGAGATTGTCTCCCATCTACCTGAAAATGATAACTGTCAAATATGGTAGATAATAAATAATTGATATTGGCTCCATACTATTACTGATGTAATATATTCTTGAAGTTAACGTCTCCTGATCATTATTGTTAGGGCCTAACCATCCCAGCTTCGTTGAAAACATGACATAAAGAAGTAATAATTCTACACTAATTCACTAACACAATTTCCTGAACTTATTCAATCATGAAATATGAATTATTGGTCCATAGTTTCAATACTTTTTTAACAATATTTTAATCATCGGTAACAGTTGATAGCTTTTAACACCATGTACAAAATGAAGCCATATTAAAACAATTGCATTTTTAATGGTGTTAAGTATATATTCTTGAGGGTTATTGAACAACAATGACTTTACTATGGAATTAACGGAAATAAATAATTTGTTAATTTTCTAACATTAATGGCAACAATAAAAAGTTCAATGTAAGATAAATGATATATTTTTTGTAATTATGTATGCATGTTGATAATATGTGAAAATGAATATACTGCTATTATCACACTCGATTTAAAAGTAAATTTATAAGATCAGAAAACTAGTCTATAAGAACAGCTAGTAACTGTCGTAGTGGACATAAAACATGCAAAGTTTTAAATCGGCCCCTTAACGTTTGGAAAATGACAATTTTTCCTACATGGTCTATGTGATTAAAGGTGAAACTCGAAGTAAGAACATTTTTAGTTTGAATAAATATTTTTACACTAAATAAAAGAGAGGAAATTGTAGAATACTCGTAAAACTGTTAAAATATTCTAGTAATAAGATAAAGCTGTATAATCTACATTGATAAAAACTGGTAGAGCTAGAAACTTGATATTGATTAATGAGTCATTTTCAAGGGAGACAATCCACTTCAATAAGCCAGCTAAAAGGCAGTGAAAACTGGGTATGCCTAAATTGGTTGATGAGGTATACCAATCCATTAAATGTGTTTGTTCTTTTATAGAATTTTCTTAAAACTTTTTTATAGAATAGTTTCTAAATTACTGTATGTCATCAATGGGAATAAACAAATGATATTTGTATAATAAACTGTAAATGAATTAATTCATGTTTAAATCATGTAAAATACAGTCAAATCTGCTTTAGTGACCGCCTGCCCTAAATGATCACATTGTTATCTGCCCTTTTCATGTTCCTTTATTCCAGCCCACATGATACAAGTTTAAATAATTATATCACATATTGTATTCGAAGACAATAATTTCCAATGAAAGAAAATGTCATACTTGGTACAGAACGCATATTTAACAATATCAACATCATTGAGTGCACCTTTGTCTCGATTGTTTTGTTGTGATGTCACGCACATGAGTTGTTATTTCACAAGTGAGTTATCAAAATTATTACCACTCTTCTTTGTATGTTATGTTATAAATGTGAGATATAGAATTACATGATGTAATTAGACAAATTCTGTTGGAGTCGTCTGCATGCCGAAATTGAGCTGGAAGGATTTCTTTGTTAACTATTTAATGAAAATTGTGTAACAAATTTACTTCTTTAATTTCAGGTCTACATTCATTATTTGTTGGTGTATCTGCTGGTCATTGTTGAGAAACATGTCTTGTGCGGAGATCCTGGGATACATTTCATGGTGAGTTAAATAAAACTGTCACAGAATTCTACATATGAACAACACATACTGATGAAAGAGCTAACCCACCAGCATTGATACTTATGCCTCATATTGGTTAGCTCTGTTAGTCAATATTTTATTGTGGTGATTCTGCTGATTGAGGGATGAAAGCAATACTCTGTCTATAACATTCTATATTCATATAGACTTTTTCACTTTCACCCCTCAAAATATTCAATTGAATAAGCAAAGCACTAGGCTATTGGCAACACCGAACATTAACTAAACTTAAGGACTATATCTTAGGTTAAAATTCTATTTTAAATGGACAGCATATATCATTATTTTGCTTGTATCCAATTTTCACTATATTAGCAAATCAAAATAAGTTGTTAAATTGTAACCGTGAAAATTTAGTAAAATATGTAAACTTTGAAAATCTTCTTGTCCAAAACCTTAATGTCTAGAGCTCTGATATTTTGTGTGTAGCATTGTCTATAGTGGTCATCGTACAAGATTGCATAAATTATTAAGTTCCGTCAAAAAAACATGGCTGCCAGGGGCGGGACCATGTTCCCTAAATGTATATAGTGGAAACTATAAACAACATCTCCTAAACTACTCAATGGATTTTGACCAAACTTCACAGGAATGATCCTATATGTATATAGTGGAAACTATAAACGCCATCTCCTCTTAAACCCTTGAATGGATTTTGATCAAACTTTACAGTAATGATCCTTAGGTGGTCCTCTTCCGTTACATAAATAATTTTGGTCTGTTCATAAATAGGTCAAAATTGTACATTTGAAATATAATATTTAAGTTCTTGGACGTTCAAGTTCATCAAGCTCATGGATAAATTTACACAATGTTTATGCACAGTTCATGAACTATTCATGAATGCATTTCAATGGGTTTAAATCTGGCGTGGTCAGTAGCAAGCTAGACTACCAGCCTGAAGGACCCGGTTCAATCCTGGGTCCGTCCAGCTACGGTCACTGTCGTGATTTGATCTAAGAATCTTTCTGAGGTCATTCACCTCCCACTGCTGATTCAAGTGGGGAAGCTTTCAGTCGCTTGCAGTGAAACCAAGGACTGCACTGACTATGGAGCTGTTAAATGAAGACAGCTGTTAGTAGGGGGTTATTTAAACAAATTCAATTGAAAAGATACTGAGGAAACAATATACAGAATGGTCAGTCAGCTCTTATCAGCTGTTTGTGGAATGTGAATTCCATCGTCACTATTACAGAATGTTAATAGTCTAAGCCGTAAATGGTTGCTTATAGCAATGACACAAAATGTATCAATTAAAATGAAGACTGTTCCATTAATAAACGACCACTGTAAGTAAACCTTTACATCAAAAGCTTAAATACGAGGGGCATTTGATAAGTAATGGCAACAGTGGCGGGTTATTCAAACCCCTATCATTAACCCATAAATGACTATTTGAGACCTTCAAAGTACTCTCCCTGCGACTGTACACACTTTTCAAGTCGAATTAGCCACTCAGAAAATGCACCTTTAAAGCGTTCTTTGGGTATACTGTTTATACACTGATATAACGCGCTGCCTACGGCGCTGCGCGTTTCAAAGAGGCGCCCTCACAAGCATGATTTAATATATGGGTTCAACCAAAAGTCACAGGGAGAGAGATCTGGGCTATATGGAGGGTGTGATAAAACATGAATATGATGCTCCTTCAGATCATCTTGTACTACAGCTGAACGATGTGCTGGTGCATTGTCATGTAGCAACTTGATGTCGCGGACCCCTGTCCGTGGGCGCTTTGTTGTGTAATAGTTAACAACAGCCGGTAGTATATTTTCTTTGTATAATATACCAGTAACACTTCTGCATTCAGGGACTGGGATTTGGGCCACAATTCCATCGGAATCGAAAAACAGGGCATACATAACGCGTCTGACACTTCTACTGCGCCGTGCAATTACAGGCCGTTGATTATTTTCACCTATCCACATTTTGTTATTTTCTTTAGTGGCAGGCTCAAAAAAGTACAGCCATGTTTCATCACCTGTTACATTTTCTTTGAGGCGCCTGGGGTCTTTATTTCTAAACATAGTGAGAAGAGCCGAAGCTTTCTCTACCTGCTCCCTCTTCTGCTCAGGGGTGAGCAAGTGCGGTATCCAGCGCGCACAAACCTTGTGTATGTTTAACTTTTCCTTTAAAATCAAGAAAACCCATGACGAATTGAGACCCGATATCTCCCAGATCTGTTCAACAGTACATCTGGCATCTGTTTCTATTATATCTTTTACAGTGCAGATGTCTTTGTCAGACACTGCAGATTCTGGGCGCCCTGGACGGGCCTCATCTTTAATGTTAGATCTGCCATCTTTAAAGAGAGAAACCCACCGGGCAACTGTGCGATATGGAAGAGCACTTTCTCCATATACCTTGACTAAATCAGATTGAATATCTAAAGCGCTCAAACCAAGCAATCCACGTATTTAGCAATACGCCCTTTGCTCCTCGCGAAAATCGCTAATAGCTTCAGCCATTTTTATAGCCACTATAATGTACCACGCTATTTCAAACTTCATTTTAAAGTTCATTTGCACGTGATTCGCGTGTAATTTTTTGCCAGGTGAACGGAAAAATCAATACTCTTTCCATCGGTATGCTACACTAGTGGATGCACGTGAAAATCGATAAAATATTGGATCGTTGCCACTAATTATAAAATGCCCCTCGTACTGTAGTCAATCACTGAGTACATAAAATAACTGTGTTTTTGAGAAATTATCATGTTAAGTGGTTAAACAATTCATCAAAATTAATGAACTTTGGTTCATGAACTAGTTTTAATGCTAGAAATTAATTAATGACATTGGGTACATGAATTTGTTTTAATGGATGTTTGGTGGACAGTGAAGGACAGTTCATGACTATTCATTAACATTTCATGAATGTTCATAAAGAGTTCATCAGTTCATGAACGGATTCTGGTATGATCTAACTGATGGAGCCAAATTAATGTACTATAATGCATATATTCTTCCCATTCTTGATTACTGTCATTGGGTATGGGTTTAATACATGAAATGCTATATCAATAAAGTACAGTAAAACCTCTATAATAATACCACCTTGGGACCCTTGAAAACGGGTCTTCTTTTTGAGTTGGTCTTAATATTGAGGTTGAATAAAGAGCAAAATGGTGACAATGGACTTGAAAGTTGTATGCTTAATTTTGAGGTGGTTTTGTTATTGAGGTGGTCTTTAAGTGAGGTTTTACTGTTCAAGTATTTTAATTAAGAGCTGGCAAGATTATTCTGAACCAGGCAATACAATCTTCTTCACAATTGTTCATAGATCTAAAATGGCTAGAATAAAGAAATGGGTTAAAATATCAAATGGCAGTAATAATTTTTAGCAAATTAACCAGTTTTTAACAGCATACTAAAGCCCGAATATCATAATTACAATATTACCATAACAATCTTCATAATTTATGTTTAAAACAAGTATTATAATTTAGTGTAGGTAAATATGTCATATAAGTGTTCTGTATAAGTATAATTATGTATTGACTAGATTGAAAATGATATTACATTTCTGTAATTAGTCATTGGTGTCTTCTGCTGGCTTTGAAAGTACAAATATGTCCAAATTAGCTGAAGTTCTGCACTGTGGGATTATAAGTGATTCTCATGTTATGTTTAAATAAATGCTGTGGTACTGCTTTGGTGTATGATAGTACACTGCAACTCCATTACAACGCGATGAGAGGGGTCCACGACTCGCGATCGCATTAGACTGCATTAAACTTTCCCACCCACCCAATATATAGCATCGTGCATACTTTGTGTTTTCATAATATATAATAAATATAGATCTCAAGACCCCATTGCATGGTCTGTATTAGGTAGCAGTGGTAGAGGAAAGGATATATGAATACTGGTAACCTAGAAATGTTTGCAACAATATTTCTGTTTTTTTGATTTATAGACATTTTTGCGACTGTAAAATGTTCACATTTTTACAAGAATCATGATTAAATAGTGGATATTTGTGTGTTTCCATGTAAGATCGAAAGTTATTTCACTGAGTGAGCAGCAGAGAGAATATTATCGAAAGTGACATAACCGCAAGTGAAAATTTAAGTCAGATACTCATGAGGTGAAATGACTCGATCTCACACCGAAACATACAGATGTTCTATTTATTTCATGCATCATTTTCGTCCTTTTTATTTTTTACACTTATTAATTACTTCAAATTTCTGTTCAATACCTCAATTTTTTACATGACGCCGTTTATATGTTGTCATTATCTTTTTGATAATTTCACAGACAAACATTTCAGATGTAAGTAAGGAATTGCGTAATTTATTCGAAGAAAGTGTGCAAGGGGAAGGGGTCTGCCCTGCAACATTGAGCTGTGAGGATTTTAATGAAATTGATGGCTGTAGATATGTAACAAAATTCCTCCTTTACTTTCAGGTCTCCATTCAATGATATGTTTGTGTATATGATAGTCATTGTTGAGAGCGGTTTCTGGTGCTGAGATGCTGACACACATCACATGGTAAGTTAGACTGTCACATAATCCATCATATAAACAGGAAATATTAACCAAAAGAGCTAATCCACCAGAATAAATGCTATTATCTTAAAGATTTGTAAAAATTAAAATGATATTCTGAGTATTTCCTACTAAATTATGCTCAAGGAAGAAATGGCAAGGGAGGTAACAATCACTATACAATTTGCTACCACTCCCTGTGTGTCAGTAATGAGGTAAACCTGCACTATGGTATAATATAAAATGTAAAAATGTAAATACAAAATGGTGGGTTAGCTCTGTTAGTTAATATTTGTTGTCAAAATTCTGGTGATAATCAAATTGAGTTAAGCTAGTCTTTAAGACTCTATCAATCTCATTGAAATCAGCCCCTAACTTTAGCTCCATTACTTTCTGCTGTTAGGATCTAAAATAGATATGCATGATCTACGCTCAAATAGAATTTACGGAGCTCGTCTGAGATCAACGAATATTCATAACTCTAAACCACAGCAATTTGCAGTCGACGATTTGATTGGCTACTCAAAGGTCACAAGAATGTGACCTGTATTGTGCAGTCATCAGATCCAGTTAGCATATAGTATAGGAGTGTGCGACTGGAGCTGATTTTAATGAGATTGAGACTCTATAATTATGCATATACTGTGAAACCTAAATTAGACCACCATTGGTTCTCAAGAAAATTGGTCTTATCAATAAGGAGGTCTGATTTTTATTTAGTTAAAATGTGGATGAAAAATTGAAAACCGGCCCCTAAAATATGGTCTCAATAATGAGGCGGTCTTACTATTGAGGTGGTCTTTTTGTGAGGTTTTACTGTAGATCAAGCAGCATAATTATGAGCACTGCTGTATGAATTTCAACCTCTTCTTTAAGTGAGGTCATTTACATAAAACATCACATGTGACATCACCATGTACTGACAGTAAGCAATCTTTGTCCCATATTGCAATGGAAACGAAGTGACCCTAGAGAGTAAACATTGTATCTTGTTTGCAAATATTGACATGACATGTTGCGTTTTCTTGAAATGACATCACTTACAGAAGAGGTTGTAAATCCCATAGCAGCGCTCTCGTATAGACTTTTCATTTTCATCCCTCCAAATTGTGTCAAGAATTCAATTGATCTTTAAAATTTCGATCGTGGCTTATAGAAATATCTCATTGCCTTACAAAGGTGCTTGTTGTTGGCAACACCAAACATCAACTTAACTTAATGTATGTTCATTTTAAATGATAATACACAAATTCCTGGAAATCTTGGCATTAAATTTATTATAAAAATTACAATTACATGTACTAGGTTAGAATAATATATCACTTGATAACTAGTAAATTAATATATATTTACAGTTACTGTCAAATATACTGGTGATCGATAATACATTCTTCAAAGAAAACTAAATACAACTTTGAACATATTCAATAAATATTTGCTCAAGCATATATTGAACAAAAATATGTTTCAAAACATTCTATTTGAATATGATAATTGATGTATTAGTTAATTATTAAAACAGAAACATTTATAGACATAATACAACAAGATTATACATGTACATTGTAGTTGTAAATCTCTGACAAAGCTGTATTGATGCCGGGCACATACCTTTAAACATATGTATATAATTTCACACTAATAAATAGAGAATATTTGTATGTTTTGGTGTAAGATCAAAAGTTATTTCAACAAGTAAGCAACCCATGCAATATTTTCACGAGTGGCGTAGGTGAAATACTTTCCATCTTGCACCGAAACATACAACAATTCTGTTTATTTCATGCTTCATTTGGGTTTCTTGTGAATTAAACTTGTTAATTACATTTCATTACCCCATGCCTCAATATTTGATTTGACTTCATTTGCCAAAGCCTGCACCTTGGCCATCAAGTAGTTCTTTTTCAATACAAATGTGAACTCCTTACTTAATTTAATTGTGCTATACTTCATAAACTCTTCTATTGGTCTTAATCATTCTAAACTTCATAAACTCTGCTATAGGTCATAATCATTCTAAACTTCATAAACTCTTCTATAGGTCTTAATCATTCTAAACTTCATAAACTCTTCTATAGGTCTTAATCATTCTAAACTTCATAAACTCTGCTATAGGTCTTAACCATTCTAAACTTCATAAACTCTTCTATAGGTCTTATCCATTCTAAACTTCATAAACTCTTCTATAGGTCTTAGCCATTCTAAACTTCATAAACTCTTCTATAGGTCTTAACCATTCTAAACTTCATAAACTCTTATAGATCTTAACTATGCTATCCAGCATAAGCTCTGCTATATGTCGAAATGCTGACAAACATTTTAAATTCTGCTGTAAGTCTTACGGCTGCTAAACATCATAAACTCTGCTAAAGGTCTTACCCATGTTAAACATCATAAACTCTACTATAGCTCATAACGCTGCTAAACATCTAAACTCTGCTACAGGTCTTACCCATGTTAAACATCATAAACTCTACTATAGCTCATAACGCTGCTAAACATCTAAACTCTGCTATAGGTCTAACCCATGTTAAACATCATACACTCTACTATAGCTCATAACGCTGCTAAACATCATAAACTCTACTATAGGTCTTAAAGCTGCTAAACATCATAAACTCTACTATAGCTCATAACGCTGCTAAACATCATAAACTCTACTATAGGTCTTAAAGCTGCTAAACATCATAAACTCTACTATAGCTCATAACGCTACTAAACGTCATAAACTCTACTATAGGTCTTAAAGCTGCTAAACATCATAAACTCTACTATAGCTCATAAAGCTGCTAAACATCATAAACTCTGCTATAGGTCTTACCCATGTTAAACATCATAAACTCTACTATAGCTCATAACGCTGCTAAACGTCATAAACTCTACTATAGGTCTTAAAGCTGCTAAACATCATAAACTCTACTATAGCTCATAACGCTACTAAACGTCATAAACTCTACTATAGGTCTTAAAGCTGCTAAACATCATAAACTCTACTATAGCTCATAAAGCTGCTAAACATCATAAACTCAGCTAATAGTCATAACTATGCTAGACATTATAAACTCTGCTATATGTCACAACACTGATAAAGATAATAAACTCTGCTATACTCCTAACCATGCTAAACATCATTAAGTCTGCTATGGGTCTCAATCATGCTAAACAGCATAAACTCTACTATTGTTCTCAATCATGCTAAACAGCATACACTCTACTATTGGTCTCAATCATGCTAAACATCATTAACTCTACTATTGTTCTCAATCATGCTAAACAGCATACACTACTATTGGTCTCAATCATGCTAAACAGCATTAACTCTACTATTGGTCTCAATCATGCTAAACAGCATTAACTCTACTATTGGTCTCAATCATGCTTAACATCATAAACTCTACTATTGGTCTCAACCGTGCTCAACATCATAAACTCTACTATTGGTCTGAATCATGCTTAACATAATAAACACTGGTGTATTTCTTAACTTTTCTAAACTGCATAAACTCTACTATTGGTCTCAACCGTGCTAAACATCATAAACTCTACTATGGGTATAACCATGCTTAACATCATAAACTCTGGTATAGTTTTTAACTTTGCTAAACAGCATCAACTCTGCTATAGTTCGTGACCATGCTAGACATTATATACTCCGCTGCAGGTCTAACCATGCTAAGAGCTCTCCTGGGATTGCTTTAGGGGGTCTGTGCGGTCCAAGATCAGAATGAATTAATTCAGAACAAAGAGTACGAAATGGGTAATTAAAAGTCAGACATCCAAATAAAATGAATGACAAGTTGGTGACGACAAAAACAAGTTAAATATGTACCGTCATGTATTCCTTTGCCATACGTAATACATTGTGATATACATGAATGTATGTAAAAACCATGACGGTTTTGGTTGAATTATTTTCTTCATGGATTTCATAATATCTGGGTAGGAATTATCAATCAGTGAATAAATTTGTATAACATTAATATCAAATGATACTTTTTGAGTATAAATGTACATGTCTGAGAACTAAAACATACTATGTCATATTATGTAAAATTCCATTAAAGAACAAGAAAGAATATTGTCGTCTGCATTTCTAAGCAGTTTTGTAATTTCTAATGGCGCAGGAAAGATCTGGCATTGTCGGCATTGTAACACCTTCAGTCGAATAAGGTTTTTTGAATAATGATAACATAATACCACTAATCAATGGACTAGGTTTCCAGATTTAACAAACAACCAACTCTATTTGATGGTATAGTGGATTTTTAATGTATGATATTATAACTGATATATTCACAAGTATTGTTACATCAAAAACAGGCATCCGAAATTAATTTCATTCTTCATGTCTGCATTGTGTTTTAACTCGGCTTTAACTGAAAATCAAAAACTTATACATGTACATACTTAATTAAGGCCTATCTACTAATGCCGTATCTTGCCTTAGTCTATTCAAGCTTGATGCATACTGACTAAAAATAACTATGAGGATTTTTTATTAGAAAAGTAATATTGTTTTTACAGCTGTTGCCGAAAACTATCCAACAAAGCTTCAGTTAACTAAGTCTCCACTGCGTTTCAAGTTTTAAAAATGTTGTAATACAAATTAGGTTCCAACAATTCTGGTCTAGTCGATAAAATTGCATAATGTTCAAAAAAGTGAGGTTATTGAAATAATATATTGTGGTACATATTGCAATGCACTGCTAAAGTATTGCAATATATCATGGTACACTATAGACATAAGATGACACCCCTATAAAAAGTTTTATATGAAGTGGTTCAGTAAAGTTTCAAACTTTTATTTTAGTTGACACAAATTTATTTATCTGTGATTTCTTTTTCAGGATCAAAAGACAATGATGATCCATGTAGTGTTACATAAAGCCATGTATGTGTTCTTGGTTGTGTTGTTGCTGCATGTTGATTTACTGAATAAGGTAATATAAAATATTGAACAAAATGTCAAATAATTGATTAAAGGGAGACAACTTGCATTCAGTTCAAGATCATTCAAGAACATTTTCCAACATTAGACATCACTTCAAAGAAAACAGGCTTTCTAAGGTCAAATACTTAGATCTATACTTTTTTTACCAAAAACGAATATTTTATTACGAGTTGGAAGTTAAATGGCTAGTTTATTGCAAATTATGACAATTTCAGCAAAATAAAACATATTTTCATTGACAAGAATATCATTCCATACTAAATTCCTGACAAAAGTTATGTTAAATACATTAATTTACATACAATATGTAATGCCACTTTAATAATATCACAGTATGTTAAATTAACTTCATGATGTTGTCAGAATAAAACATTGGCAGTAGAATATACCAAATACTAAGCAAATGCCTTATGAAATGTAGAGCAAACTATTCCTTTTGAATCATTAATACTTACTGGTATACTTTCCATAGTCAGTCAGTGGGTCAGTCGGTCAATAAAACTTCAGAACATTGAATAACTGTGAAGTGAATTAATAAATGAAAGAATTGTATTCTGAACATCAAAAGTTTGAAATACTTTGGTTGGTACTTAAGTCTGCCAGTATTTCACAAAAATGTGGAATTATAACTGGTTTTGGTTTTTGTAACCGAATGAAGACATACCATCAAAGTTTAAATATCATTTTTTGCTTTCATTTGATGCATTCAGGTGAAAGCTATCACACCTCACTAATTAAGCACATTTTAATCTGAAGAAATCTGAACATTGACAATTGATTTTCTGTTCATATAGGCCAGTGAAAATAAAAAAAATGGGGATAAAAATAGTAGAAAATGTTATAGAACAAAATGTGGATTTCTGTTGCAGATGTATGTAGAGTTTCAATTGAATAATTTAATAAAATAAAATGCACATTGTTACAAAAATATAATATCATGGCATTGTGATAAAATTAACTGTTCATACAAAAATATTGATGATTACAATTATTAGTAAATTATTAAATTTCCTGATATTTTAAACTTCGTATTTTAGTATATTCGAGTATATTCGAGAAATCAGGGCTAGGAGTATCAAATTTGTGACAAATAATAGTGAAATATTTCAAATGAACACCTTTGTCTGAGGTTATAAAACTTGAGATTGATTTCAAATCTTGTTTTGTGTGTTTTCTAAGATTAATTATGTTGTTTTATAATTGATCATACAGTAATTGCCATATAACATAAATAATTAACCTAAAAAGTTACTGAAACATTTAACAAAATATCTATTTGACAAATAAGTTGTGACTGAAAAAAAGCTTTGAGTACAACAACTGATCTCAAGTTTATAATCTCTGGCCATGGGCATTGATGAATTGCAGATTCACACTAAAATTAAAGCAAAAGCTAAAAATACAGAAATAAGTTTATTATCAGATTTTTTTCATGTACAAAATGATGGGGAAAAATAATAATAGAGAAAATTAAAACAAAATTTGATAAATTCTTTGCCACTGAGATTACAGTAAAAAATAACTGGGGCTTGTTGATTAATTAACCAAAATATTGACTGACTTACTTTAAAAAGTAAATACATGTAGTAGAATAATTAGGGATGGGAATAATCAGTTATTTTGTAAACTAGTTAACCGGAAAATCTTCCGAACGGTTTATCGAACGAGAATACAAACATTTATTGCATTAGTAGATTAACACACAGTTGGTACATATACTGACATTTGCAATTACATGTATATTGATGATTTGCCATCACTTTTATAACTTAAATTATTAACATACAGAAATGTATTCTCTATAAAATAGTTATAGTAAAAAAGTAGCTGAAAATTATCTCAAGATGTCACACACACCGTATATACCATGTACTGAACTAACGACAACCATATCAGCGTCATTTGAATAACCGTTTTTGAGGTTTCTTCGTTGGCATAGTGGGTATGGTTGCAGTTTCTTCAGTGCTAGGTGCTGATGTCATAGGGGTCATAGGTTTGAACCCCTTTGGGTTCACTAATGAATTTCAAAAATTTATTTGAAAGATATTCATTAAAGTCAAGTCTGTCAGTTAAACATTTAAGTAGCTAAATATTATCACCCAACTATAGTTGTTTTGATGAAAAATGTTGGATTTTGTCTTGAATGATAATTGTACTAGGTTGTTTTTTTGCATTTTAATAAGCAGACATATTTTCCCATCATGCCTTAGCATCTGCAATGACTTGGCTCATTTTGCTTTTCTCATGATACTTATACACTTAGCAATTAAATACAGCTATAGTAATTTACAGTCGGACCTCATTCGTTCAAATTCATCGGGTTCAAAATTTTAAGTAATACTTGGTTTCAAATAGCCCATTTCAATTTGACGTGCATAAGAAGATACATTAGGAC
Source organism: Mactromeris polynyma (assembly GCA_032209605.1). Lineage (NCBI taxonomy): Eukaryota > Metazoa > Mollusca > Bivalvia > Venerida > Mactridae > Mactromeris > Mactromeris polynyma. The sequence continues at coordinate 6,411,432 of JASFXZ010000031.1, read as the reverse complement.
CTGATACTTATTTCCGATTATACCTAGTATTTGGACAGAAGGTTGTCAAATAAACAAGGTCCTAACCCACTTTGTTATTTGAGGATATTTTCGATATAGCTGTGTTAATTGTGACAAAATTGAGACATGAAAGTGGACTAATTTTGATAAAAAAGTTTTAAGAACATACTTTTTTATATTTCAGGTATGGAATGAATCTCATGAAACAACTTCATCAAATTGGTGCATTTGTCCCGTCAATGAATGGTTGTCCAGAATGAATGGTTGTCCAGAATGTATGGTTTATTTTTGAACGTTATTAAATAACAAAAAGTGACATATTAGACATGAATGATATGTTTCAACATGGACCAGAAGACTTTTGTGTTAGAAAATAGACAATTTATGTACTTTCCATTGTGAAATCTTGTTTATTATGTTTGTTTTGTCCATAAAGGACCATGGTCCGTAGAAGTGACCAGATATAATTTGTTGCATCTTGTTGGTCTTACTTATTGCTATCTACTTACTATAACCACCCACTGACATCCATGACTGATCTATTCTCTTAACTGCTCCACCATCTTTGGGTTTTAGTTCACAGTTTTGATAGATCAAATACAAACCATTAATTGGTTTCTTCATCATAAGATGAAGAGTTTTTCCCGATCACATGGCTTATTCTATGATTTAAAGTATTGACCCACATTTGATGACAGCGGTTAAGTATGATGGTCAGTTGCAAGTTACAAAAGACTACCAAGGCCTGCCATTGATTAAATGAAGCAGCCATTGGATAATAGATGGATTGTCAAGTATTGGTGGCAAAGTAGGGCTAGACTTATGTGTCCCCAGTTGGCAAAGGGGCTAACTCGCCTATGAAGTTCTGCCACATCTTAAGCAGGTAGAAGGGAGGCTACTCTTGTTTAGAATGGTCGCCCATATGCAAGGTAGAGTTATGCATCCTGCTTAAAAATGGCCGCTATTATGAATGAGAGTAATGTCCCTTTTATACAAAATGGGGTGCAATTTTAGACATGATTTATGTCCCCTGGTGTAAAAATGAGCTGCCATTTCTGCGGGAATATCAACCATTTTGAAATCAGGGGAAGTAATCCGTGTGCTTTTAATTTCCACCATCTTGAAAGAAGGGAGGCTACTCTTGTTTTAATGGTCGCCAAGCAAGGTAGAGTATGCATCCTGCTTAAAAATGGTCGCAATTGTGAATGAGAGTAATTGTCCCTTTATTACAAAATGGATGCAATTTTAGACATGATTTATGTCCCCTGGTGTCAAAATGGCTGCCATCTTTTCGCGGAATTATCAACCATTTTTGAATCAGGGGAAGTAATCCGTGCTTTTAATTTCACCATTTGAAAGAAGGGAGGCTACTCTTGTTTTAATGGTCGCCAAGCAAGGTAGAGTTATGCATCCTGCTTAAAAAATGGTCGCAATTGTGAATGAGAGTAATGTCCCTTTATTACAAAATGGATGCAATTTTTAGACATGATTTATGTCCCCTGGTGTTCAAAATGGCTGCCATTTTCGCGGAATATCAACCATTTTGAAATCAGGGGAAGTAATCCGTGCTTTCAATTTCCACCATTTTGACATCGAGGGTGGGACATAAATCGATGTCAAGGTAGAGTTATGCATCCTGCTTAAAAATGGTCGCAATTGTGAATGAGAGTAATGTCCCTTTATTACAAAATGGATGCAATTTTAGACATGATTTATGTCCCCTGATGTCAAAATGGCTGCCATTTTCGCGGGATATCAATCATTTTGAAATCAGGGGAAGTAATCCATGCTGTAAATTTCCGCCATTTTGAAATAAGGGAGGATACTCTTGTTTCTAATGGTCGCCTCAAAGGTACAGTTATGCCCCCTGCTTAAAATGGCCGCTAATGAAAAAGTGTAATGTCCCTTTATTACAAAATGGATGCAAATTTAGACATGATTTATGTCCCTTGATGTCAAAATGGCTGCCATTTTCGCGGAATATCAAACATTTTGACATCAGGGGAAGTAATCCGTTCTGTTAATTTCCACCATTTTGAAAGAAGGGAGGCTACTCTTGTTTCGAATGGTCGACAAGCAAGGTAGAGTTATGCATCCTGCTTAAAAATGGCCGCTATTATGAATGAGAGTAATGTGCCTTCATTACAAAATGGATGCAATTTTAGACATGATTTATGTCCCCTGATGTCAAAATGGCTGCCATTTTCGCGGAATATCAACCATTTTGAAATCAGGGGAAGTAATCCGTGCTTTTAATTTCCACCATTTTGAAAGAAGGGAGGCTACTCTTGTTTCGAATGGTCGACAAGCAAGGTAGAGTTATGCATCCTGCTTAAAAATGGCCGCTATTATGAATGAGAGTAATGTGCCTTCATTACAAAATGGATGCAATTTTAGACATGATTTATGTCCCCTGATGTCAAAATGACTGCCATTTTCGCGGAATATCAATCATTTTGAAATCAGGGGAAGTAATCCATGCTGTAAATTTCCGCCATTTTGAAATAAGGGAGGATACTCTTGTTTCGAATGGTCGCCTCAAAGGTACAGTTATGCCCCCTGCTTAAAATGGCCGCTATAATGAAAAAGAGTAATGTCCCTTTATTACAAAATGGATGCAATTTTGGACATGATTTATGTCCCTTGATGTCAAAATGGCTGCCATTTTCGCGGAATATCAAACATTTTGACATCAGGGGAAGTAATCCGTTCTGTTAATTTCCACCATTTTGAAAGAAGGGAGGCTACTCTTGTTTCGAATGGTCGACAAGCAAGGTAGAGTTATGCATCCTGCTTAAAAATGGCCGCTATTATGAATGAGAGTAATGTGCCTTCATTACAAAATGGATGCAATTTTAGACATGATTTATGTCCCCTGATGTCAAAATGGCTGCCATTTTCGCGGAATATCAACCATTTTGAAATCAGGGGAAGTAATCCATGCTGTTAATTTCCACCATTTTGAAAGAAGGGAGGCTGCTCTTGTTTCGAATGGTTGCCAAGCAAGGTAGAGTTATGCATCCTGCTTAAAAATGGCCGCTATTATGAATGAGAGTAATGTCCCTTTTATACAAAATGGATGCAATTTTAGACATTATTTATGTCCCCTGATGTCAAAATGGCTGCCATTTTCGCGGAATATCAACCATTTTGAAATCAGGGGAAGTAATCCGTGCTGTTAATTTCCACCATTTTGAAAGAAGGGAGGATACTCTTGTTTTAATGGTCGCCAAGCAAGGTAGAGTTATGCATCCTGCTTAAAAATGGCCGCTATTATGAATGAGAGTAATGTCCCTTTTATACAAAATGGATGCAATTTTAGACATTATTTATGTCCCCTGATGTCAAAATGGCTGCCATTTTCGCGGAATATCAACCATTTTGAAATCAGGGGAAGTAATCCGTGCTGTTAATTTCCACCATTTTGAAAGAAGGGAGGATACTCTTGTTTTAATGGTCGCCAAGCAAGGTAGAGTTATGCATCCTGCTTAAAAATGGTCGCAATTGTGAATGAGAGTAATGTCCCTTTATTACAAAATGGATGCAATTTTAGACATGATTTATGTCCCCTGATGTCAAAATGGCTGCCATTTTCGCGGAATATCAATCATTTTGAAATCAGGGGAAGTAATCCATGCTGTAAATTTCCGCCATTTTGAAATAAGGGAGGATACTCTTGTTTCGAATGGTCGCCTCAAAGGTACAGTTATGCCCCCTGCTTAAAATGGCCGCTATAATGAAAAAGAGTAATGTCCCTTTATTACAAAATGGATGCAATTTTAGACATGATTTATGTCCCTTGATGTCAAAATGGCTGCCATTTTCGCGGAATATCAAACATTTTGACATCAGGGGAAGTAATCCGTTCTGTTAATTTCCACCATTTTGAAAGAAGGGAGGCTACTCTTGTTTTGAATGGTCGCCAAGCAAGGTAGAGTTATGCATCCTGCTTAAAAATGGTCGCTATTATGAATGAGAGTAATGTCCCTTTATTACAAAATGGATGCAATTTTAGACATGATCTATGTCCCCTGATGTCAAAATGGCTGCCATTTTCGCGGAATATCAATCATTTTGAAATCAGGGGAAGTAATCCATGCTGTAAATTTCCGCCATTTTGAAATAAGGGAGGATACTCTTGTTTCGAATGGTCGCCTCAAAGCTACAGTTATGCCCCCTGCTTAAAATGGCCGCTATAACGAAAAAAAGTAATGTCCCTTTATTACAAAATGGATGCAATTTTAGACATGATTTATGTCCCTTGATGTCAAAATGGCTGCCATTTTCGCGGAATATCAAACATTTTGACATCAGGGGAAGTAATCCGTTCTGTTAATTTCGACCATTTTGAAAGAAGGGAGGCTACTCTTGTTTTGAATGGTCGCCAAGAAAGGTAGAGTTATGCATCCTGCTTAAAAATGGTCGCTATTATGAATGAGAGTAATGTCCCTTTATTACAAAATGGATGCAATTTTAGACATGATTTATGTCCCCTGATGTCAAAATGGCTGCCATTTTCGCGGAATATCAATCATTTTGAAATCAGGGGAAGTAACCCATGCTGTTAATTTCCGCCATTTTGAAAGAAGGGAGGCTACTCTTGTTTCGAATGGTCGCCTAAAAGGTTCAGTTATGCCCCCTGCTTAAAATGGCCGCTATAATGAATGAGAGTAATGTCCCTTTATTACAAAATGGATGCAAATTTAGACATAATTTATGTCCCTTGATGTCAAAATGGCTGCCATTTTCGCGGAATATCAACCATTTTGAAATCAGGGAATGTAATCCGTGCTGTTAATTTCCACCATTTTGAAAGAAGGGAGGCTACTTTTGTTTCGAATGGTCGCCAAGCAAGGTAGAGTTATGCATCCTGCTTAAAAATGGTCGCTATTATGAATGAGAGTAATGTCCCTTTATTACAAAATGGATGCAATTTTAGACATGATTTATGTCCCCTGGTGTCAAAATGGCTGCCATTTTCGCGGAATATCAACCATTTTGAAATCAGGGGAAGTAATCCGTGCTTTTAATTTCCACCATTTTGAAAGAAGGGAGGCTACTCTTGTTTCGAATGGTCGCCTCAAAGGTACAGTTATGCCCCCTGCTTAAAATGGCCGCTATAATGAAAAAGAGTAATGTCCCTTTATTACAAAATGGATGCAATTTTAGACATGATTTATGTCCCCTGATGTCAAAATGGCTGCCATTTTCGCGGAATATCAATCATTTTAAAATCAGGGGAAGTAACCCATGCTGTAAATTTCCGCCATTTTGAAAGAAGGGAGGCTACTCTTGTTTCGAATGGTCGCCCAAAAGGTTCAGTTATGCCCCCTGCTTAAAATGGCCGCTATAATGAATGAGAGTAATGTCCCTTTATTACAAAATGGATGCAATTTTAGACATGATTTATGTCCCCTGATGTCAAAATGGCTGCCATTTTCGCGGAATATCAACCATTTTGAAATCAGGGGAAGTAATCCATGCTTTTAATTTCCACCATTTTGAAAGAAGGGAGGCTACTCTTGTTTTAACTGCGCCAAGCAAGGTAGAGTTATGCATCCTGCTTAAAAATGGTCGCATATGTGAATGAGAGTAATGTCCCTTTATTACAAAATGGATGCAATTTTAGACATGATTTATGTCCCCTGATGTCAAAATGGCTGCCATTTTCGCGGAATATCAATCATTTTGAAATCAGGGGAAGTAATCCATGCTGTAAATTTCCGCCATTTTGAAATAAGGGAGGATACTCTTGTTTCGAATGGTCGCCTCAAAGGTACAGTTATGCCCCCTGCTTAAAATGGCCGCTATAATGAAAAAGAGTAATGTCCCTTTATTACAAAATGGATGCAATTTTAGACATGATTTATGTCCCTTGATGTCAAAATGGCTGCCATTTTCGAGGAATATCAAACATTTTGACATCAGGGGAAGTAATCCGTTCTGTTAATTTCGACCATTTTGAAAGAAGGGAGGCTACTCTTGTTTTGAATGGTCGCCAAGCAAGGTAGAGTTATGCATCCTGCTTAAAAATGGTCGCTATTATGAATGAGAGTAATGTCCCTTTATTACAAAATGGATGCAATTTTAGACATGATTTATGTCCCCTGATGTCAAAATGGCTGCCATTTTCGCGGAATATCAATCATTTTGAAATCAGGGGAAGTAACCCATGCTGTAAATTTCCGCCATTTTGAAAGAAGGGAGGCTACTCTTGTTTCGAATGGTCGCCTAAAAGGTTCAGTTATGCCCCCTGCTTAAAATGCCCGCTATAATGAATGAGAGTAATGTCCCTTTATTACAAAATGGATGCAAATTTAGACATGATTTATGTCCCTTGATGTCAAAATGGCTGCCATTTTCGCGGAATATCAACCATTTTGAAATCAGGGGATGTAATCCGTGCTGTTAATTTCCACCATTTTGAAAGAAGGGAGGCTACTTTTGTTTCGAATAGTCGCCAAGCAAGGTAGAGTTATGCATCCTGCTTAAAAATGGTCGCTATTATGAATGAGAGTAATGTCCCTTTATTACAAAATGGATGCAATTTTAGACATGATTTATGTCCCCTGATGTCAAAATGGCTGCCATTTTCACGGAATATCAATGATTTTGAAATCAGGGGAAGTAACCCATGCTGTAAATTTCCGCCATTTTGAAAGAAGGGTACTACCATATTATATACATGTGACTTTCGTGGCTACTGCCATATTATAGACATGTGACTTTCGTGGCTACTACCATATTATAGACAAGATACTTTCGTGGCTACTACCATATTATAGACATGTGACTTTCGTGGCTACTGCCATATTATAGACATGTGACTTTCGTGGCTACTGCCATATTATAGACATGTGACTTTCGTGGCTACTACCATATTATAGACAAGATACTTTCGTGGCTACTACCATATTATAGACATGTGACTTTCGTGGCTACTGCCATATTATAGACATGTGACTTTCGTGGCTACTACCATATTATAGACAAGATACTTTCGTGGCTACTACCATATTATAGACATGTGACTTTCGTGGCTACTACCATATTATAGACATGTGATTTTCGTGGCTACTACCATATTATAGACATGTGACTTTCGTGGCTACTGCAATATTTTAGACATATTATAGACATGTGACTTTCGTGGCTACTACCATATTTTAGACATATTATAAACATGTGACTTTCGTGGGTACTACCATATTTTAGACATATTATATACATGTGATTTTCGTGGCTACTACCATATGATAGACATGTGACTTTCGTGGCTACTACCATATTATAGACATGTGACTTTCGTGGCTACTGCCATATTATAGACAAGATACTTTCATGGCTACTACCATATTATAGACATGTGATTTTCGTGGCTACTACCATATTATAGACATGTGACTTTCGTGGCTACTGCCATATTTTAGACATATTATAGACATGTGACTTTCGTGGCTACTACCATATTTTAGACATATTATATACATGTGACTTTCGTGACTACTACCATATTTTAGACATATTATATACATGTGACTTTCGTGGCTACTACCATATGATAGACATGTGACTTTCGTGGCTATTACCATATTATAGACAAGATACTTTCGTGGCTACTGCCATATCATAGACATGTGACTTTCGTGGCTACTACCATATTTTAGACATATTATATACATGTGACTTTCGTGGCTACTACCATATTATAGACAAGATACTTTCGTGGCTACTACCATATTATATACATGTGACTTTCGTGGCTACTACCATATTATAGACATGTGACTTTCGTGGCTACTACCATATTATAGACAAGATACTTTCGTGGCTACTACCATATTTTAGACATATTATATACATGTAACTTTCGTGGGTACTACCATATTTTAGACATATTATATACATGTGACTTTCGTGGCTACTACCATATGATAGATATGTGACTTTCGTGGCTACTACCATATTATAGACAAGATACTTTCGTGGCTACTACCATATTATAGACATACGACTTTCGTGGCTACTGCCATATCATAGACATGTGACTTTCGTGGCGCTTACCATATTTTATACATATTATATACATGTGACTTTCGTGGCTACTACCATATTATTGACAAGATACTTTCGTGGCTACTACAATATTATATACATGTGACTTTCGTGGCTACTACCATATTAAAGACATGTGACTTTCGTGGCTACTACCATATTATAGACAAGATACTTTCGTGGCTACTACCATATTATAGACATGTGACTTTCGTGGCTACTGCCATATTATAGACATGTGACTTTCGTGGCTACTACCATATTATAGACAAGATACTTTCGTGGCTACTACCATATTATAGACATGTGACTTTCGTGGCTACTACCATATTATAGACATGTGATTTTCGTTGCTACTACCATATTATAGACATGTGACTTTCGTGGCTACTGCAATATTTTAGACATATTATAGACATGTGACTTTCGTGGCTACTACCATATTTTAGACATATTATAAACATGTGACTTTCGTGGGTACTACCATATTTTAGACATATTATATACATGTGACTTTCGTGGCTACTACCATATGATAGACATGTGACTTTCGTGGCTATTACCATATTATAGACAAGATACTTTCGTGGCTACTGCCATATCATAGACATGTGACTTTCGTGGCTACTACCATATTTTAGACATATTATATACATGTGACTTTCGTGGCTACTACCATATTATAGACAAGATACTTTCGTGGCTACTACCATATTATATACATGTGACTTTCGTGGCTACTACCATATTATAGACATGTGACTTTCGTGGCTACTACCATATTATAGACAAGATACTTTCGTGGCTACTACCATATTTTAGACATATTATATACATGTAACTTTCGTGGGTACTACCATCTTTTAGACATATTATATACATGTGACTTTCGTGGCTACTACCATATGATAGATATGTGACTTTCGTGGCTACTACCATATTATAGACAAGATACTTTCGTGGCTACTACCATATTATAGACATACGACTTTCGTGGCTACTGCCATATCATAGACATGTGACTTTCGTGGCGCTTACCATATTTTATACATATTATATACATGTGACTTTCGTGGCTACTACCATATTATTGACAAGATACTTTCGTGGCTACTACAATATTATATACATGTGACTTTCGTGGCTACTACCATATTAAAGACATGTGACTTTCGTGGCTACTACCATATTATAGACAAGATACTTTCGTGGCTACTACCATATTATAGACATGTGACTTTCGTGGCTACTGCCATATTATAGACATGTGACTTTCGTGGCTACTACCATATTATAGACAAGATACTTTCGTGGCTACTACCATATTATAGACATGTGACTTTCGTGGCTACTACCATATTATAGACATGTGATTTTCGTGGCTACTACCATATTATAGACATGTGACTTTCGTGGCTACTGCAATATTTTAGACATATTATAGACATGTGACTTTCGTGGCTACTACCATATTTTAGACATATTATAAACATGTGACTTTCGTGGGTACTACCATATTTTAGACATATTATATACATGTGATTTTCGTGGCTACTACCATATGATAGACATGTGACTTTCGTGGCTACTACCATATTATAGACATGTGACTTTCGTGGCTACTGCCATATTATAGACAAGATACTTTCATGGCTACTACCATATTATAGACATGTGATTTTCGTGGCTACTACCATATTATAGACATGTGACTTTCGTGGCTACTGCCATATTTTAGACATATTATAGACATGTGACTTTCGTGGCTACTACCATATTTTAGACATATTATATACATGTGACTTTCGTGGCTATTACCATATTTTAGACATATTATATACATGTGACTTTCGTGACTACTACCATATTTTAGACATATTATATACATGTGACTTTCGTGGCTACTACCATATGATAGACATGTGACTTTCGTGGCTATTACCATATTATAGACAAGATACTTTCGTGGCTACTGCCATATCATAGACATGTGACTTTCGTGGCTACTACCATATTTTAGACATATTATATACATGTGACTTTCGTGGCTACTACCATATTATAGACAAGATACTTTCGTGGCTACTACCATATTATATACATGTGACTTTCGTGGCTACTACCATATTATAGACATGTGACTTTCGTGGCTACTACCATATTATAGACAAGATACTTTCGTGGCTACTACCATATTTTAGACATATTATATACATGTAACTTTCGTGGGTACTACCATATTTTAGACATATTATATACATGTGACTTTCGTGGCTACTACCATATGATAGATATGTGACTTTCGTGGCTACTACCATATTATAGACAAGATACTTTCGTGGCTACTACCATATTATAGACATACGACTTTCGTGGCTACTGCCATATCATAGACATGTGACTTTCGTGGCGCTTACCATATTTTATACATATTATATACATGTGACTTTCGTGGCTACTACCATATTATTGACAAGATACTTTCGTGGCTACTACAATATTATATACATGTGACTTTCGTGGCTACTACCATATTAAAGACATGTGACCTTCGTGGCTACTGCCATATTATAGACATGTGAATTTCGTGGCTACTACCATATTATAAACAAGATACTTTCGTGGCTACTACCATATTATAGACATGTGACTTTCGTGGCTACTACCATATTATAGACAAGATACTTTCGTGGCTACTACCATATTATAGACATGTGACTTTCTTGGCTACTACCATATTATAGGCATGGTACTTTCGTGGCTCTGATTGTAACCAAACAATTGTATTTTTTATATAACTCATCATGAAAAATATTCATTTTGGACATTTATGAAGTTAATATAGTATATACAAATGTAAGGGAGCTGCGTACTTCAACGAAATTATACACAAAATAGAAATTGACAATTGGACCAAAAATAATACTTCTTTGGTTTTAGAACTACAATATGATGTTTTTTTTTCAGAAATGTGACATGTTTGATTGGATAAGCTAAAAGAACTTTAATTGATTGAGCGCAAAATTTTTCAAAATGAAATTTTACAATAACCGGACAGTAAATGTTTCTGTAATTTGAAAATTAATAATCATCTTAGAAAAATCTGATGACCCATTGATACTAAGGGTACAAGCATTTTATGTATTCATAGACATAGGTACGTACGGTCCTTAATGTTGTTAATTTAAGTAATATTGTAGATTACGTTTAGCAATTATAGCATATAATACATTCATAACTATAAATCATATTACAACAATACTAAAACATTCTAGGGTTCAAATTAACCCGCATTAAAATACATAAATATCACTAACCATATTTCTGTTTTTGAGACAATAAAATCCGTTTCAAATATATCTGGTAATTCTTATTGAGACTTTTCTCCGGCACGTTACGGTAGTTACGGTCTTTAAATTTTTACGAAGCCGTTCTTCCCGGCTTATTACGGTAGGTGCCGTAAAGAAAGCCATGTTGTGAAAATTACTCATCATGAATATTCATTTTAACTCCGCCTTGTACAGTGTATATCTGTATTCTCGCGGTACTTAATGAATAATGAAGAATAAATAAGAAATAGTTAACTTACCATCAAAAATCTGCACACTATCATGAATTGCAATCATATCCAAACACCAAACAGCAAAATATTATTGTTAAAATGTCACAAATTCGTAAAAAATGTTAAAAATGTACATGGGGTCACCGCCATATTTAATGGCTGACGTCATCACTATTCTCGCGGTATTTCAATAATGTTCTAAAAATAGATGAAGTATAGGCGTCAGATTACTAAATTGATCTGTATTCTGCACAACTGTCGTTTACAATGTAAATCAAATGTAGATATAAACTTTAAACAATTTAAGTGATAAACTTTTTTTGTTAAACACTGTCAATATATTATTATTATGGACAGTGGACACATCTGAATACACTACCCCTCCTCAACACATTGACGTTAGAGCAGTGTGTTAAGTGGACCCAATGTTCACAAAAATCACATTGACCCCATTTTACAATGGTCACTGACATGCATCCTCTAAGTTGGGGAGGAAAGTTTTTGTTGCAAACACAACAGGGGTCATTATCTTCATCAATATCACTGTCAGAATCATCCAAATCTAGAGGGGCACCACTTTTTTTGATAGACCCGATGTTGATGGCTTTGGATATGCTTTGGCTGTTTGGTATGTTTTACCGATTTTTATATGTTGACATGAATTGCATTCTCTTTTCTTTATGCCAACATGCTGTCTTTTTGGTTCCATTTCGGTTATAGTTTCTATGTTGTTTTGAGTGAGGAAGTTACCAATAATTTTTTTAGGTGGGACAAATTTTTTCCGTGGTCTCTGGACAACTTGGGTTATTTTAATACTGTCTAAGAAATTTGTTTGATCTTTTTGTATTTCTACGTCAGTTTGACTTTCCATTGTCTTGTTTTCGGCCGGTTCATCATAAGTATTTGTGCTTTGCTGGGCATGATATATAGAAGCGGGAAGCGTTTGTGTTACAGATATCATCTCACTATCAAAAGGATAAATTCCTGCTTTTTTAAATGCAGATATTACATTATCTGGAGAGAATGCTCTGGCATATGGTTTGGCAGTAAGTCTTGCCACCTCATATCTGGTTATGGCTATTCCTGGGTTGCTGTGCATATATGATTTACACTCCATGTAAAAGTACCTTTTCATAGGCCCAAACACGCCCACATCTAATGGCTGAGTTAGATGACTAGAATGTGGGGGGGAGTACAAATAGTATGATGTCCATCATATAGAATGAGGGTTGCAGGTCTATTTGAATCTTTGACAATGCCTGCATATTTTCCAAAATGTGAAGTAACATATTTTTCAAATAGTCCACGATTTATCCATCCACTCTCGGACATTCGGCCAACTGAACCTGCTGCAGCTCCATCTAGTAGGTTGTCGGACCATCGCTTCCCAGGAAATATATAAAAAGGAGGAAAATAAACAAAACTAAATAAAAACATACACATGTCACCTCTGTGCCACCGTACATATGCCACAATAAACACTGTAAATGGTAATTTCTTTGCAATCATAAAGCCGATGTCAAGACAGAATTAGCATGAATATTCTGGTTCCTCTCAAAACATGGGAAGGCCAAATGCACAGGTTTCCGTCTGTGTCATTGCAAAGGGGATCGGCACGTTAAGGAAATGACCTAAAACAGACATCCAAGTCAAAATCAATCATACCATGTAACATCATTAAATGGTATGATTATTTTGACTTGGATGTCTGTTTGAGGTCATTTCCTTAACGTGCCGACCCCCTTTGTGTCATTGTATGTAAACTAAAGAGGCAAAAAATCCAAGAACGATACTAGAATTCTTGACGATACGGAAATAATTTACCGAAAATAGATTTTTATTATCCTTGCAATCTACAGTAGTCTGTAAGTTACACGTACATGAGCACTTCTAATTTCATACGTCAAACGCACTGAAAACTTAAATGCCAACAACTAAGCATGCCTGTTTCCATCAACACCGGGTCAAAGGGGAGGGGCTTAAAAAGTAGGCGTCACAGCGTAACCTATAGTCAATATAGGGCGAATTTGTTTGTACCAAACCGGTTTGAATCCAAAACTGGTTTGTCTAACCTTTCATTTGTTTTAACTAACTGGTTTCAAACTAAAACAAGTTTCTGTATTTGTTAATAACAAATCTTAAACTGGTTAGTCAAACTGACCGAACTACCTCCACGTGTGGTTTGTCTGGTTTGATTTATCCGAATAATCGTATACTAGTTAAACAAAATGGTGGACTGATTTTATGGCGGGTGACCGTGTCACTCATATTTGGGGCAATGTTTAAAAATAAATGTTTCTTTGCTACATGGGAACCTGGCTTTAAAATTGTCCACGCTGTTACGTTGCAAAACAAACGTTTTAAAGTTCTTAACTCTGATTGTCTTATCACGCACCAATCTGTCTGCAATCTTGCACAATCAAAATCACGTGGGCCATTTTTCATCGACCAAACCATCTGTTTGTTTGCATACCAATCTAAATCTTAACTGGTTTAAGTTTTTCAACCAAACTACAACAAAACTGAAACCTCAAACCTGAACCAGGTTTTGCAAAACAAATTCGCCCATAGTACTTAGTGGGAGGGGCTTAACAAGTAGGCGTTTCGGCCTGATCAATTGGGATATTATCGGCCTCAACGGTTGAGATTTAGACTTTTTGACGACTAAGTGCCTGCATCGCCGTTTCTGGGGTGTGTATAAACCGGGCGATACTGTATTCCGGTCTCATCCGTTCTCATCCGGTCTTTAACGAACGGCATAATTTGAAGAGGGACATAGAAATAGTATTATAACAATGATTAGTTACATGTGCACAGAGATATATTAGAGTTCAAAACGTGCAGTTTTTAGCGCACGTTAGGATGTATTTTTGGTTATCTATTCAGCTGTCCTTTTTAACTACTTTTTGTTAAAATTGTCTTTTTTTTGCGGATAATTTTCGAATACACTAGATCTTCATCAAGTAGCGGGTCCAAGGGGGGGGGGGGGGGGGCGCATCCGGCACGCGTCCCCTCCCCTACCAATCCCCAACCATACATGTATGTCTGAGTAAAAATACGAAAATATACAGAAATCTTTAATTATACGATTTTCAAATAAGCGATTCTAAATTGGTTTTATGTTCATTAACTTAAAAACAAAGAACAAACAAAGTCACTGCCGTTTTATAAGGCTTGAGCAAAATAAAACCCTAACTTGCCTAAGACCAAATCCTGGATCAACCCCTGTTCATCGGTGTCTCACAGAGCGCACGCAAGAAGGTATCTGATTAAAATGAAAAAGTTGGATATAAATATAAAAATTGTTAATTCAACAGCGCGTTTTACGGAAGAATTTCGAGAAACATTGACTTTTAAAGAACAATATTGAGGGGAATGATTGCTGTTGTTAATTAATTGGAATCAATACCTTGATTTTTAATCCGTAAAGATGTAAAATATTACACAGTTACTCTTGATTGAGTATACTTTCTAACATAGATCTATGCTACAATTATGTAGAATTTGCATAAAATAAATTTAAAAGCATGTGGTTTGATATGCATCTGATAAGTTCTAATTAAACTGACATTGGATTAAGAGTGTTGTATCTCTTGATGAAATTTATTACAAGAACTATCAAGTCATTTGCAATAATCAATATACAGAAGAATAACACACAAAAAACACGAATATGCGATAAAATATATACTTTCAGTATAAAATCTAAGTGCAAGTGAATTAAATTTCAATGGTGGTAATCATGGAATTGAATGCTATGTTATGCGTGAAAATAATAACCCTGTCCAATCAACAAATTGTTACAATATAAAGAGTTCAATAATACTTTTGCAACTTGAAGTATGCTAATTTGTTGCAATCTGAAGCTTAAAAAAATGCCTACATGTTACGAATGCCGGTCGTTCAATTACGCTATACTACAGAAACTCCGAGACCTGTAAGGGAAGATCACTGCGTAGGACACTGATTACAAACTACTCGATCCGTATCGTGATTAGTCGTAGACACAGTATAGTTTGTTTCAATACAGTTCATCATTACTTTTTGCTTAAGTCGTGATCTCACACATTCATGTTAATAAATTTGTTACATAGCGATTTATCAGATTAAAACAATATAAAGTGCGCGACTGGTTCTTAAAACCAAGAAAGTCTTCTTAATTCCAACATCGAAGATAACGATTCATAGGTTTATAAAAAACTTCCTGGTTTAGAAACCACGGACATACTTCCCATTCAGGAATAAAACAAAGGCTACACTGGCTACCAGTTCGTGTCACTGTACTGCACGCCCTCCAAACACGCACTTTTCCTCCAAATAGAGAACAGTGTAAACGAAGCGATCGAGTTTTCCGATATGCAGCGCGAGAGATGTTTTGGTTAGTAAAATATGAGTGTTGTCGTATATTTTTTCATTGTACTAAAAGCAAAAAAATGGGCATTGTATTACCATTTTTACATGCCCGCTCTTGATGCAGAACCCATTCTCAGTTTGTAAATTGATTCCTGGGTGAGAACTTTTACAACTTTCGCAGATCAGTGCCAGAAATTTTGAATTAAAAAAAATCCACCAAAATAGCCAAAGATACGGTGCCTATTACTCAACCGACGTCCGTTCGGTCCTCTCACTAAATTTGTTGGACACGCCGGTAAGAGAAATGAGTTTTGTTCAAATTTTGTTATGTGAAAAAGCTCGAGGGCAGGAGAAACAGCGAACGAAGATATAGTGGTCAGCTGTTCTCTGTAGATAAGTTGTTGTTCTCAGCATATTATACTAGTATACACTTAACACAATTTATAAGTGTGCAGTTTTTAAAACTCAATAACTTGTTTGTGTACATGAATATCTGCATGAACGTTTCTGTATTGGTTATTGGCTAATTGAAGATAATGATTCTTAGTTTGAAAATATCAATTTGAATAAGGCGGTTCGTTGAACCATGAAACGTCAAAAACGGCGTTAAAATGATGCGTTTGAGCAAGGTAGAGGAATAATGTTTGTCGATAACCACGTCCGAAAAACACTAAATAGGAGGGTTGTCAATTTGCAAACGAAAACCAATGATCAGGCTGGGCTACCCTGACGTACTCCAATTTTCATTAGATTTAAATTATTTTACAATTAAATGTAGGTCGCATTCAGTTTTATCAAAATGATTCCAAATATATTTGATTTTGATAGATTAATATCAAATGCTATCAATATCACTCGCCAATGGCGCAAGAAATGACATATGGGTCATTGTACTCCGTATATGGGTCATTGTACTCGGTATATGGGTCACTGTACTCAGGATATGGGTCATTATACTCAGTATATGGGTCATTGTACTCCGTATATGGGTCATTGTACTCAGCATATGGGTCATTGTACTCTATATATGAGTCATTGTACTCAATATATGAGTCATTGTACCCACTATATTGGTCATTGTACCCACTATATTGGTCATTGTACTCGGTATGGGAGTCATTGTACTCGGTGTATGGGTCATTGTACTCTTTATTTGGTTCATTGTACTCAGTATGTGGGTCATTGTACTCAGAATATGGCTCTTTGTACTCAGACTATGGCTCGTTGTACTCAGTAATTGGGCCATTGTACTCAGTATATGGTCATAATTGTACTCAGTATGTGAGACATTGTACTCGGTATATGCGTCACTGTACCCATTATATGGGTCTTTCTACGCAGTATGTGGGTCATTGTACTCAGTATATGGGTCGTTGTACTCAGTAAATGAGTCAATGTACCCAGAAAATAGTCATTGTAGTCAGTATGTTGGACATTGAACTTGGTATATATGTCATTGTAATCGATATATGAGTCATTGTACTCAATGTATGGGTCAGTGTACTCGGTATATGGGTCATTGTTCTCAGTATATGGTTAATTGTAGCTAGTATATGCGTCGTTGTTCTCATATGCAGGTCGTTGTGATAAGTATATGGTGCATTGTACCCACTATATTGGTCATTGTTCTCAGCATATTGGTCATTGTACTCTATATATGAGTCATTGTACTCAATATATGAGTCATTGTACCCACTATATTGGTCATTGTACTCAGCATATGGGTCATTGCACTCGGTATGGGAGTCATTGTACTCGGTATATGGGTCATTGTACTCAATATAGAGTCATTGTACCTACTATATTGGTCATTGTACTTAGCATATGAGTCATTGTACTCGGTATGGGAGTCATTGTACTCGGTATATGGGTTATTGTACTCAATATATGGGTCATTGTACTCGGTATATGGGTCATTATACTCAGCATATTGCTTATTTCACTCACTATATGGGGCATTGCACTCTGTAAATGAGTCATTGTACTCAATATATGGGTCATTGTACTCGGTATATGGGTCATTGTAGTCAGTATATGGGTCTTTGTACCCAGTATATTGGTCATTGTACTTATATACTGGTCGCTGTGATCAGTATATGAGTCATTGTTCCCACTATATTGGTCATTGTACTCTGCATATGGGTATTTGTATTCAGTTTATGGGTCGTTGTACTCAGTGTATGGATAAATATATTTGGGTCAGCGTACTTAGTATAAGAGTGACAATACAAGGTATATGGAATATAGTCAAATACGATCTTGCTAAACTTTAAAAGCTGCTTTGGAATCCTCATTCATTCACTTTGTGATCAATCAAATTACATTGTGATATTAGGTGATAATACAGATTAGGCAATAATCATAAACCAAAAAGCCAATATTCGCAACACACACTAACTTCGTTTCCTGATTCTGCACCCTTCATTTCCAAAATGGCCCAAGCATTTTGGTCATGGACTGTCACACACACATACAAGTCATGTAACTATTTAGACCTGCCTATTCTGTGCATTTGGTGATCAGATGGATCGTGACAAAAATTAATGAAACTAGTAAAGTTCTAAGAAATTAGTTTATTCAATATATTATGTAATAACAATAAACTGGAAGACATAGGTTATAAAAGAAACAGACATACAAATAGCATGAAAGATACAAATATCATATGAAACAAAAAGTACATGTACATGTATTTAATTGTGAAAGCACAAAGTACAAAATAAAAAAAAAGGTTTTGCATATTAGTTTTGGGAGATCGATTGTCATATGACTCACCTAAGAACTGAATATAACATGATTAAACATTTTGATTCCAAGAAGTCTTCGCGATTATGATAATGACCCAGATAGATTTTGTTCATAATATCTACAAATCAAAAAGTTCACTATTATCCAACTGATTGTACGTAATATTTATGTGTAAATCGAGTAGTGCATTT
The DNA here is from genome assembly GCA_032209605.1 of Mactromeris polynyma. NCBI lineage: Eukaryota > Metazoa > Mollusca > Bivalvia > Venerida > Mactridae > Mactromeris > Mactromeris polynyma. The sequence continues at coordinate 6,392,523 of JASFXZ010000031.1, read as the reverse complement.
ATCGACTTAATATACTGCTCAAGTATATAACGGTTTGGTATTTATGGAAAGATCGATACAATGAAATGACCGAGCATTGTCATTTTGGCCAATCTGTGTAATTAAAATACATGTGAAAAACATCGACTGGTTTTATTTTCTTCTTTGGTGTCATTAAACACATTCATGAGAGATGGCGAATCAAATTCCATGACTCTCTTTCATCAAATCCCGTGATGTTTACATCTGCTTCTCAAAACTATTTCAAAATATTGTTCGTTGGAAGTAGAAATTTTCGCTGTGGAAAATATTTGCGAATTTTTATGCATTCGCGAAATTCACTAACGTTTCCAGCTCGCAAACTTTACCACTTATACAGTGTTAACATACAAAAATAGAAACGCCAAAATAGCATACGGTATAGTCCGTTTTTAAACGACTTTAAACAAATAATGAAGTGGTAAGCCAATGAAAATATGTGTGGAAAATATTCAAAAATAGACAAAGCCACCACAATAATGATATTCTCAACTAATTGTGCACCCAATGTTCTTATGTACATTACACAATATCATCATGCCAGGATGTTGATAAATGGTGTAAAAGCCGTATTTCTTAACCAACAGAACTCTTAAAATTCGCTAAGTGTCCAGTCTCCTAATTATCATTTCTTTCAATGATCTCTTTTGCTCTGGCCATCGGAGAATTTTCAGATTTTGGTTCGAATTTTACATGTTTGGTCATCCGATGTACAACTGAAGCGGTCATCTTACACAATGCTCTCTCGCCAACTTTATACTTAACTTTATGATCGGCCATGGCTCTGTTCACATATGTCAGGTACTGGTGAAGACTAAAACCTCTTAAGAGCTTCGGAAATTGCTTCCACAAAGATACCATCATATATGATCCGTCTGTTTTATTTCTGAAAGCATACTTTCCTGGAAAAAGATTGAAACTCTACAACTCAGATGACTGATTAAATCTATGTAGAAACATAAAATAACAGCAAGAACAATTTCACCTGTCTTATCATACTAGGCAGTGTGTATAGTAATTTTTTTATATAGAACGTTTCAGGTCTTGCGTAAATATGGCCGCCATTTTTTTCTATAATGTAAACGGACGAAAATCACTTTATGAAACGCTTTCTGCAACGGTTTAGAAAATCTTCTTAATTCGAAAATTTAAGATAAGAAAAAGTTAAGATAAGAGTGTTAATGAAACGGACCCTGGCCTTGTCAAATTGTCATTGTAGGTAGAATGTGAATATGCATCGACCACGTGGTTCAATGGAAGAGTCTGCCACCTAAATCTTAGACTTCACATAACTTCCCACAAACATTTCCAGTACCAAAACTTACTAATCGCAAATATAAAGCAGCTTTGTTTCACATAATTATCTATTTTTAAGAGCACATTTGCAACAGGATTCAGATATTTTACAAAGCTTTTATCAGTTGAAACTATATGTGTCCATAGAATTTGCAGTATTGTCCTTTCACCGACGCAGTTATAAAAGCATCACAACTTTTTAGTTTATAAATTCCTACGGGAATGAAATCTGAATTAATAATAATAAAACTTTTTTTTGAAGGTAACTCATTAAGATATGCATAATAAAACATACACAAACCAATCTCACATACATGCATAACTTAGTACAAAAATACAAAGAAAAAGCATTATTATATTGCCAAAAACATATCGTGTGAAAAGATCATTGTTTTGAGGAAAACATATTTACAGTACCTGACATCACAGGGTAATATAGAAGACAGTCCTCGGGGCATTTTATTCTCAATATATCCACAGGTTCTGGAGGCAATTCTTCGCTGTCTGCTCGCCCTCCAGCATCACCAGACGCATCCCCACCACTTTCCTGGGTCTCTGAATATTTGTCTTGTGCTAGAGACCAACATTCTGGATCTGTTCTCGAAAAAAATGAAATAGGCGACATATGATAAGTCAAATATTTTCAAACGACTCATTTTTCTGAATTTTCCCCTACTAAGTTAATGATCTTCATCATTAATGTATTTATTGAGATGTTTAAGTGAAATAAGTCTATTGCTATATAAATGAATATTGACTTGCATTTTTACAACTACTGCTACTCATTTTTTAAACAAACAAAACATCATAAATAACCAACCGTTGTATTCATTGCTTTGTCTTACAGTACTGTAAACCAAGGAAATATTTAGTGATTTTTAACTTTTGAACAGTTTTTGGCATTTGTTATCTATCACCCAAACATTGTCTGTACTTGTACGCCTAATATGGCAACAGACATACTAACAGACAGATGGGCACTGCACAAACCTTAGTACATGTATAATATCAAAACCAATCCTCAACATACCTTCTTTCCAGCCTTCATATATGTCATCACATTCAGAATATGACTTGTCACCAGAAAACTCAATTGGTTCAGCTGGCTTTTCTGATACTGGGATCTCGGCATCTATCCCAGTGTCATAAGGGTCATTGCCTTGCCGGTCCTTGCCTCTGCATGCCTATAAAGTAAATGAGTCTTACATGACCAAGCAGTAAAGAGACTATGTTATTCAGAGTTTACAAAACAAAGTTCAATAAAACAAGAAAAGTCATGCTTTACAAGTTGTCTCAGCGATTCAATACATGTATCTCAGTTTTTTATTACGACCAAAATGTTTTACAAAGTTACATAGTACTTTCCACCACCCTGGCAAGTTTTATCGAAATCAAAGTAGCCATTTCAAACAGAAAATGTACACCCCAACCATTTTGGTCATGTTTTTGTTGAGATTTGAGGGCTTAGGCAAACATTTATCCACAGAAAATTTATTGCAAAATTATACAGAAACCTTGCCAGCAAATACAACGAAAACTAACCACAGAAGTTAACGTCACAGGTACATATCTGCCTCATGCAGAAAAGGAAATCGTTTTCAAATGATCACATCTGTTGTTCATTGAAAAAGCTGTTAACAAATAACATTGGCAGGGTGTCAACTTGCCTCTTTTAAAAAGGTAGGGCTACAGTAGGGCTATTTTTCAAAAGAATGTAGGGCAAAAGTAAGGATTTTATTGCCTAAAAGTAGGGATAGTGGGGATGATTCCTTACCTTCGGAATATCAAAAATGGAAACAAATCTCCACACTGTTACATTCCTCAAGATTAATCTTCTGTCCTTCATGCAGATGAAATAAATGTTTTGAATTAATGGCTCAGAATTGAAATGGGTAGGGTTAGTAGGGCTCTTTCTAGAAAAGTAGGGCAAAGTAGGGTCCACTTGACAGCCTGCATTGGGAACCTATAACTGCTTTCAGTAGGTTGTGTGCGAAGTACAACTACTAGTATGTCACAGTTCAGAACTTACGTCCACATCGGACATACAATCTGAATTCAAAACAAGTTGAGTACCTATTAGTGCTGTTACATAGAAATCATGTTTTATTCCGTTTAATTTTTTAGGCATTTCATTCTACGTTCTCCGGATCACTAATAAAATCACACTTACCTGAATGAAGAAAATCTTAGGTTTTCCAGCTAAGCCAGTAGCATTCTGTTTATCAAACCTTTCTAAAATGACTTCAACCATAACATTTATTCTGTCAGTACCCATAACTTCATGTCGCCATATGTTGTTTGTTTTATCAAATGTTTCACTGCCATGTGTGCTCAACACCAACACAAAACTCTCACAATCTACATTCCTTGGATGTTTGCTTGCTAGTATGTGTAACATTAAAGATGTGTTAGTTAAAAACTAACTAATCGGAGTATAGCATTGAATAAATCATGAAAGCATCATAATAGACTAATTTCACATATTGTGAAGGGAAATAATTTTCATGATAAAGTATATATTTATGTTTCTAACCTTTGTACACAATACCTTTCAGAGCCTCTGAGGTACATACATACAAAAAGGGGCCTTCTGGGTGGAGTAATTATGGTTTCAGACATCAATTTAAATCACCCCCCTCAATGCTGCTGGTTCGAATTCCACCATGGATGTAGAAACTGCAGGCAAGGAAATCAGCTGGCTCGAGAAAGGTCCATGGTTTTACCCAGCCTGTCAATATTAATCAAAATAGTACACGACCCCCGCTTGTCATGTTGTTTATTCAAGTTCCACACGTTTCTATTGTATTCAGACATGTCATTGGCAATAAAATTAAATTGTTAACTGGCGACTTTTTTCATAGGAATGATCCCCATATTATGAGTTCATTCGCATAATATTGCTATTAACAGCTTTATTATGATATGGATATAGGCATATTGACCAAATTTCAGCCATGGAAAAATCTCCCACTTCGATTCTCAATATCACCATTTTCGGGGTGCAATCTCCCGATTTGCCTTCTGAGAAGATTCACATGTATGCCAAGGTACCCGCCCATCTGCTAAACAATGATAGAAGGAACATGTGGGGTTTTCCTCCACCGTAACAGCTGGAGAAGTCATTACATGGCTGTCAACATATGGGGTTTTCGTCCACCCTAACAGCTGGAGAAGACACTACGTGGCTGTCAGCATATGGGATTTTCCTCCACATTAACAGCTGGTGAAGTCACTACATGGCTATCAACATCTGGGGTTTTCGTCCACCCAAACAGCTCGAGAAGTCACTACATGGCAGTCAACATATGGGGTTTTCCACCACCCTAACGGCTGGAGAGGTTACTACATGGCTGTCAACATATGGGGTTTTCCACCACCCTAACGGCTGGAGAGGTCACTACATGGCTGTCATCATCTGGGGTTTTCCTCCACCCTAACAGCTGGAGAAGTCACTACATGACTGTCAACATCTGGGTTTTTCTCCACCCTAACAGTTGGAGAAGTCATTACATGGCTGTCAACATCTGGGCTTTTCCTCAACTCTAACAGCTGGAGAAGTCACTACATGACTGTCAACATATGGGATTTTCCTCCACCCTAACAGCTGGAGAAGTCACTACATGACTGTCAACATCTGGGTTTTTCCTCCACCCTAACAGTTGGAGAAGTCATTACATGGCTGTCAACATCTGGGCTTTTCCTCAACCCTAACAGCTGGAGAAGTCACTACATGACTGTCAACATATGGGATTTTCCTCCACCCTAACAGATGGAGAAGTCACTACATGGCTGTCAACATCTGGGGGTTTTCTCCACTCTAACAGCTGAATAAGTCGCTACTGTGACACTAAATCAGATTATGAGACTTAAAGCACATATTACAACAAGAAACATGTTACAAGAACTATGTGACAGTACAGACCAAGGTTTCTGACTAAACATCAACAATGCTGTCAGAGGAAAAAATTAACAAAAGAGGAATAGAAGAGGAATATCATTATACCTTTTAGAGCAGGTAACAGGGCACATTGGGCAGAAAAACCCACTGATGCAACATATTTATGAAATACCTAGCTCGATTTTCTCCTTCATCTTAGCTGCTGTAAGATCTTTGAAACACATGACGAAGAAGTCCAATTTTTCAAACATTTGTTTCATCTTCTTTATGTCTTCTACACAGCCTTTTCTGTCAATGTTTTTTTCTTTATCCTTTCTGTCAAATTTCTCATTTCCAATAACCAGGGCCAGACCACGATACTTGTTTTGATCATAATAAGCCATGTTTCACACAACAAAGACTGGAACATGAAATAAATAAAAACATCATAGACAAGATTTCTGGCTAAAATAACAATACACATGTACATATTTATGTATTGACAACACAGTCGTAAAGAAAACATCTTTTTACAACAAAAATATTTGACATGGTCACACAATAATTGTTTGTCTTACATATTCATCTAGATTGAGCAGTGAATGAAAATATATCTATCTTGTCTAAAATAGATGACGTGTCTTTTTTGTTAATTTTGAACTTTGCATATTCTACTCTCACTTTTAGATAGTATTAACCCTAAATTTCTTCCGGCTTTTATGTATTTTTTAATATCTTTACAGCCAGCAGCACCTGATGTTAAGCTATGCTTGCCGAAACCACGGACATATAAACCATGGATTCGCAACAGGCTGATATGTGTGCTTAAACTTGTTTGAAGTCTCGGCTACGGCGAGATTTTTCATCCGAGAACTAACGATCGGAACACCTCTAAAAAATTACGAAATGATCCGAAATAATTGCGATGTCCGCCATCTTGTTTCTGAATCGAGAGAATTTGGCATTTTAAACCGCCGAAATCGTCATATTTACAACAGCTATACATTTCTTGATGGTATTTTATCTATTTTGTGTTTATTTTGTTGTTTGCTTGTATGCATTTTTGGTTCAATACTGAGTGGTAAGACTGAACGAGCGTCGTTTAATCGGATGAAATTTCGATTTTACAGGCGATCAGTAAAATCACAGACTTGGTTTATAAGTCCGTTATAAAATGTAATTATTCCTTACGTTATCTTGATTTATTTTGATTTCCGTTATTTATCATCTTTTAGTTGTAAAATCATTATAATACAAAATAATATTTGCACTTCTTCCGACTAAAATTTGTTGTATAGAAGTTCGGATATATGGTTTATATGTCCGTGCCGAAACGTAACAAGAACAAACATTTATCGTCTACATATTTATCATTTGGACTATCAGTAACGGTCACCTGACCCAACCTCACGTCAAATTCGCCCACCATCCCATGTCGAGCAAATGGTCAAGTTTTTTTTATCAATTTTAGTCCAAACATTGAGTCAAGCTCCTTTTATGTCGAGCTTGTGATAAATCAGAGTCACCGATCTGTAAAATATCTCATGACGAAGAAATAATGTTTCACTTACATTTCAATTGCTGATTATTCTTTATTACTGGTCTAAAAGCAATATACTTTGTTTCTTTTTTGATCGAAGTTCCTAGTTTCTGTTTCAGATTGTTTCAGATCACTGATCACGGTAACGACTAAGTGCCTGCATCGCCGTTTCTGAAGTATGTATAAACCGGGCGATACAGTATTCCGGTCTCATTCGATCTCATCCGGTCTTTAACGACCAGCATAATTTTACGAGGGACCTGGAACTAGTATAATAACCGATAACAATGATTAGATTCATATGCACCGAGATATATTAGAGTTCAAAGCGTGCAATTTTTAGCGCACTTTTGGATGAATTATTGGTTATCTATTAATCTGTCCTTTTTAACTACTTTTGTAAAATTGTCCGTTTTTTTGTGGATAATTTTCGTATACACTAGATCTTGATCGGTGTCTAACGGAGCGCTCGCAAGAAGGTACATGTATCTTATTAAAATAAAGAAGCTAGATATAAATATACAAATTGTTAATTTAACAGCGCGTTTTAGGGAAGAATTTGGAGAAATATTGACTTTTAAAGAACAATATTGAGGTGAAATATGGCTGTTGTTAATTAATTGGAATCAATACCTTGATTTTTAATCCGTAAAAATGTAAAATTTAACACAGTTACACTTGACTGAGTATACTTTCTAACATAGATATATGCTACAATTATGTAGAATTTGCATAAAATTAAATTAAAAGCATGTGGTTTGATATTCATCAGATAAGTTCTAATTAAACTGACATTGGATTAAGAGTACTGTATCTCTCAATGAAATTTGCAATAATCAATATACAGAAGAATAACAAAAAAAACACACGAATATGCGATAAAATATATACTTTCAGTATAAAATCTAAGCGCAAGTGAATTAAATTTCAATGATGGTAATCAGGGAATTGAATGCTATGTTATGCGTGAAAATAATAACCATGCCCGATCAACTAATTGTTACAATATTAAGAGTTCAATAACACTTTGGCAACCAAATAAATGAGTGTTAATCTATACCGTCGCTCTAACACATTTCAGCTGAAATAATAACAAGAAATATCTTTAAAAAAAGATAAACGGCGTTAATACATGTCTTCCGGTATGTTAAATGAAATAATGTTTTTGTTATATGTTGGAAAATAAATCCTTACAAAAAATTAAAACAGATCTACATATACATGTACTATAATCATGGACGTGTCTTATCTGGGTCATTTTATATATGCTGTTTTCTCGAAGATTCGTGCCCCCAAGCAGAAAAGTCATTGCAAGTTCATTCAGTACACATTTTACTTGCATATTTTTCATTTTAAACTAAAAAAACATTTATGTAAACCATTCCAAAGTCTGAAGCACCATTTATTATGTTTTGCAATGAAACATGTGCTCAAAACAGGTCAGTGATCTGGATTGTCTGGAAGCTTATTCGATTCGTGCCCCTGGGAAATCTGCTTCGTTCTGATTTGTAAACAATTTGATGACTTAAAAAGATGATTCAATATCCAACTGATAATGTTCGCACATCTTACGAAAACCCCATTTGGTGCCTCTTCTGTGCCAATATGATTGGTCAGATGTTACAAAGCCCACTTCGAGGACAACATTTCAACGTTAAATACAGCTACGCCGAATAAATATGAAAATAAAACCCAACGATTCCACATTCACATACTGGGGTGTTAGAGATGTTACGAACAATTGATGATTTGACAGACTGCATAAAGTACGGTACTCTCCTTTAGCATCGGGAGCTTATTACGATACCTTCATTAATGGTAGTGGAATCTAAGCGCTGTGTAGTAGTAAGCGACCGGGTACGTGTGTGGATTAACTGGGGTTTCCTATCTCCTATGTTTTAGTAGCTTTTAGAGCAACGTTTAGTATTGTTCAGGTTATGTTTAAACGAAAAAGGCGTTTGAGAGTTCCGGATTTACAGACTCAAATTATTTCATTTACGAAGGCCGGAAGGTAAAAATGAATTGAAGTAGTGTTGTTCTAGCAAAGCAAGATGCATTAGAAACTTTTTAGTAATTCCGAAAATTGTAACGAATATCACCTGAACCACGGACCAGAAAAGATAGATCAGTTGGACTTAGGTCTGATTTCATTTTGGAAAAAACACATAATAAGTGGGTGCTTCAGTCGTCTGTCTGAGAGTGTCTCCCAATCTATTTCATTCTCTCAATTATCCAAGAAAACAAATTTGGCAACCCCAGGTTCGAAACGAGCACATCATCTTGTACATTGTCGAGTTAATTAATTCGCACTTGGTGCAGTTGCTCCTGACAACAACAGCGTATTCAAGAATGAGTCTAATGAAGAAGATTGCTTTTTCTAGGAATTCATGGTCAAGTGTGAATCTTATTTTACGCATAATATTAACCATTGTCTACGCCTTTTCTACTATATATTTGATGTTGGAAAGCTAAAACAAATCATTTGAAAGGACATCATCGAGGTGTCTATGTTCAGTAACTTCAGGTATGTATTGTTATTCATTTGAACAGGATGTATTGGATATTAAATGTCTTGAAATAAGCGAACCGTTTCTGTTCCCACGATGAAATTGTTGGAATACCAAACTGAACAAGATTAGGAACAATGTCATGTGTTGAAATAAGACAAAGTAAGGGTCCTAAAGGTGATCCATGAGATACGCCAGCTTTTATAAAAGCGGCTTAGCCCAATTCGAGTTAGCTCCAAGAAAAACAAGACGTTAGTGTCTATTTAGCAGGTAATTTTCAAATCAAACAAGAGAAATTGTAATTCCAGCGTGCTTCACTTTACAAAGGAGACCTCCGGTATGCCAATCTGTGTCAAATGCCTCACCAATAGGAAACAACTTTCACTTCTATGTAATTATCTAGACCTTTACATAGAGTATTGTCAAAAAACGTTGATTATTTGTTGAGTCGCCTGGAACAAATCCTGTACAAACCTTGTACAGTAGAAAGAAAGCTAGTATCCTGAAGACGGTTCATACTGAAGAATGCAGAGTCTACGGCGGTTGTTACTTCCCCTGTTTATTAAGACCCCCGACCAAAATAAGTTATCTCCCTTTATACCGATTGACTTGACATCGATCAATATTGGAGATTTTGGATCAATATTGGATTTTCAAAGATCTAACCTATAGGGGCCTGATTTCAATATCGATTATTTAGGACTGCTGACATGAAGCTTTATACAATAGGCCAAAATGTGTATGATGATGGTCATTATGGACAATGTGCATTTTGTTATATTCTTTGTTTCTATTGGAAACAATCAATCAAATCAGAAATCGATATCGCCAGATACGACATTTTCAGGGGAGATAATTTTATCGATAAGCAGCGTTTCCAGCCCAATTGTTGAACATGTGAACACTTTCTCGATTGTATTTAAATATTAGATGGAACGATAGTCATTTGGTCGAGTTTCGTCATCTTTCTTGAACTTCTTGTGGACTGCGGAAACATGGGCATCTGTCGTTACATTTGATACTTCCGATAGTTGTAAATAAAAATTGATCAAAGTACTGAAGGCACAGTTGTATTTACTGCGTTGGAGAGCTGCTGAATTTTTGAAGAAGGTGAAGCCCCTTTGTTGATAACAACATATGTGTCTGTTTTAGTTGTACCATACTAGCTTCGCCATTCACAATCACCACGAGGAGTATAAATCTTATTCAAGTATGAAATGTTTTATTGCAGAAAGGAATGATGTTTTATCACGGCTTTCAAGTCTATATGAATGTTTATGTACTCATAGTTTGACAAGCCGCCGTGATTTTCTTCTAATTTGTATCAATAGCGCGCGGACCTGATAGAGAGCATAGCCTAGTGCGCGAGCGATTTTACTTTTACTTCGCTAATAGCAATGTTGTGTTTGTTAGTCCTAATTTACATTTAATTTAAACGTACACAAAAATTTTCGTCGACGTTATTGAATAATTTGTCTTTATCACATAATAATGAATGAGGATTTTAATCGAAATGAATGTAGTGTTGTCATTATCGACACTGTCCAGCTGACTTCGTTGTTTTATTATAAACAAACAAATTTACTTATATATAATACACATTAAGTACTATACAAATAAAATATTCAAGCTCAAATTCACAATTCATCTCCGCTTTGTGTTTGAACGTCATGTTTGTGGAAAGATTACCGAAAATCGAAAGTTTGACATTAATGATAAAAAAATTGACTCCGAACGTACGGACTTAAAATTATCTAACCAAACTAAACTCTCATTGACACTAACTGCCCGTCTCTGCCTAAAATCATAATGTAAAACACTTTTATTAACTAATGTAAAATTGTTTTGGCAGTTACATCAGTAAACATATGCAAATAACCTTTGATAAACAGTCACTATTTCGTGTTGCTAGGTTTGAGATGAATATATGAGACCCAGTATTCCATGCATTTGTGGAATGGAATACAGTCATGCCGAGGCATAGAGTTTAGACACTTACAGTAGCATGGACAATGGTGGTTCGATCGGTCTTTTATTACTACAAGGCCAATTTAATCTATGAACACATCGGATTTAACTTCGTTTTCAACCACACTTAATAAGTGCTATAATTGCAAAGATGTTTCATAACAGTGGTACTATATATAATTTCTATTTTCCACATATGTTTGTAATAATTTGATAATCAATCATTTGATAACATATTACGATAAGCTTTGGTCTTATAAAAACATGTGTACACCAGTGACCTTATGCATTTCCTTTTTTTCGGGCAAGCTGTATAACATTGATTTTGACCTACATTTTGACCAACCAAATCGGTTGTCCTCGAAGCGGGCTTTTTAAAATCTGACCAATCATATTTTCCCATAAGAGGTACCAAACGGGGTTTTCGTAACTTTGATGTGCGTTCGTTAGCAGTTCACATTTTGCCAGAAGTAGTTAATATGTTTAAGCATAATTATATGCATATATTAAATGACCCTGATAAGACAGGTCCATGATTATAGAATAATATAGATCCGAGTTAATTTTTTGTAAGGATTTATTTTTTAACATGTTCCAAAAAACATTATTTTATTTAATATACCGGAAGACACCATTCTAACTATGCCGTTTTACCTATTTCTTGTTTATTTATCTTTTGTTCTTTTGACATTCACATTAGAGAAATATTTGCCATTGAAAGTATGCCAGAATAGCGACAGCTTGAAAACAGTAGGACTGTACTGAAATAAATTTCTATTACGTTAATGTAACGTGTATTGTTATAGGTGAGCGTAAGGTTTTGTGTAGTTTGCGTATGCCCCCGGGGCACAAACATTAAATATGGAAACGTAAAATCCTGAACTTGGATAACATACTTTTGCTAATATATATTTCATTAAGCTGTCGGTTTTAACGCAATATCAAAAACTAAGTTGTTTAATTCAAACGACAGCTTTTCTTAGAAACGCTAGTGCTTTTAATGCTAATTCAAATTTATTGGATATAGAAATACACCTAAATATCGTCAGTTCTATTTCTGTGAAAGTCTTTTTGAAGTTATTAAGCAATCGTATATATGTGGTTTGGGAATTTGTTCACGTATTATCAAGGGAAATCACTTTAACCGACTTATGTTTTTAAAGTTTCTAAGACTGACCTCCCTGATTTTAAAGGGAACAAACATACTTATTTTTTAGTTTCTTAGAGTGACCTCCCCTGAGTATAAAGGGGAAATCACTCTGACAGACTTATTTTTAGTTTCTTAGCGTGACCTCCCCTGATTTTCAAGGGAAGTCACTCTTACCGACTGATTTTTTTAGTCTTCAAAAGTGACCTCCCCTGATTTCAAGGGAAATCACTCTTACCGACTTATTGTTTAGGTTATAAGAGTGATCTCCCCTTATTTTCAAGAGAAGTCACTCTTACCGACTGATTTTTTTAGTCTTCAAGAGTGACCTCCCCTGATTTTCATGGGAAGTCACTCTTACCGACTGATTCTTTTAGTCTTCAAGAGTGACCTCAACTGGTTTTCAAGGGAAATCACTCTTACCGACTTATTGCCTTAGTTCCTTAGAGTGACTTCCCCTAATTATCAAGGAAAATCACTCCAACCGACTTATTTTTTTGTTTCTTAGAGTGATCTCTCCTGATTATCAAGGGAAATCTTTTACCGACTAATTTTTATAAGTTTCTAAGAGTGACCTCCCCTGATTTCCAGGGGAAATCACTCTTACAGATTTGTTTAGTTTCTTAGAATGACCTCCCCTGATTTTCAAGGGAAATCACTCTTACCGACTAATTGTTTAGTTTTCAAGAGTGACCTCCCCTGATGTTTAAGGGAAATGACCCTGACTGACTTATATTTTAGTTTCTTAGAGGCCAGTTGTTTAACTGTTTAATATGTCACCTTCTGAAAATAAAGAATTTATTATTATAAAGCGATTGCACGATTATCGAAAATAATCGAACATTCGTCGCTAGACATCCGCCGTTGGCGACAAATCCATTATAAACTACAATAATCGATTATAATCGTAAATTTTGACTGAAGTTTTATTTCATAAAGATGATATTATATAAATTTTAAAGTTATAAATCCGGATATACTTTCAAATCTTAGATCTAGTCAATACATGTACAAAACATCTAGTCAATAGTAGTCAATTACATATTGAATGATAAAATATTCTTATGATATAAGAGTAATGTAAACCTCCATTGATGTTAAATGTAGCTAAAAGGTGATACATAAATTTATATAAATGAATTAAACGATCGGCAATACACTTATACTAAAAAGCTATATATTTCGATTATTTCCAATCCGATTATCGATTATGAGTTTTCAAACTGATCCGATAATCGATTATGTTTTTTTTCCGTTTATCCATCACTATTATTATATTATTATGTATATATGCCTCTTGTGCTTTTGGGGTGGGTATGTAATTAGTATATGGCAATTCACGCTCGACATCACTATTTGTTATTAAGGTAAGGCTTCATATGAATATGGCTTGGGATCTAGTCAATTCTAATCTTAGAATGATGGGAGTGGTAGATGGGAAGTAACTCTTATTTTGTTACTATAAAAGACACAGCAGTAGCTTCCCTTTCTATTACTTAGCGGATATACTGAGCTCAATTTACTCTTGTACCATGAGGATATTGCTTATAAGTATACAGTAAACCCTCAATAATGCGACCATACTTTGGACCCTTGAAAACTGGTCTTATTGTTGAGGTGGTCTTAATATTGAGGTTCTCTTTAAGTGAGGTTTTACTGTCCATGCTTTTTGTTTCACAATTGTGTGGTGTAACAGACAAAACATGTTAGACTCTAAATTTCATGAATTGTGTATTTTTTTCTGCACACTGTACATAGCACAAACTTTCGTGAATTAATTTGTATTTTTAAAACAAGTGGGTGGGGGTTGTGAACTGCATGACAGATTTATGAGAGCATCACAGTGTTCATATAAACACGCCTACATTATATATGTACTGTTACTAATGCACACTGCTAAGCAAATATTAAATTTCTTAACATCGGTTTAAAATAGTTTTTTAAATGCTGTTAATATCCTTATCCAGGTATCGTTCACAAACAGACAGACTTGGCAAATGGTCCGAGCTAAAAGGAATGTCATTTTAACATTATAACTGTGGGGAACAACCCCTTATTTATTTAATGATTGAAAAAAATATTGTTTTTTTTTTTAAATATGTGTAAAACAGAATGGATGTTGCATTACTCTTTGTAGTGATATTTAAATGGTTTTAGATACACACTTATATCTGTAAAGGTTTAGGAAAATTTACACTACACCAGTATGTTCATTATGCTTTTACTATGTTTAAACTTATATACGTTGACTGTCGCTGTCTCATCGCCTTGATCTGTGAAGGAGCAATATTACATTTGAAATTGAAGACGTTTTTGTTATACAATGTATTGAATTAATTTCCATTTGTCGTTGTGTGAATTTCAACTCTGAAGATAGTACCACCCCTGATTTCATATGATATTCAACTGGACTGCAATAAAAGACGATACGATATGTTTATTGACTGTAGCGGCAAGACATTCTGAACCTCAGCCAGTTAAATTGCACTATGTGTTCTGCTCCGTGGGTCTCAACGACAACAGCTTTCTTCACAAATTTCTCTGTCACTGACCTGGTTCGTCGGTGTGCGATATAATAATATGAGTTAATTTGCCTGCTTGCAAGAGAAGAAAGAGACGTTTATGTTCTGAAAGTTTTGTAATCATTCCGAAATAACGGACTGGTTAGATGCACCACAAGATGTAATGTAGTGTCTGTCTGCTGTAGCAGCATGTAAATAAACATTCAATAACATTTTATAACCATTTCTGAAGTTGATAACAGAATAAATATGAGTTTAGTTAAACATCGCATACTGCCGCCGGAACAGAGAACTTTAGTACGGCGTTGGCAAACATCGCCCAGAGAAAAGCCTTTGTATATTATGGTTTGTTTACATAACACATATTTACATTCTGAAACAAAATAGAGGGT
This sequence comes from Mactromeris polynyma, assembly GCA_032209605.1. Classification (NCBI taxonomy): domain Eukaryota; kingdom Metazoa; phylum Mollusca; class Bivalvia; order Venerida; family Mactridae; genus Mactromeris; species Mactromeris polynyma. The sequence goes on along the minus strand of JASFXZ010000031.1, from coordinate 6,377,256 downwards.
GATACTTGGAAACAAACCATAGGATGAAAAGTATCTGTTTAAGTTACAAAACTTCAATGGTCGGTTATGTTTATACTGTTGAATTAAAAACATATTTACTCCGTTATCAAATATATAGATCTAGATAAAGCCATAATTATATTGTTTACAAGTTGTAGCTCAATATAGAAACGCCAAAAATAGTGTGTGGTACTTATATAACACGTGCACCTATCCCTAGTAATTCATCAGTTGAAAGAAGTGCGATCATAAGAATGTTTACGTTTCATTAATTTGAGTTGATGACGTTGTTATGCGAAACCGTTTCTCATCGCGTTCTTTGATACATTCCTCCTACATCGCAAACACTGATTAGAATAAACCATAGCCCTCTGACAGCCATGTGGGAGTGACTGTATTTAATGACCGACAAGATGGTGACAAATTGCCGAGCGCATGTCTTAATTGTATGGGGAAATAACGCTGACCTTTTGACAATTTGCAGAATCAAATAAACGATTAAACCGGCAAAATATTGTAATGCAAGTTATATTTGTCTTTTTTCCATTCTTAATAAGGAATGGTATTTTTATGACAAAATCGTTTTTCGTTTCATTGGAGATGCAGATTCTGCTAGAAATAAGACATTACAATCCTTTACGTCTTGGAAGACACTGAGCTGTCACTGAAGCACTCCAGCATTTAGGCTATTTGATGTGTCATGATACACATCTGTAAATCGTTTCTATTCATGCTTAATGACGCTTAGTGGCATTCTCTGTTCGTAATCAAAACGATAGATTAGAAAACCTCTCCGATCTGAAACAAGTTCTTAATAAGGTCACGTAAACTCCCTGTCTGCCCTTTCGTTTTGATGTCGTTTTGATGTCGAATATATTACTTTTTATTCGCACACACGGCTTTGAGTTACGTCATTACTGGCTATAGAAAGAGGTTTTCCCCATTGTATCACATTATGTCTAATATTCATCACCACTCATGTGATAGCTTATTTCTGGTTAAATAGGTGTTGCAATACATAGGGGTGTCATTATTTTATGCCCCCCCCCCCCCCCATTAAAGAGATATGGTATGTAATGCGTCATATATAAGTCTCGCACATTTCTGTAAAAATATCATTTTTATTACGTATTGTTATTGTATGTTCATGTAAGAATGTGAAAACAAGAGCAAATATGCCTTGATGACCCTGGGTATGTCGATCCCTGAGTTGTACAGCCCAAAACGTGACACAAACACGTGTGGAGACTAGTCAATCTTCGCATAGATATTTGAATATTTTCTCATACAGTCATTATGAGAACACCGGCCCCGGTGTAGCGATTTCATTACCCCCGGGGATAACTTGAAGGTGATTCCAAGCTACCCCCTACGATTTCAGATTGCCTCCATGTTACCCTTAATTATGCTCCTCTATATACATTTTGAATTAAAAAAGAACAACATCACATGATATAAATAGAAATGTCAAGCATCAAAACAACAACATGATAACAACATCAGCTGCAGGAACGGCAACAACAACACTTACAACATAACAGCAGTGCAATTAACATTTTATTGATTTTTTATGCAGTTTGAGACTAGTTTTCCATTTTGTATGTTACATAAATTTTATTCAATTATTTTCATACTCGAATGAATGACAACACACGTCAAATAATACACAATTTATTACATTCAATATGATATATATGTAATCCATTAAAGTATATATGTGGATAAGATTGGCCGCTCAAGACAAACCGGATATTGCCCGTGGATGTCAGTGTAAATTATGTCGACCGGAAGGAAAACGGATGTTATATGCTATTTGATTATACATTGTTGCTTATATTTTTTATTACCTTTCGAGATGTACCACGCTATTTACCGTACAAGCCACGAGCCGCGGCTGTGTTACCAGACTAACTCAACTGTACGACGATCGACAACCAGATCCCGATCCCATCCACACCGGATACCACGTGAGTGAATGAGACCGCAACCCGGAGTCGATCGAATATACAGCATGCCAAGCATCACACGATGCAACAACGCAGGACCACCAACCGTGGCCGTATCATACCAACTTACACAACCAACTTACTTGGCCACACACCGTGGCATTACACAACCAACTTACTTTGCCACACACCGTGGCATTACACAACCAACTTACTCTGCCACAAGCGGTGACAGTGCGTGAATCAGCTTCGGTCCAAAGGTATCACGCAGCTATACTACAGCGTATAGCAATATAAGTAAGTAAAGCAACAACAACTTAGGAATTACCAATTACATGAGGGCAAAACCTATTACTATTAAATTACTAGCCAGCGGACACACTCACTGATCCACCGTATGATACCTTTCCGTAGTACATCGTAAAATCTCCAAATCAATTTAGAATCCCAATCAGAGGCCCCTCGTTCCCAAGTTGGATTCCCAGAAACGAGAAGAGGAGCCCTGATCGGTTAAACACATTTAAAATACATTAATTATTTAATTATAAAAGAAGAAACCTATTAATGATCCGTCTGCCTCCCGGTCGACAATTTTTTCTGGCTTAACTGTTAGAGCGACAATAAAATTATGAAGCCACCAACAAATACAATTAACGTTCACATATTAACATGTATCCTATAACATCAATGTAATATCAAAATCGTCTGGAGAGCACCATGAATGCCACAATGTATAGATAAAACACGAAAGTTACAAACACACGCGTAAATACCAGTCAGTACACTTCCAAATGGTAGAATTCAACATTTTCCAAAAAGTGTGTGAGTAAAAGCTGATGAATCACCTAACAACAAGTGCTGTTCCCCTGTGGTTGACGTATAGTACTTCAGAATTGCCACAGTTCCGTGAATAATAATTTCGTTACACAAAACACAAGTTCGCAGATGAAGCCATTCTAACACCAGTGGCAGATAACTGAGGTCGTTGTTCATTAGTCGTCGTGGCAACATCTCAATGTGTACTGTTTAGTGTATCACCATCGTGCTCTCAAAGTAAAGAAACTATCGATACCATGTCAACATAAGTTCCTCCAAAACATCCTGTAAAATATATATACTCAACAGCAATTATACCCGTCCTAATATGACATGAAACTGATATGTTATAAATTGATAAATTATTAAGCCTGTTATCCATGAAAACGCATGGCACTAAAACTGTTTTCGCCAAACCACCTAATGGGTTCACATATGGCATTGTTAACCAATAACTAATTTAATTACCAAACAGCTCCAATAAATAACACCATCTTGATATAGTAATATCAGATACAACATGTATAATAAACCATATCAATTACCAATATACAAACATCTAACGGTAAATCATATAATGGGGTGTGGCGGGAGGGATAACGATTCTAACACGACGGTCAGAAAATATTTCAGCAAGTGATAATGCACGGGATTTTTGCATTATATACTCCCCGTTGGTACCCAGCTTTGTTACCCTCGTACAATTTAAAAACAGAAACCAGCAAAACCGGTCGCCTATGACTAATGCGACGAGTACACAAGCCGGTGCGTAGCTAACGACGTTTCTGAAGGGGATCTCGAAAAAATAAATGAAATTATTTAAATTCTAAAATAATTTTGATTATTTTCATACTCGAATGAATGACAACACACGTCAAATAATACACAATTTATTACATTCAATATGATATATATGTAATCCATTAAAGTATATATGTGGATAAGATTGGCCGCTCAAGACAAACCGGATATTGCCCGTGGATGTCAGTGTAAATTATGTCGACCGGAAGGAAAACGGATGTTATATGCTATTTGATTATACATTGTTGCTTATATTTTTTATTACCTTTCGAGATGTACCACGCTATTTACCGTACAAGCCACGAGCCGCGGCTGTGTTACCAGACTAACTCAACTGTACGACGATCGACAACCAGATCCCGATCCCATCCACACCGGATACCACGTGAGTGAATGAGACCGCAACCCGGAGTCGATCGAATATACAGCATGCCAAGCATCACACGATGCAACAACGCAGGACCACCAACCGTGGCCGTATCATACCAACTTACACAACCAACTTACTTGGCCACACACCGTGGCATTACACAACCAACTTACTTTGCCACACACCGTGGCATTACACAACCAACTTACTCTGCCACAAGCGGTGACAGTGCGTGAATCAGCTTCGGTCCAAAGGTATCACGCAGCTATACTACAGCGTATAGCAATATAAGTAAGTAAAGCAACAACAACTTAGGAATTACCAATTACATGAGGGCAAAACCTATTACTATTAAATTACTAGCCAGCGGACACACTCACTGATCCACCGTATGATACCTTTCCGTAGTACATCGTAAAATCTCCAAATCAATTTAGAATCCCAATCAGAGGCCCCTCGTTCCCAAGTTGGATTCCCAGAAACGAGAAGAGGAGCCCTGATCGGTTAAACACATTTAAAATACATTAATTATTTAATTATAAAAGAAGAAACCTATTAATGATCCGTCTGCCTCCCGGTCGACAATTTTTTCTGGCCACAATAAATTTCCTAATTTATACCCCAAAAAATTCCTTATGTTTTAAAATGATATCTCTAATATAGTCTAGATAAAACTCTAGGCCTACATCGTTCAGGTGAATTCCGTCGTGACGGAAGAAACCGGTTTTGGAATCAATGTCAGGCACGCATATGTCATATTTGCCTAGACTTTTCACTAGTTGGTGCCCAATTCTGTTAACGCGCTGACGCTTTTTTTTTTCCATAGCGCTATATGTATACAACGCGCTACCCCAGACCCGTCTCTGTAGAATATCAAGCCAGACTAAGATGGCCTCGGGGAACGCGTTTCGTAGATAAACTAATTCGGTCCGGATAAGGTCTTTAAGGTGTAAAATGGATACAGATGACAAATCGTTGCCACCAAGATTGATAATAATAATTTTGGGATGAGGAGAAAACATAACTTTCATTTCTAATTCCCGTCTGAATGAGTTCCATCGTAGGCCTCTTATCCCCAGCCAGACAACTTCCGTCATTCCTAAGCGGAGATTTGTGTTTCCCAATTCCCGTCTGATACTCCCCGCGTCTTAGCATTATTGGTACAGCTCACCGATGGATGATGACCTGAGCACGTGGAACAAACATGTGGAAATTTACAATTCGGCCAAGAGCAATTACCCTTGTTAAATTCATTGCACGTGAAACTAGTAGGACTTGAATGATTTCTAGTATTGGACCAATTGGTCCCTTGTGCTGGCCTAAGTTGAACGCAACGCCACCATAGATCGTTATTTATTTTGGACCATGAGCTTGGGGTAATTGCTTGTCTTAGACGGAACTGCTCGTCATAAGTACGCCATGCAAAATTACCCTGACGTGACGCACAATCCCTAATGTTGAACATGTAATGTAACATTTCGTAAACTCTATCGGCATGGTTTGATAAATAAATAGATGCGTAAATGATGAAAGCGTTCGTCCATTTTTCTATATCATTAATCTGGTCTTTACATTCCTTTTGGGCTGATTCAATGTTCCCATCGCTATTCAATTTGAACACTGTACCTTTACAGAATTCGGACAGTTCTACCGCCCCTTTTAATAATAAAGCCAAATTGACATAGTCACCCTTAAAAATCTTCTGTTTTAGGGATGACGGCACATGAGCCGCTAAATCGTCGTCCGCCAAACGAATACTATTTAAAGAGCTGGTATTTGATACCGCACCTAGAAGTATTTGGTGGTCACAACAATTCCTTACGTTATTACGTTGGGACGGGTTGCCACACCCCATTAAGTCATTTGACATATGCTCAGCAGGAATGCCTGTATTCTCAGCATCCTCTGTAACATTTTGCCGTTGTAATACATGTTCAAAATCAACAACATTGTTATCAATATAAGCGGCATTACCTCCGCGTGCTTCCAAAGCACGTTCATCTAAGTTGTTTTCCTCCACCAGCTGTTGAGGTTCTTCTACCGCCGCCCGTCTACGTTTGCGTCCTCTAGCAGGCCTGGGAGGGGCAGGCTGTTCTGGTGGAGCCACTACCCGGTTCCGTAATACTCTCGCTGGTGGTTGCCTTCGCCTTCCAACACCACGTGGCATATTGCAAACTTTAAATTTACAGGTATAACGATTCTAACACGACGGTCAGAAAATATTTCAGCAAGTGATAATGCACGGGATTTTTGCATTATATACTCCCCGTTGGTACCCAGCTTTGTTACCCTCGTACAATTTAAAAACAGAAACCAGCAAAACCGGTCGCCTATGACTAATGCGACGAGTACACAAGCCGGTGCGTAGCTAACGACGTTTCTGAAGGGGATCTCGAAAAAATAAATGAAATTATTTAAATTCTAAAATAATTTTGATTAACTTGCCATTATTTCAAATAATCGAAAACTATCACATTAGTTCAATGGACGAGGGAATAATCGAAACTGCGCGGGGGTAATATAAATTTGCGTTCTGTTATCCCCGGGAGTATATGAAATCAATTTAAATCAATCTAAATGTATGAGGTCGACACTCGCCGCGTACATTTTTTCAAATGCACTTTATGGTATTTCGGTCGACCCGGTATGTCACTCGCTCACCATAAAGGGACTTTTGAAGCCGAAAGGGGAATGTTTACATGTCAGAAGAGCAGTATATGCCTAACAGAAGCCAAAGAAGGTCACTGCACAGTTCCAATGAGACCCATCGTACAGTTAAAATGTTCCTGGCACCCAACCAGTACTTTCCTGGAGTCTAACCGATACTTTCCTGGTTACATACCAGTACTATGTTAGATGGGAAACACTGAAAAACATTTTATGTTTTTACCCGGCTGTACGAGGGATCTAACCCACGACCTTTAAAAGACGTTTAAAATAGCCATGCATGGGATATTTATACACAGTAAAACAACACTTTGAGAAAACCTCGAAAATTATTAAGATCCGTATTTTTATATTTTAACTTGATAATCAGGACACCTCATTATTCAGCACAGCTTTCTTCAGAACCAGTAGTGTTACTATCATCAAGGTTAACTGTACAACACAGCTTTCTTCAGAACCAGTAGTGTTACTATCATCAAGGTTAACTGTACAACACAGCTTTCTTCAGAACCAGTAGTGTTACTATCATCAAGGTTAACTGTACAACACAGCTTTCTTCAGAACCAGTAGTGTTACTATCATCAAGGTTAACTGTACAACACAGCTTTCTTCAGAACCAGTAGTGTTACTATCATCAAGGTTAACTGTACAACACAGCTTTCTTCAGAACCAGTAGTGTTACTATCATCAAGGTTAACTGTACAACACAGCTTTCTTCAGAACCAGTAGTGTTACTATCATCAAGGTTAACTGTACAACACAGCTTTCTTCAGAACCAGTAGTGTTACTATCATCAAGGTTAACTGTACAACACAGCTTTCTTCAGAACCAGTAGTGCTACTATCATCAAGGTTAACTGTACAACACAGCTTTCTTCAGAACCAGTAGTGCTACTATCATCAAGGTTAACTGTACAACACAGCTTTCTTCAGAACCAGTAGTGTTACTATCATCAAGGTTAACTGTACAACACAGCTTTCTTCAGAACCAGTAGTGTTACTATCATCAAGGTTAACTGTACAACACAGCTTTCTTCAGAACCAGTAGTGTTACTATCATCAAGGTTAACTGTACAACACAGCTTTCTTCAGAACCAGTAGTGTTACTATCATCAAGGTTAACTGTACAACACAGCTTTCTTCAGAACCAGTAGTGTTACTATCATCAAGGTTAACTGTACTACATAACGTATGAAAACTTTCACGTATGCGACATTCGGGTTATTCAACACGTTTATTAGGAGCACTGGGACGTTCAAAGCGGCGTTAAAAGATACATTTTCCCAGAAACTTTTAATATTACATTTTCATTAGGTATAACGGGAATCGACATTTCATTTAAGTACCCTTTCATGACACCATCTTATGTATTCTGCCACGTAGACGGGATTATACGTAGACACTACACGTCCAAAGATCACTAAGGGAAATGTCTGATTTTAGTGTTTTGTTTTTAAGTAGGCCTTTGCAACTGAACTTCCCAAAGGAATACTCCTGCTCTGTTTTAGTGTAAGTATTTGTACAAACACAATGTAATGAGTAGACAAATTGATTAATTCTATGAATAGCGCACGATGATTCTCAACTGCATGTGCAATAAGATAGTATGGCTCAATGTTTACGGAAACTTCGCTATAATCAACGGTCGTCGGACTTGAAGACTGCGTGACATCAACAGCACCATGGATCAGTATGTTGCCAGACGTAAGACTTGTCTGAAATTAATAGTTCTTTACTCAGTAATCCGTGCAAGAAGTAATCTGGAACATTTGATTCGATAAACGAATTTGAAGGTTAAGATTTGTTGTGCAACCTTGATAAACATGCCGAGATGTTACGATTTCTGGTCACTCGACGTCCAAAATGGATTTCGGTGCAAATAGAAAAAACCTGTTAGTACGGCTGCATCGAACAAGACCGACCGTAACGTTAAATGGTCAAAGTTTAGGTCGATATCTTGTTTAACGTAATACAGACTGATCTTGATTAAGACTATTTACATTTTGAATATTTTGGCACGGTATTCAATGTAAACATATCTTGGTATGAACCAGCTTTATTTTTCTTCAATGCAAAGTTTTGTTGTTTAATACGAGTATTAATTTGCTTGGATTAACTGCTACAAATAACGTGTTTGGATCGCACTGATACATTTACCCAAACAAACGGCACGTTGCGTACGGATATTCTCACGAATACTAAATACTGTTTGTTGAATGGTTAGTTAACCTAGAAAATTAGTTCTTATTTTAGCCCTCTGATAAAACAGGGCTTATTTTTTGCAATTATTTATTGACAAGTATCGTTAATTAATACAATACAGTACAATACAATATCATGTATTGCATATAACATTTTACAATATTTATAGGAAACAAAAGTCAAGACAACTATACAATTACAATACACGGATTTTCAAAGAGTATCACAAATTCAACATCATTTTCATACATTTGTTTGTTTTCTACATAAATTGGCAAAGTAAATAAATTTCGCAAGATTACATATTGTTTTTGTATTTTTGCACATAATAGGCGTAATTTTTTGTATGTTTGGCCATGTTTAATAATAACCTTTCAAGTATTGAATTCTAAGATTTCTGTATTTTGGACAAATTAGTAGAAAGGGATATTCATTTTCTATTATATTTAAGTTACAATTATTACAAATTCTTTGAATTTTATGTTGATTTGGATATATTTCCGCGTTCAATTGCCAAGTCGTGAGAAGAAGTTCGAAATTTGGTTAAAGCTATTTTGATTTTTTTTATAATGAACTTAAATATAGTTCCATCGAAAATATATATGTTTTAATAATACATATCTAATATTCGTTGCTTTAATTTGTTATAATCAATTGACATGTCGTATTGGTTTTGCCATATGAATGACAACCCACATTACACTAATGATGAATGACAAACTAGAGGCGGTTGGTTCGAACTTCGGGGGGGGGGGGCATGATCTCCATGGCAATCTGGCTGAAGATACGCTGAACAATAACCCAGATTAGTACTAGTTGGTAACCCAGGAACACTGGTGAGATCAACTGACCATCGTATATAACTGAAATACTGTCGAAAAAAGGACTAAATCCCCAACACCAAACATATTGTGTTCTGTCAGATTCTTTGACGAACTCAATTCTCAAATCTGTACATGAGCTGTGACACGACACAACCTGTATACGGGACCAAAATGTCCATTTTCATTTTTTTTACATTTTCTAACATATATAATTTTCTACTTTCATTTAATATCAAAATAATTAAAATGAACGTCTACTTTTCTCAAGTTTTTATAGCAACTAGTTTTAGTTGCAAAAGTAAGCTACAAAATGTACATGTCAGAATGTACATATAATTAATTGTTAAAAACATATATTCTGCTCTTCAAATGAAAAAGACAACAACAAATTATACAATACTTATAAACATCTCCTCGTTAGGCGTTAAAATGTATTATTATCAGGAATATCTCGCCAGTCTGGAAGCTTTAAACATAACCGATTTGCATTATCTGGAGTACCTAATAGCGTTCCAAGAAATCGAAGCTCGCCCGGGTTCGATTCCCGAGTTGGGCAGATTATACTTTTCCGTGAAATTGGCTACGGTCACGTCCTCCACATGTGGACAGTTGTCAGTTGTTTGCGGTAGAGCAAGTTAGCACTGGTTGATACTTGATGCCAGGAAAACTGGTTAAGTCAACTGACCGACATATACGATTGAAAAATTGTCGAAAAAACGACGTAAAACCCGATGAACATCGATGAAATCCAAGAAATCGACGAGAAAAAAACACTAGTATAAAATACAAATGTGCTATTTATAAAACAGTAAACAAGTCGAGATTAATACAAACTATTGTCTCAAATGAGTGTATAATTCACTTTAAACTTTTAAGAACAGGATTAGTGATATTAATTTAAAACCACGTATGCACGTGTGGCCCACTTGCAGTGTGATTTATACTGATACGATGAACTAAATATAGTCGTATGTTTATTTCATAAACCTATCTGATATAAAAAAAAAAAATAAGTATACCACGATAAGTTGAGAGTGACGTCATGCAATGTTTACATGGTTTGACCACCTTTATTGATCAAAATAGGTAAATCAAATAACAAGCAAAACTATTTATTGTGATAATGATTTCGTTAAAGTAACAGCCGTGATAGCTCAGATGGTAGCGAGTCCTTGCAATGCTAATTAAGCTTTTTAGTTTTGGGTCCGAGTTCGAGATCATCGGGAGGTAGTTTTTTTTCATTACAATAATATTATTATATATTTCGTTGGTCATCTACAGTTGTACTTACATGACTTATACTAATAAATGTTCGCGCTCGAATATCATTAATTAAAACATTGTATAGCATGATTGTGTATTTATAAGCTATTTACTATTAACGATATGGTTTCATGATTTTTAAAGTGCACAATATCATCGTGCAGTAGATTTACATGTACATTTATCGCTACACACTCACAGTATATGAAACAAAGTTGATATGGCTACTTCGAAAAACGTAAGGGGTTCAAATGAACAATTTAGCGACGACGCTATAGCCTTCATTAAACACGTTTGATTTAACGAAAAATCAATAAGACGATAATAAAAATAAAATAAAAAAATGAAACGGACAGACCCGACAAACAACAAGTAATTGACGAGCACTGATTAAGGGATAAAATTCATATTGTCCATAAAAAAGGGGAGGTAGGAATGTGGCTCGAACTCAAACCCTATCTATTGGTCAACGTTACTAGTCAGAAGCGCTACCAATTGAGCTATCGCTACTGTCTACTTTGAGCGATGTTTCATAAACATTTAATACTAATCCTGAAGATAATAGGCATGATAATGACCGTAAGCTGCTTTACATGTATTGGAAAGTGGGTATGGTCGTGTTTACTATCGACTTATCTTAACTGAGTTATATTACAGTATGTATTTCTCTTATTTAATCCGCATGTTTCACGTACTAAACTGGCACGTAAACATTGTGACCTTTCGAATGTCATATTCTGTTATACCCCGCCCCATGTTCACGAAGGATCAACTGATCTGTATCAACTTGACCCATACAAATATTTGCCATTTTCATGAAGCGATTGAACACTTTTTGCAGTACTTCTCATAAACATACACAAACATACCTTTAAATCTTCTAATTAACATCGTAAAACATAAAAAACTCCACCAAGATGTTGTTAATTAAATTGTTATACTTATATGACTGATACTGATCTAGATCAAATCGGGATCTATTTTCAAAAATCGGTCATAACCTATTAATTTCCACCTTTATCTTAATAAGCATGACATTTGAATTTATTGTCTCAAAGTTTTGCAGGATGTCCATATCTGTCACAGTATGTAAACAGATTTATCTTTGAATAATTTTGTTTACAAAGTTTGAAAGATCTTATATTATGATCTTGATCCAGATGCTGAAAACTGATTACGAGTATTTAATAACACGGGGCCTGATGTCATATTCTGTTATACCCCCTGGTGTCATATTCTGTTATACCCCCTGGTGTCATATTCTGTCATACCCCTTACTGTCATATTCTGTTATACCCCTGATGTCATATTCTGTTATACCCCCTGGTGTCATATTCTGTTATACCCCCTGGTGTCATATTCTGTTATACCCCCTGGTGTCATATTATGTCATACCCCTTACTGTCATATTCTGTTATACCCCTGATGTCATATTATGTTATACCCCCTGGTGTCATATTCTGTTATACCCCCTGGTGTCATATTCTGTTATACCCCCGGATCTCATATTATGTCATACCCCTTACTGTCATATTCTGTTATACCCCTGATGTCATATTCTGTTTTACCCCCTGGTGTCATATTCTGTTATACCCCTTATGTCATATTATGTTATGCCCCTGAAGTCATATTCTGTTAAACTGTTTTTACATATTTGGTAAGGAATTACTTTCTTGCTGACGAAAATAGTTTGATTTCACCGAATTGGACATCATTTGCAACAAATACGACCTTAAACCTTGACTTGCTTCTAACAAATTTCGCTGTCACGGAATGACTCTATGCTTACAACATATTTTGGTGTATTGAAACCTACTGTTAATATCAAACTAACAGAAGTTCTTTTTGTAATTTGAAATGCAATTTAGGCGGTTTAAAAAAACTATATAGCAATCGGAGAAGAGAGAACAGAAATGTTATGCCGCTGTAAGTTATACAACTTAAGGAAACTTAATTTGAAATATATTTAAAAATAGGAATTAATACTCCACTCACCTTTGTTCACACCACAATTCATCTGTGTGGCGAGTCCTTAAATAACAATGAATGAAACAATAACTTCTTTTTTTTCTGCATTCACAATAGTGACTAGGTTTGGCAATTAATACAAAAACGGACATTACTCTTTTACGCTACAAACTATAAAAGTGACATTGCTGACAAGATAAAATGACATTTATGTAATACTGATGTTTTGTTGTATTGTATGGGTTATACGCCGTTTCTTAACAGTATTACAGTTATATACGGCGACCAGTTGACCTGCCAAGCGTTCCTGGTTAACCAGCCATTACTAGCCTGCTCCACCGTAAGCAACTGTTAACTTCTCCACATAAATCAGAGTTAGGCGCGTTGTTGTCACTTTGAAACTTGTTAACCTGATTTGATAAACAAGTAATTAAATTGTCCAGTTTATACATTTTATTTAACTGGCTGTTGTTGAGACTAATTTGGTAAATTTTTTAGTTGTCAGTTTGGTGTTTTGATAGCCAATGCCTTTTTGCTTCCGTCAAGCACAAGTCTAGCACAAAGTGACTGTGTTCAAGACACACACGTACAGTAAAACCTCAATAATAAGACCACCCTTTGGACACTTGAAAAATTGTCATAATAATGAGGTGGTCTTAATATTGAGGTTGAGTAGATCAAAACAGTAAAAAATGGACTTGGAAATTGCGTCCTTAATTTGGGGTGGTCTTAGTATTAAGGCGGTCTTTAAGTGAGGTTTTACTGAACAGAACAGAACAATTCCTTTTTTTTACATTTCACACAGATTACAAATGTAATGACATATGTACATAAAATAACATAATTACATAATGGTATAGGTAATGGCGTTACAATTTTGTTTATTGGATGGTGATTAAATTTGGGTTTTTGTTGTTGTTGTTTTTGTTTTTTACTTGATGGGGATTGCGATTCCATATACAAACTTGAAACTTGAATTTTACAAACAAAAAATAAATAATTATAATAAAAAATAAAAGTGTGTATGAAAAAACATTATGAAAAATCATTTGGCAGATATCTACTGTATTATATTATTATGCTTTATCTCGACAGTTACACTTTATACGTTATATGCACTCTGGCATTTCTGTCGAATAAACGAGGTTCGACTGTACTAGCTTCATTGTCATTGATGAGTCAGTTTGTTGTTCAATATCCAATTTTATACAAAAAATTAAATGTTTGATTTGAGAATGATCTCGATCTCCCGAAGCATCTCAATCTGAGCAAAATCTCAAATATCGTCTCAGCTGAGACCGGACTCAAAATTGGTGTCACAAAACGAAACAAGAAATATCTTGAAAAAAGATGGTCGGCGTGTTAAGGTTAAGATTTGTTGATAAATGCCGTGATGTAAATTCACCGAAATTCAGTGGATTTCGGTACAGTAACGTATCCTTTATCGAGAGATGGTTAACCAATCCGCGTCAAGGTTACAAACGTTGGTCGATTGAAGAGAAATTGCCTTGGTGTTTAACGTAAGATTTGATTCGTTTACGCAACACTGATATGCAAATAGCAAAACCACGCTAGTACGGCTGCGCCGAAAAAATGAAATTGAGATTTGTCCTAATTGAGATTTTCTCATTGTTATTTTCTGCATGTTAATGCTGCCGTCGGAAGTGCTCTTTAGTGCAAAAGGTACGTTTTGTGCGTGTCGTCTGCGTCAAAATTTCGCGTTATACGTCATATCGATAATCATTGAATGTGATAAGAAATTCAAGACCGCCAATTGGACGGACAGAGAGAAGTTGTTGTTGGAGAAGGGGGTAAAGGGGGGAGAGGATCTTGGAAAGTGAGCTGAGATTTTTCTCATTTTTTTTAAGAGATGCAAATTGAGATTTGTCTCAAATTCTGATTCAGATTTTAGCCAAATCTCAAGATTGAGCTGAAATTTCAATTTGAGGTACTTTGGGAGATCGGAGCCAGATTACTCATTCTACTAACGGTAAAAATCAACAGTGACAATGAGTAGCCATACGTTTACATAGAAGCGTTTATTTATTATAGTGTCACCCCTATTTAATGTGCCAGTCATTTCTGACACCTACTTTCTGAGCACATTAACTTCCCGATTCATATCCTTTAATGCCAGGCACCACACAGGTAGGCGCACGGTAACCAGCATTTAACTAGCTGGCGGCTCACCAACTGGCCACATCAGAACGGACCCTTACCGGGATTCGAACCTTCGACCTCCCGCCCCAAAACAGATGCCTTTACCACTCGACCACAGGAGGCGGTCTGGTATGATAGTGCGGTAGCCTTCCCAATCTCGACAATGTTACTAAACTTATCTGCAACTCAAGCTTTGCCGAACAAACTTATTCTATATATCATGACCACCATTCGCAACGAACCAATGATGAATAAGTTGAATACATTTTGTATCATCGTATACTTCAAACTAGAAACGATACAACCATGTCGGGTCCCTGTGAGACAAGCTCTGCCATTAATCATAGTAAGTAATAATATAACTTTTTTCGCTAACACAATATCTTTGAAGTGGTAATACGTGAAATTTCTACAAGAAGGTATTTGTTGCATTAAACGTTGTTACATATATCTAATGAACCAATCAGTAAGCACTTATACCTTGCATCGTCTATGTGTATACGTTTTACTTTCCAAATAACATGAAAATTCGACTACCTTCGATGTACGCTATATGCAATACACTATCATAGCAATCCATTCAGTAATCATAAAGCATATACACGTGCATTTCGCCCATGTTACCCGTATCGGTATACATGTCTGAGCTGATGTTGTAGGAAATGTTATGTAGTCAGGGCCCGATCTCTCAAAATATCTCAAATATAAATCTCATTTCAATGCGAGATTTTGCTCAAATCAGAGTCTGAGTTTGAGTCTCATTTTGGATCTCTTGAACATTTTCAGAGTAAAACCATCTCATCTTTCTGTTACGTAATATCCATTTTGAGTATAGTCTAACATTTTAAAAAATCAACAATTTGAGACAATATTTGAGTTGAGATTTAGCTCAGATTGAGATGCTTCTGGAGATTGGGACCAGGGCCTATCTGCACGCAGAAATCAAATGACAACACAGGAGCTGTATTCATATAACACAACCATATATTTTGTCTACAAAACCATTCTATAACGTTCCAAGCTTTTTTCGAAGTTATGCTAATTTAGTTTAGTTGAAACTGATTTATTTCGGATAAACTGCATTTTTCCACACTGTAGCGCAATCGTAAGTATGAACGACGCCGATGCGCAGGAAACGGTGACGTCATGACGTTATTACCAATGACGTCGGTTGCGCAACTAACGTCATATATAAAAACGAGATTACATAGCAAGCGCACGGAAATGAAGAGCTCCATGAAAATGCGAACAGAAGACAACATTAACGATTCAAGAATGCAGAAAACTGTAGGGGACTTTTTCACGACTGTAAGAAGTCTACCGGAAGTTGCATTGAATGCGAGGATAGAACCTGCATTAATTTTACAAGATATATCAGAAGAAGAGTTCAAGCCAGCTGTAGAGGCCGTCATTATGAAGCAGTATTCACATGGTGATGTTCAGTCTGTTGTAGAGAATTGTGTAGAGAATTTTTACAGCAACCACTACAGAGAATGTCCATTGACAATTCCACCAAACATGAATGGTAAAACATCTAATTATATATTTTCAAATTATTTATTAAACTGGTTTTATGGCATTGAATTCACAACATAGAAACAACATTAACACATATATTTCAATTATAAATACAATATGGAAATGGTTATCATACTAAAGTGTTATTATCTGATTACACAATGGATACATCTCTTCTCGATCTACTTTGATTTAAGCGAGTCAAATTCAAAACGGTTAGTTGAAAATAATTTGTTGCTATATAGATATTTAACTTTAGCAGGATTCACCAGCGTCACAAGAAAGTTATTGCCCGTATCTGTTGCACTCGAGACTGAGGTTAGGTTTAGTGTTAATTTTCTCTAATTACAGGTCTGGTAGGTAGCCGCATCTTTTGGGACGACACTAAAAGTTGTAGAAAAGGTCTGTACGACTTCTGTACCCCAGAAACCAAAGACCAGACACTGACGGCAGTCTTCTTCCCAGCCAAACAACTCAATGTTAACCGTTTCTATCAGATACCGAGCAATGATCCAGCATCGATATCGTTAATGGCACAGTATCTTTACGATCAGATGGAGGAACTTTCCAAGATGAAAACAAGAGTTGAATGTGCTGGAACCGACACCGGTCACTGTAAGAGAGAAATGGAATCACAGGATGTACACAAGGGGAAGATAACTGCGTGGAATAAACAAGAAGATGTACAGATGAAGAAGAAGAGTTTAGGATCACGCGTGATGAGATGTCTCAGAAGATTGTGCTGCTGTGTTGGAAAGAATGGTGATGAGTAGATTTGGTGAGGGAAAATGTTGGATTGATGTTGAGATTTTATTGCTGCTATACAATATTGAATACAAGAAATACAAAAATGTATTCAAACCTAATATACTGTAGTTCGGTTTTTATTTCCCTTATATATATCATATTTAAAATATATAAGAGCCGTGAACCAGGGAAAAATAAAGTATTTTTAAGATTTTAGTTGATTTTTAATTTCCTATCATCTGACACTGAGTATTGGTTCAAAGACATAGGAAAAGCTTATATTTCGTCATTCAATGATGTAAATAATGTTTTATTTAACACTTTATTTTTCCTGAACACAAAACTCTTTTTAACGCTGTATTCAAAACGGTGTTACATATGTTATGTCATTGATGTATGTTAAACTGTTTTTGTATATTTGGTAACGAATTACTTTCTTACTGACGAAAATAGTTTAATTTCACCGAATTGGACATCATTTGCAACAAATACGACCTTAAACCTTGACTTGCTTCTAAGAAATTTCGCTGTCACGGAATGACTTTATGCTTTGCACATTTTTTGGTGTATTGAAACCTACTATTGATATCAAACTAACAGAAGGTCTTTTTGTAATATGAAATGTAATTTAGGCGGTTTAAAATAACTATATAGCAATCGGAGAAGAGAGAACAAAAATGTTATGCCGCTGTAAGTTATACAACTTAAGGAAACTTAATTTAAAATATATTTAAAAATAGGAATTAATACTCCACTCACCTTTGTTCACCCCACCATTCATCTGTGTGACGAGTCCTTGAATAACAATGAATGAAACAATAACTATTTTTGTTTTCCTCCATTCACAATAGTGACTAGGTTTGGCAATTAATACAAAAACGGACATTACTCTTATACGCTACAAACTATAATAGTGACATTGCTGACAAGATAAAATGACATTTATGTAATACTGATGTTTTGTTGTATTGTATGGGTTATACGCAATTTCTCAACAGTATTACAGTTATATACGGCGACCAGTTGACCTGCCAAGCGTTCCTGGTTAACCAGCCATTACTAGCCTGCTCCACCGTAAGCAACTGTTAACTTCTCCACATAAATCAGAGTTAGGCGCGTTGTTGTCACTTTGAAACTTGTTAACCTGATTTGATAAACAAGTAATTAAATTGTCCAGTTTATACATTTTATTTAACTGGCTGTTGTTGAGACTAATTTGGTAAATTTTTAGTTGTCAGTTTGGTGTTTTGATAGCCAATTCCTTTTGGTTACCGTCAAGCTCTAGTTTAGCACATATTGAGTGTTTTCAAGACACACACGTACAGTAAAACCTCAATAATAAGACCAACCTTTGGACACTTGAAAAATTGTCATAATAATGAGGAGGTCTTAATATTGAGGTTGAGTAGATCAAAACAGTAAAAAATGGACTTGGAAATTGCGTCCTTAATTTGGGGTGGTCTTAGTATTCAAGGCGGTCTTTAAGTGAGGTTTTACTGTGTATATTATTATGATTTATCTCGACAATTACCCAGTTTCTTACACATTATACGTTATATGCACTCTGGCATTTCTGTCGAATAAACGAGGTTCGACTGTACTAGCTTCATTGTCATTGATGAGTCAGTTTGTTGTTGAACAAGAAATGAAATATTTGATTTGAGAAAGATCCCGAACTCCCGAAGTATCTCAATCTGAGCAAAATCTCAGCTCAAAAATCGTCTCAGATGAGACCGGACTCAAAATTGGTGTCACAAAACGAAACAAGAAATATCTTGAAAAAAGATGGTCGGCGTAATTTGAAGGTTAAGATTTGTTGTGCAACATAAAAAAATGCCGAGATGTTACGATTGGTGGTCACTCCAGATCCAAATTGGATTTCGTTAAATTCACAGAAATTCAGTGGATTTCGGTAGAGTAACGTATCCTTCATCGAAAGTTTAACCAAACCGAGTCAAGTTTACAAACGTTGTTCGGTTGAAGAGAAATTGCCTTGGTGGTAAACGTAAGATTTGATTGGTACGGCTGCGCCGAAAAAATGAAATTGAGATTTTACTTAATTGAGATATTCTCATTGTTATTTTCTGCTTGTTTAAGCGGCCGTCGGAAGTGCTCTTCAGTGCAAAAGGTACGTTTTGTGCTTGTCGTCTGCGTCAAAAGTTCACGTTATACGTCATATCGATAATCATTGAATGTGATAAGAAATTCAGGACCGCCAATTGGACGGACAGAGAGAAGTTGTTGTTGGAGGAGGAGGTAAAGGAGGAGAGGATCTTAGAAAGTGTAGGTGCACGGTAATCAGTATTTAACTAGCTGGCGGCTCACCAACTGGCAACATCAGAACGGATCCTTATCGGGATTCGAACCTTCGACCTCCCGCCCCAAAACAGATGCCTTTACCACTAGACAATGGGAGACAGTCTGGTATGATAGTGCGGTAGCCTTCCCAGCCTCGACAATGTTACTAAACTTATCTGCAACTCAAGCTTTGCCGGACAAACTTATTCTATATATCATGACCACCACTCGCAACGAACCAATGATGGATTAGTTGAATACATTTTGTATCATCGTACACTTCAAACTAGAAACGATACAACCATGTCGGTTCCCTGTGAGATAAGCTCTGCCATTAATCATAGTAAGTAATAATATAACTTTTTTCGCTAACACAATATCTTTGAAGTGGTAATACGTGAAATTTCTACAAGAAGGTAAGTATTTGTTGCATTAAACGTTGTTACATATATCTGATGAACCAATCAGTAAGCACTTATACCTTGCATCTTCTGTATGTATACGTTTTACTTTCCAAATAACATGAAAATTCGGCTACCTTCGATGTACGCTATATGCAATACACTATCATAGCAAACCATTCAGTAATCATAATTCATATACACGCGCATTTCGCCCATGTTACCCGTATCGGTATACATGTAGCTGATGTAGTAGGAAATGTTATGTAGTCAGGGCCCGATCTCTCAAAATATCTCAAATATAAATCTCATTTCAATGCGAGATTTTGCTCAAATCAGAGTCTGAGTTTGAGTCTCATTTTGGATCTCTTGAACCTTTTCAGAGTAAAACCATCTCATCTTTCTGTTTCGTAATATACATTTTGAGTATGATCTAAAATTTAAAAAAATTAACAATTTGAGACAATATTTGAGTTGAGATTTAGCTTAGATTGAGATGCTTCTGAAGATTGGGACCAGGGCTTATCTGCACGTAGAAAAAATAACAAATTTGAGTGGTTTCTGAAATCAAATGACAACACAGGAGCTGTATTCATACAACACAACCATTTATTTTGTCTACAAAACCATTCTATAACGTTCCAAGCTTTTTTTCAAAGTTATGCTAAATCAATTTAGTTTAAACTGATTTATTTCGGATAAACAGCATTTTTTCAACACTGTAGCGCAATCGCAAGTATGAACGACGTCGATGCGCAAGAAACGATGACGTCATGACGTTATTACCAATGACGTCGGTTGCGCAAGAAACGATGACGTCATGACGTTATTACCTATGACGTCGGTTGCTAACGTCATATATAAAAACGAGATTACATAGCAAGCGCACGAAAATGAAGAGCTCCATGAAAATGCGAACAGAAGACAACATTAACGATTCAAGAATGCAGAAAACTGTAGGGGACCTTTTCACGGCTGTGAGAAGTCTACCGGAAGTTGCATTGAATGTGAGGATAGAACCTGAATTAATGTTACAAGATATATCAGAAGAAGAATTCAAGCCAGCTGTAGATGCCGTCATTGTGAAGCAGTATTCACATGGTGATGTTCAGTCTGTTGTAGAGAATTGTGTAGAGAAGTTTTACAGCAACCACTACAGAGAATGTCCATTGACAATTCCACCAAACATGAATGGTAAAACATCTAATTATATATTTTTTTATTATTTTTTAAACAGGTTTTATGGCATTGAATTCACAACATAGAAACAACATTAACACATATATTTCAATTATAAATAAAATATGGAAATGGTTATTATACTAAAGTGTAATGATCTAATTACACAATGGATACATCTCTTCTCGAGCTACTTTGATTTAAGCGAGTCAAAAATTCAAAACGGTTTGTTGAAAATGATTTGTTGCTATATAGATATTTAACTTTAGCAGGATTCACCAACGTCACAAGAAAGTTATTGCCCGTATCTGTTGCACTCGAGACTGAGGTTAGGTTTAGTATTAATTTTCTCTAATTACAGGTCTGGTAGGTAGCCGCACCTTTTGGGACGACACTAAAAGTTGTAGAAAAGGTCTGTACGACTTCTGTACCCCAGAAACCAAAGACCAGACACTGACGGCAGTCTTCTTCCCAGCCAAACAACTCAATGTTAACCGTTTCTATCAGATACCGAGCAATGATCCAGCATCGATATCGTTAATGGCACAGTATCTATACGATCAGATGGAGGAACTTTCCAAGATGAAAACAAGAGTCGAATGTGCTGGAACCGACACCGGTCACTGTGAGAGAGAAATGGAATCACAGGATGTACACAAGGGGAAGATAACTGCGTGGAATAGACAAGAAGATGTACAGATGAAGAAGAAGAGTTTAGGTTCACGCGTGATGAGATGTCTCAGAAGATTGTGCTGCTGTGTTGGAAAGAATGGTGATGAGTAGATTTGGTGAGGGAAAATGTTGGATTGATGTTGATATTTTATTGCTGCTATACAATATTGAATACAAGAAATACAAAAATGTATTCAAACCTAATATACTGTAGTTCGGTTTTTATTTCCCTTATATATATCATATTTAAAATATATATAAGAGCCGTGAACCATGGAAAAGTAAAGTATTTTTTATGGTTTTAGTTGATTTTAAATTTCCTTTATCAGACATTTTTATTTTATAATTGCGTATATTATTTGTATGTACATGCAATTGGTATTGAAATATAATACAGTCATTTAGCGAGGGAAATATTTCGCGAATTAAAGTTACTATGTTGTTTCGCGAGGTTAAATATTCGCGGATGTCCTCGTTCAGTTTTGCTGGTACAAAAAACACAACACAATTACGCGAAATTTTATTTGCGAGAATTTAAGGATCCCGCCAAAATATCAAAACAATTTTTTTCCACAAAAATGATTTTTTCAGTATATTGACAAATTGACGAAATGAGTCAAGAGGAAGTGTTTCCTTCATACTTACCGCTGCATTGAACAACGCAGCATCATTACACTGTGCTGGTCCTTGGAATACTTTTCTGTCAGTTATTTCTGGGTTGACCAAACACAATATTCTGCCAGACGTTAGCTGTAAAATAATACATTCCTAGTTGTACTCAGTGTATTATCTTATGGTATCACGGCTATAATACGCACCTCAGGTCGTCGATGGAATAGTGGATTCAGTGTCAGCCTCTGGACCTGGATGTCGCGGGTTCGAACCGCGCACAGGTCAAGACCACACCGTCTACGGAAGACCCCGGAACTAGTTTTTCGAGGAAGCAGACTCGATAACGATTCAAAGTACATGTAGCATATAATTATAATTTCATCACAATAGAGCTTAATTACATGTGTTTGTATGTAAGTGAATAAACCTGTATTTCTGATGTCAACGTTGAATTAACACGTGTATTGAAAACGCAAATTACCATATTTAAAATACTAGTCATGAAAGTAATATCAATGTTTGTTTTTGTAAGGTTCTTAAACATTTGTTAACAAATAAGACGACAGCAATAACAATATATATCTTGAAAAAAGATGGTCGGCACAATTTGAAGGTTAATATTTGTTGTGCAACATACAAATATGCCGAGCTGTTCGATTGCTGGTCCCTCAAGATCCAAAATGGATTTCGGTAAATTCAACGTAGTTAAGTGGATTTTGATATGGTAACGTTTCCCCTTATCAAAAGGTTAACCAATCCGCGTCAAGTTTACAAACATTGTTCGGTTGAGGAGAAGTTGGTTTAGTGGTTAACGTAACATTTAACTGGTTTGCACAACACTGATATGCAAATAGCAGAACCATGTTAGTACGGCTGCGTCGAGAAACTGTAGTCGTCTTTCCACGGATCATGTAGACTATAAAAGGTTGCTGATGCGTGAAGCATGATCACACAACTTATGATGTAAGTAAAATGAATACACCATGCCCATGTGAACAAAGAACGAACAATGAATGAATTCAATATTGATAGAACCGAACATCTTTTGAGTTATGAAAATAATTATGTTGATTTTATTGAGATGCCAGTCAGAATTACGTGTTTCGAAACCCGTTAGCGCCATTGACCGATTTTTCGTGTTCCTCAAAACATGACTTTTTTCATCCATCCTGTTGATATATGAACTTATATGAAGGAATACAGTTCGTGCCATCAATTTCACTATTCAATGCATGAGACTGACAAGTAAAAATGAAGCATAAAGATTCGATCTTGCGATAATAATAATTATTATGTAGATATATTTGATGAAGATATTGTTTGTTTCATGGCACATTGTTTCATCACCATACGCCTTACAATAACAACATTACACAATGGTGATCACTCTAAAATAATCGAATTACGCAGAGAATATGAAAGTTTAATTAATTTATTAAAGTCTCATCTTTGTACAAGCATAAATATATACATATACAATACAGAACATAACACATTGCACAAAGCCTATACGAGATTATACAAACATATACCTCATACATAACAATATACAACATGTATACGATATATTATAAGGCAACCGTGTAGCCAAAATGCTAAAATAACTATTTGAAATTTGGAAATTTATTAGAGAACCTAAAGGGGTTCGAATCCACGACCCCAACGACGTCAGCGTCCAGCACTGAAGTTACTGCGACTAAGTCCATAATTGTGTGACTTGAAAGCAAACATTCACATAATCACATAAAAAAACATAAAATCGAAAATCTATCAGTTTTGTAAAAAGTGGGTTGTACTGTTATAAAATGTAATAATAAATTTCCTATACAAAAAACTGTTTCCATTAATTGTTAAATCAAATAGCAGGTTTTGGCAGAAAATTGAACAATATCGTCGTTGGAGAGAATATATATAAGCTGCTGAACATCTGTGAGATTTGTAAAAGTGATGTTATTTTCAGAGCATTCATTAAACAATTCATATCTGATATTATCATAAGCAGAAGGATGCAATGTATCACCAACGAATGTCTGAAGCTAAAACAAACAGTATGGAGTATTCTGCTAGGCTGTGTACAGTAAAATAATTTTAGTTATATCGTTAGAGACTTACCTTTATGAAGTCGTCCGATCACATCTTCCGGTTGAGGTACGCAGATGTCGTCGGTTACCACCATGTACACTTGGAAAATGACATAATCTATATCTTGTTACTGCCTTCCGTTGCATTGTCTGAAAGTTACAATATACGCTTACTTTGTGAGTAATTAGATTACCAATTGTCTCTGTGGATACAACGTCAAGTAACAAGCACGTTCTGTCTTATTGTACCGGTTTCCCCTGTTAGCTTTGAAGAGCACTCTGTCAAAATTGTTCTCAGTGACACTTTGACAGAAGACCATACATCCAAAGCTATATGTCCTCCAACTCTGATTCGTATGGGAGAATTTGTTAAGTATACAGCACTTAATGTATTACCTACGAAATCCTGATGGCGACATTTCAGCTTCATGAATTCACCTTTTCAACTTCTTGAATTGACGATTTCAACCTCACGATTTCACAATTTGAACTTCACGATTTGAATTTCATTTTCGCGAAGTTGAAATCACGAGTTCGTGTAGTTGAAATCGTTAGTTAATATTATACGTTCGCAATTCTAGCGAAAATTTGTAAACTTGAATAACGGAAATAGTAAAAGTATTTGAGATTTATGTCATATTTCCGGCAAAGACGCCCGCCACTTTGTTAGTTTCATTCTGTGTGATAAAGCTTGCTTAATTTAAGTGACATCTTCTGAGTTATGCCGACTTCAAATGAGATCATATTTGTTTTCACAGTAACATTACACGAAAAGTACAATAACAAAACAGAGCTTTACTAATTGTACATGTCTTTTTTTATAAAATAAGTCAGGTTACTGATAGCAATCCTAACAAATTATGACACACGCAAAAACCTTATTAATTTCAACTGTCTTCACGAAGCATAATTGCATTTTATCTCTTAGTATAACAACATTTATAACAAACTGTAAATGGACTTGGGTAATTCAACCGAAGCGAAACATACATACAGTCGGACCTCGTTCATTCGAATTCATCGGGTGCGAAATTTTATTTCGAATAATAATGGTTTCAAATAGCCCGTATCAATTCGAGGTGCCTATAACAGAAGATACATCGAGACCTGATATTTATTTCGGATAATACCAAGTATTCGGATAGAAGGTTGTCGAATAAACGAGGTCCGACTGTATAAAATTCGTATTCATTTTTGAGACACCTTCATCCCGCTGCTTTATGTATACGAGACTTGATTTGATTCAGGTGTTCCGATGAAAGAAAGTGTGCACTGACACTTATCCCATACGCGCATAGTTATCATTAAATCAGAACTGTGAACAAAAAGGTTATACAATTGTAAGCGATGGACGATAACTCCTGTGCACTTATAAGTATCGTGATAAATTTTCATAACTGATAAATATCTTAACACCAAAAATTGTGCCCACAACTGCCACGACTTTCCCACTTAAACCCAGTACGAAGACTCTATTTTAGATAAGTGTCAAGTAGTAAACGCGATAAGTATCTAGTTAACTACATAATTTTCTAGTTAATTTAGTAGTTAACTGGTGGCAGAAATATGCCACCATACTAAAATGATCCTCATTTATTCTTCCGTGTATATGTAATGTACAATAAGTATTTGTGTACTCCAGATCGTCCTGAGATTGTCTGTCTCTGTCATGATCATATATCATACGGGAGTTGCGTCCATGGCCGAGTGCATATGCTCACTGATTTCAAATCGCTTCAAGCGGCTCCCTACAGTGCTGCGGGTTCGAATCCAAGAATGGAGATAATTTGTATAAGGAAAAGCTATCCTGCTGGCATAAGAAAGGTCGGTGCTCTGCCCAGGTTTCCACCTATACCCAAAATGATGCTGGCCGGAGCCTGGCCCCTATGGTGGAGAGCCACTATAAAAGCTATACAAGTCACTACATGACCCCGGGTATTTATAGGACTTGAAGCCCTGTCGCAAAAACTCCCACAAAAAAACAACAACAATACACATCATTCGGATTGTTGATATGCTTCGTATTGATAATAAAATAATTAAAGATAGATATTTTATTTGCATATTGAACAATGCATAGTTTTTTACAAAGCAGCAATAATCATTATTACAATAATGAGCCGCGTTAAGAATGACGAGAAAGCATGTACTTTTGCTTTGTGAATTTTAGAATTTTCAAAATATCGAGATATAAATAATATTTTTGTATGTTTGTTTTCTGAGGAGCCATAAAAGGTTACTGATATTTTCATGTGCGTTTTCGGGAGAGACAGAGTATGCAATATACAGTATAATCAATGTTTATGGCATATAATACATATTACCATTCCAAAACAACATATTTAAGACAAAATAATATTACATAGAATTCTTGTCAGGCCAAAACAACATACTTAATATTGATTGTCGCATCAAATCGGAGCAAGCGATTTAGTGCTGGAAGTTTATGCAACAATAACATTGGACACAAGATGTGGATGTTGCCAGATTATAAAAAAGTAGTGTCAGACTTTTGTTAGCGTTTTACCTTTCCCTCTAGGTATCAGAAAAAGCTTTGTAAAGTCTTTAAAAATGTAACATTTCAGTAGCTTTCGGGCACCTCCGCACACCTGCACTCCAGTCAGTGCCTTGACCCGGAGCCACCTGGCTACCAGCTTTAAACTATCACCCTCCTGGCTCAATCTGAGTCTTGACAGCTATGGAGCAGTAGTGTGGAAGTAAATGAACGGGAAAGTAATTATGACGTGTCAAGGATATCAGGAAATTAAACTATCTAAATTGCGGAAACATTTCAGAGTGTCATGTGGATACCGAACCGTTTTATCAGCGTATTTCAACAGGCCCTCCAAACGACCTTAGCGATACGTACGAGTATGACTTTCAAACACCTTGAACGTCTTATTGTTTACAACATTCGCATGAAGTGGTTTAAAATCCTACTTACAAGCAAAACATATCAAAACAAATTTAATATTAAGTCTCTCGGCTGACATAATGAGATTCTATACAGGTTTATTGTAAAAAATCTATATTATTACGTTATTGTTTGATGTTCGTGAGCAAATGCGAATTTATAGATAATCATTAATTTCCGTATTCATGCTTAGATGCGATATTAAATGTCATAAAACCCCCAACTATGATATGGATTTATTGTCTAATAAACTATGTAGATATAGAGATTACAGTATAAATTGCTGTATGTAGGATACTGTGCTAAGGGGATCCTCCACAGGATCCTCTAGAGAAACAATCTCTCTTAAACAACACTATTGTTTCTGTTACTGTTACAGTTAATGTACTATCAAGAGTATCTGCTTAAAAGAGAGATAATAAGTTGCTACAGGGAACGCCACATGCATAAGACAATGACTCACCACACAGACCTCCGGGAAAACTAATGTCCATAAAACATAAGGTATTTGAGGAGGCGCAATGTTAAATACGTAAGGGAACAGGAGCGCAAGGAATGGCCTGGCCGATCATAAGGGATAACTTTAAAACAACATTCTTTCAACAACAGCCAGCATTTGTGTCTTGCATTTTTCATAACATTTATGAACAAAACTCCTGACGATCATGTCCTAGTTGTAAGTTAAAATGATTAGCTCATACACACATGGGATATATCATAACTGCTCTGAATAATTTATTTGGTATGTATTTATGATATGTCATTTATTTATGATTACACTTTACTGAATTGCCTATTAGCTGATAACTGCAGTCCTATGCAAAGTCATGTAGAAAATGAATTCGTTCAGATTGTGATAAGCTGTTGTAAAATTAGGATTCTGTAAAACTTTACCGAAAGGCAACCTCGAAATCGAGGCTGTGTCATTTATCTTATTTCTTCAGTATTTTAACTCGATCATCTGACCTCCTTAAAACTACGACCACCCTCCCACAGAAGTAATGGTGGTCTTATTATTGAGGTACATTATGTTGGTGTTATAACTATAGCACGATTTCAAGTTAAACCTTTTCTATGTTGGTAGATAACAGGAAGATTGTATCTTTTGTGGCTTTGGTAACTCTCAGAATTTGATTAAGCACGATATGTTAAAAGGAATGATTAAACTCTGAAGATGGGAAGGTTTGAACTTATAGATTTTTGCTTATCATTTAGTAATTTAGGGCAAGCCATTTATTCGATGACACTTTGATCCTAGATGCCTGCCTATACGTAACTAGGATTAAGTCTTCGTTTATCACATGCTCCTAAAATGACACATTATATTGTGCAGCGTCAAATGTTTGTCTAGAAGGTTAAATCGTCGAATCTTAAAGCGGTGTGTGATTTTTTTTTATCTTTGCTCGTGGATACGTCGTAGTTTCATTCCCAGCAACCGAATTGCATCTTATTAAAAACAAGAAATATCTTGAAAAAAGATGGTCGGGAAAATCTGAAGCAAGCAAATTATCTGAAATTAGAAGGTTAACATTTGTTGTGCAACAAAAAAAATGCCGAAATGTTACGACTGGTGGTCACTCGATCATGCCTCTCTATAGTAATTCCGATACGTGTAAAGGGAGATGGCTTCGTAGGAGTTTTGATAAAACTAACTACGTAGTGAGATTAGTCATAGACAGTATAATCTGCCGTTTCAATTTAATTCATCATTACTTTTTGTATCAGTCGATAAATCACACATTCATGTTAATAAACTTGTTACAAATGTTCGTTACTGGTACATAAAACCTAGCATGTTCTTAAATCCAACGCCAGGCAAATGTCCGAGGGGTTGAATAACAACACTACTCACTAGATAAATCTTGAAATATACTGTAAATCTACTTTCAGACGCAGCTGTTAATGCAAACAATAAATCAAAGCGCTGAAAGCACTGAAGGTGTTCGATATTGAAGACTGGTTTTGTATTAAACACTTGCAGATTCACAGAAAGTACGAAACATTATTGTCCATTGTTGAACCATTAAATTGCGCAGTAAAGATTACTGCAAGCATTGAGTATGGTATGCAAGTTAAGTTCAGATCTTTTTTAAACGATTCACATAGCTGTTATTATTAGGCAACTTCCGGAAAAGTTTTCGAATAAAGGCGATACGACTGTCGGAAATTGTCATGTAGCTGTCTGCGGTCAAGTGGTAACGCGCTGGACTTGTAATCAAGGGATCGCAGGTTCGATTCCCCGCTCCACCACTAACGTGTACGATGCTTTACATCGGGCACGTAAAAGAACCAGGGATGCTTCTGGAACTGGGGCACTTCTGTAGCATGCACTATCCTCGAAAAATCTAAAATGACTAACCTACTTTCGGAGGCGTCGCCCATGTCGGAAACCGGTGGCGACGATAAATAAACGCAAATATAACAGCAAAATTGTCATAGAACAACTAAAACACTTTCTGTTACATGTAATTTGATATTGCCAGGTTTCTAAACTGAACATGGCTGGTTATAGAAATTTATAGTAAGAAGTGAGTTTCTGCATCCCTCTAATAGTAATCTAACGTATAGGAGAGAGTGTAATTTATCGTCTTGATTTCGAACAGGGAATGACATTAGGTAACAGTCCACGTTAAAGTTTTTCACACGTGTTTTTATGCTCCCACACAGCGCTTCGATTCCACTACTGTTACATTCACATTTTATGAAGGTATCGGAATAAGCGCACGATGCCAAAGGAGATTTATGTATTTTGTGTTTTGAATGCATGTTATATTACCCTTTCCCCCGTGTACTTTTGTCACGTTATATAGTTATGTTCTTCCCTGTTTCTGCCTTTTCTTGCAAGCTGTATTGACTTGTCCTTCGATCTTTTTCATCAATTTAACCCCCCCTTCATTGGTTGTCATCTTTGATTCTCCTAGTTATATCTTACTGTCTGTCAGGCAATTCCTTGCGCCTCTGTTCCCTAACGTATGTTCCCTTTAACCTCCCCAAGTGCCTTATGTGTTATGGATTGTCGTTTTCCCGGAGGTCTGTGTTGGGAGGCACTGTCTAATGTATGTGGCGTTCCCTGTAGCAACTTATTCTCTCCCTTTTATGTCACAAAGCGTCACATTCAGTTTATTTCTGGAGTTGTTCAGTGACAGCAACATTTCATGTTAATGTTAATGTCTTATTTATTGCGAGTTATGTAAATATTTCATAAGTAAGGATGTTATTTCTTATCACATATGAAAAGGGTTTTTTCATAATAATACATAATTTATTGCTTGACATAAATGTAAGGCCGTTTGAGGTTGGTGCAGATATAAGCTTCAAACAAAAAAATATTATTTTAGAGACAGGAATGGCTTTCAATTGAAATTGTGTGAAATAGAACATGATTTCTAATAAATAGTGTATGTAAACTTCGCGTGATGTAGCCGAATGTTAAATGAATGTCTCTTAAATAACTTGTACAACTACACTAAAATGTCACATTTCACTAAAGATGTGTCATTTTAGTGTACTGCTGGTAACTTTTACACACATGAAATTAAAATTTATTTTCGGATCCGCGCGTAAAATTTATCGAGCTGATCCAACCATACTCTGTTCATGAATAATTTATTTTTGATATATAACAATTACAAAGCTTGACAGGAATAGAATTTCAATTCGATCGAGCGCTTGTTATTTTCTCTCATTTATACAACAACATAGCAAAGCGATTTATTAGAAAATGGTTAGAATGTAGAGCCACCCGTTCATTTGTGAGACACATTCATTCACGTTCAATTATTTGATAAACAGTCATACATTCCATCAATACCGTAACATCTCACTAATACAGTCATCATTGATTATGAAGAAAGGCGGTCTTAGCTGTGAGATGTTCTGATCATCATGGAACGAAAACACCTGATCCGGGTAAATACGGGCTTACTTAAAAAAGGGTTTATTTATTATAGGGTCGCCCCTATCTAGTCATTTCCGACTTACAAACACCTAATTTCTGAGCACATTTACTTCCCGATTCCTATCCTTTAATGCAGCGCACCATAGGCGCACGGTAACTAGCTGGCAGTTGACTAACCGGCGATATCAAAATGGACCCCTACTGGGATTCCAACCTTCAACCTCCTGCTCCCTAGGCGGACGCCTTAACCACTCGGCCATGGGAGACATGATTTCTATGTGATGTTTACTTTAGTTTAATAAAGCCAGAGGCTCCATGATAATTACCATTAACGAGATAGCATTCATCAGTGCAATGCACTTATTCAAATGGAAGTTTGAATATCGTAAGCAAAAATCTAATTACGTAGTTGAGTCTATTTATGAAGTCAAATTGAAGCCAACAAACCACCTGCGTCTATGCACTGACTTCACGAGACTGTTTAAAGGCAGGCTCCTGGATTGTGTAAGAAATTCTACTGACTCCAGCTATGATAGAGGTTACTTGACCCAGTCTCAATGTTTTGCGCAATTTTATATAATACAACGCAACGCAACGCAACGCAACGCAACGCAACGCAACGCAACGCAACGCAACGCAACGCAACACAACACAACACAGTACAATACAACATCATTTATTGCATAAAACATGTTACAATGTTTATAGCAAACAAAAGTCAATACTACTATACATTTACAATGTAGAAGAAATATATGAATTTTCAAAGAGCATCACAAATTTTACATCATTTTCATACATTGGTTTGAATTCTACATAAATTGGCAAATAAATATATTTCGCAAGATTACATTTAGTGTTTGGATTTTCGCACATAAGATTCATAAATGTTTGTATGTTTGGCCAGGTGTAATAATAACCTTTTTAAGTATTGAATTCTAAGATTTCAGTAGGCTATTTAGGACAAATTAGTAGAAAGGGATATTCCTTTTCTATCATATTTAAGTTACAATCATTACAAATTCTTTGATTTTTAGGTTGATAATATTATACTGCCATTTCATCCATACAAAGACAAGTTCCATTTCAACAATTATATTACGGAATGATTGAAAAATGTTTCAAGTTATAATGTAGTCCAGAATATGTTATACTGTAGTGTCATATCTACGACAAACTGCTATAATGTCAAGCAAATACTTTTAAACAACATCTATCAATCAAACAGAAATATTTTCCATTTACAGGCCTAAGTGGACACTTTAGGTGGGAAGTGTCGAGTCTTTCAACAACAAAAAAACAACACTAAATATTTAACCATTTTCATAACATACATTTATCTGGTACCGGGCACACTAAGTTTTAGTTTCCTCAAATGAATCAATGTTAATATCACTTATTTAATGCAATACTTCGATCGTTTTTAATACTTTTACCTGCGCTTTTGAACTCTAATAAGGCTAAACTATTAACAAACGTCAGTTTTAACTAGGAAATATTTAAATGTGACTATTTCCGACGATAACATGATCAGGAAAAATAAAACAATTGACTGATGGTGTACATGATTGTGTGTACACATACATTATAGTAAGATCCGGAAACTGACATGTTCCTTTAATACCATCATTGAGACTGTACGTGTTTCAGTTAATAGCGACATGGCATGGGAAGTGGTTTGTTCTAAGTGTAATGTAACAAAGTCCATACAACAAGTGGTCTATTCACTTATGAATTCTCAAGATGATAGTACTAATTAAACATTGGACCCTAAAGATGATAGTACTAATTAAACATTGGACCCTAAAGATGATATAACCAATTAAACATTGGACCCTAAAGTACCATATATTCGTATACTGTGTTGATTTTATTATGTGGCCTTCACATCGCGTTAAGAAAGGTATGAACTGGCATGATACCATACCTTCTATCTAATAAATAAACATTGTATATGGAAGTCTTGTTTTAGTCAGCATAATATTAATAATAATATATACATATAAGAACATAATTATAACAAATGTAAAACACGTCTTAATTCCATGTGGCCTTCCATAAATGATTATAAACTGGTGAGAGTTACAATTATTTCTTAAAGTTATAATGAATTGATTATATATGTAGAACTTATACTAACAATTTAGACAACATTCGTATCTAAACTTGAAGAAACAACATTAAAAGCAATATACAATATGACAGACACACACATTTCACACAAAAAGAAGAAACAATCCAATTGAAGTTTAATGGTATACCTTCGTCGGAAGGGGTCTGTATGGCCAGGTGGCTAGGGTCAATGCCAGTCGCCGCTGCGGGCTCGAATCCCACCCTGGATGTGTAGAATTAGTATGTGAGAAAGCTATCCAGTTGGCTTATAAAGCCAGTTCTACATCAACTGTCGTGTCCGCCTTTACCCGATATAATGCTAGGGTCTCCTACGCCATAATAACTGGAAACGTCACTACTTGAATCTGGATGTGACGTAAAAAAAGTCACCATGTACTAACAGTAGCCAATATTTGCAAAGGAAAACAAAGTAAGCATATGAAGTAAATATTGTTTCCTGCTAATAATGACATCACATGTTGGGTTTACTTGTATGACGTTACTTATAGAAGAGGTTGTAAATCCTATTGCAGCGCTCGAGAATATGATTGTACAAAAAGTCTGCGTTTAAATGAAAATTTCTATCAAAATTGAATCAAAGTAACCAAGGGTAATCAATAATTAGAGAAGTATTTCTATGTATACGGAGACTGGTAATTTACGAAGAATACGTCTGGATGACAAGAGAGGAAGAAGATATGTTCAACTAGGAATCAAAGAACAGATCCAGAAAATAACCAAAGGGGAACACATATACATCAGTCCTCTGTCCTGCTGTTCACAAAGGATCAAGTGATCTAGATTAAATTGATTCTGTAAAATATTTGTTATTTTTTAGAGCCATGAAATACTTTATAGAGTTTATCTCAAAATCAAACCAAACATATCTGATGATCTCTCAATAAACATCGTGAAATCATACAAATCTTTACCATTTTGTTCAGAAAATATTTATTATACTTACGACTGCAACTGATCTAAATCAAGTTAAGATCAATGTTCGAGGATTGGTCTAAATCTATTAATCACAGTTTTTTCTAGATAGCTATGAGATCTGAATTTTACAAAAATGCTAATTATTCAAACCTTTTACCTTAAGTAAAAAGATTTATCGTTACATAGCAAATGTTTCAAAGTTTGAAGAAAACTAAATTAAATCTTAAATCTGATCCTGAAAACTATTTTTTGTGAACACGTGGTCTGTTGACTTCTTTATGTATAAGTTAATGTCGTACAATCGGGGATCAGGACCTATAACATTATGAATTTCACGATTTCATATGTTCACAATTTTGTCTTTACTTACATGAAATCGTGAACTGTGGAATCAGGAGTGCATGATTTCTCGTTCGTGACTTGAATATAAATTCTTGAATAAAATACTCACCACCGGTCAGTTGACACATTGGTACACATTGGTATATACGTGAAACTGTTGTTCGTGATTAATAAGCCCTGTATGCAACTATGGCAAATCAGTGATGTATATAACCAGTTTCCGTTAACCCATTAGTTTCAATTTGAGATGTTTGTGCATCACAAACTCCTGTCACTTTGTATTTGACCTTGTTTATTTGCTCGATATCAGTGTCTGAATGCCACGTACTCTGTCTAAACATCTAGCCGAATAAATTAAATGAACGGAAAACTGCGTTGTAAGACTTCGTTCATAACATTCTTGTCGTCACATCAAGTGTTTGGAAATTAGTTTTCTCTCTTATGAGATCCTGGAAGTCTGTAAACACCACGCGCCAGGAGACGACAGACGGTGTTAGCATTTTTTTTATGTTTACGTCGATATTATTATTCACATCAGGCAGCAGCAAATTGAGCACGCACGTTGGATCAACATGCGTCTAACATGAAACATTGTGTACTCTCTTGAAACCTTACGCCTGTTGATTCCAGATAATTTGCTTGGTGCCTTTTAATTAAAATGCAGATTTATTAAAGCATTCGCATTTCTTCATAATTAACTGACAATGTCTGCAAATACATTCGCGTAGTGCTCCGCAGGGAGACATTTAGGTGAGAAAGAAACATTTTCCGAATGTTTGAATTCTCCAAGTACAAGTTTGTTTGATACAAGAAGTTGCTTAACAGATACTAGGAAATAAAACACGTTCACTGTAACAGTTGTTAACCAAACGAAACCAGAGCAACGTAACATCTGTTTGCATTCGTGTGTGTCACATCAGACACACATAAAATTAATTACGCGAAGGACAAACGAACTATTGAAACATCAAGTATTTACCATTTATGTTGATGAAATGCAGCAATTATAAATTGATAACTACTTATGATAAACTAATTAATGCGTGTATTTCAAACATGTTTTCAATAATAATGCGTAAAACGTATTTGATTGATTAATCGTACGACTGATAACATAAATCACCACTCTGCACATGTTGCAATGCGTATTATTCGCATGTGATCTCTATCAGAAGCCTGTGGTATTAACCACGCTTGTTGACTTAACTGCTAGGTCTTCATGTACACGTATTGTTAGATCTGGGTCATAGTGCATTGACTTAATCATAGACTTAAAACAGATACATAAAACATTTTTTTATCAAGCCATATTGTGTTTCAAACAGTTTAACAATTTTATCGGCTTAGTGGTTATATAGATTAGTTTAAGTAGGTCGCTTTATTCTTTTTTTAGTTCGTTTATGATTGATTTTTTGTTGATTATTAAAATATAGCTGAACCAACATATTTGTAGTTGTAAACTTAATCTAAACGGTATGTTATCGTTTAGCTTGGGAGCGTTTAATTTAAAGCTGAGTATGTTTTATCTTGAATACATCGTATCTTAATACAGGAATGTTTTCTGAAATTCGCTCGAAATCTTCATAAAATATGTTTTTAGCCATAAATATTTGTTTCTAATTTTATGCCATAATTTCTACATTTTTTTGTATTCCATGGCGAATGCAAATTAAGCAAGCAATATTGTTTGCGTTTTATTTTATGACTTCTTGAATATTATCTTCACCATCTTCTGCTGTAGCTTAATAAAAACTCGTTGTTGGTCTGAATATATCGATATTTATAGAATTGACTTTCATTTCTTTTCAACCAACATTTAAACCAGCACAATGGTCTTTCCTGTCTAAGTTCCCTTCTAGTGAGTTTTGTTTCACATCCCCATCCGATTGTTTCTTCTTCTGTTCTCAGACTGTGTTCTAATTAGTTTTATCTCAGAAACCGACCAAGTGAGGTTTCTATTCACCCAACCGTCTTCTTGTCAGTTTGATCCTTATACCTCCCTACTAATTTGACTTCAATTAATTTGGCGTTTATGTCCCTCATTCATCATCGATTTACTTTTAAGTTAAGCAACCACCATATTCTTGATATTATTTCGTATGTTTATGATCCCTATAGGGCCCATTTATGTGGCTTGTGCCGCTTCCCCGTGCTACCCTTTCTCACTGTATTGTAGTCTCATTTAACTGGTTTAAGGCATTCCACCCATAATGGACATTTCTCCGAAGGCAAATTAAACATGTATTGAATCAATCTGAACTATAATGCGGATAAAATTTGAAAATTTCATAAATTTTTACCATTCTAAAAAAAGTCATGACCTTTTTTTCTATTCAAACTTCCTTCCTGAAAAACGTTAGTCGTACGAAAATTACCAGTAAATGGAAAATTAACATTTCAGATCTCATTCTGTAATATAAGACATATATAATGAAAATGACGTAATTCAGTTATAGGTGGAATACCTTAATTGCAATGTGATTTGTGCAGAATGATGTAAAATGTAAACGCAAAAGCTTCATCTTTACAAGTTGGTTGTCTGTGGCTTCGATTTTACTGTTAATGTATTTTAAAGAGCATACTCGCCTTTAAAGTCGTTGCCATTATACATTATCTGTACTGCACGTTCTATTACTTCACACAAAGGAAAGAGTTAATCATTATAAACTTACTCTTCAAGTCTTTGGTGCGCTATTCTTTTCTCTCCGTCAATGTTTACAGCCAAGTACTTAGTTATATAATGCTGTAAAAGAGAGGAAACTATTTACGTACGCAATAATTATTATTACCCTCGCCGTAGTTTATCAACAATTTTTTATTAATTTACTAATACTACGCATCGCTTCGGATTATTCAAATCTATGACTAAAGGTTCGGTAAGGACTTTCAATTTGATAATGTATAAGTATTTCATATTTTTCGGCGCAGCCGTACTTACAAGGATTTGTCTGCGCAGATAGATAGATACTCTATTATCCTCCATGGTTGAACATTATTCCTTCAGATTTCAACTAATAAGCTTGCTTCATATTGCGATGACCATCTTTCTGGCTCAGCCGCACTCTAATATGATATTGCTATTTGCATATCAGTGTTGTGTAAACCAATTAAGTCTTACGTTAACCACCAAGGCAATTTTCTCTTCACCCGAACAACGTTTGTACCATTGACGCGGATCTGTTAATCTTTCGATAAAGGGTACGTTACCTTACCAAATTGCGGTGAATTTACCGAATTCCATTTTTGTTCTGGAGTGACCAGCAATCGTAACATTTAAGCATTGTTTTTATGTTGCACAACAAATCTTCAAATTTCGCCGACCATCTTTTTTTCAAGATATTTCTTGTTTAGTATTTCACTCCTGCTAAGTTTGTTAGAGATTTAACGTTGTACGATCTAACACTAACTTCTTATAGTCTGTTTTACACGCGTTAAAGCATTATTTTTATTTATATGCGTACATCGAGAGGATCTGATACCCTAGTGATGTACGATTCTGTGTTTGAGATATTGCGTGCACAGTTTTTGCATTTTGAATTCGTCATACATTCCACTGGTTATACTAGATTGTTTTATACTGCGTCGTTTTTATGTATTTGAATGCGCATTAAATATCTCAGTGCACGTAATGCGTTTAAATTTGTAAATTATTTAAAAGCTTTGGCGGAAGCTGTTGATAATGCACGTAATGTCATTTAATTACACATACAGTGCAATCAGATGGATAAGTTAGAATGATACGGTATAAACATTTCACATCATGACTTCAGGACGACTACTGTGAAGGCATAAATAAAAGATCTGCTCACTAAACTCTTGTATGATTGATTATTTATGAGACTCTTAAACATAAACAGCCCAATAAATTGCTTCAATAATAAATGATTTTTAACAGCATAATTTATCATTGTCACTACACTGATATGAAGTATTATAGAGCCCATATATAGGGCTTTGGCAAGTCTTATCAGTCCTTGACCCGTAATTATTTAAAAGTGGGTATCGCATTTATGATACATGCATTGACAACCAACCCCCAGACCCTATAACGCTTAGTTACATTAGAGTCATCTTACCAAAACCAGCGCCCTCGGAAACTCGGCAAAGGGACAATCCGAACGATGAAGATTGTTTTTTTCCTTAGAAAAAACAAACATACAATCGTCTCAGACTGTTTTGATTTAAACAAATGTTTTTTTAATAATATAAATTAACATTCGTTGCAATATACTGTCGAGGTAAAGTATAATTTACCATCGTTTTAAATGCATCGACATGCCTCATACCACTCAAATTGACTTGTACAATATTTATTTTGTCCTCTTAGATAGAATGTGCAAAGTCACGAATCAGGCCTTGTTATGTCTATGTATGAGTGATCATATCCCCTAATGTTCATATGTTATTCAAAATATTTGAGGTTTTAATGCGATTAGAATAATACAACACTCTTATGTGCTACGTATATCCGTTTCATATGTATACGAAACTATGTTAAGTTGCCTGCACCGAAAATTACCAGCCTCACATTTCTGTACTTTGTGAGAGAAGAGTAACTTGTGATCATCGTGAAAGCAGTCGGCGTAATATGTTTAGTTTAAACATACATGTGTTTTATTTACATACTATGAACAACATAATAATACAATACAATATACATGTACAACATTTTGCATAAAACGAGTTTGTTCAATAGTTAGTGTAAAATGGATGAGACCGAAAGACAATGACTTATATTAATATACTTATAAGTAGTTTCCTTAACATTATACTTTTCCAATAGGTATGTGATTGATTTAAATGATTATAATTTTTACAGATTAATACGAACTCCAAAATATTTAAACTTTATTTTTAGAATTGAAAAAAGTAAACGTTTTTTAAAAAAAAATTAGAGAAAAGAAAAGAAAGGAGGGGAAGAGGGGGAAAGGGAGTAAAATGTTATGTTTAACAGCGTAATATGTTTAAATGATTTATGTATGATCTGTAAGGACGAGAAGCATAACATTGGTTAATTGGCACAATCAAATTTTCTTGCCAAACGTCACTGGTGTGTTTCTTTCTCTATGTGATGATAATAGATATACATTTGTACTATATACACTCGCACCTCGTTCATTCGAACTCATCGGGTCAGACATTTTATTTCAATTCGACGTGCCTAAGAAGATATATCGGGACCTGATATTTCTGATCATACCATGTATTCGGATAAAAGGTTGTCGGATAAGTGAGGTCCGACTGTATACACTGTTTACAGTCCGATAAAATTAGATGGAATATACACTTTGCACCATCACAAAAGGGGACGAGGGGACTGGTTCGATTCCTATCATGGGCGAATTTCTTCCATCGTTTTCACCCCCTAAATGAATGGCTAGTTCAATGAAGCAATCATCAACAGTGATTACAGTAAGTTGTCATAACTTGCTTCAGAATCGATGAAAAATAAATAGATTAGATTACAAAAGTAATATACGTTATATAATAAATGAAAAACTAACAGTAAAAGATATAACCTTGATACTTTCTTTATCATTCCAACAATATACACAGACTGTGATAACGTCAATAAGCCATCTAATACTCCAAGTAAACATTTACTTATAAGTAAAAATATACCCACAATATATACATACCGTCTCCCTTGGGCGAGTTGTTAAGGTTTGTATCCCGGTATGGATGGTTGATGAGCCGCCAACTATTAATTAATGGTTACTGTTTGTCTACCTGCTTGGCATTAAAAGGAAGGAATCGGGAAGAATATATGTTCAGAAAGTGAGTATCTGATAAATCACAAATGGCTGGCTATTAAATACGGGTGACTATTCGCTAGATCTACTTGAATATTTTATATGAATAAATAATTAAGACATCTTTCAAGATCACAGGTAAATGTCAGTTTTCAGTAGATCTACATCAGACATGAAATATTCCCGAGTAGCAAAGAGAAATATTCCTATAGTGCAACAAGTTTATAATTTTGTCTCGTATAGAGCAAAACAAAGTAGGCGACCTATTCCTGTACGTAAAAAAAGGTGTTCGTGACTCTCGGCAAAACAAAGTCGTATTGTGTTTCATTTTTATGTACAAAAACAAAGTTATGAAAAGATTTAACAACTCCAGATACAGTGCAACCTCTCCAGAGCGACACAATGTAGTATACGACAACGTTGACTGTTGATGTTGAGTGGTTGTTGCTCTAGACTGGTTAAATTGATAGCAGTTTTACCTACCACATGACCAATTGATACTGTTGTTGAATAGAGGTTGTTGTTGAAGAGAGGGTCGCTCTAGAGAGGCTGTACTGTAGATAATAAACTTACATAAATGTGCGAGAATATTGCAAAATTGTCGACTGTATGTGTGACACGATGTATTGATCTGACCCTTTGTTGAAATATAATGCTATTCTATTTTTTGTATCAAATGTTTGTTTTATCTAAGCCGTTTTTACCCTTTTGATCAGAGCGTTGATTTATTGTTCGAGATATTGAACTAATAGTCACCTGCTCACAGTTACGTAATCCTAGATTTTTTTTGAAATTATTATTATTTTACAACCATTGTGAAACAATTTGAAGGGACTCTGTATGAATCCTTCCCCTTGGTTACTAATCAGTACTGGCCACTTATTCAGGCACGGTGAGGACCGCTGATTAATTTCATCTGTGTCTGCAAAATGTGGGGCTCTAACCTCTAGGCATCTACACAATCCTAGACCTCTTTACCACACTAAACTTCTATACCTCCCTAGACGTCTATACTTCACTGCACGTCTATACCTCCCTAGACCTCTATATCTTCCTAGACCTGTATACCTACCTAGACCTCTATACCTTCCTAGTCCTCTTTTCTTTCCTGGACTTCTATACCTCCCTTGACCTCTTTACCTACATAGACCTCTATACCACCGTGGACCTTATACCTTCCTAGACCTCTATACCGCCATAAACCTTTATATCTCCATTGGCCTTATACCTACCTAGACCTCTATACTTCACTAGACCTCTATAGAGATGTGGACCTTATACCTTCCTAGACCTCTAAACAGCCATATACCTTTATATCTCCATTGGCCTTATACCTACCTAGACCTCTATACCTTCCTAGTCCTCTTTTCTTTCCTGGACTTCTATACCTCCCTTGACCTCTTTACCTACATAGACCTCTATACCACCGTGGACCTTATACCTTCCTAGACCTCTATACCGCCATAAACCTTTATATCTCCATTGGCCTTATACCTACCTAGACCTCTATACTTCACTAGACCTCTATAGAGATGTGGACCTTATACCTTCCTAGACCTCTAAACAGCCATATACCTTTATATCTCCATTGGCCTTATACCTACCTAGACCTCTATACTTCACTAGACCTCTATATATATGATGACCTTATACCTAGCTAGACCTCTATACCGCCATAGACCTCTATACCTCCCTAGTCCTCTATAGATATGTGGACCTTATACCTACCTAGACCTCTATACCGCCATATACCTCTATACCGCCATAGACCTCTATAGATATGTGGACCTTATACCTACCTAGACCTCTATACCGCCATATACCTCTATACCGCCATAGACCTCTATACCTCCCTAGTCCTCTATAGATATGTGGACCTTATACCTACCTATACCTCTATACCGCCATAGACCTCTACACCTCCCTAGTCCTCTATAGATATGTGGACCTTATACCTACCTAGACCTCTATACCGCCATAGACCTCTATACCTCCCTAGTCCTCTATATATATGTGGACCTTATACCTAGCTAGACCTCTAAACGGATAAAAGGTTGTCGGACAAGCGAGGTCCGACTGTATACACTGTCTACAGTCCGATAAAATTAGATGGAATATAAACTTTGCACCATCACGAAAGGGGACGAGGGGACTGGTTCGATTCCTGTCATGTGCGAATTTCTTTCATCGTTTTCACCCTCTGAATTAATGGCTAGTTCTATGAAGCAATCATCAACAGTGATTACAGTAAGTTGTCATAACTTGCTTCAGTATCGATGAAAAATAAATAGCTTAGATTACAAAAGTAATATACGTTATATAATAAATGAAAAACTAACAGTAAAAGATATAACCTTGATACTTTCTTTATCATTCCAACAATATACACAGACTGTGATAACGTCAATAAGCCATCTAATACTCCAAGTAAACATTTACTTATAAGTAAAAATATACCCACAATATATACATACCGTCTCCCTTGGGCGAGTTGTTAAGGTTCGTATCCCGGTATGGATGGTTGATGAGCCGCCAACTATTAATTAATGGTTACTGTTTGTCTACCTGCTTGGCATTAAAAGGAAGGAA
This sequence comes from Mactromeris polynyma, assembly GCA_032209605.1. Lineage (NCBI taxonomy): Eukaryota > Metazoa > Mollusca > Bivalvia > Venerida > Mactridae > Mactromeris > Mactromeris polynyma. The sequence continues at coordinate 6,334,188 of JASFXZ010000031.1, read as the reverse complement.
TCAGGAAAAATATATGTTCAGAAAGTGAGTATCTGATAAATCAGACATGGCTGGCCCATTAAATACGGGTGACTATTCGCTAGATCTACTTGAATATCTTATATGAATAAATAATTAAGACATCTTTCAAGATCACAGGTAAATGTCAGTTTTCAGTAGATCTACATCAGACATGAAATATTCCCGAGTAGCAAAGAGAAATATTCCTATAGTGCAACAAGTTTATATTTTTGTCTCGTATAGAGCAAAAAAAGTAGGCGACCTATTCCTGTACGTAAAAAAGGGTGTTCGTGACTCTCGGCAAAACAAAGTCGTATTGTGTTTCATTTTTATGTACAAAAACAAAGTTATGAAAAGATTTAACAACTCCAGATACAGTGCAACCTCTCCAGAGCGACACCATGTAGTATACGACAATGTTGACTGTTGTTGTTGAGTGGTTGTTGCTCTTGACTGGTTAAATTGATAGCAGTTTTACCTACCACATGACCAATTGATACTGTTGTTGAATAGAGGTTGTTGTTGAAGAGAGGGTCGCTCTAGAGAGGTTGTACTGTAGATAATAAACTTACATAAATGTGCGAAAATATTGCAAAACTGTCGACTGTATGTGTGACACGATGTATTGATCTGACCCTTTGTTGAAATATAATGCTATTCTGTTATTTTGTATCAAATGTTTGTTTTATCTAAGCCGTTTTTACCCTTTTGATCAGAGCGTTTATTTATTGTTCGAGATATTGAACTAATAGTCACCTGCTCACAGTTACGTAATCCTAGATTTTTTTTGAAATTATTATTATTTTACAACCATTGTGAAACAAGTTATAAGGACTCTGGGTGAATCCTTCCCCTAATCAGTACTGGCCACTTATTCAGGCACGGTGAACACCGCTGATTAATTTCATCTGTGTCTGCAAAATGTGGGGCTCTAACCTCTAGGCATCTACACAATCCTGGACCTCTTTACCACGCTAAATTTCTATACCTCCCTAGACGTCTATACTTCACTAGACTTCAATACCTCCCTAGACCTATATACATCCCAAGACCTCTATACCTCCGTAGACCAGTACACCTACCTAGACCTCCATACCAACCTAGTCCTCTTTTCTTTCCTGGACTTCTATTTCTCCCTTGACCTCTTTACCTACATAGACCTCTATACCTCCGTGGACCTTATACCTTCCTAGACATCTATACAGCCATATACCTTTATATCTCCATTGACCTTATACCTAACTAGACCTCTATACTTCACTAGACCTCTATACCTCCGTGGACCTTATACATTCCTAGACCTCTATACAGCCATATACCTTTATATCTCCATGGGCCTTATACCTAGACCTCTATACAGCCATATACCTTTATATCTCCATGGGCCTTATACCTAGACCTCTATACAGCCATATACCTTTATATCTCCATGGGCCTTATACCTAGACCTCTATACTTCACTAGACCTCTATAGATATTTGGACCTTATACCTACCTAGACCTCTATACTTCACTAGACCTCTATAGATATGTGGACCTTATACCTACCTAGACCTCTATACTTCACTAGACCTCTATAGATATGTGGACCTTATACCTACCTAGACCTCTATACTTCACTAGACCTCTAATTATATGTGGACCTTATACCTGTCTAGACCTCTATACTTCACTAGACCTCTAATTATATGTGGACCTTATGCCTATCTAGACCTCTATACTTCACTAGACCTCTATAGATATGTGGACCTTATACCTACATATACCTCTATACCTCACTAGACCCATATAGATATGTGGACCTTATACCTACCTAAATCTCTATACCGCCATAGACCTCTATACCTCCCTAGTCCTCTATAGATATGAGGACCTTATATCTACCTAGACCTCTATACCGCCATAGACCTCTATACCTCACTAGACCTCTATATATATATGTGGACCTTATACCTACCTAGACCTGTATACCGCCATAGACCTCTATACCTCCCTAGTCCTCTATAGATATGTGGACCTTATACCTACCTAGACCTCTATACCGCCATAGACTATATACCTCACTAGACCTCTATAGATATGTGGACCTTATACCTACCTAGACCTCTATACCGCCATAGACTATATACCTCCCTAGTCCTCTATAGATATGTGGACCTTATACCTACCTAGACCTGTATACCGCCATATACCTCTATACCTCCCTAGTCCTCTATAGATATGTGGACCTTATACCTACCTAGACCTCTATACCGCCATAGACTATATACCTCACTAGACCTCTATAGATATGTGGACCTTATACCTACCTAGACCTCTATACCGCCATAGACCTCTTTACCACCATAGACCTCTATACCTCACTAGTCCTCTATAGATATGTGAACATTATACCTACCTAAACATCTAGACCTCCCTAGACCTTTATTACTTCCTAGTACGCTATACTGTCCTCCCTCTATCATGTTACCATTAGACCAATTTGGCTCCATTCATAAAGTCATCAGTAGAAAAAATTGCACTGTTGTACAAAAGAATGTTCCTGTAGTATGTCACTATCGCTATAACTTAAATAGTAATTAGTCGATGCTACAATGTATGTCTATGCTATCGTAATGTGGGAGATTAATGACTTAATTTAGTATAAGGTTGCTCTTCAACTTCCGTTTGAGATAAAGCTGAAACCATTTGAAAGAAAATTGTAATTTCTTCCGGTGATAAGATTCTATTTTATGTAAACATTTGAAACAGATATTTTGTTGAAATTCTTTATAATACGTAAGGCCTGGGTTAAAACAGCCTGACTAATGGATATACAACACTGTATTAATATAACACGTGCATTAAATTTCCTCCATCCAGTTACCGGAAATTATTTTATTGTTTATATTTTATATTATGTGCTTAATTGTAACATTTTGATAAACACATGTCAACGTAACATTCTGTTGTCTTCTTCGTGCTGACTTCTGTTTTAAACTTTCACTTCATTTCCGTGAGTTAAGAAGTGTATTGTAAATAATATAACATAAAATTGAGCCTTTAAAATCAACCAACATACCAGTGTAATGATTGATGTAGGATTGTACCCAAATCAACCAAAAAAGTAAGAACTTTTAATCTTTAAGCTGCTTTGTTGATCACAAACGATTTGTTTTTATAATTGATGATCACGTTGTCAGTGTTAGGGTTATCAACCGTGATCTATAAAGTGTTTATTAATCTGAAAAACTAAGCAGCAAGCCAAATAGTGGGGTACATAGCGTGCCTGTTTTATTTGCACTAAATCTCAAAACCTTCAAACCTCGCCAACGTGTTTTGTAAAGTACTAAAACTCATGCTGAGAAGTTTATTACTGTGCCTTCTTTAAGTATTCCAACAGCATTCTCATAACCACACCTTGAACTCAAATAAAGAAAAATTGAAAATAAACAACAGGTTTTGTGTTTTTCAGTGCGAGGTCAAACACGGGGACACTAAGTGCATCAGTTATCAGTGTGAGGTCAAACACGGGGACACTAAGTGCATCAGTTATCAGTGTGAGGTCAAACACGGGGACACTAAGTGCATCAGTTATCAGTGTGAGGTCAAACACGGGGACACTAAGTGCATCAGTTATCAGTGTGAGGTCAAACACGGGGACACTAGGTACATCAGTTATCAGTTTGAGGTCAAACATGGGGACACTAGGTACATCAGTTATCAGTGTGCGGTCAAACACGGGGGCACTAGGTACATCAGTTATCAGTCTGAAGTCAAACACGGGGACACTATGTGCATCAGTTATCAGTGTGAGGTCAAACACGGGGACACTAGGTACATCAGTTATCAGTGTGAGGTCAAACATGGGGACACTAGGTGCATCAATTATCAGTGTGAGGTCAAACACGGGGACACTAGGTACATCAGTTATCAGTGTGAGGTCAAACACGGGGACACTAGGTACATCAGTTATCAGTGTGAGGTCAAACACGGGGACACTAAGTGCATCAGTTATCAGTGTGAGGTCAAACACGGGGACACTAAGTGCATCAGTTATCAGTGTGAGGTCAAACACGGGGACACTAGGTGCATCAGTTATCAGTGTGAGGTCAAACACGTGGACACTAGGTGCATCAGTTATCAGTGTGAGGTCAAACACGGGGACACTAGGTACATCAGTTCTCAGTGTGCGGTCAAACACGGGGGCACTAGGTACATCAGTTATCAGTGTGCGGTCAAACACGGGGGCACTAGGTACATCAGTTATCAGTGTGAGGTCAAACACGGGGGCACTAGGTACATCAGTTATCAGTGTGAGGTCAAACACGGGGACACTAGGTACATCAGTTATCAGTGTAAGGTCAAACACGGGGACACTAGGTACATTAGTTATCAGTGTGAGGTCAAACATGGGGACACTAGGTACATCAGTTATCAGTGTGAGGTCAAACACGGGGACACTAGGTGCATCAATTATCAGTGTGAGGTCAAACACGGGGACACTAGGTACATCAGTTATCAGTGTGAGGTCAAACACGGGGACACTAGGTACATCAGTTATCAGTGTGAGGTCAAACACGGGGACACTAAGTACATCTGTTATCAGTGTGCGGTCAAACACGGGGACACTAGGTACATCAGTTATCAGTGTGATGTCAAACACGGGGACACTAGGTGCATCAGTTATCAGTGTGCGGTCAAACACGGGGACACTATGTGCATCAGTTATCAGTGTGAGGTCAAACACGGGGACACTAGGTACATCTGTTATCAGTGTGCGGTCAAACACGGGGGCACTATGTGCATCAGTTATCAGTGTGCGGTCAAACACGGGGACACTAGGTACATCAGTTATCAGTGTGCGGTCAAACACGGGGACACTAGGTACATTAGTTATCAGATTGAGGTCAAACACGGGGACACTAGGTGCATCAGTTATCAGTGTGAGGTCAAACACGGGGACACTAGGTGCATCAGCTATCAGTGTGAGGTCAAACACGGGGACACTAGGTACATCAGTTATCAGTATGAGGTCAATTACAGAGACACTAGGTACATCAGTTATCAGTGTGAGGTCAAACACGGGGACACTAGGTGCATCAGCTATCAGTGTGAGGTCAAACACAGGGACACTAGGTACATCAGTTATCAGTGTGAGGTCAAACACGGGGACACTAGGTGCATCAGTTATCAGTGTGAGGTCAAACACAGGGACACTAGGTACATCAGTTATTAGTGTGAGGTCAAACACGGGGACACTAGGTGCATCAGTTATCAGTGCTATGTCGACGTTTGCAATTAAATATTTGCACGATTAATGTCTTTTAACAGCTGGTTCTAACGTCAAACTTATTTGAAATCATCTTTCAGTATTTTAATATTCATCATTGATTTATATGAACTCGTGCTGTGTTATTCCCATGGGCAATATGTCATACACATTATTGCAATAAACGTATCAAACGTATGCTTTAATAGCTTGTCCAAACGTCACCATGGTAATATTTTTGTAGAGGATAAAATCATTCTTGATTTGAAATGTAATGGAAATCCATTCACGATATATTGGATTTCTGTATTCATGACACAACACATCATAAAAAAGCAATCTTTGACTTATTTATTCATACTTCATTTTCTCAAAATATTCATTAGCCACTTGAAACCTGTAAATGATATATTCAAATATAACAGTTTTAACACATTTACAGGTACAGTGACGTTCATGACAGTATGAATGCCAGAAGACTGTCAGTGCATTTGTATGCTCAGTGCTATTCAATATATTTCGAAGGGTATAAGCGAAACAAGTCTATCTACATTTTCGTTTATTGGGAGATAGGCGAGTTTTGTTGTCACTTCCTGGATTTGTAGCAAGTAAATCAATTTCTGTTGCTAGATTAATTAAACACATCATCATAATGCTCAGTCTTCGAGTGCATGTATACATTTAACGCTTCAGTCGTAAAACAAACAAAACATTATATAATAACAGAGTGTACTTTCAAAGAGCTACTGGTAAAACCTAGAATTTCTTAATAGGATTAATATCGAAAATTACTATTTCGCCTGTATAACATTTTTGACACAAAGCATTCAATTTTATTTATATGAAAAAAAAATTCTCGTTAAAATCAACTCAAACATACATGTATATTAATTGTACCACATGGGTCTATGATCTTCTGGTATATTTGTTCTAATCATGTTTTGTCCTAATGTATGTATATGTGCAAGTATGTTAATTGTATGTGTAAATGTATAAATAATGTAAATGTTTATATAAAAGTATGTTTATATGTACCACATTGGTCAATGACCTTCTTGTTGTTTGGAAATAAAACTAATCATACATGTACATTATCTGAGTAGTGTACTATCGATAAATGTATACTCTTTATTCAAATCAAACAGTAGGGTATTTATCAACACGCCCAGAGGCGTAAGATAGTAATGCATGAAATGTAAAATAAACCATAAAATATTATTCATCGAGGCAAAACAATATACTCGTTAGGTAGGTAGCACGAATGATACGGTGTTAATATTTATGTTTTCAACTGGCTTAATAAACACTTCTCTCAACACTTCACCCAACAAACGAGATTTTGCGATAATATGGCGATATTTGTAACGTAACTTTAGTATATTATTTAAAACAACATTTCAGGATGATATAAGTTACTGTGTTTACTGAATCAGAACAACAAAAGATATATCATGTAGTCCGTCATGAGGATGTATGTAAACTAGAACTGGCGGGTTGCACTTTTGACCAGTACATGGATAAAACTATGTCTATACTATACTTTAAAACACTGGTATACTTCTTGTACAGTAAAACTTCACTTAAAGGCCACATCAAAAATACGACTTCGAAATTAAGAACACAATTTTCAAGTCCATTTTCACTGTTTTGCTCTTTATTCAACCTCAATAATAAAACCAACTCAATAAGAAGACCAGTTTCCAAGAGTCCCAATGGTGGTCTTATCATCGAGGTTTTACTGTATATGCTTACGGGGAATGTGTCTAGTACTGGTGCTTATTATTGAAATAATAACACTCGTAGCCTTATCAACAACTTATGAGGCTTTGTGACGTCAGTTGCAAATATGTAGATGATAATGGCTCATAATTATAATGTTTATCTGTTCTTTGTTATATGATCATATCGTCACGAATCGAATTACAGTCCGACGACCTCGTTCATACGAATTCATCGGGTCCGAAATTTTATTTCGAATGATACATGGTTTTGAATAGCCCATTTCAATTCGACGTGCATACTATACATCGGGACCTGATATTTAATTAGTATGATACACAATATTCGGATGGAACGTTGTCGATTAACGAGATTTGACTGTATTTCAGAAATAAACGTATGTAGCCTGTATCAGGGACAATACTTATAGCTATAGATCGTTTTTCTCTGGATTTCAGCTATGTATATTGGTCAGTTGACCTGACCAGTGTACCCCGGCTACCGGCCTGTCCTTCTGCAAGCAACTGACAACTTCTTACACCAGATGTGGTGGACAACGACTTCGGATGGATGTAATATATTGAGTCAAATTGTCACAGGGAACGAATGCCCCAACCGGGATCCTATTCGACAACCAACATAATGTCATTATTATTATATTAAGATTCGAGTGATCAGTCGACTAAGCTAAACGGGCGGACTTTCACTTTGATGGTTACACGGGTCGAAACGTTCATACAAAGACTAACAGTGTTGGACACATAAATAGATGTTTGGTAAAACGTTTAGATGCTTCATAGAAACGGAAGAATTAACACAGGAAATATGGAGATAATTCAAAAAGTAAACATCGTAAAACGAAGGAAAACGATCGTTTACTATAAAGGCAGTGAACTATCGACTATACAGCGGCGATACACCCATGAGGCGTTCAATAACATTCACCTGATGACCCAAGGTCTGATTATAAAACTGTCAAACAGATTAGCCTTCGGTGTAGCGAGTTCAGACTGTCCTCGTTTCAAGTTATGCCCGGTTGGTAGAAATCGCGTTCAGATTACCGGGAGGTAGGTTGAAATCGATTTCAAACTACTACTGTGGATAACTTGAAGGTAATTTCAATATACCCCCTATGTGGTTCCAGATAACCTACCTCATGGCCTTATTTATGTTTATCAATATACATTTTCAATATATAAATGAAAAGAACAATAGCAAATGATATAAATAAAGATATTAAACATCGATCCAACGATAAGAAAACAACATGAGCAGCAGGAACGGCAACGGTAGTAGCGACACCAACAACCATAACAACAGCGTAATCAACATTTTACTGATTTGTTTGCAGTTTGAGACTACCTTTCAATTTTGTATGTTTCATAATTGTTTATTCAATTAACTTACCATGATATAAAATAGCTCAGATAACGAGGGGGTAATCTAAACTGCATGGAGGTAATATAAAATCGTGTTCAGGTTACCCATGGGGGTAATATGAAATTGATTTCAGACTCCCGGAGCTTACTTGAATAGAGGGGTTACTGGAACTCTTTTCACCGGCTTATCATCGATTGGCACATTTACAACGCACTTCCACAATAATTCTCGATGAAATGCTTACCAATGTGTCACCATATACATGACTAACCCGCCATTTGGTAATTAAGACACTTTATATCATTATGACAAAGTGATCTGTCAAATGCAATTTTGACAATTTAACATCGAATGTTTCGATAAATCATAAAAGTAATACCTTACTTCAAACAAAATCAACAGACGTTGGTGTATCCAGGAGAGTTTTAGAAGCCATGAGAAAAAGTATTCGCTGGTTAGCATTTTAGACTAGTATTATAACACAATGGAATTCAAATCCCCATTTAAATATACATGTTTATATACAATCATAATATCCGGTCAACTGAAGTGGTCAATTTGCGAGATTACAAGTCAGTCACCCATTCAATACCCACTGTGTGTTTGTTACCAATTTTTGACATATTAGCAAATACTTATACAATCTTTTTACGTCATGTTGTCGTCAAACAATGGTCACAGAAAATACATGCCAGTTTATAGGATCGTTGTACGATGTCATTTGCTTTGTTCTGATTCAAAAACTCTAGGGACTGTATTCACAAACATTTTAAGACTGAAACTCGGACTTAAACTTCAAATTTGCAAAAGTTAATTGTTCCACCATTTCGTTTGTATCATATTTAAGCAGATGAAATTGTTTCTGAATGTTTCCTATTATTCACTTTACACTTTTGCTAAGTTTTATCACAATGTATTCTGTAATAGCACTGCAGGAGAAAAATTAACATGTGCTATTTGAAAGTCTAAGTGAGATTTAGTCTTAAAATGTTTGTGAAAACACCACAAATGCTAGCCGAAAAAAACTCTAGAATATAATCGACAATTCAAGTTCATATTTTTATTAAAATTACGCATTTTGTTTTATCTTGAAAAAGATCACTGCCTGTTTATAGAATGTTTCGATTATCGATAATCGATAAGTAATCATCGGTAAATCCGGCTAATATGGAATTTCGTGAAATAACATTTTATAATCAACTGTTGTGCAACTTTCTGTTATTTCGATATTAACTGTTTACTCACGTTCATTATACAACACTTAACGACGAAACCGTTCGTGTCTGTTTGCAAAAATGTAGTAACATTAATTTCCAACAACTTTGTACTTAAATTACAGTCAATTGTTTTTGTTGTCGAAAGGACAACAAGAATGATCAGGTTTCATAATGACTTCATGGAAAAAAGAGAGTACAATAAGAACGGAAAACAATATGAGAACAAATGCTCATGAATAATTCAAACCGTGAAGGAATGTTGAAGTTATATTCAATTTTACGAGGTTTAGAAGTAATGAATCGGAAATTCACAATACAGCCGAAAGAAAGACGATCGTTGTATAATTCATTAACCCGATACAATATACAATCAATTGTCTTTCACGCATTGCGGTTTGGTATATTATACTATACCAAAAAAGTAACGCACCACGTAAATCCAATCTATGATCATGGGACAAAGTGTGCCGAATATCGTGTATTTGGCATACTTCCGGGTGTGCCGAATTTCGATAGTTGGCGTACTTCCGGGTGTGCCGAATTTCGATATTTGGCTTACTTCCGGTGCGAAGAAAATAGCGCGAGAAACGTCGACGTTAGGAAATGAAACATTAAACAGATGTAGCCGACGTTCAAATGATTGATCCGCCTGTTCGAATTCAGACGTCAATGTTTTTATTTAAATTTAATTTGTCAAAATCTGTGTTGATAGACATTAAAGAATTTCAAACATTCGTTACAAACTATTTTAGACCTATAGATATAGACGTGTAGATTCTAAATGATTTCTAAAACTTTCAATTATTCCCAATACGTTATTTAACTTGTTTACTTGTATAACATTGTCTTTTTTCTGAAAACATTACGCAACTCTTCCCTGGAGTCAAACACATGCAATAAAAAGCACACCAGGCCTGTTTAATAACCTCTAAATATCAAATGCTAGAAAGTATTTTAACATAAAGATTAATCCTGACAGTACAGAAAAAGAATATAAAAGTTGAACTTATTTATATGATTCCGACTCGGGACATAGTTTTATAGACTCAAAATAGCGTTCGTCAAAAATGAGCGTATTTTTTATTATTGTTGAGAATATCAAAAGAGCTTTCCGATGTATGTAGCTCTACATTGTATCTCTCCATATTGTCATACAACTTGATAATTATGCGAGATAACGAGAAAATTATGCAAAATTTTAAATTCTCATTGTTCGTAAAACAAAATTATCGGCATAAACATCTGAAGATTATATTGTTATAATCACGTGACCTAACACGACAATACATACAAATAATGACAGTATCGAGATAAAACGATTTCGACATAATCTAGATTATGTTAAACAAAGCTCGGTACGTTTCTTATCATTACGATATGACAACCATAACTATAATAATTAGCATTTATGTCGTATAAAAAAACATATTGTCTGACATCAAAATTGTATGTGTATTTATAACCCACAAAGTATTCAGCAATTTACGAGAGGAAGTATTATGTGCGAACATTTATCACAATTAACAGCTAAACAAGTATATCATACAATATGAGTCCAGGAATGATGTCATACCTTCAATATTGTTATATCAGATCAATACTACGATTTTAAATAATTACAGTAAAACCTCACCTAAAGATAACCTCAATTATAAGACCACCTCAATTATAAGACCACTTCAGAATTAAGACCACAGTTTTCAAACCTATTTTCACTGTTTTGCTCTTTATTCAACCTCAATATTAAGATCACCTCAATAAGAAGACCTGTATTCAAGGGTCCCTAAGGTGGTCTCGTTGTTGAGGTTAACTGTACATCAAATATATACTTGACGCCATTAAAAACGCAACTATATGAACTACGCGTCATTTTGTAGTACCAACAGTCAAAATCGTATTATAGTTATATATGTGTTAATACTTGTTCAGAACTTCATTAAACTCTACACTAATTATTTTTTATTTCATTATTTGATTAATTTCATGAACTTATAAGAAATAAAGAATTTTATCTATATGCACAATATTTGGTTACGTTTTTAATGGCGTTTAGTATACTAGGCAACCTCTCTAGAGAACACCCTTTTGGGAGAGGCAAACATCGGCTCTTGTTCTGAGGAGGTTGATTTACATGACAGGTTAAATTGGTAGTACAGTCGGACCTCGTTTATTCGACAACTTTCTATCCGAGTACTTGATATTCTCCGAAATAAATGTCAGTCCCTAATGTATCTTCGTCTTCTATAGGCACGTCGAATTACAATGGGCCGTTCGAAACCATGTATTATTTGAATTCGAATGAACGAGGTCCGGCTGTATCTTTTTCCTACATGAAAAACTGAACAAGTCGTTGAAGTGAGGGTCTCTCTGGAGAGGTTGTATTGTATTTTATATTGCAGTAGACATCTTCTCACTGTGTAAGTCATTCGTATAGCAAGGTGAGCACAGGAAAGAAAAAGATGGTTTTGACAACAATAACAAAGTTAGACCGTAAGTAAACACCATAACTCAAACAGCTTCCACAGAACAAAACACCAACATAAACAACATGTTTTATTGTACCAATTAAAATACTTCCGTAACAACAATATACACCAGAGACCTTGGTGTTCATAGCAACATTAGTTTTATCTGTAAAAGACTTCGCAGATATTTGGTGCATATAATTTTTCCACTGATAAACGATTATTTACTGGTATAATTTTCAGATAGGCAATGTTGTCTATCATCTCGACAATCTAACCTAAATGAAAAAAAATGGAATGGTGATGGAATGATAAATGTCCCTACATTGCTAAAAGCTTACGTAACAGCTGTTGTTTTTCTCTCATGATTCTGTGGTTGTTACTAGTACTTGGCATAACCATAGAAGAATGTCAAGAGTTCTTTCCCTTTATCTCATCTAGAGTTCTCTCCCTTTGCCCCTGCTATAGAATATGTATATACAGTAAAACCTCACTTTAAGACTACTTCAATATTAGGACCAACTCAAAATTAAGAACACAATTTTTAAGTCCATTTCACTATTTTATACTCCATTCAACCTCAATATTAAAACCACCTAAAACAAAATATGACCCGTTTTCAAGGGTCCCGATGGTTGTCTTATTATTGAGATTTTACTGTATATATAACAAGGAGTAGCTTATCACACCTGACCTCTTTCCGCGGCCATAATCGCGATGTAAACATCAAAATATATCCAAGATATGCATCACATCCTTCGCATTAATAATTTAACTTTCAAATAATATATAATTTATGTCACTACGTCAGATATTGGTGAAGTTTCCCCTAGGAATTAATCAAAATTAGCGCTGGACTCCTTGTTGGCTAACTGAGATTAACGACAAGAACTAGTGACAATCTATTGTTGGTATAAACCTACTCTGCTAATTTAAGTGAGTAGTTAGGTACATGTAATTAGGATTTATACCTTTTTCAAGTAGGGGCCATTTTCAGGAGTATATAGAGTTATGACAAGCAACCATATGGTAAGGATGTCATAATAATGAGAAAATAAAGTATCGGTTTACAGGAAGTTAGATATACTGTTGCGAACACGTATTTGTTTCAAGATTCTTTGATCGGATTACATGCGGAGATCTATATGTACACAGAAAACTCCGAAAACATGTGAATTACGTCATGAGGTTCTTTAAACTATATGTTCTTACATTTGTATTTGCGTGCTAGACATACAGTACTTCAATGCTATCAACAACGAGATTAATTATTCAACCGAAGTAATTATCACGATGCTCACATCGTATTAATTAGGCAGCAAGTACAGAAAAAACACGAAACGTTTTTAAAAAGTAATTTGTCTTAGATAACAGATTTTGATTGAATTATATCCCAGAAAATGAAATGTGAATATGCAATAATTAATGTGAACAGCAAACTTTATTATATGTACTAGTCAAAACAGCTGACCTGCCATTTGTGTACATTGATAACTTGACAAAGTAATCTGATACGATTAACGTGACTTGACCCGTGAACAAGTACATCAATACATTTGAACCTTTAATATCTCGGCTTACAGAAATCAGATTAACTGAAAATTTACCCGCTAGTATTTTCCAATATATATGAAATGGTACTGGCGGTTAGCACGTTTGACCAGTATATATATTGTCCTGGCGGCGGTTTAGGAATTTTGACCAGTACAGATATTGTACTGGCGGCGGTTTAGGCATTTTGACCAGTACAGATATTGTACTGGCGGCGGGTTAACACTTTTGACCAGTATATATATTGTACTGGCGGCGGGTTAGCACGTTTGACCAGTATATATACTGTACTGGCGGCGGGTTAGCACGTTTGACCAGTATATATATTGTACTGGCGGCGGGTTAGCACGTTTGACCAGTATATATACTGTACTGGTGGCGGGTTAGCACGTTTGACCAGTATATATATTGTACTGGCGGCGGGTTAGCACGTTTGACCAGTATATATATTGTACTGGCGGCGGGTTAACACTTTTGACCGGTATATATATTGTACTGGCGGCGGGTTAGCACGTTTGACCAGTATATATATTGTACTGGCGGCGGGTTAGCACGTTTGACCAGTATATATACTGTACTGGCGGCGGGTTAGCACGTTTGACCAGTATATATATTGTACTGGCGGCGGGTTAGCACGTTTGACCAGTATATATATTGTACTGGCGGCGGGTTAGCACGTTTGACCAGTATATATATTGTACTGGCGGCGGGTTAGCACGTTTGACCAGTATATATATTGTACTGGCGGCGGGTTAGCACGTTTGACCAGTATATATATTGTACTGGCGGCGGGTTAGCATGTTTGACCAGTATATATACTGTACTGGCGGCGGGTTAGCACGTTTGACCAGTATATATATTGTACTGGCGGCGGGTTAGCACGTTTGACCAGTATATATATTGTACTGGCGGCGGGTTAGCACGTTTGATCAGTATATATATTGTACTGGCGGCGGGTTAGCACGTTTGACCAGTATATATATTGTACTGGCGGCGGGTTAGCACGTTTGACCAGTATATATATTGTACTTGCGGCGGGTTAGCACGTTTGATCAGTATATATATTGTACTGGCGGCGGGTTAGCACGTTTGACCAGTATATATACTGTACTGGCGGCGGGTTAGCACGTTTGATCAGTATATATATTGTACTGGCGGCGTGTTAGCACGTTTGACCAGTATATATATTGTACTGGCGGCGGGTTAGCACGTTTGACCAGTATATATATTGTACTGGCGGCGTGTTAGCACGTTTGACCAGTATATATATTGTAATGGCGGCGGGTTAGCACGTTTGACCAGTATATATATTGTACTGGCGGTGGGTTATTACTCGTATTATAGGCTAGTACTATAAAGAAGTACGCATTACTAGATAATAAAGTTTCGATTTGTACATCATTGCACTGTATACAATAGCGATACCAATCAAGCGAAAGGTAAAAGTAAGAGCAGAAATATTTATTTTGGAACATTATACCACATACAAACTCTCGCCCTAGTACTGCGATACTCGCAATGTGTAGCGGAGTGTAATCAGAAGTTTGAAAATATCAATTACATTGGATTAGAGCGGATTGATATTGTATCTTAAACTTGTTATTATGCCAACATGTTTATGCTATCTTATAAGAGGTAAAGTTCAGTATAGCAGTTTGTTATGAGGTATAGGCAAAATTTAAATGTCCAGCACAACAAAGTTTACAGTTCTTCTGTGGCACTAACAACTTGCTTTACACGGCCTCCTACGTTGGGTTGTAATTATTTCCATCTTCAATAATGCCTCTGTATGAACACAGACTGCGAATATCACAGCTTAATGTTTAAATATATACAATGAAAATAAATGCGTTAATATAGACATGATTTTATAAAACGAAAGACATACACAACAAAGTTACTTATGCACTCGTTTGGATTGCGTCTCTAATACCGTTTGATTTTGGTGAAACGTGTCCATTTGGTACACTGGTAATGCCGCGTTTCGGTGAAGAATTTGTCGACTCATTTGAGGTCATTTTCACTCTAGTAGTTTTTACCGTTTTTGTCACTGTTGTTTTCCTGGATCTTGAGTCCAGTTTTGATGACACTGTCTGTTTCTCCATTATGCTTTGTTCCTTCCCTTCCTCCACACTCGTCAATGAATGTGGGGAGAAATTCACTTTTTCCCACGATGGATATTTAGGGAATGTATCCTGAGGTAATTTGTCCATTGGAGGAGGAGTTGGGGGCCTATCCAGAACCTGCCTACGTTTGCTGAACATATTCATAGGACAAGTGTTTGAGCGTTGTCGAGGCGGAGACTTAAACACAAAAAATGCACCCTCACTAGTGTTAGCAAGTTCTTTGTTAATCTCTTCCGGGCGAGATGTGTCAACATTCTCATCATCATTGTCACTGCAGTCATCTACAACTATATCCGGTAAATCAAACCGCACGTGCAAATTAGGCCTCGGAGAAAAAGGGTCAGTATTTGCACGTGGCCGCATAGGTGTATGAAAGAAGCTATCGTCGTCATGATCAAACGACATCCTATGACGAATTAGAATCGACTGAAGGTGCCCCGGTTTAGGGGTCCCAGCTGTTCCTGAATTATCAACTGAATCCATTTTTGTATTGACTTTCTATATAAATTATTACGTATGCATGTTAAAGTATTTACTCTCAGTATGTTATGTAAATAAACATTAAAGATAAAATGTTAATCTTTTATCCAACTTCCGTCACCTTTGTTAGTGAAGCATTTGCTTAAATATTCAATTCAACTTTATGTAAATACGTGAAAAATATCAAACAAACCGCTTCTTTGAACCAATTATTAACTCCTTAATTCCATCCGTATGTCGTTTATTCCAGTTCTGCGTTTTTCAAATTGACGAATACACTAAGTGCATTTATAATTTAATACTAGATAAATCCACGTAGTTCATAAACCATAGGCGAATATACGTTGTTATCCCAGCCACATTTAACAACAAATTATTAATAAACACTGCACCAAATCACAAGTAGCTACATTTCACACTCGAAACTTTTCACACGGTCCCCACTGTGTTATTTGCCAGATATGCTGTTCGCCAGTTTCACTAATTGAGTGAATTTCCGGCTGTCGTATGAATTCCTTCTCGATTCACAAAATTCACCGTCCTCGCTAAATCGCACACTTTTCTTATTCTTACACGACGGTAAACTGTCGGCTGAGTTGTTTACATCGAGTCTCTGTACATCGCTGTCCGCGGTGACGGCCGATAAGTCACTCGTACTATTAATGTCTACGCATTTAACTCTCGAATGACGAACTTTATTAATCGCCGGTTTACCCGATTTTTGATATCTACGGTGTATTGAGTCTGCTTGACCGTAAGTAGGCTGAGACTTTATCTGAATTTTTGAATCACTCTGTTTACCGAATGTAGTGTTTAAACTTTTCAGAGACGACAAATGCTCTATTGAATAATTACTATTCGTTTCGGTACTTCCGCATGAATTAGTGTATCCTTTGTTAAACAGAGTTATCCTTTTGTCTAAATCTACGCTTGTTGGTCCCTTCGTAGTCAATATGTTCCTGTCGAATGAGTTCGTATTTCTATTGTAATTCGTTGTGGTGGCGGGCTTACTGATGCGTAGTTTTCTGCTTGACTTTGTTATCGGAAAACAGCGTACTCCGCTTTGTTTATTTTCGTGTTCATTGAGCATGCGCAGATTGTTAAGTCGCAATAATTTGGCGCGAAATTTGTCAATTTCATTCGACTGCTTATAAGTCTCAATGTGGTTCTGTCGGGTGAAATAACGCTCCAAGCCACGAAGTTTATCAATTTCTCGGTTGCATACAGCTTTCTGTTGTCGAGATATATTCACCACCTGTAATATTAATCAACATAGTATTGAGTGAAACGGCAGACAACCTGACACTATTCGCGATTTCTGACATAATTATTTCACATTCTAACTAACGCAATAATTACGGCAAAAAGTGAAGTAAGTATGTCGATATTCGCGATAAGCCTTACATACCAGTGGGTATAAACGCATCGATAAGGAAGGAAGTGTTGAGCATTTCCAGAGAGAATATATGAATGAACTTGAAAGCTGTCAGAGTCTTAAACATGGCCAATTTTCACACTATGCTTAGAATTTACTTCAACAAATGAAAACAAAACACCTGGTTATGTTCCGTCAGGATATTTCACCTCTGATATTAATATCAACGGTACATTTGTTGTTTGGTAAAAATATACAGTATGTGATACGCCTCATTATACAGTAAAACCTCAATAATAAGACCACCATTGGGACCCCTGAACACTGGTCTTCTTATGGAGGTGGAATTAATATTAAGGTTGCATAAAAAGAAACTAGAGCTATCACTGAAGGTGATTAATACCCCCACAATACCGCTTTGTCAGACATATTTTTGATAAATTCAAAGATGGCCGCCAGTCAAGACAATGAAATTATCTATCACTATCTATCACTACAGGACCACAATCAGAATGTGCCGACAATATACACAACTAGGCTTGGTAGAAATAATTCATGGAAAACCATGTTATGTGACATGACGGAACAAGTGGTGATTCCCATATAGCCCCCATTGCATATTTTGAAGTGGTGTTATAATAAGAATTGTGTACATTTTAATATTTCGGAGGTGATATGAATACCACAGTATGGGAGTCAGGTCAAAATCAATAAAATAGAAAAAATGAACAGTAATATATAGCACTTTGTCACAAAGAAATATAATGATACATTCGACTAGAGTATGAACTAGTAACACCAATATATTTGATTTTAACTCCCAAGATCTGAACATTTTGCATTCAAATTCGAACAAATATAGCAACAAAGCGTATTAAATTGATACAATTTATATTCGCAATCAAGACATTTTGTTCCATTGTCCTTGACTGCAGTTTCACAGATTTAATCAAATAATCAAACTACCTGGATATAACATTATATTATGCCTTATTTCAATGGATTTTAAAAGAAATCCCGTTATTTTCACTGAAAGGCGAGTCTTCAACAACAAAAACAAACCATTTGCTAGTATCTGAATGTAATAAACCAAAAATGCTGCCAACAGAACAGTAAGAACTAATCAACAGTTCCTGTGAAATAAAAAACTGAACTTGTATAGAATTGCTCACAAAAAGCTGGGCAAAATGGAACTAAATCAATGCAAAATATATCAAACAATATGCTAGAAATAACAGTTATTTTCACAGAAAGATAAGTCGTTTACAACTAAAAACAAACCATTTGCTAGTAAGTGAAAGTAAGAGAAACTATTTTTAGTAACAGTGACCTTGACCTTGGCCCCACCAGCCCCAATATCGAACTTGACCTGTATCTTCTGATGTTACACCTGTGTACCAAAAATTTTTCAAATCTGTCTAGCCTTTCATGAGTTATCGTCCGGAAACCATGAAAACCAAGAGAAACTATTTTTAGTAACAGTGACCTTGACCTTGGCCCCACCAGCCCCAATATCGAACTTGACCTGTATCTTCTGATGTTACACCTGTGTACCAAAAATTTTTCAAATCTGTCTAGCCTTTCATGAGTTATCGTCCGGAAACCATGAAAACCAAGAGAAACTATTTTTAGTAACAGTGACCTTGACCTTGGCCCCACCAGCCCCAATATCGAACTTGACCTGTATCTTCTGATGTTACACCTGTGTACCAAAAAATTTTCAAATCTGTCTAGCCTTTCATGAGTTATCGTCCGGAAACCATGAAAACCGACAGACCGACCGACCGACAGACAGACAGACCGACCGACCGACAGACCGACCGACCGACCGACAGACCGACCGACAAGCTCACTCCTATATACCCCCTCAAACTTCGTTTGTGGGGGTATAAAAACATTGGAAATGGACTTGAAAATTGAGTTCTTAATTTCGAGGCGGTCTTAATATTGAGTTGGTCTTAAAGTGAGGTTTTACTGTAAATATAACATAGCTCAATTTGATTATATTTTATTATATTGGTTTTAAATCATGTCATCGGTCCATGTCATTAAATGGACAATAAAGGAAGTAAGGAAACGAGGAATGCATTTGTGTCTAACTAGAGGACCATTGTCTAAGTTCACATGCACTTATCGATACTTAATTGTTTTAATATTACCTCGAATCTGTTCAACATCACTTATATACCGGTAATAGCTACCAGTTGTCTTAAAATCATTTTAAAATCACTGGTCTATTGTTTGGCTATTTTAAGTAGTATGTTTCTAATATAAAACGAACAAGTAATTCAGTTATAAATAAAGCATCTGGAAAAGACCACGTCAGAATTAGACATACAAATCGCATTAAACCTTATCTGATAATAAATTATGTTGCATGAAAGCCATGATTATAGTAAATGCAACAATACGCATGAAACCAGAAGAAAACCGATGCGGAATATAGCATTAAGGGGAGGCAAGTACGACTTAGCTTTGAATAGTCGTGTAATGTATTACATGTTTTAACCCGAGGCTTGATGGTCGGTCTAACACAATGACATGTACACGGTCCGCGCTGTGTAGATTTGACAAAATGCGACTAATTTACTTGTTTTGAATTTACACGAATCCTAGAAGATTGACAGAACGATAGCTGAAAACCACAATTCTATTAGATTCACAAAATGAT
Source organism: Mactromeris polynyma (assembly GCA_032209605.1). Lineage (NCBI taxonomy): Eukaryota > Metazoa > Mollusca > Bivalvia > Venerida > Mactridae > Mactromeris > Mactromeris polynyma. The sequence goes on along the minus strand of JASFXZ010000031.1, from coordinate 6,313,953 downwards.
AGCCGAGTAAATATCTGCGCATTCCGGTTTAATCAGATACTGAAATGAAAGCTAGCGAGGAGATTTAATCTCACGGTATTCTGTCAATTGACGGTTTAATGCGATATAAATTGAATAGAAACATTAGCTATTAATGTCCACGTGATCTTGTGATCTTTTGAATAATGGTCGCTTATTAAGACATAGTTGCATTCATCTCAATTTACTAGTCTGACCTACTGAACTGGATTCATGTGAATACTGTATCAAATGGAAGAGAGAGCTACCACGACACATTTATTTGTACATGTTCTGTTTATTTGTCAGTAGGAATATTATAGCGATTTTACAGTAGCTCATGCTTGCTTATGCTGCTCTCGAAAATATTATATGTACTGTTTAAACAGTAAAAGAGAGAGAATAAGTTGCTACAGGGTTAACGCCACATACAAAAGACAGTGCCTCTCCACACAGACCTCCGGGAAAACAACATTGCATAACATATTAGGCACTTGAGGAGGCCATAAGGAAAAACTAGGAGAATCAAAGAGGACAAACAGTGACTCACATTGTCTTGACTACATATATCAGATTTTAGGGAGTGATCCTTTAGGGATTAGAATGCCTATATAATTTCTTTTCTTACAAACAATGAATCGTATACCTTGAAACTTGACCAGACTGATAATTTGACCAACCATATAAAATCTGCACCAAAGGCGTATGAAACTATAATTATTCACTAAACGTGTATAAAAAACACATTGCAAAACGATGACAACTTTCTATATCACCTGAGTGTGATTGAAGGAGAGATTGTACTTATGCATTCGGTCATAGTTAAATTGTTTTGTACAGGTTATACATCAAAGTGTCACAAAGTGATCTACAGAGACTTTGTGCTGGTGACTATTTATGATAGATAATATATCTATGTCTGCATTATGTAAGATGCTTCATTTTCTGTTTTTTAGTCTAATTTTTTAATTCAAACTTATTTATTTTACATCGATTGTGAAACAAGTTCTTACAACTTATACTAATCACTCTCGATGACTACTTCCTGACTACCAACCAGTACTCGCGCAAAATTTAGGGATTTTGAAGTTCGTGATCAAACTCCGCTCATCGCGGGGCTCGAACTCACGTCCTTCGGATCAGGAGTCAGGCGCTCTACCCCTTGACCACCACTGTGCCTCCTCATTTATTTAGTCTAATCCTCATTTCCCATCTCATATACTATACAGTCTATGTCAGATTGAGAAAGAGCTTGTAGCTGTGTATAACTTGATAACTAACTGTTCAGTATTCTGAATGGAGAAGAAAACAGAACAAGAACGAGACAATCCTATGTTATCAAACTTTACGAGAGATTGTTTGTGCCTCTCGACGATTTATTCATCAAGCTCAATCATTGACATCCATGTACTGTTCATGTTATGCAAATTTCATCGAAAATGCTTAGCAATAAAGTAGGTTTTGTCTGGTAACTGCAGGGCCATTGCGGAGCACTCGTAAAACTGAGATACAAAGTGATTTTCAGTAATGAATAAAACTCAAAAATGAGACTGGATAAAAGCGTGCGCAAAACATCGAGGCATAACTTTTTTGTATGCGAGAGAGAAACACACATTATTGAACTAATACTAGACAAGTTTCATACACATTTTACATCTAAATGATTGAAAAAGAAGGGGTATTTGTAAGGCAATGCTGTGAGGAATGATCTATATCAAATATTACAAACAATCACTATAATAATAAACTTATAATAAAGCATGTCAATATCAGCCAGTCATAAATGCACTTGTAATTGAGTCTTGTAAATGAAGGATTGCTCGAGAACATGCCAATACTTGAATGATATTTAATACTACCATCAAAATGATAACAAAAGGTTATTATATCATCCACAAAGAAGTAAATATGACAATCAATTGACAAGGAATAATAATTAAAACTCATTCACATGTATTGTTAATATATTGTTCCATGGAACGCCACATGCAAACTACAATGTCTCCCCACACATGCCAAGAAAACAACAGCCTACAAAACATCAGGCACCGGGGATGTACACGGGTAAACATGTATTGGAATATGGGTGCAAGGGTAAACATGTGTGGGAATATGGGTGCAAGGGTAAACATGTGTGGGAATATGGGTGCAAGGGTAAACATGTGTGGGAATATGGGTGCAAGGGTAAACATGTATTAGAATATGGGTGCAAGGGTAAACATGTATTGGAATATGGGTGCGAGGGTAAACATGTATTGGAATATGGGTGCAAGGGTAAACATGTGTGGGAATATGGGTGCAAGGGTAAACCTGTATGGGAATATGGGTGCAAGGGTAAACATGTGTGGGAATATGGGTGCAAGGGTAAACATGTGTGGGAATATGGGTGCAAGGGTAAACATGTGTGGGAATATGGGTGCAAGGGTAAACATGTATTAGAATATGGGTGCAAGGGTAAACATGTATTGGAATATGGGTGCGAGGGTAAACACGTATTGGAATATGGGTGCAAGGGTAAACATGTATTGGACTTTGGGTGCAAGCGTAAACATGTATTGGAATATGGGTGCGAGGGTAAACACGTATTGGAATATGGGTGCAAGGGTAAACATGTGTGGGAATATGGGTGCAAGGGTAAACATGTGTGGGAATATGGGTGCAAGGGTAAACATGTATTGGAATATGGGTGCGAGGGTAAACATGTATTGGACTATGGGTGCAAGGGTAAACATGTATTGGAATATGGATGCAAGGGTAAACATGTATTGGAATATGGGTGCAAGGGTAAACATGTATTGGACTATGGGTGCAAGGGTAAACATGTATTGGACTTTGGGTGCAAGGGTAAACATGTATTGGACTTTGGGTGCAAGGGTAAACATGTATTGGAATATGGGTGCAAGGGTAAACATGTATTGGACTTTGGATGCAAGGGTAAACATGTATTGGACTTTGGATGCAAAGGTAAACATGTATTGGACTTTGTGTGCAAGGGTAAACATGTATTGGAATATGGGTACAAGGGTAAACATGTATTGGAATATGGATGCGAGGGTAAACATGTATTGGAATATGGATGCAAGGGTAAACATGTATTGGAATATGGGTGCAAGGGTAAACATGTATTGGACTTTGGATGCAAGGGTAAACATGTATTGGACTTTGGATGCAATGGTAAACATGTATTGGACTTTGGGTGCAAGGCTAAACATGTATTGGAAAATGGATGCAAGGGTAAACATGTATTGGAAAATGGATGCAAGGGTAAACATGTGTGGGAATATGGGTGCAAGGGTAAACATGTATTGGAATATGGGTGCAAGTGTAAACATGTATGGGAATATGGGTGCAAGGGTAAACATGTATTGGAATATGGGTGCAAGGGTAAACATGTATTGGAATATGGGTGCAAGGGTAAACATGTATTGGAATATGGGTGCAAGGGTAAACATGTGTGGGAATAGGGCACAAGGAATGGTCTGGCCTACCATAAAGAACAACTAAGGAAATTTAGGGGGGAGCAAGGATGAAACATTATTCATATATAAAGGACAAATCAATACTTAAAAACGTCTCATATATTTGTTACATATATAACAGTGAATGCATAAGCTTTGTTCCTGTATGTCTTTATGTCTGCATGTGCTCCGAGCCGCGGCCGTGGCCCAGTGGTTAGTACGCTGGACTTGTAACCCGGCGATCCGGGTTCGATTCCCGGTCGCGGCAGATCATACTCTTCCATGAATATTTGACAAAATGTCGATTTTCCTGCACATGTGGAGAAGTTGCCGGCTCCTTGTGGAAGGGTAAGTTAGTACTGGTTAGAATTCAGTCCAGGAAAACCTGGTTAGGTGAACTGGCCGCCGTATATAACTGAAATATCGTTGAGAAACGGCGTTAAACCCGATCATTATGCTTACTGGACAGGAAAAGGTACAAATAAATAATTCATGAGGGCTCTTTGATAATTGCTAAACTGTGAACCAAATTATGGTATTTTAGTACCTTTTAGTGGAACATATTACGACCGTTGTGTTATATCTGTCCTCTTGATAAGTGGTCTCTTCGGAACACTTATACGGTGCTGGTTATAATCAATGTTAAGTAAGACTCGATTGAATCATGTAAAAATTTGGATTATAGTCAATCAAAGAACAATCGGCACTGATGATGACAGCGATGTTTCTGCAACTAAATGGTCATATCGAGTCGGCTTACAACATTAACGGCGACACGTCGAAAGAATGTTGCGTCGTATAATTTCCGGTAGCACCTCTGAGGGGAGTAAATACGACTTTAGTCCATTGAAGGAAATGAAAGTTTGTGATTTATTATATAATCTATATTCGTCTGAGAAAATACGAACAGCGGTATAAATGATTATTACGCAACAGTCTGGCAACTCAAAAAGCATATCGAGATGCCTATAAACTTGACATTCTGCTCACTAATTCAATACAATACAATACAATATCATTGTATTGCATAAAACATGTGTCAATGTTTATAGCAAACAAACGTCTATAACTATACAACATGTAGAAGAATTACATGGATGTTCAAAGAGCATCACACATTTTACATAATTTTCAAACATTGGTTTGATTTCTACATAAATTGGCAAAGAAAATAAATTTCGCAAGATTACACGTAGTTTCTGGATTTCCGCACATATGATTCGTAATTTTTTGTATGTTTGGCCAGAAGTAATAATAACGTTTAAAGTATTGAATTCTAAGATTTCTGTATTTTGGACATAAATTATAAGTAAAAAGTGACATTCATTTTCTATCATTTTTAATTAACAATAATTACATATTCTTTGATTTTTAGGTTGATTTTGATATCTTCCGCGTTCAATTGCCAAATCATGAGAATTAGTGGCTTCGGGACATTTAGTTAAACCACCAGTCACTGAATCGAATGGGGTCAGTGACGGAAGGCGATTTCAGGTCCGTTTTTTAAGCGAGGAAACATGTGTAAGATATGAGTAGGATCTCCTTATTGGTAGCAAAAACGATAACATTCTATTTGAACGAATCATGTACTTGCTGTCACTGTTTCAAGAGTTAAAAAAGAAAAAAACATTACATGAAAATGAAGATCTTATGTAATAGAAAGTATAAACAACCTATGAATGCTGGAACTACGTAAAAAGATAGCAACAAATTACTTATTTCTATGGAAGAAATGAAGATATGAAGCGTCATATATGAATGTACAATGGCGACAACAATGTGACAAAGGCTTACACCATTTCGATGCTGCTTTGTATTACTTATTGACACTGGCATGCCAGACACGATACATGACATTTGAATGACCAGGAAACAAAGCATACATCTCATCATTATATCCGAGCATTGTTTGTTCAGCTCCATGATCACCATTGTGCTTCTTGACCTGCTGATAACATTTTAAGTTATTAATGATGATTGTAGTACAAACGCCAGTCGGGAACACTTGATCTTATCACATAGCCTTCGAAATCAAAGTCAGCAAGCGGTCATTTGTCGTTCATTTGCGAATGTTGCAACAAACAAGCGATAATCAGGAACGTAAATAACAGCGACGAAGGTGGTGTTCTTACTCAAGTTCCGATTAGTTGTAACTTCCCTCGGACTATTCTACTCGTTTATTCTATATCGTATGTATAATGATATGATGTTATGGAAGGAGTAGTAAGCCTTTTTACAGCAGAACGAACTAAATCAACTTGTTATTGAACACCCAGTCATAAATTTAATATATTTTGATAAAGAAACTGTTCATTCTTACGATGAAGCCTTTTATGTGGCTTTTCATGATATCAGTCCTATGTTTCATAAATCACAAGCAAGATATATTGCTAAAGATAAAAATGTATTTTTTTCGAAAGTGGCATGTTCTATGTCTCTCGTTTCAATAAATTTAAATAGATGCACGCTTTAATTCTGCACTTGCGGACTTTTACAACGAGACCTTTTTATATTTTAAATACCTTCTTAATTCCTGCTGCAATAAGGAAGATATTTCGATAACATTTTAAGACAGTTATCTTTATAGTATAAAGGTTTTACATACGCATGCTATTTGAATATCACTTAACCACATATTGCACGTACAAAAAGCTTTATTTCCCATGCAGTCTAGCAACTGGTGATATTATAACTCGAAAACACAATTATCTTATATTTTGTGACCTGGCAACCAAGAAAGAAACACTTCATATTTAAAATGTTCAAGAGTGAGATAAGTTGCATGAATGATAGGTCGCCGCGATTTTTTCATCTTTTTTTCTTTAATCAGTAAGTACACATTCACCGGGTTCACAATTCAACCAATAGAGGAATGAGCCTCCTGCTTCATAGTGCCAGAAGTCATTTCGCTACAGCAACTAGTCGCTGAATGCTTCTGAACAATCTAACAAAATTACTTTGTTAATGCTGAATTATCAGATTTGATTGATGTCGAGCGTTTATGGGATGAATTGCACGAACTAGTTAGATGCCTACCAAAACCACTAATTATACCATGCCTTCGTTAATAAATGGGACACCATAGACCAAAGTAAGATTACCAAAGCTAACAGCTACCATTTCATCTTTTAAGTATAGTGTTTTGTTAATTATACTATCGTGACTACCATTTTTGATGGCCAGGGTTTGTTACAGATCGTTGATTTTACGGTTGTTAAAATGTTGAATCGTAGTTAAAAATTTCACGACGTTATTACATGAATGAAATATTTTCAAATACATTTTCAAAAGTATGCGTTATATAGTTTTCGAGTTATACATTGGCTGTCCGAGGTCTAGTAAGAAAAATCCACAAATGCATATAAATAAGAAAATACAAAGCTATTTATTACTTTGAAAAATATTTTTTTTCCTGAAATAACATGTATAATAAGTACAATTACTTGTTCTCTGTTATTATCTTGCATAATCTCAATTCTCAATAAGAATTGCCGCCATTTCAGTTTGCATTGTGAGACGATTGCAATTGTTTTTACAAAGAAACTAAATTAAACATTGAGTTAATTAATTTCTTTCAATAATTCATTCATCATATTAAAACGAAAATCCTGTACGACAGTGATGTCATTATCAAAAAGGCCACGGGATGTGTTTTGTAACAAATTGTAAAGATGCAATGTCCATAAATGTTCGTGGGCTAATTGAAAGGGAAATGATACGCTTGTGATGCAATATCGGAGTAAACAATGACAAAATTGTAACCAATTACCTATTGACGTTGACATTCAGCCATACCTTCAAATTACAACTGCAATAACAGCAATGTATCAATAATCAATTTGTTCTCATGTGAACCAATCCTCTACATTGAATATCAAAACCAAAGATGGGTAACTAAGCAGAAAATGTCACATGAATACAAAACACGTTATAATCCCGGGCCCTGGTATATGGACCTTACCTCGTCCCACATTTATCCCATTATCACCCACGTAAAACAAAACAAGGACATGAGCAATATACTGTGTCAACATTTATCGGAATTTATCGTAGGCGGCCTTGAAACGTTAAGCGGTATTTTTCAGTACAAATGTATTAGAGTTACCATGTATGGAATGAAGCAATTTCTCTAGAACATAAATTGAAGAGAGAAGCTCAATAAACTTACACTACAGGCAGCACTAATATTATCAACATAATTGAAAGGAATTGAGTAAAACGCACGTACGTACGCTTTAAATAGACATACGAGATTCAGTCTAATCACCAAAGCTGAATCTGAGATAGAACGTCTATATCTAGCAAGAGTATTAGTTTCTTGATGCTGAGAGATACAGATAATATATTGTTGATTTTACAACAGCAAAATGGCAAAATGGTTACCAAGGCAGTGCTTCTCATGTTGGATAGTCAATGTGTTACATTATATCAATGGACGCACTTGGAATTGTTTAATGAAACAAATGAACCCGAATCTGACACCAGTTGCGAAAAATGTCGACAGTAATTCGAAAAAAAATTCTTATAATTTCCCAGTAATTGATCATTAACAGTGTCAAAAGTTTGTTAAGAAAGGTTATGATCCTGCCATACTATATGTCTGGAAGTCAACTCATTAGAGTTTATCATCAAGCTTCCGTCTTTGCTTGTGCGACTGTACTTGTTTAATACTCTATGATGGCGATCCCGCAAAAACTCGAAAATGGAACGAAGGACTCTGGTTTTTGTTTTATGCCCATCTCGTCGTGCCTTTAACGACTTTTCTTCAGATGCTCCAGCTTCTGATGCTTCGACCAGATTCACGGGTCTGTAGTGTTACACATGGATACCTATATTCATATATAGGCGTGTGTCGTCTCATACAGTGCTGTCCAGTTGTCATATTCAAACAGCTCAAATGTTTTGATAATTGTAGGAAAAGTGTAAGATCAGCCTCATCTTGAAACCAGACTAATATTTTGTCACTGACCCTTCCAAGGCGATACTCGTGTTTTCATCCATATTTATGTCGGTGTCTTGTCCCTTTTGATTTAGTATTTGTTTACTTTTATGTCCGTATATATATAATTTATACATTTAAATAACAGCCGTGGCACAGTCTTAGTCTCTATATTATTTAGTATAGTGCACGTTTGTAAATAATTTACTGATAGTGGCATATACTTATCTTAATAATGGCTTTGTACAAATGTTGTACGAGTCCGCAATCTATTTTATCTGATCTGACATGTACATGATTGGGCAAATGTATAATCATCTTTATGAAGATGTCTTGTGTCATTTCCTGCTCGGCATCCACATTCATTTTCCTGTTTTTATAAATATCATGAAATGCCACGAAACTGTCCCCTGAAACAAATTTCTATTGCATTGTGTAGATTTCTAAAGGGCAAGCTTGTCTATCCCTCAAATGCATAATAATGCGTAGTTATTCGGACCGCTATACGTAACATAAAACGGTGTGGATATATCGAGGGCTCAACGCAACACTGCTAAACATGTTTTCTGCCACTGAAATGTAACAGTCGATGGTTCATTGTATTGGCAGAAATTGTAATTAAAACGACACTCCTTGTGCTACAAATATAGCAGTATGACAGCAACGTTTTTACTGTTTGCGTCACTTGTAAAAACATGAAGAAATAGATAGCATCCTCTACTATTGTCTATTTTGTAAACACTAGTGCATACATGCACGGAGAGGCTTACTGGTTGGTGAACAGAGCGCCTGTCTCCTGATCTGTAGGTTAAGGGTTCGAATCACGGCTTCGGCGGGGTAGAACACCACACTTAATATTCCCTTAACGGGCTCGAGTAATGGTAAGTCACCCAGGAAGCAGTCCTCGAAAGTTGATATTACTAATTGTGGTAACTTTCATCGCAATCGATGAAAATACATAAGTTAATGCTTAAATACATAAATGCATCAATTATATCTATTAAGTGGAAGTAATAAAATGCAATGATTTTGATAATAAAGATCGATAATGCATATTACGAGAATTATTAGTTTACTGAGCGACCATAAGAGTCCATTGGCAGTATAATACCGAGTGCAATGACGTTAATGTACAAATTGCGTGTCCATGCGATTTTCTATTGACTGACAACATTAAGAATGGAAGACCGACAGAAATATCGTGTATTATCCATTACAATGTATTTAATCTAGAATGAACATGTATTTACTTAACTATCGAGTTCCCATCAGTAATGGATGTGAATATAACATATTTGTATAAATGAATGAATATGAAATTACTTAATTATCGAGGTAATGTCAATAAATGGATGGCAGTGGATTGGCTCTGTTGTAAGTACACAATTCATTCTGACGGCTTTTCTGAAAGTATAAGTAACCACATTGCCCGGTGTAATCTAATGTATTAATACATATTCTCGCTGTTTAGTGAAGAGCTAAACATATGCAGTAAAACCACCTCGAAATAAAGACCACACAATTCAAGTTCAATTTTACTTCGGCACTTTATTTAACCTCATTTAATAAGATCACCCTTTGGACCCTTGAAAACTAGTGTTAATATTGAGGTGGTCTTAATATTGAGGTTGAATAAAGAGCCGACGTCAAATTGAATTTGAAATGTGTGGTTTCGAGTTGGTCTAATTGTTAAGGTGATCTTAAAATGAGGTTTTAACGTGTCTAAATAAATCATACTTTACATGTAAATAAATTTATAATCGGAGTTGAAACATTTTCTCTAAATCAAAGCACTGTCTATGGAGGACCATCCCATTCCTTCAGGTACAACTGTTTCTGTCATAGATAAATATGTTTGCTGTAGTTATATTCTTATAACAGTGGTGTCTTGCACAATCATGAAGTTCATGGGATTCGTCAAGCAGTTAATCCTATAGAAGCTGATACTCGATCACAGATAGAATTGACACATTGGACACGCTTAGTACAAATATAGAACATTGCCATTTACATGTCAAATTAAATATCGAATACTTCTGAAACTTGTGTTTTGCGTGTAGCCATCTTAAGGATACTTTGTACTGTTAATAACTGATTAATAATGCATCACAAAATATGAATCGATATTCCACTACATGTATAACCAATAAATTTGAAAAAAGCTTGGACAGTATTTGCGATATTTTGGTAATAAGCGTGTGTTGAAAATCTTCAAGGGCGAGTTATGTTTGGAACTCATTACTTTATGACATTGATTATTTTCTCTTGAAGTAGATTCATCCTGGCATTCCTATTTTGTATTTATGTGATGTCGTTTTCCAATTATGGACTACGAATTAGTGATCTGGTGAATCAAATTCTGATTGTTGATTGTGGAAGTGACGTCAATGAGTTCTCCACTCGACACATCTCTGTTTGATAGCTGCTCTTCGTGTGAGTTCTCATAAAATTTGTAATGAACATAAGACTTATACAGAAAACCATATACCATATCGATCCATATTACTTTAGTACATCGCGACTTAATGACATAATGTTAATTAAATTACGACGAAGATATGTGATTTAATGAAATGAAAGCCGAATAACCGTCTGTACTTCCACGTTTAATCAGATACTGACATCAAATGCTGTGAACAGATTTGATATACAGCGTTTGGTATACTAATGCCATGATAGAACCAATACATGTTATGTTCGGATAATCTTATAATCCTTTGCCTCAAATGATCGTTTGATATATGAATATCTAATCAGTCTGAACTGCTGAAATTCCAGTAAACCAAATACAGTCGGACCTCGTTTACTCCACAACCTTTTATACGAAGACTTGGTACAATCCGAAATAAATATCAGGTCCCGATGTATTTCGGACCCAGTCAATTCGATTGAACGAGGTCCAATTGTCGAATTGAACAGAACAGAACTGAACAGAACATTTTATTTGTTTCGACTTGTACATGGTACATCGGCATACAATCACATAAAAAGTACAAAATATACAGTGCATCACACGAGAACATGAGCAAACGGAAGAGAAAAAGAAAAAAGGGGGATTACAAGTCTTAGAGAACAAACAAATCATGACGTTATTAAAGAGAAAAAAGAAAATGTGAAAAAATGACAAATATTGTTTGAAGATGACAATCGATTTATGGCAATGTTAAAGCTCTTTGTTTTAAAGCAGCTTTTACAAACTTAGCTACGTTGCATAAAGTTACTTTGGTTATACATTTGAGCAACTCAAGATTTGTTTACATTGACGGCTTTTTACAATAGTATTTAGGGATATATTTGTCTACGTAAATCGTTAAAAGATGGGTATAAACATATAAAATGAAAACAGTCCTCAATGTCATAAGATAACACATACAATAACGTAAATTTCTATCTATCCTATTCCTCCCATACCGTCCCGTTGAAATATGTAAAGGTTAGTAGATTGTAAATTTGTGGCATCGAAAGGCAATAGCCATTCACTTCACATATATTACAAGTTTATAGTGACAGCATGTGTGATTTATTGACATGTTTGGCTAGAGATGTCCGCTTTAGCTGGATTCATTTGTAAGGCGATATATCATTTGCAGTGTCATTACCAAATCTACAGATATTGTTCATGGTAGGATAAGAAACAAGTGCGACACAATCCTGCATCATCATTAGTCACCATCGAATGTGTCTGTCTTCCGAAATCAACCGATTATTCAAATCACGGCTATATGCTATATCATGCTATATACGTATGCAAATTTGAACGAAGAGGAATACGTTAAAGTTGGTTTTGACTGAAAAGTTAAGGATGTATTTTAATCAGGCAATCATGAAATGCTTCCAAAGAAAACATAACAAGAAATATCTTGAAAATGGATGGTCGGCGCAATTTGAAGGTGAAGATTTGTTGTGCAACACACAAAAATGCCGAGATGTTACGATTGTTGGTCACTTCAAATACAAAATGGTTTTCGGTAAATTCAACGAAATTCAGTGGATTTCGGTAAGGTAACGTACCCTTTATCGCAAGATTAACCAATCCCCGTAAATGTTACAATTGTTTTTCGGCCGAAGAGAAATTGCCTTGGTGGTTAACGTAAGATTTGTTGGTTTACACAACACTGATATGCAAATAGCCAAACCATGTTAGAACAAAGCGCTGAAAAATGGATGAGGAAGCAAGCGCACTTAGAAACCTCGAGGCTTGTCATGGGGAACCAATACATCTAAAATAGGAAATGTTTTTGTTCAATATTATATGAACACTACCAACGTCACATTTTACAAAGAATAATACAAATAAGAACAATAAAGCGAAGTGTTTAAAGACGCGTAGACAACGGAATGTTTGGATGTTGGTATAGAAGCAAGTGAGCATTTTTTATATTATTTAGGAACATCAGCATTGAAGAAATGTGACTACATCGGTGTATGATGGTATGACACTTTCTCATGGACTGGTAATACGGCAGTTAAGGACATTCAACATATTCCAGCTTATTTACTAGCAAATATTTAAAATGAAATATCGTTTCCATTACATCACATATGTTCCGTCTCCGTATATGATTAATGTTTTAAAGATGTATCTGGCTCATCTGAACATAAAATGTTTGAATTGAATTCATCCAGTATTGTTGTTAAATTGGCTAACATATCTCTAATAAGAACCATTGCAATGTATAACCAATTGATGATATTTTTTTACCATATTAACAGACAAAACTTGTACAATAGCCTGATTGTTAAAACAACTGGAAGTTTAAAAAAAAAATGATGTACAAACATATTTTTTCACCAAATATGGATCAATACATTATGAATTCATTCTGTGTTAATACTTGTTTATTGATGTTTTAACTATAGGAAATATATTTTTCATGTTTGTTTCGGTAAAATATTGAACAAAAAATGAGCATAATATAGCTTTAAATGATTAGTTACCACCTACTTAGACAATGCTTGTGTATATGTTGGAAATGAATGACCATATAACAGTAGAGTGTGAAGTTAGCTAGCTGTTAAATCGATTAAGCCCCAGTATTTTTACTGACAGTTCCAAGGCTTGTAGATCTTTATTTATGAAAATGTACGTATTAGATGCGTTCTAAGTTCCTTTTTCCCCATGTGCAGTTCTTTCACTTGATATAATATTCATGTTCTTCGCCCCCACATTCGATCTATTATTTCTGACTTTCTTGACTTGTTTTGTGGTGTATTCTATCCTTTATATAATTCCCCCTTTTTGTCGCCATTAATTTTCCTGAGTTGTTCTTTATGGTTGGCCAGACCCTTCCCTGCACTTCTATTCCTACGCATGTTACCCTTGCACTAGCCCCGCATACATGTCTCTGTACTCCGACTTTTACACGCGTCGTTCGTACAGCGACAGTAAAGAGAAGTGACGTCCGTGGCTGGACTACCCTTGCACATACTCACTGCTTAATGTTTCGTAGACTGTTGTTTTTCTCGGGGTCTGTGTGGGGAGGCATTGTACTATGCATGTGGCATTCTATGGAACAATTTAATCTCTCTTCCATGCATACATTACTGTTGCGTATATAGATGTTTCAGTTTTGCTTCTCCTTTATTAAACGTATGTGCGCCTATATATGTATTCAATAAGTTGGAGTGTTCTCTTAGGCTATTTTGCAACTGGACTAAAATTGAATTATTTTATCGGCATATATCAGTTTGTGCTATGTGCTCTGAGACAAAATACGATCGATGTCTGCATATAAACGCATATTTCAGACTTTTATGTTACAATTACAATCCTACAGCATGATCACTGATACGCATAGTTACTTATACAATTATTATAATGACGTTTTGATGATTGATAAGTTTTGAAGCCAAATACGACCTCTTTGCACCTTAAAAGTTTGAGTACAATATGATATTATATTGTATATAGTAGTGATGGCGTGATTATCGAAAATAACCGAAACATCGTCGCTAGACATCCGACATCGACGACAATCGATTATGAACTACAATAATCGATTGTTATCGAAAATGTTGTCTTTTTTGACATCTGTAAATTGTGTCTATCTATTTGTTCAAGGTATATATAGTACTAATCTGTACATAGAAATAAAATATAATTGTTTTCAATTTATTCAGTCAAGTACAAATATACGATAAACAAAATTAATTTATTGAATGATAAAATGTTCGAACGATATAAAAGTAATGTAAAACCCTATAGAAGTTAAATGTAGTTACAAAGAGATAACTAAACTTGTATAAATGAACTTAAATGTCAGCATTACACTTTTACTAAAAAAACTTAATATTTCGATTATTTCCGATTCGATTATCGATTATAAGTTTTCAAACCAATCCAATTATCGATCATGAAATTTGTCCGATTATCCATCACTAGTACATAGCATACCTTGACTTCGAAAATATGTTTGAACGCATTGACATATTGTTTTTATGAACAAGCTTTTGAATGAAACTATCAGTACAAAGCTCTGTAGGACCTTATTATTCCCCGATCATATTCTTCACAGGTCTGGGGAAAATAGGATCCTATTCTTCACAGTTTTAAGCTGTGACATATATGATTGACCAAAATGGTGGTTAAAAGAGAATCATATTCTTCACAGATTTTGTCGATGACATTGCTGTTTGATAAATTTGATAATATAAATGTAATAATAAAAAGAAAAAAATAATAATAATAAAAATAAATAATAATAATAGTATGATAAAGTAACAATAATAACAACAACAATCATTCTTACATTTACCACGTCTAAACTATTATCAACAACGAATATCTATACAGTAACAGACGTTCAGAGGTAGAGGTCCCGGGTTCGATCCTCGGTCGGTGAATGTTCTCGTAGAACCTTTCACATGGGCACTCAGTATTGGTGAGTTTGACCCAGGAAGCGGACTCGAGAGTGATTAAAGAAGCTGCCAGCTTTCTTCAAAATGAGCTAATATAAAATGGTATAGACAATAAACTAACACAACGACGCCTATAATAACAATCTAACAAGCAAACAACTACCTTGTCTGCGCCTACATCAACCACCATTCTACCGACAGCAAGCACAACAATGCCAACACAATTCACAACAACAACCACACTGCCATCTACCACTACTACGCATACACCTACTATTACGGTGCCAACAAGAACCATTACTATTCCTACTTATACCACTAATACCCGTACAGCAACAACATCAAAAAACAAAAACAACTACAAATTAAAACAACTATCTCTACAGCAACCGCCGCTGCGCCTACAACTGCAGCCAAGTCGAAAACAAACAGCAACAACAAAATCGACAACAACATCAACATAATCAACGATTCTTTATCACTAGAATATATACGCATACAGGTATATCAACACAATATATCTGCAATACTGACAATAGCAATCTGTGACAAATGTGACTCAATTGTAAAAAAATACTTTTTTGTTAAAACATTCATGCAATTTTTGACCTGTGAGGAATGTGATTTCATGGTTCATGAAAAACCGGCTTCGATCACAAATTTCCCAGGCGCTGTGACATATATGTTCGAAATGTGTGACACATGAGATCTTATTTTTCCCAACTGTGAAGAATAGGATCCTATTTTTCCCAGGTGGGAAGAATATGATCTGGGAAAAATAATGTCTTACAAGGCTCATCAATGCTTTGAAGTATATGTATTTAAATGTCAAATAGTTATAAGTCTTTGAAATCTGACCAAATAACGTCAAAGCTTTATGTAAAACATAGAACATGAACGTCATATTCATCTCCATAGACACAAAAGAATCTGACAAAACTGTAATTGAGGTCAATTAGAAACGGAATACCATTTTAATACGCTAATATAAGATCAATCTATATCACATGTCATTATTACACGTAGCCAACGTCACAGACATTTAGCAATTTGATGAGAGCTAACTCTCGAATTATTCTTATTAATTAATGTTAGAATCAGATAATATATTAACTTTATCATGTACATTTTTAATGTCACAACATTGAACACATACTGTAAATTAATATTTTATCATCATAACTGTTTGTTTATATACATGTAATGAATACGCACTGTAAAACATCATGTGCTCCTGCAAAACCTTTGCCTTTTGTCGTTATGTACATTATATGGCTATAGGCATTAAACTATTTGTACTTGTATATTACCTTCAGTGTGTAACCTTTGTCCATTTGAGCGCCGCTGTACGATGTTTAACCTCTTCTTTCAGTGACGTCATTTCCAGAAAATATGTGACGTCATCGTGAACAGACAATATTTGCCCCATATGGCAATATGAAAACACAATGGCCATATGGAGTAAATATTGTTTCTTGCTTGCAAATAGTGACATCACGTGTTGTGTTTTCTTTAAATGACGTCACTTACAAAAGAGGTTGTAAATCCCATAGCAGCGCCCACTTGATTAATACGTTTATATTGTTCTGGTGATATTAAAGCGTAAAAGCGGTATATCGATTTGTATGTATTAAGTGTATACAAAACAGTCTTACATATTGGTATAAAGGAATGACATTCCTGCCAACAAAAATATTCCATTTCTATGGATTTGTCGTAATTGGCAAAAAAAAAGAAATTTAAATTCTTACTTTCTTTGAAGACACTTCGCTTTCACTGATGAACTGTAGGCATGAGCTATTGAATGCGACTCTTTCTGACATGAAACACGTTGAACGATTTTTTATATATTGACATATAATGTTATTCCCTAACGTCTCGATACTCCATGCATGCATTGGATAAAATTCACTAATGATGACAGCAAAGTTCATGTAACAATATGTGTGTATTATGGGAACGAAATAAAATAATAACGAAACCCCGCAGGAATGTATCGTCATACATTTTTTACTATATTTCCATGGAGGGGAGTAAATACGATTTATTTCTATAGAAAGCAATGTGGGTTAGTGATTTGTTGTATGATATACATTCCCCTTAGAAAACGCAAATAGTGGAATTGATTATTTTTTACGTAAAAATGGATTTTGTTTCATATTACACACTGTGTTCACTAATTAGTGATTTTATGAAGTAATAGATCGAACATAAGTTGAACTTGGGTAAACTGAAGAAAGTCTGTTCGTGTTTTTATTTCTGGTCAGTTGAAACCAATCACAGGCAAACGTGTGCTACGTGGAAATTATCAATTCTTTGACGGCAAATATGAGATCATGAATAGCTGAGGCAAGACCGTTCAACTATTTGTGAGCAGAAAGAAAATATGCTTAAATAGAGACCACATATGAATAGTGTAAACGATTGTTTCCATGACATCTTTACGTGTGTTTCTACGTTGTAACAAATTGACTTCAACACTCTTGAAGAATCGAACAAATGACAGCGCCATAAAACATATTATTAACCAATAGCTGCAAAAGTATGACCAAGTCTGGCAATACTTAAATATTGCTGCGTATAAATTATTGATAACGATATAACGTCACAGACGATACACAATAGATCATCACATGATCACGAATATGTGCCATTTAATAAACTCATCACTGTTTGCCCAGCACTATGTTTACCCTTTCGCGTCTTGACAAGCTGATAACATTTCTAGATATTAATGGTGATGCTAGCATCAGTATTTACTGAATCAAGTTGGAAACATGATCGACTCGCGCAAATTGAACAATAACCGAATACTTCCATGCGTTGTTGATATCATTCTGTCTGGTAATGATACTGAGATAACTGAAGTTACTGAAATAAGGTCAACAAATCCAGAATGAAGACTCCTAACAAATCTGAATGAAAAAGTCGAGCAAGAAATGCCACAAAGTACACAGCCACCCCAAAAGTAGGAGACATCAACAAATATATACACATACCAAGTAAACAAATATAAGGATAAATTGGAGTAAGCATTGGAACGGTCGGAGGCAAACCCACTATTGGGCGTCTAATCTGGTTTAAAAGTGCTTCCAGTCTCACATTGAAAGTATGCCAAGTATTCAAGACTGGCAATCATATTTTAAACTGCTTACATCTTACAATATTGTATAGCTATTTTGAAAGAAAGTTACAGTCCGTTTACCTCATAGGCTATACTATATTGAAGCTTTTTTAAACTCCACTTGATTGACGATTATGTGTACCAGCTAAAACAATTACCGACAAGTTAAATACTTGAGCTTTTTGAAAACCTTTTTATCTGTTTAAATTACAAAGGGCGTTTAGATAAACAGCTTTTGTTTAAAATAATTTTAAGTAGTTATTTTAGTGACGATCATGTATATCTTAGCGATGGGTCCGTCGACTATTCTAGAACTCGTCCATGGTAAACTTATAGATAGATACTTTATTTCGAAATCCAATAAGCGGCCCATGAGGACAACATATTTACAAATACATGTATGCACAGGAATATTCAAACATACAGTAGAACCTCACTTAAAGACCACTTCAATAAATCGACCACCTCAAAATGAAGACACACTTAATTGACATTAAATTAAACATGTGTTTTGACCAAATGTCATTATTCTGTTTAAAATGTATACATTGTAATGATTATGCAAATAGTATTATGTTTACATTAATTAAATATTAATTCTACATAATGTATATACTGGATATCGTTACGTACATGTATCGCAATACACACACCTACATTGATTCCAACAAATTTGCAGGTTATACAACATTTTTACAAGAAACACCAACTGTTTACAAAAGTTACAGTCATACAGCAATACAACATTGATATTTACTCCTAGTGCGAAATATAATGTGGACTGAAAAGGAAGAAGCGAACAATATATCATTACGAACACTCTTTGCTTTGCTAAACAAGCATAGACACTAATTTCTGTGGTTTGCAAAGTATGATATAGATAATGTTCATAGTAAGGAAATTTAATGTCGCCAGACTAAAAAGAACCAATGATACATCAATAACATGGTAGGCTATTAGGTATGATGTAACATGTGTACCTTGAACATACATTGACCATACATCAGCCGATTTGTGACAATAGTATACAACTAACAAACTGTCAACTATGGAAATGAAAGAGAGATTAAGTTGTTACAATGAATGTCACATGTCCGACTACATCAAATGCAATAATAAGGATGAACAAGGTGTCGACTAATCAAGTACTGATTACTTGCAATCTACGGTCGATATATTAGTTTAACGAGATGAATTTATGTGGTTTGAGTAGTAAGTTTCATTACAGCGTAAAGAACGAACAAAAAAAATTGTTATTCAATAGCGAATACAAATAAAGCGAATGTTATATTTATTGATGTATCGCATCAAGTTTATGAGACATTTCGTGATTTTTATGTTTAAGTAGTAACAAGCAATCCATGGTGAACCTTAGTTAGAACCCACGACAGATCTACAACAAACCTAAATCTTACGTCATGAGACAGAAATACATGACATGGTATGGTATTCGATAAAAGCAAAGTGGCCAATTTGAACGTTTCTTCAGTGTAGAAGCACTTAATATAACAACGAATTGTTAAAGGCTAAATATTCTCGCAAATACTTTGAAACATGCACAATACATTTGTTGTTACGTAATTTATTATATTGCACAGACCCAATAATCAATAAGGCGTGATGTAATTGCTGATTGTTTTAAACTGATATTTGCGCATGATGGATAGGTTTTAAATAGAAACTTAATTTACGACAACATGGTAAATTTGTTTCCATCTATAATTCATGCATCATGGTTATAAATAAATCTATACACAGCAGCAATGGCACAGAAATAAAATGCTCATGTGTGTGTTCCGTCACAATTGCTCAAGATAAAATGTCCACCAACGTTCGTGCGCAGACTGAAAGAGAAACCTGACACTTATTTGATACAAGAACTGTGCAAAACAAGGGCGTGGTACAGTATTACATGATTATATAACATGTTCACGATTATAGCCGGATTATCATATTCCCAGAATAACACATCTAAAATCAAAGCGTTATTTGTATCAAATGAAATAATGGTATGAATGTCTTTATGAATGTGTGTTTATGACAATGACATTAGGGATATCAAAATATACCATTAAACAAATTTAAAACAAAACCCTAAAACAATGACATTCAACACACAAGAAAAGGAACATTTGACTATTTCAGTGTTAATAGTGCTGTGACACATTTATATGGATATTATAAAATTGGTCGCGTTAAAATGACAAAATATTGTTTAAATTGCTGCAATTTATGAGCTCTTAGTAGCGGAGCGTCCAAATTGAGTCGCTTCTGCTTTATGCCTGGCTCGCTGTGGGTAAATGTGGATACATGTATCTTTGTAGAACCATTGACAATATTGAAGGCCAGGTTGCTGGTTTCTTAAGATAAATAAGGTTTCTTTTCTAACTTTTCATGTGTTTTGAAACAATATTTATGAACAATGCGGTTAATCGTTTTGTTTGCTTCGAACTTTATTTTTTAAAATTCCCTACTCATCTGTTGGAATGAACACTATGTTCGTAATCTGTGTATAATATTATACTATATTAATTTCAATTAATCGTAGGTGCACGGGTAACCTTAAATATAATATACCTGTGTTTTATTACGGTGTTAAATAAAAAGAGCATTGAAATAGAAGATATATACAGGTATGTTTAAACCATGACTAATGAAGATTTATCCATGAAAGAAGTCTTTTGACTTCAAAAACTTAGTCAACATTAGAACACAAAAGGTTACCGTAACACACCAACGATCGATAGTCCGCGATATAAACACAATAATATTTCGTGCCCTCGTAAGCAAAGAACGGACAATATTTTTATTCTAATATTTAACGATCCGTATATTTTTGGATATACGTTATTCGTATGGAGTTTCTGTTCCGAGATTGTATTTAATAAAACAATGTGTGATAAAAAATACTTTTTAAATTAATTGTGCTAATTTGATTAAGATGCCAGTATATTATATTTAAGTGAAATTGGACTTTGCCCGTATCATACACACCCTTTCACTACAAATGCGTACGCGTAACCAATAATAGAATAAAGTAATTTCCATTTATAACTGATTAAAGTGGGATTGGGTGGTAATATTACAGTTGAACACAAACACGCAACTGGTAAAGCAATGGTAATTTCCCATTCTATTTTTCTGAATCTAGCTAAAGGAAATTGAGAAAAACGCGTTTTAATATAATTTCTGTAACTGACATATCAATAAAACCAAAACGCTCACTCGAATAGATCTTGTGATGAAAGCTAATCATATCTTGCAACAACATTCATTTCCCAATGCTGACAGAGACAGTTCTTAACGTGTATCTACTGGTATTGCCATAACAATAGCACGATGGTTGCCCCAGACAGATATTCTCACTTTTAAAGATTTTGTTTTTCAGAATATCTACTAATGCATTCGAAATTTATTATTTTAATAAAGCCGAATGTTTACGACAGTTGTAAAAATGTCTATATAGTTTCTTACAGAAATTTGTCTCTTTTGATCAGTGGATTATATAACATCCTCAGGTAAACAGAAAAGACGTAGTGGAGCTTGTTTTGATATATTTACGTACATCTTATCTGACAGTATACAATGTACGATGAAAATGTAAAAAAACGATTCACAGGGAAGCCAATAAGTGGGGATGGTCCCTTCACATTTTCATGAACGAGAGCGAATAAGTTGCTACAGGGAATGCCACATACTTTAGACAGCGCCTCACCACACCGACATCCGCGAAAACAACAATCCATAAAAATAAGTCATTTGTGGAGGCTCAATGTGCATACGTAAGGGAACAGGGGTGCAAGGAATTGACTGGCTTTCACGAGAACAAATACCCATCCTTTTGAGTATCACTACGAGCGGTATATGTAACAAACGCAACATAAGTCCGTTGATTGTGATGAAAGGGAAACAAGTACTATTATCCCACTCAAGGTGAAATTAGTATTTGAGTTAATAAAAAAACCATGTCACAACTAACTCACACCAGATAGTGTTTCATGAAGCATTTGCAGCGGCAATAATAGAAAAGTACCCGTGTTTGCTTGCACAGTCTGAAAACACGACACCGGTCCCAGTGTTTGTGTCACGTGCGAAAACAGGAACATATCGTCCTCGGTTATTGTATATCCTATATCGTTCTTAAATTGTATATAAGGTAGATATGATATATTAAGTAAGTAAGTAAGTAAATTGTTTATTATAGTGACATGTGTACAGAGTATTAACATATACAAAGTCACGGTATTACATAGCAATAGACACACGGCCCATTGGACATATATGTCACCTAAAATATGGATCGTAATCATAGAGTATAAATAATTATGCAAATTAAAAGCAAAACATGTATATGAGATCACAAAATTATAATTGAATCAAAATGTGATGAACGGATATGTATAATTATACACAGCTTAAGTATTTTACATAGAGTCTAAACAAATTATTTGTCTTAAATTAATTGTCGTGGTAAGAGGCATGCTTTTGTTAAAAAATGTATCACTTTATTTTGGCAATTTTTAATGAGAAAAACAACTGTATCACTGGCATTCATATCAATATATTCATCTGTAGACATTATAATGCTACGCGATTATTGCAATACACGTGTCGATAAAGCTTAATAGATGCAAATTGTTTATTTAGCAACCATAACATTTGTCCATTAACAGTTTATTACGAAATGAAATGATGTTAATGTGTAAATTGCGTGTATAAATTACTGTCAATATTGAGAATGGAATACACGGAGATTAATGCTTTGTGATCAATTATACAGCATTCAGGGTGGAACAGCGATGAAATAATAAATATTTAATTATCGAGTTGTTTTCAATAACGAATGTTAGTATCGTGTGTTGGTAATTACAATAGTGTATGCATGTCTGGCGCTTTATATCAGCGCTGATTTCACATTGTCTGAAAATAGACAACTCTGGTTTCCCAAGTTCATGATAGTAGACGCTTATTGAATTGCGTTGTAAATCATTAACTTCCGGCGCTTGCAACAATTCCAAACGACAAAATGACAACATATGTAAACAATTTTTTTCATATATTTTGTTCGATATAATAAAATAGATATCAGATGGCTTCCCAGTGTGACAGTACAAATTGGCAGCATTCGCCTCGGTTAATCTTATTTACCTCATGTTGACAATATGTACTGTCACACAGGAAGCCATCCGATATTGATATATTATTTACTCACATTCCTTTAAGTAGACCTGTTGTCGGATAGTATTACTGTCTTCTAAAGTCATGAAGGTGATGGAATACCAACCAAGAGGAAGCACTAACTGTGACAACTTTGACATGCGGTCCCAGACGGGGAGGACGAACATAACAAAATCCTTACAAAAACAAGGAATATCTTAAAAAACGACGTTAACAAAATGATTTCTTCCTGTATGTTAAATGAAATAATGTTTCTTGCAACATGTTAAAAAAAATCCTTACAAAAATTAACTCGGATCTAATATACTATAAGCATGGTCTTATCGGGGTTATTTTATATGTGCTTAAACATATTAACTACTTCCGGCAAAATTCGAACTGCTAACGAACGCAAATCTTACGAAAATCCCGTTTGGTGCCTCTTGGGTAAACGAACATCCCGTTTGGTGCATCTATGAAAATATGATTGCTGTTTGAAAAATGTTAAGACGAGCTATGTAACACTCGAAAGTCAGTCATGGTGCAGTATTTTTACTCGTAAATATTTCATCTTGTCATTCAAATAACATATTTATGTGATGCAGTTTATGTCGTATTGGTTTCACCAGAAGATCGCCAATGGGTCCAATAGTGCCTATGCTTAACTGCATTTCCTGGGTGGACAAATTCTGAATGAGAATTGCTGATTACGGTACACTGACGGCAATCAGATCTTCACTCGGTAACTTCGTGTTTCAAAACGATTGGTGGAGTGATTTTTGTCATGTTTTCCCAAGAACTGAAGGCTTAAGTATCTAAAACAAAAACAACTTTATCTGGATGTCATAGAATGCGACTTACAGACTCGAGTGTTTTGAATAACGACGTTTATTTGTTTTTATAGAAATGTCAACCAAATCAACGTGCGCGCTTCCACGTTTAATGAGATTTTGAAATGAAATATTGCCACCAGCTTACGCCATTTTGCTATTTGACAGTTTAATGCGAAATAAATGAAATAGAAATATTAGAGATTATACTCTCATGATCTTGTGAACTTTTACATCAAATTAACGTTTATAATGTAACAGTTGCAAATACCTCATCCAGACTGGCATATCGAACTTTCTAACTCCGCATTTCAAAATTGGAGAACAATTAAATGTACCTTGAACACATTCTACCATTTATACAAAAATAATTCTGTCTTGAGGACGATTTATCGACTTCAAAGCAAATTTTGTTTTTCACGGAAAATCCCGTTCTTCAACTGTTACATCCGCTTTTACATACACAATGATATTGTGTTTTGTTCTCACAATGCTTAAATTAACTTCACTGCAAGTTTCATATCTTCGTAAGAGCGTTCTTTAACACTCGAATATGACATTCTACATGCAGTCATTTTATCAACAAAAAGGCATATGCTTAACAACTCGTCAAATAAATACAATTACCCAAGATGCATTATCAGCATGAGATGTTCTATGAAATAATTATAATACAAAACATGTAATATTCTATACATAACAAGGTTATAGAGCCCCCATCATATTTCCATGCCCTTAGTGTTAGTTACAGACAGGTTCAGCTATAGATGTCCGTTATAGTTTAGTCAGTTGTATTGTTGTCACAACCTGATCCGCAGAGACCTTTTCGGTATTGTGAATGGTGAAAGACAAAATACAACTGAGGCAATCCTATATATCTATAATCCTACCAACCTTCTCAAGCGATTGTGTCTGCCTTAAGGAATCATCCCAGTCATTCAAATCACGCCAAATCCCAGTCGTTAATTTAAAGTTCATGTTATATGCGTATGCGGTCTTCAACGAAGGGTTTTAATGTGTTTTTGCCTAGAATTTGTTGGATAATTGTGATACGAATACAAATGAGCTACACTCTGAAATCAATGTTTACAAAATAAATCATGGGATGGGAGCACGTGGGAACAAATGGGAAATAAGACATCAAGACATATCATGTGTAGGAGAACAATCATTATCGAACCAAGGCTACATATACACATACTTATGAGCGCTGGTATGGGATTAACAACCACCTCTGTAAGTGACGTCATTTCAAGAAAACGCAACATGGTATGTCACTATTTGCAAGCAGGAAAGACTATTTACTCCACATGTTATCATACCTAAAATTTGTAAGTTTGATGATTTGTCCTTGTTTATTGTATATTCGGTGTCATTTATACAGTCGTACTGTTTGTGCTCCCTCACTGCGGATTTGGCTTCACAGACAGTAAAGGCAAAATACTTATTGTCATGTTGAACACAAACATTTTTGTGTTAAATTGCTCAGAGTTGATATATTCAATATCTTCTAATATAGGTGTGTTTCATTAATACCATGCTTGAATCACCATCAGACAGAACGCTTTATTACAATAACTATATAAATCATTCATGATGGCTTGTTAATAATTATCTAAAGCTGCAAACCCACGTTCTACTTCTAAGCACTTATCAGTTCCAACATGTGACGACCCTAGATGTGTAACATTTGTCCTCTTGGTAAGTGTCTAGGGAACACTTATGTTACATTGTGCTGGTTATAATCAAACGTTATGTAACACGACCGAATCATGTAAACATTGGATAAAAGTCGATCAAAGAGCACTCAGCAAACACTGATTATGACAGTTGAGTTTCTGTTACGAAACATTCCGTAGAATGGAACGAAATACAACAACAACAACATCTCAAAGGTATTCTGCGTCCTATTACCTTAACTAACCAATTTCGTGAAATTCCATCGAGGGGATAAAATAATTAAATACGATTAAATAGGATTTTATGGAAGGAATTGAGGGATTGTGAATCGTTATATTATTTATTTTTGCCAAAAGTTTCGAATGGTGGTACTTATGATTAATACGCTGAAGTATTACAGCAACACATAGCGATCACTAGCTCTAACAAAATACATGATTTCCTTGCGTCTGGATATGCTGATAAACTTACTAGTTATTAATGGTAATTGCAAATTGCTTTGGTGTTCACTAAATAGAAAATCTAGTCGACAACACTTTACCTAATCAAGTTACAAAATGTACTTTAGAAGACGAAGTCGACAGAGGATTTTTGTCGTTTATGAATATGCAAAAGCTGCAACAAAACGTCGATCATGTACAAAGCGCTTTAAACATTTACCCATCGTATTGTGAAAATCAACTCTCTTTCGACTTTTAAGGAGGCTTGAAAACAACACTTTTTGAACATTCCAAATTCATGTCTTTAGGCCCCTGATTACAAGAATTATCATGTAGAATTATGATCTTTATGTGCATAATTTATGTAATTATCTAAATCTTATATGTTTAATTGGATTGTATGGGTAATTTCCCTTATATATATATGGGAACTAAACACAATCAAAATAAAATACATTTCTAAATTGTATAATGTATGTTAAATTGATTTCACAGCAGTTGCAAGTTATAATATTCTAGGCAGTCCTTCACTATGTACTTGTTAAATGGTGCTTTATTGGAAAAAAATATGTAATTACTGATAAAGGAGGTAATTTACTAAAATACTTCAAAATATTTAAAAAGTGTTAGTTTAAGTCTTGGAAGTGACATAATTTTGAAAATTCCATTTCGTCATATGCGTATGCAAAATTTATGCAGTATTCTGTTCAATATAAAAGTGTGCAAAAGCCAGACGGCAAATGTCTCTGAAATTTGGATATAGTTGAGGTTATATGATAGAAATAATTTTCATTGAAGACAATATGACACTCAACTGATATTTGGGTTTTCTAACATAGTCAATATTTTTGTGTAAATATTTGATGACACAAAAATGTTTTAAATGTTTAAAAATTCGATTTTTTTTCTTACAATTCTGACTTTTCTTTGCAAGTC
Source organism: Mactromeris polynyma (assembly GCA_032209605.1). NCBI lineage: Eukaryota > Metazoa > Mollusca > Bivalvia > Venerida > Mactridae > Mactromeris > Mactromeris polynyma. The sequence continues at coordinate 6,286,534 of JASFXZ010000031.1, read as the reverse complement.
TGTTAAGTACATAGGTGTTTTCACTACGTGAAAATAGAAAAATAAGAAAAAAAATTCAGAGAAGAAAACGGGCCATTATTTTTTGTGGAACGGTAAAAAATATAAAATTTTATCAGCATTATTATATAGATATAAACAACAACTGTTTCATTTAGCGAAAACATTTTGCCAGTGATGGACGGCTTACCTTAAAAATCAATTTATTGTCTTGCATTGTATATGTTAAGCTTGTGATAATGTTATTAAGTATGTGGCAATTTGTGATATATTTATTCTCTAGTGATACTTTAAATGTCTGTGATATCAATCCATTTAATTATTTTGCCTCTCTACGCAATGCCACCAACACGTAGGACCATTGTGCTAACCTAGGTGTTTTAGTGTATGGCATTGATATTATGTATCATGTACTCAACTACCGAAATAAATAATATTATTATTACCGTTAATTACCTTCGAATGATTGAGTATAATGTACTGGCTGGTGACGTTTATGAATTGCTCTATGAACAAATATAAACAGAAGAATTCAATAATGTGAGTGTTCAGATAAATTATCCATTAATGTTGAAGTTACTGAAATAAACGATCGAATATAGTCCTAAGACATCAAATATAGTGTACACAAACGCTGCAACTAGTGCTTAATGGAAGATGTGCGGATGTAAAATATATCATCAAAACAACATAGTGAATGTGATAATATTTGCAAATTATCGATAAGAAGTTTAGTTTCAAAATATTTATGTGAATGATTATCGTTCGTATGGAATGTCATAAACTTTTGAATATCAGATGAATTTCCACCAGCCAATATCGATCTTACTAATAGAGTATAAATAAAACATGCATGTACCTATAGTAAAAATCGTAAAGTTTTATCAGATTTTCACATATTAATAGCGATCTATAAACAGGGAAATATTAATATTTTGCGAATATGAGCCGTTCCCAGTTTTTTAGTATTATGAAATATACACAAAACCACACCATGTAGCAATAATAAAACAAGGAAAGAGCGAAAGAAATATTGTTTGACGACCATATGCGTCCTCATATGGAAACACGATCAACACCATATACAATTACGTCTCCCCGGTCACATGTTGCGCCATGTGTTTCAACAACGTGATGTTGCTGACACAGATTTCAAATCTGTTTTTATCAACCATTCATTATGTTGAAATGAAAACCCTGCACCACAAAAAACCGAGGGATGGGTTCGGTACAAAACCCTTGAGATAATATCAATCAATGTTCGTGCGCTAATGGAAAGGGTAAGTGGTACCTTCGTGTTGTAAGATCTGAGTAAACAAACGCAGAGTACGCCATAACGTGATTCTATAACATGTTCATGTTCTAAATATATCTGACATCAATGTATTATTTGTATCAAATGAATGATAACTACGTGCGTAAATGACAATGACATTAGTGATACCCAACTAATACACCATTAAGCAAGGTAGAACATAACACTGAACGAAAATATTTTCCAAGTACAGTAACAAACACTTGATAATTTGTATCAAAGATGTTTCGATGATTTGTTAGCCTCTTTAAAAATCGACACAATGGAGTTTATATTTACGACTTATGAGTTTTGTAGTAAGGGAAATCCCAATCGCTTTTGGCGTTATATCTGTCACGATGGGCTGTCTGGGTAGAACCACCTACAACACTGGAAGCCTTATGTATGTGGTTCTCCCTGTGTTACTTACATTTGGGTTCTTTATATTCATTCTATCGAAATTTATCGAAGGCGGCTCTAACAACTTACTAGACGATATCAGAGTTTGTCATTAGTACGCACTCCCCAGCACTACAAAATGCGTTAAAGTGTCATTTATAGAATAAAGTAATTTCCATTTAACACAGCTTTAAGAGGAATTTGGTTGTAAAATTACAGCTGAACAAATACACACAAGTGGAAAGGCAATTATATTGTTTCCATCTGAGATTTAGAATATAATGAAAGGAAATTGAAGATAAAAACGCCTCTTGCTTTCATGCCTTTTCTGGAAGAGAATTTGAACAATTGAGGCACACTTGAATCCGCTCCTTCAATTGGCGTTTGAGAGAACAAAAACATGACTAATAAGAAGATTCATTTCCTGATATTGACAGAGATAGAGATTATTGCAGATTGTGCACGCAGTTGTCATAACAACGTCATGTTGGTGTTATATTGAAAGCACTCCTATTTTTGAATAGTAAAAGTTTACAGAATAAACATGAAGTTATTCAGATGTTGTTGTAAAATTAGTACACCGGGTCCCGTCTTCTATACCAGTTTTAATTGGCTGTATTAACTACATAATAAGAGAAATGTTGGAACTATTTTATTCAAAATGATTAATACATTTGTTATGACTAGTATCAATTTTAATAGTATATCAATTTTCTACGCGTATACATAATGTATTGAGATGTATGTATTTACATCTAACTTATTTGACGCGGTATGTTCAGAAACATACATATCTGACTGGTGAAATATGTTTATTGCCAAAAACTTTTGAAAAACCTTATTTAACGATCCCTTGAAAAGACAGCTAATAATGACTTACACTCTGTAGTGTTTGTGACGTGTAGATACCCAATGTGCGTCGCTTAAAACACACTTTAGATAGAAGAACTACCACTTATATCCATACCCAACGCAAGTTTTTGTCGGATCTTTGGCTGTATGTCAGCATTAGGAAGATAATGTATAGCGACATCAGAGTATGTCACAATAAAGGCGACTTGATTGTTTTGCAAACAAGCAAGCAAGTAATAGTGACATTTGCACAAATAAATTACAACTACATAGTACATGCGTAACTGGATAGGTGGCTGCGAAAACATAATGTCATCCCAATAACCTTAAAGAGTATGATTTTGAGTCTGCATGATCTGTTCTCTTGGCAATCCAGTGTTCAGGCAACAGGCGCTTTGCACATTGTCTGAATATTGTGAACATGTGTGCCAGGTTATATCGTGCCACATTAAGGGACCGAAGAGTTGTATAGAGCGGACACAAAACACAGACATGTGATATTTTAAGTATGTGGATTGTGACCATGACAGATCACTAACCGATGCGTTCTGAACATCGTTTTAATGAATGAGGTGAATATTTGTGCCAGTTTTTACCGAAATATATTGAGAGGCTGTGGAGTTATAGAGAGGACATGATTCGTGATAGACGAACAGACGGAGATACATGCAGGGCCAAAAACAATATGTCTCCCCACAGGGCAGTAAAGTTTTGTATATGAAATCCAATGAGCGGTTCGCGAAATGAAGCCCCAAAATAATCATAGAGTTGAAACTCCGTCAAAATTGTCGAACCTCAATGTAGCGACAATATGTACTATGAGATAACATTATATGAATTTTTGAAGTTTCGTATAAATCCAATGAGCGGTTACGAGATGAGGCGGATACACGAAAAGCCAACAGACCAACAGTGACTGCTATATACCCCAACTTGCTTGTAGGGGTATGTTATTGTAAAAAGATTTTGAATGAACATGAAATGAAAAGTATTAGAAACGTAACTTATAATAATGTATTTATTATTTGCAGTAGCCATACTAAAAAAGCGACAGTCATCCAATTACAAATATAGCTGTATGATAGCACCGTTCCAAATGCTTACAAAACAAACATATTATCCTCTGATATTATGCATCCTGTAACACCATCACATAAATGTGTAAATTGTATAGAGGTATATGATTTAATGCTGTATTATGATATCAATAATAGTATCGATAATGCAGATGGTTTATTAAGCGACCGTTAGATGTGTCCATAAACAATTGATGATTAAATGAAATGACGTTAATGAACAAATTGCGTGCCCAAGCGACCTCCCATTGACTGTCAACATATGAATTTGAACATAACCAAAAATATCGTGTAATACTAGCATGCAATATTTAATGTAGAATAGATAATAAATTCTAAATCATAGAGAACATGTGAGTAATGACAGGGTTGTGTCTTTATAAAACCTATCTAGAATAACTGTCAGTAGCTTTTTGTTTGTAAATATTAAACGTTGCATTTTATGTAATTAACTACATATTACAGAATGTTAATTGGCTAAACCAATTATACCTTAATGAATAATGAGAAATTATTATAACGTTCAATCTGGATGCGAGTTTTCTTCTTCATCCATAATTGTATCATATTTGCACATATGATTGAAAAAGTCGAGAAGAAACAAATAGCGAGCCAACGAACGCACAATGAAACATAAACATAAAACGTACATACATGTAAATAATCACAAAGTTAAATAAACACAATCTTACAATAATCATTACGTTCCCAAAATGTAGATAAATCGTGTTTTAATTGAATTCTTTGAACGGCAAAGTCGTGAAGTTGATGGAATACCGAGCAGAATGATGCTCTGTTTCTGACAGAACTGACACGCGATCACAGACAGAGTAGATGAATTTAGCTCAATTAGTACAAAAATAGCCAATATACCGTCATTTACAGGCTTGATATAGTCGAACATGGAACGTGTGTTTATCAAGTAGCGTTTCCAAGGGAAACATAATACTGGTCACAACTGACTGGTCACATATTTCCAAGAAAATCTGATTCTAACCGCTATACTTGATTCCAAATAAATTTCATGCTCTAGAACCATTAAATGTTAATGTTAGAAAATCCCGTAGGCAAGCATCTGTAACATTTGGTTGGCATTCACTTGTTTACTATTTTTAAGTCTTTATGCCGTCCATATATATATTACGGTGACGATAATCAGTTCATCACTCGACAAATCAGTGCTTTAGAACGTTTGGTCCAGTGATTCCAATTCTTCAGCAGAATTAATGAGTGCTTACGATATTCCAACCAATTAATAATGTACACATTCTATTGCATTATGTTATAACGTCTAGGTCATAGTAAGTTAGTACTGTGTTAAGCACGGATCTTAAATAAGCTTGATCTACGCGTTATAACATACAGTAGATTCCGTACTACTACGTATATAATCGGTTGATATACTACTTCTATCGAAGTGTACACACAAGAATTAAACCTGCGTTCGAATCATGCAATCCGTCAGTCATTGATTAAAAAGTGTCAAACTTATTTGGACAGTAAAGTCACAATGCAACATTAGGTCAGATAACGCTTGCATTAAGTTTTGCAGACTCTCTAGCACGTGTCTATCTATAGACATAGCTTGTCCTGGTGTATGTAGGATATTATAAATAACTTAATTTTCATTGGAGTTTAATAAGCGGTTTCGGAGAAATACTGCAAGAAATCACGTGATGTTTTGTTACATAAAACTTGAGATGAAGCTCGCTATTTGAGTGGCAAGGAAAAACAAACACACTTTAAAGACGACAGAAGTAAATAAGATATGAATAAAATGACATCACTCACCGACAAAGCATCAAATCAGAACAGGACGACATTATGCCATCTCTACTTGTAACCGAATGACGATTCAAATGACGTTTGAGCAGATTCTGACCCATTGTCAAAGGAAAAGTATTAAAGACAAGTCTTCCTATACTAAATTGCATAAAGGGGGTCATTAGATCACTGATATAGCCAAAGCGAAACATGCAAATAAAATGTTGGTACGTATTACTATTGTTAATTTCCCGTTTCCGAATCTCTTTTCCAATTTTCGTATCGTGACAACTTAAGCATACGTTATGCATTATCGACTGCTTTCTATAAATGGGTTTTCGCTGATCTATCTAAGAAATGAATCTGCGGAAACAAATTATTTTGTGAGTAATAAGCCCTCCATTTAACAAGAAATGATGAATCGCACCAAGGCCTTACTGAGAAACAACAGTCCGTTCAATGCAACAGACTTGTGACATTCCTAACACTAAATATGTAAATCACCTCATTTGATTTGTACTTATAATCACATGATCTGAAGTATGTTAATATAAAAACATAATTGTACCGATCTCACGCGAGTTGAATGAATAAAAAATCCCCGAGTTCAGTCAAGAAACTGTTTAGAAAGACATTTGTTACAAAAAGTAATATTCAAAATAGATGATTAATCACAAGATGTGTCCGGAGCGAAAAGGGCTTATCAGAAACGAAGAAGCGCAGGAGCCGGCAATGTAAAACTGTTAAGAAAGAGTTCAGAACTTTCTACACGTAATTTTATGACAAATACGGCCAGTAATTTGAAGTTTTCATACGGTCCGGTTCTTTAGATGCGATTTGTAATTCGTATTTGTGTATGAACTCGATATGCCTTGATAGATGTCGCATTTACGTATGTACCTAGTTAAATCTTCGAAGCACGATTGACGACGGGAAAGGTGAAATAACGGTATTTTCTGTATCATTCAGTTGCTGTTGACGGTAGCTAGTCGCTATAGTATCAGCTTGTTACTAAGTAGGCAGTTTTATAAATTAAGCAGTCAATAGAAATAATTAACAATTTATCTTAGTATTGTTATATTTTCAAATCTTATTTGTGTCATACTATTTATTCGCTTATTGTTTGACTTTATCGTTTTAAACAATATAATTTTTTAGTTTACCCTTGGATGTATGTGTATATAGAATACTTGGATATCCAATATTTTGCCATGCACAAAATGTTACTATAGATATAACAATTATATGCTATGTATTGATCATGTTAACTGTCAAGAGGAAACAAGAAAATAAAGCATGGTTTATTTCTCTTTGCACCAATGTGAGACTTATTAAATTTCAAATATCAAATGTTTTGCGGACCTCTAGACAGAAACAGCGAGTTCAAATCATATAAAGCACAACATAAGAATTAAAACAGAATACACGGTACTCAATAGAGCGCCAATCATTATTAGCTGTAACCTAGCGGTTTGATTAAATTGATAATTTCTGCATGCGTCTGACAGGCCTTAATTTATGTAAACCATTATGTTGCTGTAAACTCTACCAACGTGCAAGCAGCACAATGCACTAAATGCAAGCGAAAGCGATTAAATTGAAAGAACGCCACGTCTGTAAGTTTAAACGAATCATCGAGAAATATCCTCCAATATCTTCGAAATGCCTTAGAAGAAAATGAACTCAATTATTCCTTAGTAAGGAAAGGTTGTCACAGTTATAAATTCTTGAAGGGTGAAAGCTATGATTTATGAACCAAAGTACGACCCAATTTGTTTTGGTAAGCATGTTATACCATTGGGAGACAACATCATTACTGGGGGGTACACTCCAAGCAATGGAGCTCATAGAAGCAATACAGTTATGTGGTTACCGTTCGTATTCCCTTTCTTACAGTGATTCAATACTTTAACAGTAAATTTGGTTGAAATTCTATTAAATAAACTCATTGATGGCATACTGCTAGAGTTAGGGGATGCTATAGCATGTTCTTTAAATACTCATAGGTCATTGAATCGAGCCAATAGTTACAAGAGAGAGAATAAGTTACTGCAGGGAACGCCACATACATATTCCTCCCCACACAGACCTCCGGGAAAACAACAATTCATAAAACATAAGGCATTTGAGGAGGTTAAAGGGTTACATACGACCACAGTGGATCATTAGGAGAATCAAAGAGGTCAAACAGGGGGAAATAAATGGACTGAAAAGACCAAAGGACAAACCAACGATAGGCCGAAACTGGTATACACGCTTTGATTTTAGTTTGTTAATTTGTTTTTTGTTTATTAAAATGAGTTATGTGTTTAGTAGACGCCGCTTGTTTTTCCTGGTTTTATATTTTTTCTTTATTCTCAGTTTCTGTGCTTTAAACATCTCAATCGTGTTTGACACTAATACCAGAAATTGCCTTGTTTTGTATAATAGGAACCCATATTAAAGCGACAGACATTAGGGAACGGTACTTCAAAGTGCTTCAATGGTTCTTCACATGTCAATTAGGCATTGATTAATGACTTGGCTTCCATAAAAGATGTAATTTGAAGAATGAATTTCAGAATAGACGATGCCGTCTCATTACTGAGAGATCTTACAGTGCGATCAGAAAGGAGCTACTTAATCATATTATGTTATTTATAGTAACATGTACAATACAATGTATGTAAACAAATAACCGTATTTAGAGGCAACCGGAATTTCTTTCATTATTAATTAGACATAATCTCAAATACTGGTGTCAGGGAATTTAGAATAAAGAAAACCATAACATTAATATATATTGAGAAAACGAAATAAATTTATTTCAGAAGTACGCTTACCAATTCACAGCTGTTAGTTGTTAGTTCAGAAGTAAATTCGAAAATACACTGGGATTCATGAAAAAAAGAATGCCATGTCCTTTTTCTATGACGTTAAATATTTAATATGTATAGTCATTGATAATATGAAGTTTCTATCTTGACCATTACACAGAAAGAAAGCAGCGATATATATTCGTACCTGCATGGGATCCCATGAAAATTTCATGTAATCATTATTTCTATGTGTGAGTAAGCTTCGTGTTGTAAGTCTCTGTGATGAGGAATTAAAGTTTGCAAACACACGATTTCCCACCTCCGTGTTACTACTATTGTCCTCACAATGGGTGGTAATCACATAATTGTTCCCATACAGTGTACCCTCTCTGCTCCGTGACACACGATACATAATCCTGAAGTTAATCTGAAAACAGAAAAACAATTTGAATTAAACCCAAACGCATTATATACCAATTTTGTAGTTTTGTATTTTTATTTAGAGAAGGATTTCTCAAACCCTATTCATATTGGAATTAATATTATAGAAAAGCCAACTAATGTACGTGTAATTAAGTTGTTTATTTACGAGAGCTGATACGCCCATACATTTACGTCCACTAAGCTTGTGAGCGATACCCCATGTGTCATAAACATGTTTAAACTCCCAATGGTGGTTTTGTCACTGACCATTCCATGGCGTTACTGCCATTTTCACCCGTCATATATGGTTGTCTCTTGTCCCATTTGCATTAAATTTGTAATTCTTTACTTGTTGGTATAAAAATGCTTTTGGTATGGCTGCGCACTACTTTTAAGAACTTCAATTACACATACTTATCAAAAATATCTCGTATATGTCTCAATGACATGGCTAAATGTGATATATTGTAAAAAGTAAACCATGTCGAGATAGCATCGGGCTTATGACAAGGCAAGCAGCAACTTCCTTATATTCAAGTATTGTGAGGACGTGTTGAAAGAGACTCGCACTAGATGAACTGGCATTATTGTATCAAACAAGTTTAAGAATTATGTGTGTGTGTGCTTCAAGTGACTTCCTAACGTTTTATGTGCTTGCACATAGTCCTGTGACTGGGAAAGGGAAACATATTAATTGATTTTATAGCCTCATTTCGCTGTCTAGATTAGCTGTATGCCTTTCCTTAATGAGTCAAATTACTGTAACAGATATAATTGAATTTAATCTGACACATTGTTTTATATAGTGCCGTTCACAGTTTGTCATAAGGGACAGCTGATAGTTCGTTGGTGCTATCTTGTCTCATGCTTCTCATGCTAAGTGTTTACTAGTGTCCTTTCCTGATCTGAAATGGTCATTGTCAGCAAGTATGAAACACACGTAGGTCTAACTGAATTGCTAATTGAAAATGTTATTAAAACGATGTAATCGATCTAATTAATGAATTCAAAATATTTTTAACATTTTTTAAGGAATGACATTCTTAGCGACGAACTGATTATATTATCCTGAATTTGACATAATTTGCAAAATATTATACTTGAAACTCGCTGTAACTGAAGAACTCCAAGCACACACTGTTGAATGTGACATTACTGACATAACAAATTCAAGTTTGTAATAAAAAAGATAAATGATAAAATCTTCTGAGATTTTCCAATTTCGATTTGACCTTTAAAATCAGCATTTTCGCTTCAGAAATAAGTCAATATCAAATTAACTGCATTTTTTTTGTACAACGAAATGAAATCTTCGTGGTTTGAAACTGACATATAACATTTCGAGAATAGAAACAATATATAATGCCGCTTTATAATGAACGTCATACGGTAAACATTATATATATTACATTTCTCGATATTGTGCGAGTAATTTCACTTTAGACGAAACGAAAATAAACATTACAATACGTCTGTCTATTAGTGATACACCAAGGAATTGGAAATTATTGCAAACGCGTATTAAATTTTGATTGTCGAGTGTCTGGTATTTATAATTGAACAACAAGCGGGATTTCTAATTAATAATTATAATACGGTATCAAATAAAACATTATCTTGTGTTTGTTTTGTCATTTTTGGAAACAAGCTCCAAAAGAATTGTGATCTGATATGAGAGTAAAATGATTTAAAGATATAATATGCTCATTTTTTGTTCATTTGTTTATCTAAACAATCATGAAAAATATACTGTATCTAGTTAAAACTTCAATAAATATGCATTTATATGTATTTTAATATATTTGACGAAAAAAGATATTTGCATTATCATAAAAGTAAAAAACGTACAGTTTTATAACAAGCGTGTGTTTTTTACTAGTTTTGTCTCTTAGCAACACGACAAGATTGTTTTAAACGGTTATTTATGGCAATGGTTTTTTATTAATGATGTTTTAGACTATGTAACACAAAGACTGAATGTAGTTTATTAAAAAGTGTTAGGTTCAGATGAGCCAGATACATCTTTAAAGACAAATATGAGAGCATAGATCTGTAGGCCTAACCGAAAAAAGATATTTGTATTATAATAAAAGTAAAAAAACGTACAGTTTTTTAACAAGCGGGTGTTTCTTACTAGTTTTGTCTCTTAGCAACACGACAAGATTGTTTTAAACGGTTATATATGGCAATGGTTTTTATTAATGATGATTTAGACTATGTAACACAAAGACTGGATGTAGTTCATTAAAAAGTGTTCAAATGAGCTAGATACATCTTTAATGACAAATATGAGAGCATAGATCTGTAGGCCTAATCTTAAATAAAGCAATATGAAAATGTTATTAAAATATAAATGTGAAGAAAGTAGAAACAGTGGCACAATGAGAAAAGAGAGAGAATAAGTTGCTACAGGAAATAAAGCCGTGATACATATTGATTTTATTAAGACTTTTCAAAGCGATATTACATTTTGTATTGTCAGACAGCTAAACGGTAGATTCAAACATCCCGGATTGCATTTCATTTTATAAAGAATACATTCTATTAGTTTGATGAATTGACACAATGTATATCAAAAGATACAAAGTCACCCACGTCGAAATTAGCCCTCATGGAAACAACAATTAACCCACGTGATGTTCATAAAAAGCATTATGCTGCGCCTTAGAAATCAAATGTCATTTACAACGGACAAAAGATAAATTAGTTCAAGGAGCAAGCTGTTAGAAAATGTCAACCAAATAATTGGTTTAATCATATTATATTTTTTGATTAGTTCGATAATAACATCCTCTATGAGGGTTTCTCTAATTAAACAAATGAGATCCAAATGACATTGAGGGAAATTTTAAATGTGTAACTGTATTATCAATTCCTGTACAGAATGTTGAAAAGCAATTAAGAAGTGATGTTTTTCGTCATATGAGACAAATACTATTTACACCATTGATTGGAATATATCTTTCAAGCATGGAGACAGCGTACGTATATATTATACACAATTTTGCTCTATTCTGCATCTGCTCTACATACCAATATTCGTGTATTTTAGCGTCAACGACTGAAGCAGTACCCGTCACATGTACATTTACTAAATGTTACGATGATTTGCACACTTACATCACCTTTCCTGGACGGAAAACGAATTACTCGCACGCATACTAGACCTAACAAATTGAAATAAAATCACAGGGCGTGAAAATATATAAAAGAATATCAAAGCATCAATGATGAACATCCATATCGTGTTATTGTAATCAGTCTGTATAATGAACAGAAGTATAATCAACTGAGCTTAATAGATAAAGTAGCCAAACATCAGGTCAAATAATGTAGATATTGATTGCTTTGTAGAAACTTTAGAATATAGCAAATGGTTCCTTTAATCCACATAAAATCTCGTTTACTGCATATTTGATGCTTTGCCATAATAGATAATACAAGTGGTCCGTATTTGTCTAATAAATAAATACGGAAAGAATTGACAATTACCATACACGTATATACAGTTCTGTAAATCACAAGCTGTAATGTGGTATATAACGGTGTACTTTTATCTCCGTTTAGAACTATAATTTGACTAAATAATGCAGTTAGATTATTTGAAGACTAACAGAACATAATTTTTGTTCAAAGAAAATAGCTCACTGATTATAGTAGATGGCACCATGTCATGAAAGTCATATGTATCACAAAAGTGCTCATCAGAAGAAGAATCATGATGAAAGAATACATAGTAAGTATCAATGTTGCCGTTCTGGTTATCCAATACAGTAAAACAATAGCCACAAAAACTAACTACCAATTATAATAGCTTGTATTTTATAACAGCCTTGTATTCCTGTTAATATTTTAATGTACGGGGCATGAATCAAGCAATGCCAAGATGATCAGGATAAAATCAGCATCTCGAAATTAATCACAGACTTGAAGATTAAACTAATATTATGCTCATTTTTTTTCATCTGTTTACCTCAACAAACATGAAAAATACATTTCCTATAGTTAAAACATCAATAAACATGCATTAACAAAGAATTAACTCATAGTGTATTGCTCCGTATTTGATGAAGAAAGAGGTTTGTACATTGTAAACATTAAAAAAACTTCCACTGTTTTTTGTTTTTAACAATCAGGCTATCTTGCAAGTTGCGTCTGTTAGTAATATGGTAAATACGATATCATCAATCGGTTATACATTGCAATGGTTGTTATAAGAGATATTTTAGCCTATGTAACAACACTACTGGATGAAGCCAATTCAAACATTTTATGTTCAGATGAGCCAGATACATCTTTACGATTAAGGTTGTTAAAATGGGTGTTACTGTATGAAATCGACAACAGAAGCTCGTGAAGAGGAACAAGATTGTAGATTATGCTTATACATCCTGATGCTAAATCTTAATTTAATCTAAAAAACATGGTATATGGGTTACAAACGGAAATAATGACCTGGTTTCACAAGAAAATGTTTGGCTGTTAAGCCGTTGGGTAGTCTCTTGCGCAGTCCTGGTAATTTCCCCGTTTATTGTGATTTCAACATCGTCCCACATTAGTTGTATTATTTCTTATGTCCCTTTTCGTTTTATTTATATACAATCTTGTTCCGCTCCTAGAAAACTGTTTTATCCCCCTTTCAAACTCGACCCCATTGTCATTTATAACTCTTAATGTTTTGTATGCCGGTGTTTCCCTAGGATATGTTAGTGGATGCCTTGAATGAGGCGTTCAATGTAACAACTTTATCCTTCCCATTTCATTATTATATCCTTATTTCCTTTAAAATAGAGAAAATGTTACTTATTGAGTTTAACAGAACAAAAAAATATTTCCAGCATATTCCTGACATATTGTAGAATGAATTGATTATCTAAGCTTAGCGTACAATAAGTCCTTTAGACAAAAAGACATGAATTCAAGTAATTGTGCCCATATTTTTGTCTTATACGTAATAAGCTTCGAGATGTGAATTATGACTATCTGTAATTATCTTGGGGTATATTTTCGATATTTACGACATTACGAGGATTAAATATGACGTTTTTATCTATAAAATACGTCTGATATAGATTAATATTTTTTGTTAATGTTAGATAGTAATATGGCATTGTTCCGTTAGAGAAAACAGTGCCCTGATCAGAATAATGTTGCTTCACCGATTTTTTTTCGGCTCAGCTGTACTTACATGGTTTTGCTATTTGCATATCAGCGCTGTGTACACAAAACAAATCTTACATTAACCATCAAGGCAATTTCTCTTCAACCGAACAACGTTTGTAACCTTGACACGGATTTGTTAACCGTTCGATAAAGGGTACGTTACCTTACCGAAATCCACTGAATTTCGGTGAACTTACCGAAATCCATTTTGGATCTGAAGTGACCAGCAATCGTATTTCTCGGCATTTTTTTATGATGCACAACTAATATTAACCTTCAAATTGCGCCGACCATCTTTTATCAAGATGTATCTTGTTTAGCTTTCATTTTCCTTAATCGTAATATAAGTCAACCTACGACTATTATTTGAAGATAACGTATTTTATATCAATTGCATTTATCAATGTACAATTCATGTATCATACGTTACATAATTGGGAGATTAAAAGGCACTATTTTGATAAAAAATAAGCAACATAAAAATGTTGTTTTAGGAAACGGTGCGATATAGAAATAAATTTAACGTGCAGCGGGAAATGCCACATAGAGCAGTCACCACAAATGCGCAAGGCTACATGAACAATAACAAAACGTAACAAAGAATGCATTTCAAAGTACAATACAATATCAATAATTACAGATGTAAAATTTAATCGTTGCCATCGGTATTTAGGAGCTCTTTCACATTCTTCTCCGTCAAATTATCATTAAGTCATATTGTTGTACTGCTTCTTCTACAAAGAGTATTGTTATCCTTGCGTGTCTTCTGACTGAACAATGGCGTCTAGTAGACTGACTATGAATTTGCCTCATATGAAAACATATTAATGGAGTTAATTATTTCAATTTTTAAGGTGTATGAATATGTGCATGAAAATGTGATCCTGGCTTAATATCATGCATCAAACTGCAAGCTACAATTTACAAGAGAAAATAAGTCTCCGTCTTCTGAAAAGGCTTTTAGAAACATATTGCCTTATGGATACGACAAATAGATCGACCTTCATTAGTATATTTTTACACTGTACTTCACCTTACCGCACGATTGTTATCTACAAAAACCGATATGCTTCACAATAAAATAGTTCTGTGATATGTTGGCTCAATTAACGAAGCAATCAAGTAATGATATAATTCTTCATCATCTTTGCACAATTGAATTAAATTGTATCTCTGCGTTGACATTTTATTCCTCTGATATTTAATGATTATGTCTGCTTTAATAAATGGGATCGAAAGGGCACTGCCAACTGTTATAAACAATTCTACAATATGACTTTGTGTCATCGTACTAACGATATATATGTCGTCTGAGGCAAAATAATGTGAATACTTGGAATAGTAACCACACGTAAACACGTGGAAGACTATGAAGTAACTTCAAACATATGCTACATTTGGTTTGTACTTATTGCTGCAAAATATTTATATTTCTACTTTCCTGCTTCTCCTAATATTAACGTACATTGTTTGATAATCGAGAAATGCATATTACATTGAAGTGCTGAAGTTAGCGGCTAAAATGCTATTAAAGTATTCCACCCATAATTGAATCACGTCATTTCCATTGTATACATATGGCTCATTAAGCAAACATAAAACTTGTTACAAAATGTTATATCAAAATATTATAATTTATAATTTATTTGAATTATAAAATCCTATTCGAAATTTCTTCAACACGTTTTTCTAAAAACAAATAATTGCAATAATTAAAAAAACTGATTCTTTTCATAAAGGGAGGTTACTAAAGTGACAATATATTGAAAATAAATAATTAAGTTATTAAGAGACCAAAACACTAACAATACCTAGGAAATGTATCAACAATTCTAACAAGGTATAGAAAACAAACTCATGGTGTGAGAACCCAACATAATGAGCAATTAATGCGGGAATGGGGAACCTAGATATACTGTAGCTGGAATTAATCTGTAATATAGAAATATAATTTACGTTGCTAAGCTACTGTTGTAACCAATCATCAGGTGCAAAATCACCCAGAGGCTGTTTACTGTGTAGGAATGTCTAAATAACAATCCTATAAAAGTAACCTAGAGTGACTTATTTGTTCGATTATTTGCCATAATCGTTAACAATCGTCATATATCAAAGCCAATCCCAGAATAGACACAATAACTGACTATTCCCATGTATCATTGTATATGCATAGGCAATTCATTACATTCAGGTAGCCCCCGGATGGTAAACGGGATAGTCAGTTCACTGGAAATTCTAACCTTTGTTGCACTACAGAATATTTGAAATTGATGGATAGACAAATCGAAACACCTTTCATCCTTTATTTTGCTTTGGTAGGTTTTAGTCCAGTCAATCTAAATTTAAGCCTCAAATAATTGCGACAGAATTATTTTCAAATGTATGCGTTAAAATCAAAATTGTATAAATAACATATCTTACAAAATCTTAGATGCACAAAATGAAAAAAAAACATTTGAAGGAAAGGCGCGTATTGTACACCATGCATTAACTATTATTGGCAAGCGCCCATTGGTCAGGATGAATTCGTTTGCACACATATGTAAACAATGCGTAAAAGCATTATAAATACTGCTGGTAATAAGGTAAGTATTATAATTTCAACAATATATGAAGTCAAAAGTACACAAAATATATGTAATCGTCATTCCTTTGCAGATTATATTGTTGTCAATGCCAAGTGTTTTTCATGCCTTATTTTTTCGTTTGAAATTTAACATTTTATTTAATAATAAAAAACACACAGTGCCTTACCAAAGCATACCTTAAATACATCGATCACAAATCTGTGTCATTTTAACGAACTAGATAAAAATTAATGTTGAGACCTTGAAATATATTTCGTCAACTTACTTTCCTACGGAAGCGGGTATGTGCCAAAATTTGGCAAACAAGGAGAAATGTCAAAATATTCATCTGTTTGAGTCTCTAAAACATAATGTACTTTATTCATAATCGTTATTGTTATTTTAAACCCCGAAATTTACCATTCTTGTTGCATGCTATAACATATTGATGTATATTTCTGCGAAATAGAACAACGCAAGACAATTATGATGTATCTTAACTTTTCAAACGAAAAAAAGTCGTGAAAATAATGCAATAATATGGAGCTACGTAAAGTATGCTTCAAAGAACTATAGCCATCCTGTTGTTGTTTTCAATGTTTATTCCAACTGCAATCTCCAAAGAATAGCTAATAACTAAAGGAACTGTTTATCAAAATATCCGGTTATATTCACCGAATCGACCCAATCTACATCCAAAACAGAACATTCCGTAAATAACAGAGACAACTGGCAATGTTTCATCAATATGTTAAGTAAGTATTGTAAGGAGACCTCCTAATTGTACTAGACTATATATCCAGCGTGCAAAGGATTGGGACATTACTAGTACTAAAACTAATTTGTGAGCAGAATTGTGTGATATCCTTCCATTCATTCGTTCATTCATTTACAGGATGTGACGCAACCTCATGCTGGTTTGGTATAGGTGAAGGTCTTGCCTTAAAGAAGTTCCTGAATAACAATGACTTGAGAGACCAACCAAGTGTATTCCTTGATCCATATATAGCACAGCAAGACATAGTTAAGCCTTGTTAAGAAGTAATGATACATTTGCATACTGGATTACGTAATGGATGTAGAAACAATGTCTACTCTCCTTTACCATCGGATGCTTATCCTGCTACCTTCATAATCACCCATTGCATTATATCTCTTGATCAACTGATATGTCTATTTTAGACAGACCAATCGGCATGTGTATATATCCAATCAGCGAGCAACTGGCAACGACTTGTTTATGCCCAAAAATATGTTAGTAAACATACGTAAATAAAGATTATTCGACAGTTTACCAAGTAGAGAGCTTTCACTGCTACAGTAAATAATAATATGACAATGTAAGTTCAATGGTAGAAAAACAAAATATAATGTCACGTCAACATGTCAAAATTATTTCCCATGCCTATAAAATTAAAGCCATATTTACGACCGTCTGTGCTGCGGAACATATGTATTTTAATATGCGTCATGAAGCGACTTAGCATTCGGAGGTACTTAAAAGACACCACAATATTTTAATGCATATCACTACACAATTCTCGATGCTGGAACGAATCACTGCTTTCTGAAAAGATTTTCACGACGTGAAATTATAACGATTTCCAAAATAATCAAACTTTTCCTCAACAACGTTTTTCCTGACAATGATATAAGAGATATTAAATGTTCCAGGGAATGCCACATGCAGAAGACAAAACCTCCCCAACCAGACCCCGAGAAATCAACAGTCTACTAAACATTAGGTACTGGTGAGGGAAAACACAAGTTTAGGAATAGGGGTGCGAGGAATGGTCTGACCGAGCGAAAAGAACAACTAACCAAAAACGCTTGCAAATTATTCAATGGATGGATTACACCAAGGAACACGCCAAGGAAGTCAGTCATACTAGGCCGAAAGGGGACAAAAGAACATATATATTATATCAAGTAAAAGAAATGCACTTGGCAAAACAGGACTTAACATACATCTCAAATATAAATAGAAATAATAGCCATACAGCAATTTACAGCCTTGGAAATGTCAGTAAAATAAGATTCATCAAATATTTATTATACAAGTCGGGGGAAAAGTGATTGGTTTCACAAGACTTGAACAATTAGACCAAAATGACTAAAAAGTAGACTTAAACTAATTAGTTTGCTATGGAATTAATAATGAATTAGACACAAATATCTGGAATTGCCATATAATCTATCTAAAGTAGAAAACATTGTGAACAATCGCAGCATCACACAATTAGTAAGATTCATTACTCTATAAGGAAGGTTGTTTAGCATATTGAAGTGATTCGAGCGTATTTACCGGAATATCCGCCAAATGATTACTTCGCAACAAATAAAAATTTAATTGAAGTTTACAAAACACAATGTTTCTAATGCGGAATTTCATGCTCGCCTTCTTTATTCATTTTACAAGCTTTCTTTTATACAAAACCAATCAAGATTTGTCTTCTTAAATAAACGTCTGAGCTGAAATGTGATACTTATATACATAAGGTATATAATGTCAAAAGAGAGAGAATAAGTTGCTACAGGGAACGCCACATATATAAGACAGTGCCACCCCGCACAGACCTCCGAGAAAACAACAATCCATAAAACATAAGGTACTTAAGGAGGTTAAAGGGTTCATACAATAGGGAACAGGGGCGCATTGAATGGACTGGCAGACCATAAGGAATAACTAGGAGAATCAAAGAGGACAAATAGTGAAGGGGGGATTAATGACTGGAAAATATCACAGGACAATTCAAGACAGCTGCAACAATAGGCCGAAACTGGGCAGAAAACGACCTGAGCACCACATAAAGTGAAAGAACTGCACAGGGAAAATTAAAATACAACATACATTAAAAAACAACAAAAAAACAAATATTGATAACAAGACGCGTTCCATGTATTGTCTCAAACAGATTGCCCCACAGGAACCATTTGAGTATTTTTATCAGATAGTGTTGTCAACACGAAAGATAATCACAAGTCAGCTATATATAGTAGCATGGTTCAATATACCGATTGTTTAAACGATAATTCCAACCATTTGGGTCGGTAAATTATTACTTTTCTATCAAAAATATATCGGGCCATAATAACATCTGCAGAATGCAGACAATTAAACTTTAATATCGTCTCTGATTTATGATTAAACTCCATTTGTTTAAGCGTAATAAATACAAAATATTACATTTTCAGGCACTCCTTAAAACGGCGTTTCATATCTTTTGTAAGTAGTGTATTTAAAAACGTATGTAGACAGTTGGTAAGGATTGACATTCTTGTTGACGAATGTATTATTTGTCGAATTTAACGTAATTTGCAAGAAATAGAAGATATTTCTCTGTTACTGAATAACTTGGCAAAACAGTTGAATGTTGATAGTCGCTATTGTGGGGGTAATTTCACTTCAGGCAAAATAAAAATAAATATTGCTATACGTCTGTCTATTTCAGATACACAAGATTAATTGGAAACACTTAAATGTACATCAAGACTGTTTGATTCGATTTTATATTGTCTGGCATATATAAATGAGCAGCAAGCATAGTTTCAAATTTGAATTTGTAGTACGGCTATCAAATTATCTTGCGTTTGAACGTCATTTTGGAAACATCCTCAATAATGAGGGTGAAATGATATACGGTCCCAAAAGTCGAGGTGTTAGTAGAAATAATCAATATGTAATGTTCTTATACTTTGTTTTAACAAAATTGGTTTAATGAGTTATTCAAGAGTAGCGACCCGTAGGTCTAATCTTAAATAAATCTAGATAAAATGACGTTATTTCAAATATATTGATATATCTAAAAACAGAAACTGTGATACAGAGAAGATGAACAGTAGTGTCATGAACTATATTGATCTTACTAAATGCTGTTAAAGCAACCAGACCATAAACTGAGAACAGTTCGATATATAGCACAAAACTTCACCATTCCCATACAACTCAAGTAACAAAGAAAATTACTGAAATACTAGATTTCTTCGCGACAATGTAAATTAAGCGTTATTTTGCGATCTATTTCCTCGCGAATTTATGGTTAACTCGGAACCGTTAATGCTAACATAACTTAGTGAGCGAACACGAATGTTGTGTTTCAGTATATTGGTCCCTATTTCACTCAAATATTACTATAGCGTAATAGTAATCTTCATGTTACGAACATTGACTTCCAAACTTAAAAAAGTAACAAGGACGTAAAAATGATTTGTATAACATTTGATATCTATCTACAAATGTGACTTAATTGATGTAAGCTTCTACCCAATTACTTGATTGTTTCATCAATTTGTGTTGCATATTGATCTTTTGTAGATTACAATCGTGCAGCAAAGTGCTAGTTTTTATTAATGAAGATTAATCCGTTCGTCGTACCAATGAGGCAGTCTATTTATTTTTCAATAAACACTGAAGAATTAAATTTAAAGACGGCGACGTATTTTCTATCGAAACCCAATGTAAAACATTGTTACATCTTTTGTTTAGCTTTTTGTCGAATAGACGTCGCTATTTATATTTAGTTAACCCAAATGGCCAAGAGTATGGTAGTCTTTATAGATGTTAGTTGGTTTATTAATGTGTCTTTATGATGATTGAACTGATAAAATACATATTTGTTCACTAATAATACCAATACCAACAAATAAAATCATTTGTTATTATGTTGTCATGAACGTTGCCATGTATTCCTTGTTACGCTTTGAAATTCTTTTACCATGTCTCCTTGCGATATTGTGGTAATTGCGCTCTCTGTTAGTGGCATTTCCTGCTGGGCATATAAATGAAATACTATTTCGCATTTATCTTAATACCACATTTCTGTTGCTAATGTATATATACAGAAACTGCTTCCTGTCAAAATTATACAACGCCTGATTTACGAGTCATACATTGATAAATGTGATTAATTTGAAATGTGTCTTATCATCAATTAATTGTCATATTTTGACTGAAAATTACGAATAAGGTACATGAAAGCAGAAGATGAATTTAATGCTGCAACAAACTTATCAAGGTAGTAGACATATATGGTCGGCCATGTCATTCCTTGCGCCCCTATTCCCTTGCGTATTTACTTTTGTACCTCCTTAAATGCCTGAAGTTTTGTGGACTGTTGTTTTCCCGGAGGTCTGTATGGAGAGGCATTGTCTCATGTATGTGGCGTTCCCTTTAGCAATATATTCTCTCTTTTACATTCTACAACGGTGCAATGTCAAATTACTAATCAAACACTAATGAAAATATGTATATACATACACATAACGTACATCTTGTTTTGTTTTAAGTTTATATAATATAGGAACATTTAAAACTTAATAAATAATTTTCCCTATTTTTAACAAGAATGAGGACAAATATTGACAAATAAAAAAAAGGAAAATGTTAAAAGTGTTTAAAAGGTTAATACAATAAAACTAAGTAGCCGCGGAACGAGATTATATACATATAAAACGAAAAAAGGGGGAATAAGGGACAATAAAACAACTAACGTCGGTGGGGTTAGAACTCATAGTATACGGGAAAGAGAACAACCCGGGACTGCGCTAGAATAAGACATAAAGATATATTGGCTTTACAACGGATTTACAGCCTAAATTTGTTCTGTGAACCAAGTCAGTTTCTCCATTTGTACATCGTATAACATGTATTTTAGATTATATTAAAGTTTAGCAATCCAAGTGCTTTTCGCATAATCTACAGTTTTTCGTGTTCCGGGAGCTATTGCTGTCGTTTTCACGCCGTTAAACGGCTCTTATCAATTGAAATCTTAACACCAAGTATGTTATGTCGTTTCTGGCTACAATATACAAATTGAAATGATGATTTTATGCTGAGCATCTAAGCAATGCTCGATCTGTGCACCGTATATTAATCCATTAAAAGAAACACGAGGCAATTAACATAAGTAGATATTTCCTGTTGTTGCTGCTGTACTACACAAATGTATATATTTTTATTAGTGGAATGGAACATTGTTTTTTACCAAATACTGAGAAACTAGTTAGAAATTGTGTGATAAATATGAATATTTACGACAGGGTGTCACAACTGTAATCATTAAGATAATTTCTTTGAAAAACGAACCATTTTCTGTTAGTCTCTGAATAATCTTATAGTGTATCATTTCATGAAATTATTCTTCAGTAATATACCACATTATTATTCGTGATTTACTGAATTAGTCCCGCAAACATTTTGTTATGTATATACAGAAGTGTTGGGAAAAGTTTGCGGGACTACAGATGTATATATATATAATTTACTGATATAATTTACTGAACATGTAACGAAAAAAGTAATGGAGGAAACGTTAGATGTGTTACGAATGTTCGTTTATTTTTTATATTATCGATTAAGTTCTGTCATAGTAATACTATCCCAGTGAACTATGCCTTGATCAGTAGGTTAAGCAGTCTGAGGCTCAACTGTGCTATGCTATGCATATGCTAATGACTATACGAGTATGGTATTGGTAATTTCGTTCATTTGGTCACAGACTGACTACATAAGACAAATACATACCACTCTATCTATTTTGGCAAACCATCAAGTATGCCGCAAGACAAAACTTTTTGTATCGGATTTAAGGAATTATTTGCTATCTTTTTGACGTTTCTCCAAAGCAATCACTATTTGGATGATTTGCCCGTTATTTGGCTACTGTAACTGTTAAGCTAAGTAAGTTGATTATATATCTGTATACTACTATCATACGAAACGATTCCAAAAAGGTATGGGTGTCATAGATACTGTGACTGTTATATTTTCACTAGCTGTGTTTTTACTCGATAGTTTATTACAATTGTTCAGGTCGTGTAAGCTTGCAGGTAATATGTTACAAATGTTTACTACATTTAGTAACTGTACATGTGACGGGTACAGCTTCAGACATTGACACGTAAATACATTCATATCGGTATGGAGGGCACAGTTGTGTTATTATCTAATATAAAACACCCTTAAGATACAAATACGTACTAACAGACGAAACCAGCTTTCTTCCGCAAAGATATCGCTTTGTATCGTTTAACAGTAAATTTAGATATTCACGGTCGTTCACACGATAAACGATCCGACAGGATTTGATTTGAACAAGAAACTGCTATTTTCAGACGATGAACTCGTCCTTATCGCGAGCTGTATGGTTATTATTTCTTTTTGTGTTTTAAATGTATGTTAAATATCCCTGAGCTATTCTTTCACTTTATATAGTTTTTATGTTAATGTTATCCCCAGTTTCGGCCTATTGTTGCCAGCTATCCTGTGATCGTTTCCATCCATTAACCCTCCGTTCTGTCCTCTTCGATTCTCCTAGTTATCCCTTATGGTCGACCAGGCCATTCCTTGTGCCCCTGTTCCCTTACATATATGAGCCTCCCCAAATGCCTTGTACGTCATAGTTTTTTGTTTTCCCGGAGGTCTGTGTGGGGAGGCACTGTCTTAATGTATGTGACGTTCCCTGTAGCAACTTAGTTTCTCTCTTTTTACAAGACAAAATACAACCAATATATATTATTATGTATATCATTCCGTGAATGAGCGGTTATATTGTTTCAGTCACATTTGTAGATAGATATCAAATGTTATACAAATCAAACTGTATGATTGTAATCTACAAAAAATCAATATGCAACACAAATTGATGAAACAATCAAGTAATTGGGTAGAAGCTTACATCAATTAAGTTCCAAAACAGCATCATATTGTCTTTGCACAATAATATTAAATTCAGTTTTTGAGTCACTTTTTCAGGGCTTTAGAAATACACTAGCCCGACGTCCTGGACTAGTCTAATGCTGAATAGGGCTACCGCCAGTTGAGTTGACGTTAGTCCCAGGCAAATCAGTTTTTAAAGCTTACCAACATCAGCAATTGTTCAATTGTAAGTGAAACCTTAGAATCCCACAAACAGTTACATGTGAATCTTAATGTTAGATTCTGAAGCTATAATTGTCACATTGTGTATGTTATCCGTTATTAAATTGACCAATATTTTCGGACAACTAGCTTCCTGTGTCGGACAAGTAAAATGTTACGTTTCCATTAGTCCGGGGCAAGTGTCACAAATTTCTAGAGCCCTGTTTTTTGATACGCTATTCCTGTAAGATTTATTGTTTTATCGGCTTAAATAAACAGGTTCCTAAGGGTATAACTGACAAATGTAAACAATATCAGAAAGCAACTTTATGTCATCGTAGTAATGATTTGTCTGTCAGCTGAGGCAATAGCTTGTGAATCTTTATTTGGGATTGCTACATTAGGTAAACGCAATAAAAACTACGAAGTAATTATAACCATACATGTTTTATTTATTTTGGTTTGTACTTAATGTTACCAATGATATTAATTCCAACTTTCTTACTCTCTCCTAATATTAATTCATTTTCCGAATCAGTAATAATCGCTTGTATAGGTTACCTATTTTTAAAACAGATCTACTTTTTGAAATCGAGAACGTTATAAAGCAAAGCGCTGCAATCAGCTGTTAAAGTGTTATTAAAGTCTAACGATAGTTATAGAAATTTTCGTGACCTTTCTGGAACAAGATATGTACACACAAGTCATAAACAATTGTAACACGGTGTAGAGAACAACTCGGGAGTGTGAAAACATCTCTCTTCAAAAGATGTTCTTGACAATGAAATTTAATCGAATACATTCGTTATATAATATAGGAATCGGGAAAAGTAGTTGGTTTCACAAGAGTAGAACACTGAAATCTGATAAAATTAGACTTTAATGATTGTAAAAATGTAAAATTCGATTAGTTGGCTGTGGTATTAAACGCCAATTAGAAGCACATAATTATAAGCAATTGATTCCATCTGGAAACATTACTTTTAATTGGAAAATCGCAACATTACACAATTTGTTAGTACTATTTTAAAGGGATTTAAATCATGTTAAAGAGGAACGAACGTAATTACCGGAATTTCCGCAACAAATTGATATTTACTTTGAATAATTTAAAAAGAATTCCGTGTTAAATTCACAATGTTTATTCGCCGTTGGTTCTCAGTTATGTTTGAGTATGTGACATTATGTCATTATTTTAAATGACAATTTATTCGAAAATGTTGATAAATAAACGCAGAACGATATTAAATGAGAATAAATAGGTTAGATCAAATGTCAGAATTGAATAATGCAAGGAACAAAACCAATGGCAAACGAAATACCAATAAGTCTACGTATTGAACAGTGCTCTAAAATAGTTTGTTTTGAAGTTACACATAGTGATGTTGCTGTATCTCAAAATGTATATCCATGTGCGAAAGATGAGCACAGAAAAGTTACGATCACAAGTTGACACTAAATGGTTTATTGCAAAAATTCAAGCTGACAGATACAAATACGCCAAAATCCTACGAATGACGCGAACAAAAATCAAAGAATGGAACCTAGGAGTTGAAAGTACATGTGAAGACAAATATTGCGAGGGCAATTTCAGACCAATTCAACTTACACTTAACCAACAAACAAAAAAAGACATAAACTAAACAGTTAAGTTAAAAAAGTGATAAACGTAAAAATAAAATTTTGGTTAAGTTCCGTCAAGTCGTACTAGAGAAGAAAGTTGAAGGAATTTACTATTTACACTGAAATATACATTGTCCTCTGGTGTTAAAGGTCTAAACCAAGACCAAGTTATCCTGACTGTACGATAATATTACACAGTATCACTCATTATCAAACCTTGAAAAATGCCTAGAAAATCTGTCAAAGAATATTATAAATACTGTATTTCTAGTTGGCTGCTTCGAATTGTTTAGCATCATATGGACTTTAGATAAAGCGTCTATTTTGTTCAATTGTGGTCTATGGTCCGTTTGTTCACGCAGTCTTCCATATTGTGAATAAGACGCACCAGAGACCACAATGTGTTTTAAAACATAATGTTTTCTATTCTAATAATCATTTCAACTGATGTGTTAGATTTTCATACTTCATCTGTGTAATTAACACTATGTTCATACATTCAGCGTGCACTTTTAAAAATATCTAAACAATGTTTCACATCAAGAACAAATTGACGTCACCATGTACTGACAGTTAGCAATATTTGCCCCGTATGGCAATATGAAAACGAAGTGACCATATGGAGTAAATATTGTTTCCTGCTAGCAAATAGTGACATCAAATGTTGCGTTTTAGTGAAATTACGTCGCTCACAGAAGAGGTTGTAAATACCATAGTAGCGCTCATATGATCTTAGAAGTGTAGGACATGTTATAAGTATTTGGCAAAAGAGACGAAAACGACCTGGTATAGGAAACCATTTGCTATTTTTTCTCCATATAGTGCCTAATTGACGCATTATACACTCTCAGTTATATATTAATTCCCTGTACTAGACCACAAGATGAGACTATACTCAGTGCATTACGTATCGATTTGATAGGAGGCGGATAAATGAACATCGTACACCAATCTCATTATCTGGAATCTGATATATGTTTATTGAGAATAAACGAGAAAAGATGCTACTTTTTATCACAAGAATCTTGCGTCAATGACAGTCATAAATATAACGTTTGGATCAAAATAAATACAAAATACTAGCAGGAAATGCCGCATACGAAGCACTCAGCCACAATAATTGTACGTAAACATGAAATAAATATATCTGGTACATGACTGCAAACAATTATAGACAGGAATGAACTTGATACGTGCGAAACGTTATATAAAGTATCATTAACATTTATAAAATGACGAAAGTGAACTTGATACATTTGTTTATTTGTTTATTGCACATCGTTGGTGAAAAGTAGGGGTTTTCTGCAGTCTGATCAAAACAAAAACAGATCTGAACATTTCAAAAATTCCGTAATAATGTTAAAGCATAACGACATTGGCCCATTTAGCCTATAACAATGTGTCAGTCACCCAATGACCATGTTAAAGACCTGGCCAAATCATTAAATCCTGTCTTTTAATGTTACTTATGTTATGTCTAGGCACTGTCTTATGTATGTGGCGTTCCTTTAGCAACTTATTCTCTCTCTTTGATTATATTGTTTTAGATTGTGGGGAGATAGATGTTGAAAATACAAAAAAAATAAGTTTTTCTTGCCTGGTAGATAGAATTCGAAAAATGAACCCGACACATAACACAGATATAATTTGGTATGATTACACAATTACTCTCGAAGACAGCCTCCTGGGTTATTAACCAGTACTCGCGCCTTATTCAACAATTTTGACGTTCAATGTTTTACTTCGCTCAAGGCGGTGTTCAAACACACATCATTCGGAACAGTGGTCAGGCGCTCTATCCAACGATCACCATGCTTCTCTAACAACAATACGGAAGTCGAGCAAGTTATGCCTCATACAAATTGCACACCCATACCAGCATGAGGAAACAAGATAATAATAATAATAATGACGACAGAGAAAAATAGTAAGGGAGAAGAATCTAACCTTACATTCATTCTACAATGTAAATTTCGGACGGCGAACGCCCAACATTCGAGACTGAGGACAATGTGCGTAGACGATATTGAATGAGATAGTGAACTAGTGGAGCCAGTCAAATAACCACTCAATGACTTACCAGAAGTCAGAGCAGCCGTTTATGAGAAACATTTTCAGCATAATTAATGCATACCGTCTGTATTCAAAAACGACTTTTATGTATTAACTCTATGAATACCATCATTAACCGTCTGGGTTATCACAAATGACCACTATAGTGCTCCAAGACTTTCTCAAATTAATGTATCCTTAAAAAGGAAGGAAGCAGAGGAACTGGACATGCCATATACAAAGTGCACAACTGCGTTAAATCAAATTATAGAGGTAGGGAGTGTCGACAATGCCCACATCATTTCTTTGGGCGTCGTATAAATCTATATATATTTTTGCAATTTATTATCGAATTGTTTTTTATTTTTCTAATCGGTCTATATTACGCTACCTTCCATTCAGTTCATTGGTCGATTAATTATTAATAAAACACTTATTTTACTTTAAATTTCTGATTGGTTATTTTAAGTATTTGCTGGTCCTTACAACTTGCCATTGGTTACATGTAAGCCTTTGCACGTCTCTTGGTACTGTTTGTGTGGCCCTGTCCATCGTGTGTGACATTTCATGCTCGACTTCATCATTCATTTCAACGATTATTATATATCCATAAATGATGGCGGTAAACTTTCTTTGTCAGTTGGTCGCGGTGGTACCGGCAGTTTTAAACAATCACAACAGATTGGTGATAATGATATTACATGCGTCAGAGTCCGTGCATCGTAATTCGTGACCGCCCGAACGCGGCAAGTGACTGATACGCAATTTTGAAATATGTCAGTTTATCCAAAAATCAACGACTTTCCTAATGATCAACTTTCCTACCGTCCTTTGCACACATTTTAGTACAAAATGCTTTATCTGACATTTAATCAAGATAAACCATTTTGAAAAGTTATTCATTTAAGAAAGTGCTATACAATAGACAACGGTCAGACCTTGTTTTGTTCAATGCATGCCAAGGTAGTTATACAAATATAAGTTATTGTACAACGTCGCTATTGTCGTGAGATTTGTCTGGAAATATTTATATTCATTACTATTCATTTCAATCAGACTGATAGTAGTCAGTATGGACCAGAGAGAAAACTAACAATACGTCTGATGTTGTTATATTTGCTCATAAAATGATCCTCAAACTTTTCAATTATATCATGCCAAAAAGGCTTTATTAAATGCAAATACACTCAGCCATCTAGACAGTTCCATTTCGAACACTCAATCAATCACCGAAGAAGGAATTGTGTGACCTGGCCGAGAAACATATTAAGGGACGACGAATCTTTAGTGAAACGTTTCATGAAAATGCAATAGGAGAGAGAAAATAAGTTGCTACAGGGAACGTCACATATATAAGTCAGTGCCTCCCCACACAGACCTCCGGGAAAACCACATTCCATAAAACATAAGGCACTTGAGACCATAAGATATAACTAGGAGAATCAAAGAGGACAAACAGTAAAGGGGGGGGGGGTTAATGGATGAAAAAGCAAAATGGCAACAATAGGCAGAAACTGGGCAGAAAATAAGGAGAAACGGAAAAGGCCTGAACTATTCTATAAAATCTATTTAAAACTTCATATTAAACTTTTATGTTATACATGTTTATCGATTTTACACAAGAAATGTTCATTTCTCAGAAAGACATGCAATGCAAAACTAAGTTAATGAAAAGAGCACTAAGGCGTTTTCGCTAATGTCAATTACACGACCAATTCAGAGATGGCTTACACAGAACTTGCTCATTTTCTTAATGAAAGCTCAATAATTAAAAAATATATTGATAACCAGTACAATTATGCTTTCTAATGGATAATAGGTTCACCTAATAGTTATACAAAGATTCTTAGACATGATCTTTAGACATTTGTTTGGTGATAAACTGTGGTACGTACTTCTTTAAGAAAAGTCTATAATAGGGACAAATAATATTCTCTATGTTTTAACTTTTCTTTAACTAATATTTCAAAAAGAGCTTTATCAAAAAAGATTTTGACGTAACGCCATATTGTTTTGTATATTGTGTAAAGAGAGGCAAAAGTTAGTCTGTCACAAAGTGATTTAAGTTCATAATTTTGATAAACCCCTTTTGGGCGAAATATTTTTTTAAAAAAGGAGCTAAACCAGGGGGGAAAAATAGGTTGTGAACATTTGATGAGGTTTGATAATTCGGGTGTAAAAAAATTCATCAGATCGCGCCTTCGGCATATGTTTCAGATACTTTTTTTCGGTTGAACGCGAACAATTCCAAAGTATTAATTAAGATCAGGAATTGATGAAAATTCACGAAAAGATAATTGATGAGGTTCCTATGGAAACTATAACATTTTACGTGCAAAATTACTGCTATATTTTTTTTATAGTAAATTTATAATAACTTGTTAAATGTGCATAAATTTTGTTCTAAATCATGGTTTATGGAGCATGATAAAACAAGATAAAAGGAAACATGTGGGCATCACATGTTACACTCAGTTTTGAATTGAATATTAAACTGATGGACACATATACATTGTTTTTCTTCTTAAAGTCTACCCGCATTTTAGGTGAAAATTATATTTAAGTATAGAAACTAATATTATTCAGAAGTTATCAACGTTTAATCATATTTTATTTGCTCCTTAGGTCATTACAATATCTAAAGTTTTACAAACATATAACAGAAATTACATAAATGGAACAAAAGCAAAAAGGTTTGGGCAACAAGTTCTTTCAACATTCAATTTTGTAAATGTATTCCCTTAGTAGAGTATGACAAAGTTGCATGGTTGACAAATAGTAGAATTTTAATGTATACATTTCAACGTAAAAAAGTTGGAGAGAACAGGAAATGGAGAGAAAGAAAAGAAAATAAGACGACTGGAGAGAGCAATTGTGACACATTGATGCCAGCGTTTACTATCACCATGGTAAGGAGCACTAATATTCTATGATTAAGATCAATTATCAATCGAAATGCCTTGTTTGTTTAGTATAATTCTGGATTTTACGAAATAATTGTTCATTTACTTCCGTTTGAAACTCATAATTGCCCTATTAAATTTTGGAGGATGAATGTGCCGAGTCAATCTAAACAGGATTATTCAACTGAACAAATGAAGCAAGTTGGTTGTACAGATGGGTTCCCCAAAGCTTAATAGGTGCATTATTCGAAAACAAAACTCATCGTAGTCAAATTATCATCAAACGTTTGTTTTAGTCTTGTGGTCACTTCACCTTGATTTTAGCCTGTAAAGTCACCCCACTATTATGTACGACGTGATGACAGAATTGCGCATCTTACATTGTTTAAAACCAATGAATAAACACTAAGTTAAACAGACAATAAGGCTTAATACGACATACTACTAAATAAATGAAGCAAGTTGGTTATGCAAATGGGTTCTCCAAACTTAAATGGTGCATTATTCGAAAACAAAACTCTTCGTAGACAAATAAATTATCATCAAACGTATATGTTTGGCGTGAAATCAGAATCACACTTCTTACTTTGTTTAAACCAATAAATTGACCGATATTCTCGGACAACTAGCTTCCTATGTCGGACAAGTCAATTTTTACTTTTCCATTAGTCCGTGACAAGTGTCTTTGAAAAAGAATTCTAGAGCTCTGGGCATGACGCCAGAAATGCGGGAATATTTTAGAATCTTTACTCATGATATAAAACGTCATTGTAAGTGCAATTTCGCGTAATGAAAGAAATGAAATATGATGTGTCTAAAACTGGTTTGATCTTAGCATACATATTTGTATTCATCGCAGATTGTCAATATTGAACATAAGTCTAGCTGGTGTGGGGGACGATGTGAGAAATTATATATATATAATATTGACATTTCACAGATTCCTGAGAAAAATAAGTGTTATAATTGGTTGGTAACTGTTGGATACTGTCTCACTTGAGCTATTGTAAACACTATTGCGTGATTTAAACAGCTTTGATCGTGTTAAGTTATTTTTAGTGAAGTACGTAGACTTTTTGTTTTGGCATATCAATATTAGCGCCGAGATTATTAGATTTAAGATTATGTATGTGGCTTCTTTGTACTTAATTGCCAGATTTATAGAAACTTGATAAATTCATAGTATCGTACATGCCACGTCATTACGTAAGAAGTCGTTGAAATGATGAATCGTTTTGTTTTGACCGATAAATACAACGGAATCATCTAGGCACAGTCATTGCGGCAATGTGCGACACCCCAACACGTGGCGGAACGTGTACGGCGCGTGCAGGTAGCAGCATCCTGTATAGCATGTCACGTCGATCTATCATGCGTCACCGGCGATGTCATGACATTACGATTCCCCTAAAAGTTGACTTTCCTGGTGAACTCAAGATCACTCTGACGAAAACATCGATGAAGACATTTTATTTTTTATAAACGCAATACAGCATTAATTCGTTTGAATATTCAGAGACTTCTCAAGCAAATACTAACTAACATTCATTTATATGTGATAATGAAATCGTAAGAACTTGGTTGTATAAAACAACGAAAATGTTAGATTTTCTGTAATATATAATCAGTTTAAGTAGTTGTTGCTACGGTTAAACATTTAGGTGTTCACAAGAATCGTAAATAATATTTTAATAATACTAAGAAAATATAGCATATAATTGCGTATCGGGTTATAGAGCCATTACAGTTATTAACTAGATATATTTTGCTAGTTTTTCATCATTTCGAATTTATATTAAACATGTGTTATTAGAGCAAGACTGATATTGGTACAGACAAGAGAAACGGTAATCTGATAAGTATAATGTTGTTCGTGAGATTGCATAAGATGAATCGCGTATTATATATTTCCTGATACCAGAAAGTATATCAACATGTGTGTGTAATAGTTCGAAGGTTCGGACATTGTTTTCTGAAAGTATATATGAGGTTCTCACACGGCTAATGTATCCAAAAAATACAAGAAAACGTTTTTCGACATTTCAGGAGCAAAAAAATACATCCACTTATTCATTAAAGCGTCATAACATACATTTGTATTGTATGTAATTAATGTGTGTAAACACGATTTTGTCTGACATTCTTGCCATAAATTTGACACAAAGTGTAATCAATTAAACATTTAACTCCCTTTGATGAAACTTCGCTTTTACTGAAAGACTCGTGGTATGAATTGTTGAATGTGAAGATTATTGACATGTGAACGCGTACGAAAAACGTCTTGTATGTAGCGACGCCTGATGCCATTCCATATTCGCAACCAAAGCGATAAATTGGGAAACGTTCTCTGATTTCGTTGTAGAAACGCTCCAATGTCAAGCTAGAAGAATGTCAAATGAGATGCAATTTGGTTGTTTTGAAAGTACTATACAGTCATCTGAGAAGATACAAGAAATATCTTGAAAACATCGCGCAATTTGAAGGTTAAGAACGGTTGTGCAACAAAAACATGCCGAGATGTTACGATTGCTGGTCACTCCAGGTCCAAAATAGATTTCGGTAAATTCACCGAAACTCAGTGGATTTCGGTAACGTAATGTACCCCTTTTTGAAACGTTAACCAATCCGCGTCAAGGCTACAAAAATAGTTCAGTTGAAGAGAAGTTGGTTTAGTGGTTATAACGTAAGATTTGATTGGTTTACACAATACTGATATGCGAATAGCAAAGCCTGGTAAATTCGGCTGCGCCGAAAAATGTCATGTAACTTTAAGCGGATACGTGAATGCGGAGCACCATTATGACTGACACTAACATAATCTGTGTATGGTTAATCCTTGTATTTGCATTCTTTGTATATTTGTTTATTGGTACAAGCCTGGGAATAATGGTATGAGGCATGATGTCAATATAGTTTGTTATCGAGGTCCGACTTAGTACTGAGTATCATCTGAAATAAGTATCAGAACCTGACTTATCTTCTTATGCACGTCGAAATTAAATGGGCTATTCGAACCCATGTACTATTCGAAATTAAATTTCGGACCGGGTGAGTTCGAATGAGCGAGGTCGGACTGTAATTGCATGATCGAATATATTATAGTGGTCCTATCGTGTAAAATAATTCACACAATATACTAATTATATATGCTATTGAGTAAATAGTCACATATTCAATGAAAAATATTATTACACGATAATGACATTGAAATAAAGCAATTCTTATTTCCTACACTGGTCTACAGGGTAAATTTGAGAAAGAAAATTGTCAAGAATTACAATACGATTTGCCTATCACCCAATAAACAAACATAAATTCATGAAATAATAGCGCAAATGTGGTGGCAGTTTAACAAACAGACATGTAGTATGGCTCAGTTACGATAAGACTATTGAGAAGTTTGGAGTTAATCATAACCCCAAGACAAAAATCTTAATGCGTAGCTAATTGGCTGAAAGTATTGAGACTTTTTATATCTACTGGAGAAGGTTTGGTGAAAAGGAATATTCATTATGTCCTGAGCACATGTTTTCACGGAATGGACGTGGCAAACTGATTTATACAGGCTATAAAACTATTCCTTCGATGTGAAAAAGTCGAATTTGTGAATAATTATTCGTTCAATTGCCGGAGACGGTGTTACTTGCAATTACATGAGAACGATGTGGCTAACATAATTATATACTTGATTGTGTAGTCCAAATTATCCATGGAACTCGCAAGGGAAAATAATATACCGAAAATTTACAATAACGTTGGAAAAAGGAACATTAAAGTCTTCCGCAATTAAAGATATAAGTAACTATTTACTCTGAATGTTCTCATTCAATTCTGAATATCAAAGCTCGGATATTTGTCTAGACATTCTATTCACGATTTGTATTTTTTTTGGAAAGACTTATAATCGTAGCACGAGAACATACGTAGATACTTTTCGTCTTCGTAATGACAAGTTAAAGTTTCAATCAATTATTTAGTCTGGATTGCTGGAAAACAAATGATGCATCGTTTGACCTGTCGTCCTGTTATTGTACATACACAGATTGATGTGAAGCATTGGCCGCATTCACGATGATTAACACTTTAGTTAATGTTGTTTTAATGCCGTTGTTGTCGTTGGCAGTATTATCGGCTAAAGTTATACCACATTCGTCTTTTTTGTTGAAACACACACCATGTTTGCTGTGAGTCAATTTCCGTCTGTCGTGAAATTTCTCTCTTAAGCGACTGGTCTCTGTCATATCATGTCTAATGTAGGCATTCAAGGGTGACATCCCTCGACTTGGGTTAAATTTGGTACAATCACAATTATTTTAGGACCATGTGCGTAGTTAAATGTAGTAGTGAACTTTGGTCGTTTATTGACACAACAGAGGTTCATATTATTGTAGCTAAAATAATACTGCTGACTGCTATTTGTGATAAACTATTACTGTGAATAGTTACATATCAGTACAAATATGCATATATCGCTTTGGTAAGATAATAAATTTCCCAATGCAACAATGTATCATTTGTTTTAGATTTGGTCACAATCGATCGACTGCATTGCGAAAGCAGCACTATAGCAGTTGATTGAACATGTCAAAGTGTTTGTCCTAAATCATTTAGTCAAATTAAGCCTTGTACAATTGTTGTCATGTTTTGTTTGGCATAGCAAACAATTAAGCATTTGTTTATGAACAGATCGCAGTGATGTAATGCTCCTAATAGTTAATTATTTATGTTATTAATACCTTCACAAAGAGGCAACTATAGAGGATAGTTAAATTTTACTATTTCATTTGTCCACGGCATGGTATCATGGTGTGTCAGCGCTGTATCTGTTGTAAGTGGACACCGTTTGACTCTCAAATACGCACTGAATGACCCGAGCTGACTATATACCATAAAACAGCATCCACGACAGTTCGTACTGACGATCCCGTGGGAATAACGAAAACAGAAATATGCTAATTTTCTTTACAATTCGAGTGTAAAGTACACAGAGCTGAATTCACGCGAGAGGAAGTAGGAAAATTGCTACCATATACGTCATGCCGTGGCTTCAGGGAAATTGCTTGCCATGGCCTAATTAAAGATAATAGACTAGCATCTCAACAAAATCAGCATAATTATTTACCACCGTAAATTTAGAATATATTCTTGAATAAAATTAATTCCTTCTAAGAAAAGGAATCTATTGAACTAATTCAATGTTTGTTCGTTCTGTGTTAACATGTGTGCTGACAATTCCGTATGGTCACGTCTAAAGATGAGTGTTTATGCTACAGTAATCCATGTTAGTCTATATGGTCCGTGGAAAGACGACTCATATTTTTATTACTGTCGTCTTACTTAGTTACAAATGTTGATGAAGCTGACAAAGCCAAACTACTCCATCCATTGCTATTTCTTACATGAATAATATTTTAAATATGTTAATTCTTTATTTCAATGCTCATGTTCAATTTCGCCCTCTGGGATATCAAAGAGAATACCCCCTATAAATTTACATTAACAAGGCAAGGACAGTGAAAACTCAAAGAAAAAATTTAAATCGATGTTCCTCTAAGGAAATTTATGTGTTCTCATGGCGACGGAAAACATAGACAGCAATAACATCGAATATTTGATGGTATTAGAACGAAAACAAATTGTCAAGTAAGCTATATAAAACAATTACTGGCTATAAAAGACAACAGTGCAGGGATACAATAGCATTACAAATACAATGCGTATTAAGTGAAATAAATATATCTGGTAGTGAATTAATTTGATACGTGCGCAACGACACTAAAAGTTATATAAAGTGTTATTAACATTTATAAAAGGACGAAAGTGCACTTGATACATTTGTTTATTGCACATCGTTGGTGAAAGTATGTTTTTTCGGCAGTCTGATCGAAACAAAAACATATCTAAAAATTTCAAAAATCCCATAATAGTGTTAAAGCATAACGACATTGGTCCATTTAGCCGAAAACAATGTGTCAGTTACCCAATGACCATGTTCAAAAGGTGGAAAATCATTAAATCCAGTATTTTACTTTTTACTTTGAATTATATAACAAGAAGATCTAGTTTATATGTTATGTCTAGGCACTGTCGTATGTATGTGGCCTTCCCTGTAGCAACTTATTCTCTCTCTTTGATTACAATGTCTCACATTGTGGGGGGGGGGGAAATGATGTTGAAAATCACAAAAAAATAAAAAAAATATTTCTTGCCTGGTTGGTAGATTTCGACAAATGAACCCGACACTAAATATAGATAGAATTTGGTATGCCTACATACTTAGTCTCGATGACAGCCACCTGGGTTACTTACCAGTAATTCAACAATTTCGACGTTCAATGTTCGCCATCGTTCAAGGCGGAGTTCAAACACACAACATTCGGAAATGTGGTCAGACGCTCTATCCATCGACACCATGCTTCTCTAACAACATACTGAAGTCGACAAAGTAATGCCACATACATGATGGCGGTATTATCGAAAATAATCGAAAATCCTTGCCAGACATCCGACATCGTCGACAATCGATTGTGAACTACAACAATCGATTATAACTGGATATTTTGACTTTGACATCTGTAAATTTTGTCTATCTATTTCTTCAAGCACCCCAATGAAGCAACCAGTGAATAGAAGGAAATTTCGGACGGAGAACGCCCAACATTCGAGACATAGGACACTGCACGTAGATGATACTGTATGAGATAGTGAACAAGTGGAGCCAGTCAAATATCCACTCAATGACTTACCAGAAGTCAGTGCAGCCGTTTATGGGCGACGTTTGAATAATTTGCAATGTGTTTTCGTATTGTTTTCTATCACTAGATCTACTCGGTCTATATTACGCTTCCTTCCATTCAGAACATTGGTCGATTACATATTTATAAAAAAAATATTTTACTTTACTGATACGTCATTTAAGGTATTTGCTCGTAGTTACAAATCAGCATTGGTAACATGTAAGCCTGTGCACGTCTCACTGTACTGATTGGGTGGTCCTGTCCATCGTATGTGGCGTTTCCTGCTCGACTTCATCATTCATTTTAAAATGATTATATATCCATATATGATGGCGGTAAACTTTCTTTGTCAGTTGGTCGCGGTGGTACCGGCAGTTTTAAACAATCACAACAGATTGGTGATGATGATATTAAAAGCGTCAGTGTTCGTGCATCGTAATTCGTGACCGCCCAAATGCGGCAAGTGACCGATGCGCAATTTTGAAGTATTTCATTTTATCCAATACAACGACTTTCCTAATGATCAACTTTCCTACCGTCTTTTGCACACATTCTAGTAAGTTACAAAATGCTTTATCGGACATTTAATCTAGATAAACCATTTTGAATAGTTATTCATTTAAGAAAGTGCTATACAATAGACAAAGGTCAGACCTATTTTTTTTCATACATGTCAAGGTAGTTATACAAATATAAGTTATTGTACAACGTCGCTATTGTTGAGAGATTTGTCTGGAAATATTAATACTCCTTACCATTCATTTCAACCAGACTGATAGTAGTCAGTATGGACCAGAGAGAAAACTAACAATACGTCTGATGTTGTTATATTTGCTCATAAAATTATCCTCAAACTTTTCAATTACATCATGCTAAAAAGGCATTATTAAATGCAAATACACTCAGCCATCTAGACATTGCCATTTCGAACACTCAATCAATCACTGAAGAAGGAATTGTGTGACCTGACCGAGAAACATATTAAGGGACGACGAATCTTTAGTGAAACGTTTCATGAAAATGCAATAGGAGAAACGGAAAAGGTCGGAAAGACTTTATAAAAGATACTTAAAATTTCATATTAAACTTTTATGGCAGATTACGATTTTATACGTAAGATGATTTTGTTTCGGTTCATTCCTCAGAAAGACGTGGAATGCAAAACTATATTTATGAAAAGTGCACTAAGGCATTTTCGGTAATGTCGATTACACGACCAATTCAGAAATGTTTTCAATATAGAAAACCTCATCTGGATCATAAGCAATAGTTACATAGACTGATAGTACTTGATTATTTTATTAATAATGAAAAATCAACAATTAAATCATGTAATCAGGGCTCTAAAAATCTTTTTCAAATACACGTGTCCCCGACTAGTCTACATGTTCAATTTGACATGTCCGACATGGGAGGCTAGATGTCCGAGAATATGATGGGGTACGGACTAACCGTTAATTACGTATGCATGAACTATTCTTGTAACATGTCCAATGTTGATTAACTATGTTGAGACTGTACTAACTTCGACTCAACTGTTGGTAGCCCGAATTGGGAATAAGGCTTGTCCGTGACGTCGGGCTAGTGGATTTTAGAGCCCGTAATATATTTATTATATACTGTAAAATTATGCTGCATGGGGGATAATAGGTTACATAATTGTTACACATGATCAGATCTTCATGCATTTGTTTGGTGATAAAATGTGATGTTTTGATAAGTACTTCCGAAAATTATACCAAAAATAAGCTCTAGTAAAAGTCCACAATAGGGACAAATAATATGCTCCATGTTTTAACTTTATAAACATTTTTGTACAAAAAAAGATTGTACATTTTGACGTTACACCATATTGTTTTGTGCATTGAGTAAAGAGGGTCAAAATGTAGTGTTTTCAAAAAAGATTTAAGTTCATAATTTTGATATAGCCCTTTAGGGTAAATATTAAAAAAGGAGAGTTAAACCAGGGAAAAGAATAAGCTTTAAACGTTTTTTCAGGTATGATTATTCGGATGTAAAAACTTTCATCAGATCGTGCCTTCGGTATAATTATGTTTCCGATATTTATTTCGAAATATCCGTTGTATTAATTATGATCACGAATTGATGAAAATTCACGACAAGATAATTGATGAGTTTCTTATGGAAATGATTACATTTTCCGAGCTAAATGACGCATGTATGTGCTGCTTAATTTTCTATAACTATAATAGCTCAAATTTTTATCTTAATCATGGTTTATGAAGCATGATGAAACAAAATAAAAGGACACGTGTGGACACCCCATGTTACTCTCTGTTTTTGTATTGAAAGCGTGTTTGATAATTTAACGGATAGATGCACTTATAAGTTATATTATTTAAAAAAACAAAAACATTTTAGGTGAAATAAAATTAATTATAGAAACTAATATTACTGAGAAGTTAGCACTGTTTAATCATTTTGTATTTGGTCCGTAGGTTATAACAATAACTAAAGTTTTACAAGCATTACAGAAATTACTACATAAACGGAACAAAAGCAAAAAGGTTTTGGCAACAAGTTCTTTTAACATGTGTAAATGTCCTCCCTTTATAAAGTATGACAAAGTTTCATGATTGACAAATATTATTATATACATTTCAACTTAAAATGGTTGGAGCGAGAAGAACATGAAATGGAGAGAAAGAAAAAAATGAGAAGATAAAAGAGACTAATTGTGGCACATTGATACCAACTTTTACCATCACTATGGTAAGGAGCAATGTTCCATGTTTAAGATCAATTACAAATCGAAATGCCTTGTTTGTTTAATATAATAACTAATTGTTCATTTTCTTCCGTTTGAAACTCATCATTGCCGATTAATAAAGTATTTAAATTCAGAGGATGAAAATGCCGAGTCCATCTAAACAGGTTTATTCGTTGAATATCGTAATTCGGAAATTGTAAAAAGTGTTGACTATTATCCCCATTTTAGCCAATTTTCTTTCGAATGTTCCAAATTTCTCTTCTGAGCTATATAAGGACATTACCCCAAATTGAAGTATGATTTAAACAATTTCAACACTCTGCCAATGGGTTATATTATGGAAAGGGTACAAAGGCAAATTTCTGTAATAACTCTTATCGTAGATTTCATGTGGCAGTTACAAGATTTTTCAGCGTAGCCATATAAGCTCGGGTTTGTGCTCCTTGCGTCACAGCGGTGCGGTGATAAGCCAATTAAATCTAAAGTTACTCGTCGAAACAAATTTCGTACAGCTAAACTGCGTTTATAAACTGGACGCTGATTTGATCAGATCTACATGTTGTAAACGCTGGACAGGAATGAATATAGTCGTCTACTCAAGCAATAAGAATGGACTTATCCTAAATTATGGCTTGAATATGTGATTGTGCTACACATCCTAGGCTTTTAATTACTGAATAATTAATTAAGGAGTTTTATGTTTGTTTAAGAATAATTGTATTTTCTTTGGTACAAAATCTTGAACAATTTTAGAATATCTATTTTTTTCTTCTTTTCATACTCACAACATGGGTCATGCAAGTAATCTCTACTACTGTTAACAATACAGGAAATTGTAAAATTTTTGACCTCCCTCATTTGTTGTTTGAAATAGATTGCCTTTTTGGTCTAATCCAACTACAAATATCACCTTATTAAGCTCATAGGAATCAATAGTTTCAATGTTATTATATCATCAGCGGATTATTTCCGTAGTTACGCATTTAATCCCTGTTCCGAGACAAAAGTGTGATACAACAACCTGTCCATTATGTATCGATTAGATAGAAGGTGAGTGAATAATATTTTCCGAGAATTAAGCTATGGTATAGTTTTACCAATTTAAGGGTGTGTCAAAATGGTGTTATTCAATAAATCCGAGACGTAATGACTAGGGCGGCAATGAATACGTTTAGGAAATTAGTACAATGTACTTCATTTGGTTACTCAAGTATTTTATTTGTTATGATATAATATTTACATGTAATTGTCCCCTCAATTAAATGAATGATTCAATTATATAAATAATAACGCGGCAGATTTTGGATAATTGGAGAGAAAGTCCATTCTGGAGACTTTTTCATGTTTTCATGTCTGGAATTTTTTTCTAACTACACGACTATCTTTTTTTCACAATCGATGTAATATAAATAAATTTAAACTTTAAATAGTAGGTATAAAGCAGACATTGCCCACAGCGTTGTGTTTCTCTACATGCTTAGCTTGTCAGTCCATTTACTATTGTAATTATATGTAATTCATATATGTAATTATTCAATAACAGATATGTAAACTTTACTAACTTACACACGAATCACACCTCTTACATTGTATAAACAAATAAATTAACACTGAGTTAAAAAGGAACTAAACCTTTACACGACATACTACTGAACAAATGAAGCAAGTTTGGTTGTATACATGGTTTCCCCAAACTTAAATGGTGCATTATTCGAAAACAAAACTATTCGTAGACAAACTATCATCACAAGTTTATGTATGACATCAGGGCTCAGAAATCAACAAACCCGACTTCCCGGCTAGTCTTATGCTGTATATGGCTACCAACAGTTGAGTTGAAGTTAGTCCCGAACAAGACTGTTCTTAAAGCTGACCAACATCAGCAATTGTTCAGTTGTAAGTCAAACCTTAAAATCCCACAAACACATACATAAGATTATTAATTTTAGATCGTGGAGCTATCATTGTGTATGTTTATTTGTTACTAAATTGACCGATATTCTCGGACAACTAGCTTCCTATAGCGGACAAGCCAAACTTTACTTTTCCATTAGTCCGGGAGAAGTGTCTTTGAAAAAGAATTCTAGAGCCCTGGGCATGAAGCCAGAAATGCTGGAATATTTTATGTATTTACTCATGATATGAAACGACATTATAAGAGCAATTTCGCGTAATGAAAGAAATGAAATATGATGTGTCTAAACTGGTTTGATCCGAGCATTCATTGTTTTCATCGCAGCTTGTCAATATTGAACATAATTCTAGCTGGTGTGGGGGACAATGTGAGAAATTCTATATAATATTCACATTTTCACAGATATATTTCGTCGGTAACTGTTGGATATTGTCTCACTTGAGCTATTGTTAACACTATTGCGTGATTCACAGAGCTTTGATCGTATTTAGTTTTTTTAGTGAAGTATGTAGACGATTTTTTTGGCACATCAATATTACCGCCGAAATTAATTAGATTTAAGATTATGCATGTGACTTCTTTGTACTTTATGGCCAGATTTATAGAAACTTTCTCACTTCTAAAGTAATATCGTACACACCACGTCATTTCGTATAAATACGTTGAAATGATGAATCGTTTTCTTTTGACCAATAAATACAACGGAATCCTCCGGACACTCTCATTGCGGTGTCGCGACAATGTGCGACACCCCAACGCGTGGCGGCACGTGTACGGCGCGTGCTGGTACCAGCATCCTATATTGCATGTCCCGTCGATGTACCACGCGTCACCGGCGATGGCATGACATTATGATTTCCCTGAAAGTTAACTGTGATTTGATTTCCTTTGGAGCTGAAGATCACTCTGACGAAAACATCGATGAACACAATTCTGATAAACCCAATACAGCATTCAAGTAATATTATGCTCATTTTGTTCGTTTGTTTACCTAAACAAACATGGAAAATATACTTCCTTTAGTTAAAACATCAATGAACATGCATTATCAAAGAGTGAACTCTGCGTGGGGAGGCACTGTCTTGTGTATGTGTATGTAGTGTTCCCTGTAGTTACGTATTATCTCTCTTTTCTTAATCTGTTGATCCATATTTGTTGAAGAAATATGTTTGAACATTATAAAATTATTAAAAAACTGCCTGTTTTTTAACAATTAGGCTATTTACAAGTTTTGTCAGTTAGTAATATGGTAAAAAAAGATATTTTCAATCGGTTATACATTGCAATGGTTCTTACAAGCGATGTTTTAGCCAATGTAACAACAATACTGGATGAAGCAAATTCAAACATATTGTGTTCCGATGAGCCAGATACAGCTTTAATACTTTTGAATAGGCAGATACTTCTGTTGCAATTACTGATCTATACTAGCATTAATGTATGTGATAATGGAACTGTAAGAACTTGTTTTTATAAGAAAAAGAAAATATTAGATTTTCTGAAATATATAATTACGTGTTCACACGAACCATAAATAGTATTTTAATTATCTAATATTTATCGAATAAGAAAAGAGAGAGAGAGAGAGAGTAAGTTGCTACAGGGAACACCACATACATAAGACATTGCCTCCACACACAGACCTCCGGGAAAACAACAATCCATAAAACATAAGGCATTTGAGGAGGCTAAAGGGTACATACGTAAGGAAACAGGGCCATAATG
This sequence comes from Mactromeris polynyma, assembly GCA_032209605.1. Taxonomy (NCBI): domain Eukaryota; kingdom Metazoa; phylum Mollusca; class Bivalvia; order Venerida; family Mactridae; genus Mactromeris; species Mactromeris polynyma. The sequence goes on along the minus strand of JASFXZ010000031.1, from coordinate 6,242,657 downwards.
AATGGCCTAGACCATAGCATATAATTGCGTATTGGGTTATGGAGTCATTACAGTTATTAACTATATAATTAATTTTTGCTAGTTTTTCATCATTTCTAATTATATTAAACATGTGCTATTAGAGCAATATAGGTACAGACCAGAGAAACGGTAATCGGATAAGTATAATGTTGTTCGTGTGGTTGCATAAGATGACTCGCGTTTTTTATACTATATGATACCAGAAAGTATATCAACATTTGTGTTTATTAGTTCGAAAGTTCGGACATTGTTTTCTGAAAGTATATATGAGGTTCTCACACGGCTAGTGTATCAAACAGAAAATGCAAGAAGCATTTTTCGACATTTCAGAGCAAAACTATTCTTCCATTTATTCATTAAAGCGTCATAACATACATTTGTATTTATGTCATTAATGTGTGTAAAAACGATTTTGATACGAATAGTTGAATGTGAAGATTTTTGACATGAGAACACGACGTATGAAAAACGTCTTCGATGTTGCAACACCTGATGTCATTCCCTTATCTCAATCAAAGCTATACATTTGGGAAACCTTGTCTGATTTCGTTGTAGAAACGCTCCATTTTCAAACTAGAAGAAATCGAAGTTGTGAAATAAAATGCAATTTGGTTGTTTTGGAAGTTTTGAAACATGAATGTGGAGCACCAGTATGACAGACTAACATAATCTGCGTATGGTTAATCCTTGTATTTGCATTTTTGTATATTTGTTTTTGGTACAAGTCTGTGTAGCATGAAATGATGCATGATGCCAATTTTGTTTGTTATCGAAGTCCGACTTTAAATGGGCTATTCGAACCCATGTATTATTCGAAATAAAATTTCGGACCCGATGACTTCGAATGAACGAGGACCGACTGTAATTGCCTGATCGAATATACTATAGTATCGTATAAAATAATTCACACAATATACTACTTGTATATGTATAAGATGTAATTGAGTAAATAGTCACATGTCCAATTGAAAATATTATCACACATTAATGACATTGAAAGAAAGCAATAAGCGCTCTTATTTCCTACACCGGTCTACACGGCATGTTGGGGGGGGATTGTTGAGTATAAATGTTTACCACAAATATGATTTGCCTGTCACCAAGGATTAACAGACACATATTCATGACATGATAGCGCGAATTTGGTGGTAGTCTAACAAACAGACATGTATCATGGCTAAATTACGATAAAACAATTGAGAGGTTTAGGGTTAATCATAACTTCAAAACAGAAGCCTTAATGCGTAGCTCATTTGCTCAAAGTATTGAGCATTTTTATATCTAGTGGAGAAGGTTTGGTGAAAAGGAATATTCATTATATCCTGAGCACATGTTTTCACGGAATGGACGTGGCAAACTGATTTTTACAGGCTATAAAACTATTCCTTCGACCTGGTAAAGTCGAATTTGTGAATGATTATTCGTTCAATTGCCGGAGACGGTGTAACTTGTAATTACATGAGAATGATGTGGCTAACATAATTATATACTTGATTGTGTAGTCCAAATGATCCATGGAACTCGCAAGGGAAAATAATATACCGATATTTTACTATAACGTTGGAAAAAGAAACATTAAAAGTCTCCCGCAATTAAAGATAATAGTAACTATTAAGTCTGAACGTTCTCGGTCAATTCGGAATATCAAAACCTCGGATATATAATAAACGTTAATTCACGATTTGTATTTTTTTTGTGGAAAGAATTATAATCGAAGCACGACCGCATACGTAGATACTTTTCGTCTTCACAATGACGAGTTAAAGTTTCGATCAATTATTTAGTCTGGATTGCTGGAAAACAAATGTTGCATCGTTTGACATGTCGTCTTCTTATTGTGCATACAAAGATTGATGTGAAGCATTGGCCGCAATCACAATGATTAGCTCTTCAGTTAATGGTGTTTTAGTGCCGCTGTTGTCGTTGGCCGAAGTATCGGTTAATGTTAAACCACTTTCATCTTTCTGGTTGAAACACACACCATATTTGTTGTGGGTCAATTTCCGTATGTCGTGAAATTTCTCTCTTAGCCGACTGGTCTCTGTCATATCATGTCTAATGTAGGCATTCAAGGGAGACGTCCCTCGACTTGGGCTAAATTTGGTACAATCACAATTATTTTAGGACCATGTGCGTAGTTAAATTTAGTAGTGAACTTTGGTCGTTTATTAAAGAACCCACACTACATAGGTTCATATTAATGTAGCTAAAATAATACCACTGACTGCTATTTGTGATAAACTATTACTGTGAATAGTTATTTCAGTATCAATATGCATATATCACTTCGGTTAGAACAATTAATTTCCATATGCAACCATGTATCATTTTAATTACTAGTAGTTGGTCACGATCGATTTGTAGTACAAAATGAATATGTGACTGCATTGCGCAAGCACTATATCAATTGATTGTACTTGTCCAATTGATTGTCCTTAATCATTTAATGAAATTAAGCGTTGTGTGCATCAAATAGTACAATAATTAATGTTGTCATGTTTTGTTTGGCAAAGCCAACCATTATGTAATTGTGTTATGAGCAGATTGCAGTAGTGTTATGCTCCTAATAGTTAAGTATTTATGTTCTTAATACCTTCACACAGAGGCAAATATGGAGGATATTTTTTTTTGTCCGCGCTATGGTGTTATGGTGTGTCAGCCATGTATCTGTTGCAAGTGGACACTATCTGACTCTCCAATACGTACTGAATGACCCAAGCTGTCAATATACCATAAAATTGATCCTCAACAGTTCGTTCACCTGTGGGAATTAATGATTTATCTTTAAAATTCGAGTGGGAATATTGAAAAGGTAAACAGAGCTGAAATCGCGCGAGATGAAACAGGATATTATATAGGTCATGCCATGGCTTCAGGGAAATTACCTGTCGTGGCTTAATTAAAGATAATAGACTGGCATCTAAACACAGTCAATATAACTATTTACAAGCGTAAAATTAGAATATATTCTTGAATAAAATTCATTCCTTCTAAGAAAAGAAATCTATTGGACTAATTCAATGTCTGTTCGTTCTGTGTTAATATGTGTACTGACTATTCTATGTGGTGACATCTAATGATGTATGTTTATGCTTCAGTTACCCATGTTAGTCTATAGGGTCCGTGGAAAGACGACTACTATTTTTATTACTGTCGTCTTACTTAGTAACAAATGTTGGTGAACCTGATAAAGCCAAACTACTCCATCCATTGCTATTTCTTACATGAATAATATTTTAAATATGTTAATTCTTTATTTCAATGCTCATCTTCATTCAATTTCGCCCTCCAAAATATAGGTTTGTTCATTTTAAATTCCAACAATATAGCTGCAAATACAAAAGAGATATCAGAGAGAATACACCTTATAAATTAACATTAACAAGGCGAGGACTGGGAGGACTCAAATAAAACATTTAAAATCGATGTTCCTCTAAGGAAATTTATGTGTTCTCATGGCGACAGCAAACAAAGACAGCAATAACATCGAATTGAACACAATGTTTGATGGTATTAGAACGAAGACAAATTGTCAAGAAAGCTATAAAATACGAGTATTAGCTATTTAAGATAACAGTGCAGGGATGCAATAGCATAACAATCTTTTACGAACTCCTTATAACATCAATCTAAGGCATTTGCTTTATAACGCTGAAATCACGAAAAGCTTTCATGGAAATGAAGAAAAAATGATAACTCAATATAACATTCGGTATTCCAGCGACGATCCGTAGAAATGAATCGAAGTAATGCATATTTTGTATACGGAGCAAACAACAGTACTCCAAGCAGTTCATTTATTAAATAGTGTCTTCAAACAATCATATGGGCACATACAGTACAACCCCTGTCGAGCAATACCATTAGGAAGACACCTATTTTGGCTGTTGGCGATAGGTTCCTGCTATAGGGAGGTTATATTTATAGTAAATTCTCCCTTACAGGCACATTTGATACTCGTGTGTATGAGAGATGAGAGAGAGAGGGGGGGGGGGGTTCGAAAGAGAGGTGGTACTGTTTTGGAAGGAACAGTTTTCATCGCTCTAGATTTATTAAATAACATTTTCTCTTCTAATTACTGTATAAGTAAATTATTTGACGGTGTCAGCATAGCGTTTTTAGTCTGGTTTTGATATGACGAAGTCTTGAGTAGGCACTTTCGCACCTCACCGCCAAAATAAAACCACCCTCGTCAATATCGACACCAATGCATTTTGCTCTATTCTCATAGACAACATCTCCTGATGATACTAGATCGTCTGAAGAAAGCCACTCTTTATCCCAAATTCTTCTTGATATGAATTGTTGCCAACTTTCAGAAATGAGATATATCACGGCCAACATTGAACAAGACAATAAATTGCTTTTTCAGGACATTTGCATTATAAGTACATGCCTTGTTACTTGACCTCGTTATCGCTATATTGATTCAGATTGTCCTGACCAATGAAACTGCAATTACTGAGATCACAAACATAACCTTCTTCTCACTAAGACAACAACAATAGCACATACAGGAGTCAATAAAGTGACATATACAATGTATGTCGTAAACGTTAGAATTTGACAGCGAGTCGAAAAAGTGAAACTAATGGATCAAGATATTGAAACTAGTCCCAATTTCACGAAAACATTTAAGCTCATTAATTTACTAGTACTTTTGTATGGTTATTGACTTATTGTGGTACTAAAATTAACTATGCAAGTATAAAGACTTTTTGAGAACAAGTATGATGCTTAGGAAAGTTTTGAAAGAGATTGTGACAAAGTAGAGAAAATTAAACCTCACGAGCATCTGACTTAAATTTTCACTCGTGACTTGCGTCCGCTGCTCACTCGGTGAAATAACTTTCGATCTTACACCGAAACATACAAATATCCTCTATTTAATTCAGAGCATTAAGGTTTCTTAGCCACTCTGTTTGATTTAAACATATCTCCATTATTCATACATATACCCGTATAATTTGCAATACCAATTTATTGAGACCGGATACTGAATAGGTACAGTGATCCTAATATTACGTACAGTGAACCTATATCAGTAATAGTTACATCGACCCATTCACCCAGTATAGCAACCCATTTAAAAGTATTGTGAGGAGGTATACACAGAAAAGCGATTTATTTCCAAACGTTCAGCGAGCCATAAACTGGGTACATGGACATATGCACAGCAACCCTCGGCTAATCGTTTTATCGACTGAAAGATCTAAAGATCGATCGGTTAAAGAATAACCAACCACTGTAAAAGAATAACCAACCACTGCAAAAGAATAACCAATCACTGTAAAAGAATAACCAACCACTGTAAAAGAATAACCAACCACTGTAAAAGAATTACCAACTACTGTAAATACGTATAAATATTGGCGTATTTTATAATGACAACATGTTATAGACCTTCATATTAAGTGGAATAACGTCAACCGCATTACGTAAGGGGTCATATGACAATTTAACTTAAAAAGCACGAACTATTTAATAGATTTACTGTATTTCAAACAAATACGTTTTTGCATTTAACTTTCGAAAACGTAGTGTACTCATGCGCACGTTTTGTAACAAAGAACTCTACAATTTAACATCAGATCAGAATGAAATTAATTATGTTGTTGCTTTGTCGTGTTTTTGTCCCCTAACTGTGTATGTACCCCCCTTCTCGGTCCGTTTGGTATTGTTTTCATTTCCCACACTGTGTGTGCCTCCTTCCTTTTGTCTAGATCTGTCTAGGGAAGTTGTGATTTGCGAATTCGGCCTTCCCTGATCCACATTTTCAACTAATGTTCATCATTCTTGTACACTAGTATCCTGCTTTAAATCATAAATTGAACACCGTCAAACACGTGTCCTATAACCAATGGTTTCCCTGCACATTTTGCTTCAGTATTTAAGCAAACTATATTTATTTTGAATTCCCATTAGCGCGCGGGCATCCACAAAAGTTTGTGTGAAAGCCAAATTTTCCAATACAGCATGAACCAAAAATCAATTTATTAGAACGTAATGGAAATATTTTTTGCAAAGTTTGCAAAGATGCTCAAAGGAATTTTATATGGACTTGTAAGGATGAATACGCGACAAATGTCATACATAAGCGGAATGCGTCCTATGCTGAACAATACAACCTTATATGCAACTGCTAGATATCGTGTAAAAGACTTGTCAATACATCATTGAATCTTATGTTCAGAAATTTCAGTTTTAGCACTATTTGTGATGTATTTCGACGGAAAGCTTATGCTTTAGTTCAACAACATATTTCCCAAGTTTCGTGACAAATGAAATAGTTATAAGCAAAAGTATTGTATCGAAGTTTGTATTTTTACCTCTCCTTAGTAAATATTAGTACCCCGGTGTATATCACGCAAGTGATACGTAGCTATGTATTAGAACAATCCTGTTCACACCCTTATATAACTAACGATATTTATGCACGTCTAATTATCACCGATAGCGTCATGACATAAGAAAGATGAGGAAGATATATGTAGAAAAAAAGATGGTCGGCGCAATCCGACGCAAGCAAATTTGTTGCAATCTGAAGAATTTGTTGTGCAACATAAAATATCGCCGTCATGCTAACGATTGTTGGTCACTCGATTATGCTACACTATAGTAACTCCGATACAAGTAAGGGGAGATGGCTTAGTAGGAGATTGGATATGAATAACTCCGTAGTATGATTAGTCATAGACAGTATACTATGTTTCAATATAGTTCATCAGTATTTATTGTAGCAGTCGTGAAATCACACATGCATGTTAATCAACTTGCTACATATGGATTTATCTGATTAAAGCAATACAAAGGTTCGTGACTTGTAAATAAAACATAGAATCTTACTAATTCCAACGCCGGGCAATTTCCCGAGGGGTTGACTAACAAAACTACTCACTAGATTAATCTAGAAATATACTATAGATCTACTTGCAGACGTAGTTGTTAAGGCAAACAATATTATGTTCATCTGGTTTTCATACAACACTTTCATGTTTACAATAAGAATAACGCCTCTATCGTAATCAAAATGTTTTCTTTGCAACCATGACACCAATACAATAATAGTGTTCATTACTTTGCTTCGGAGGGTAAAATACATAACTGTTATAAACAAGTTAATGTTCTTTAGGTTTGGTATTATAGGCCTTATCCGAACGGTCCGTTACCTTACCGAAATCCACTGGAGACGTAATCGTATATAGTTTTCTTAATATGCAATATTTTTCTTTAGATTGTTTTGTATGTACATTTAAATCAACCTAATAGTTAATAGTATAACAAGAAATTAGCAATATATAGTGAATTTCGGTAATAGAAAATGGCAAGGTAACGTACACCTTATCGTACGGTTTCTGCGTCAGGGTTACAAACGTTGTTCGGTTGAAGAGAAGTTGGTTAAGTGGTTAACGTAAGATTTGATTGGTTTGCACAACATTGATATGCAAATAACAAAGCCATGTTAGTACGGCTGCGCCGAAAAACGTATGGAATTAACTTCACTGTACACAGTTTGCCACAATGACTGGCACAAAATCCCTAACTGATTACATTCAGTCTTTTTCAAATACAGATGGAGAACAAATAAAAAAAACCTGATTACAATAAAGCAAATCTTCAACCAAGAAATATCTCGAAAAAGATGGTCGGCATAATTTGAAGGTTAAGATAAAATTACTGCCGAAATGTTACGATGGCTGGTCACTCCAGATCCAAAAAGGATTTCGGTAAATTCACCGAAATTCAGTGGATTTCGGTACCGTAACGAACCCTTTATCATAAGATTAACCAATCTGCGTCAAGGTAACACACATTGTTCTGTTGAAGAGAAGTTGGTTTAGTGGTTAACGTAAGATTTGATTGGTTTACACAACACTGATATGTAAATAGCAAAGCCATGTTAGTACGGCTGCGACGAAAAACTGAACTACTAATCATAAGCATATATCTCTTTACGGTTAGTGTTTAGACACCGACACCAGAGACACAGACAAGACAGAATCTGTCCATACTGCCACCTACCACTTTTCTACAAAATACATGAATTAATATTGAATATTTCTTGTTGACAAATGTATCACCACATTTTCATCAGGCACTTTGCATATATCACAACGTAAAAATATTGGAAATTTTGTCAAGATATTCTCGCAGACAACAGTCGCTTCCCGGTTTGCTTCGAGTATTCGGGGGAGATAATTCGGGATTTATCGATTTCTGGAATCGTCTATGTAGATAAATTGTTCGAATAGCTGATAATTGGTATTATTTACCAGAGTCTATCATGAATGTTTACAGTTTTACACAATATTTAGTGGGGACAAACCAATGACTAACTAAAGGTCATTAACCGGTTAATAACACTCATTAACGACTCAAATGATCAACTCGGTGACTGTTTACGTCTATAGGTTGTTGATTATCATTTATCAGTAATTACGGATGAAACCCGAGACTTTCACAGGATAATGACGTCACAAACACACAAAGGACGTTGGTGTTATAACACTACCAAGAAATTATGCCAGCTTTTAGGCTCCGCGACAAGATTCTTGGAAAGATGGCCGGTGTTGGCATTTAACAGACATATTTTTGAACTGCTGACACGTGTTTATGTTTTTTCCGAATGTCATAATTATAATACACGTATAATTATACTGAGCAACGCTTCTAACGCAACATATTCGTTTCTGGCGCGTTAAAAACCAAAATTCTCGCTCGACCACTAATAAATAAATGTTCCAATTTGTAGCACAAAAAGCCTGTCAACGTACATTACGAATAAAGCGAAAACGTATTATTTTTTCAGTATTTCACTATATTAAAAATAGAAATAAGGAACAATATATTTCGAAAAGAAAGTAAAGAGTGAGGCAAACGTGGACGTTTTAAGTAATTACTGTCTAAAATACTTCACATTGTGATACCATTCGAAGAAAAATCTTTGTGTCAGTTTTATATCATTCGGAAGTTTTGAATTGAAGGAATTGTTTTGTTTATACATTTGTACATTATATATAATCACGGACATATAAACCATGTCCGTGATATAATATATGTCAAGCATGTCGGCATTACATACTATAAATTATGAAAATAATTTCAATAAACTTAATTGGTATGCTGAAAGAGCAAATGAAATAGGCTGTTCGTGCGGGCCAATTGTTTTGTAGCTTGTATAAATAACAACGAAGAAAGAAGTCGATTAGGAAGTATCAAATGCAAAACTTCTGAAATAATATTTCAGCTTTACTAAAAGCAAAGGAGTTTGTCACGAGTCCTCTCCCTTTATCTCTTATAAACTTCTCTCCTTTTATCCCTTCTATAGTAAATGTGTATATATAGAAGTAGTTTGATCACTGACTATGGCGGGTATGGTTGGATGATAAAACTCAGTCTAGTTCATCTATGGTCTTATAACTCTGGTCACTCTTAGAATTTGGAGGTTCGAAAACTCATTGGAGGTGTTCCGAATATCGACTATAGTTCAACCGTACTAAATTGGTGGTTGAACCATAGTTAATGTTCGGAACACCTCTATATATAATTCAAACCTCCAGTTTCGAAGAGGTAACCAGCCCACCATAGTAATTATAGTTTGTGCTCGAAGTGCCTCATAGATTAAATCTATAGAAGGGATAAAGGGAGAGAACTACTGTGGTTCTTGTAATTCCAAAGAATAAATAGTCTTTTTCATTCACCAGACATTTCCAAAACACATTCGAGTAAGAGTACGCATTTTGTTAGATTGAGTATGAGCATTTTATCACGATGAAATTTCGCCCCGGTTCGGACTTGCGGTCTGGTAAATAATGGTCTCGTGTACCACATATTGAAAGCTTAAACATTAAAGATTCACGTTTGCTTATCTCTTATAGCTCACTGCCGTTTACTTAGCAATTATAAAATATTAAATAAATTTAGTGGATAACATTAATAACACGATAATGCAAGGGACTTTACTCTGTCATGCCGATTGTCAAACTACTCACAGAAGTTACTTCCCATGTCATATGAGTTCCCAATATCTGCGCGGAGGCCAACTATCGCTAAATATCGATATTGCCATCGATATCTAGCGCCATTGAAATTAAAGACGTTTAATCAGAGAATTTCATCAACAACACAGTATGTGGCAAAATGGACTTGTGGCTGACACAAAGAGAGAAAGGAAGGAAACAAAAAAACACCCATTAAGCACGACACACCATTTGTTATATAAATCAATATGATGAATATGAAGTTCATTTCATTTAATCTTCAAGTTTTAAAACATTCTGATATTATTAAGCATAAATTTATAAACCGCTTGTCACCATTGAGGATGGTGAAAGTAGGAGTAAGAGACAGTCAGTCGAACATCACATGGCTGAACTGAATCGTTTCGGGGGATTTGAGCAAAAGCACACAAAGTCACTTTTCATCTCATGTGTCTGCTGTTTACCAAGTTTATCAAAATATTTGTACATGGATATTTTTGAACAATCATGAATATTTTTTGGCTTCATGTATGGGTCAGTATTGGTTAGAACCAAATTGGTACATATATACATGTATTACAATGCATTTATTTCGAAAAATATGACAATATAAAAACGACCAATCAGAAAAATATTGGAGCGAATATAATAATGATTCACATTTGAAAAAAAACTATGCGACATATCATTTCAGATTGTATTGCAAACACTACACTTTGAACACCGTAAATATATCTCTTATAAATGTAACTGTCTGCAATGAATGGTAATGATTACCTGCCCGTCGTACTCAAAATAATGAGACTTGAATCATTTTAAAATAGCGACTATCGTAAACAATGAATATTCACTCGAAAAAAAGCCCGACAATTGTCAGTGTGTAATAAAATGTAACTTAAGAATGCACAATCGGTGCGAAACTCAACAAATCTACATGTACATACAGCAGTTCATTCTTAAAGATAATGTATTGTCTAACTTACTGTAGAATGAAAACAAAATCATCTCGTACAACGACGTTTGTGTGTTCGTAGCAAAAACTGAAGTCCAATGTCTTACCTTTTTTTACGCAAACAGTCTCATAAAAATTCCATTTTAGAGAAATTATTTAACATTTCCGGCTGAGATTGAAACAAAAATGTCTTCTTCTCGTAAACAAATGTTTCCACTGGTAGATTATCATGATAATACTTTATTCGCCTTATCAAACTGTTTGACTTTTATTATTTGTTTAAGTGAAGTTTTAAATGAAAGGAGTGATTTAAGTGATTTGTACAGTTCAGATAAGAAAACATGAATGCACCGTTGGTACAATTTTGGCACTTAAAGGATATGACTTTAAATTGGGTAGGCACTTCGTATACCATACAATTTGCACCATTTAATGCATGGCGATTGATGTAACGTATTAAACAAATTACATTCAAATGTAATCTTGACAGTTCGAACTTGCCAAGTCATTAATGTGTCATTTATAAATGTATAAAATCAGGTTAGTGGGCGCGTCGTATTTGAATGTATTGGAATATCAAAATGAAGACAGATATTGGGTACTGTCAAAATAAAATCTACGAGGGTCCTTCAAAAAGTTCTTTTTCAGGAAATTATTATATTAAAAACAATATCTGGGCCAAAAATTATAAGCATTGTAACCAAGGGTGGTAATGTACGGGATGCTGTATAAATTTAACCGATTTCGAAATTTTGACCTGCGTCAAATAACATATATGTGTTGTCATGGATACCAGAAAACAAGATTTAGCGTTTGATGAAATATGCCAGATTTGTTAACCTAATGTATATTGCATGACACTTTATTAGTACCAATTTACAACAATTTTGAACGACATTCGTTTTTTTTTTATGATACAATTCCGCGAACTTCCCGAACAACCATCGTTCGTCATCAACAAGTGAGAGAGATTTGAGTGTGAGTCTTAGATTGCGTTAAGTTATCAATGCCGAAAGCAGAGTCTAAGGGCTACAATCAATTATTACATTCAGAGTTCACAACTTCATGCAAATGTCAAAGAAATCATTAACCAACGTTATTCACATCGGACTCTAATATCCGGCCCTAAACTCACAAGGGTAGATCTTGACGACTGAGTGCCGAGTTCAGTGCTGAGTCTTGCTTATAGTTAGAATCCCGGAAGTCGGCTTATTTGTAACCTCTCGAAGTATCAATCCTGTGTGCAATTACATTTTGGTAATTGTGATATCCATTTTCTGAAAACGTCAGAGTAGTCTGTCCTTGGTATCTGTTTCGAGCGATGATGATTGTATTGTACTCTACCGTTATGTACCACTGTCCAGAAAACCTTTTGAGACGTGGAAATAGAAGAAATTTGCATTGATATAAATATGGAGAAAATGGAAGATGTTTCGGACTCATTGTGTTCAGCATGTCCACCTCCTTACTTTATGCGGAATGAAGCATTCTAATCTAAAGAAAAAATATGGTGTGTCGCTTCCTTAGATATTTCTTAAAGAATCGCTCGGGTATACATTGTCAAGTCTGTTGTGATATCTGTATAACGTTACTGTGCAACAAGCATAACATAAATACACAATGTATATAGTTTATAACTTTTCTGATCCATTTTTTGTATTTTGGCTGAATTTGGACGTTCCTGATGTTTTCCTCTTTGTTTTTATTATCAACCTTCCTTTTTTGGGTTCAAATTCAAACCGTATAATGTATGATACAGATCCAAGCCTGTATTCCTGCTGGTAATCAGAAATGCTTCGGTGAACCCAGTTTTTGCACTCGTGGTCTGAGCATGTGTGTCTATAGAGCACTACAATCTGATATTTGGTCCAAAACATTTACTCAGACTTGCTTAAACACTCCCTTCCGAAAATCTCACCCTGTTAGCAATATATATCCACCTTGTTCCACCGGCTCCTTCTCAGCAGCCACGTGATTCTGATCTCAGCTGTCTATGGCCCGTCATTACGATGAACGGCTTTAAGCTCATGCACACCGCAGTGGTTATTGTCAGAAAGATCACAGTCAGAATGTTATTTAATTAAAACTGTTGTCATCAGTGGTATTCCTGCTGGCAGTAATAAATGTACCTAGCAGGGGAGATAATCGCTGATGAATGTGGATTTCCTGAGCGGATGTTGGTTTTAGCGCTGTCGTGCCTCCTATAGATAAGTTCGTCACGATGTGTTATTATTACCGAGCACAGCTAACTCTCTGAACTCCAAAACGTCAGTTAATTTTCGAGGAATAGGATTGCATAATTTATTTTTCAAGATGTCAACACCACAAAAAGTAGTTTTACTTGCCTGTGGATCTTTTAACCCGCCTACAATTATGCATCTAAGACTGTTCGGTAGGTAATTTGTCATATATTTACAATAAAGTTAATCAAGACGTAAAAGTGACCGTTTTCATGTGAAATCGAAACTAGACATGTCAGTTGTCACGCAACTGTTCACATTAATTTTCGCTTTGAATATACTAACCTAGTGTAACATATGAGAATTATCTCGTATGAGTAACTAGATTTATTTTTGTTATTTTCGTTATATCTAGTCCTGTTGATGTAACAAGTTATTTATGAATATGATTTTCAGGTGCGGATCCAGGATTTGGTCTTAGGGGGGCGTAACATTTTGGTCATTTTTTTGGTTTTGTGCTCAAGCCTTATAAAACGGCAATGACTGTGTCTTATTCTTTGTTCTTCAGTTATTGAACATAAAACCAATTCAGAAGGACTTGATTAAATACAACACATAAGCAGCAGTGGGGCGATATCTGTATATTTTTGTATTATTACTCGCACTACATGTAAGAATGGTGAATTTTAGGCGGGGGTGCGGCGCCTCCCCCCTGGATCCGCTAGTGATTTTGTTTTTGGAAGTGGCTACGAGTCTGTAATCCTAGACTCGCATTCTAGGATTATGGGAGTCCCGTAAATGTAGATAATCATCGCTGTACAGGCTAAGATAACATGAGTTTGTTTTGTGCTGTACATATATATCATTATAAGAGTCATTGACAATTCAAAATCCAAGTACAATACAAATTATTACAATCGTCAAGATTATGGAGAATCACATAAATCATTTTTTACTTCTACGAACGTAATTTACAATTTGAATTTTGATCGTAAATAATGTGTATTAAAAGGTAATAAAAGCAAGATATCATGGTCCACCCGGTTTTCGTGGTACTAACGTTATCGGCAGATATTCTGAATTATCAAAGCAAGACTGATAGAAAAACTATATAAAATGATTTGCTATAATCCTTATTCTACTCGCTAAAGCCAGTTTCGATGTGAAATTCTTCTTTTTCAAGTCTGTGATGCCTCTTAATTACAACTAGGTAAGCGATGCGAATGTAAAATATTACTAACAAGTTTTCGTGGGGTCGTTTCCAATTATCATCATGCAGTTTTAAGAGCATTTTGTGTTTCAAGATAATCAATTAATTTTGGAAACAGTCCCTCTTGTGACGAGTATGATTATATCCCCACCTTTCCAAAGAATACACGACTGCCGTCTGCTGAATCACTGCATGAAATCACGAATGGAGATTATCCTAGAAAGTAACATATTAGTGCATTTTATGACTGCCTTTTGTTATTTTTTGTAGAAAATTAGAAAAATGAGAGTTTTTAAACCTGTTAAGAGAATATTAATTCAAATTTAATATGCTCGTGTACAAACGGTGCTTATGAATGCATACCACAATTTCATGACATACCACGAAAACCTGTAAGATAAACTTCTTTTGCAAATTCCAGAATTAATCTATTGAGATATCGGAACTGATGGTAGTCGCCGTTTACCTTCAAAATTGAGAAGTGAATATCTTACAGAATGTTTTTTACCACTTGTATTGCAGAATTAGCACGAGATGAATTACAGAGAGCTGGCAGATATGATGTCATTGCTGGAATAATGTCCCCAGTGATGGATGCTTACAAGAAAAAGGTGAGTTATGATCTTCATTAAATTTGATATGATTAGAACCTTGGTTAGGCGTGTGACATTTTGCTTCATTCTTTAAGAAAATGCTGTTTGTTTGTTTGTTTATTTCAATATTGACAGCATGGTAACAATAACAACATAACAATACAGTATTAAAATTTAACAGCAAGGTTAAATGATAATAAGTGTCATGAAGTATGCATAAGTAAAGAACCATGTCAGTTACATCAATATCAGGGATAACACAAAAAAGGGAAACTGTTAGAAATAAATGTTTGCCATTTTCATCCTTTTACAGTTGTAATAGGATGGGTATGGGTGCACTATTAAGCAAAATGTTTTACTACAATCATCATTTTTGTATACATTGCATTAGCAGTGATACATTGTAACCTCAGTTCAGATACTTGGTCTCACATTCATCTCAAACCTTGGAACGTGAAAATAGTTCCTCTTTATCAAAAGTGGTATGCATTTGCTTACTCCGATACTAAATTGTCCAGTGTTTTTCCTGACTGACAAATCTTGCATCATTGTCAATTTTTTTGAGAAATGACCCCTGAACATTATTTAACCAGACGGACGTAATTTCTTGAAAATTGAAATCATCTCAGTTTATTTATCTTACAGCTATTTTCCAAAAATGTACTTTCCCTTTCATAATTACATGCAGACTGTGTCACAGATTAAGCATATAACTTATAAGCGTTAAACTCAATTTAACATAAATAATAACCAGTCAAAACTAGTCTGTATGTGGAGGCACTTATGTACAGGGTTGGCAAAAACCTGGGTTTTACTCATAAAACCCAGCCCAGTGGGTAATACTGGAAAAACCAGGGTTTTACTCAAACCCAGCCCAGTGGGTAATACTGGAAAAACCCGGGTTTTACTGGGTTTTAATGGGTAAATACTAAAAAAACTAATACTGGGTGAATGGCTATATACAATGAATTATGCATTGTAATGCAATTGGTATATGTAACTGAATAACCAACTATACAATCATTTCACAGTTTTACTTGACAAATATTAAACTTGAATGGAAAAGTCATGGAATTAAAATTAGACAATATGACAATTTTGTAGTATGAATAATTCTGACTTTTCTAATGCTTGAGGATTTTGATGTAACTAATCAAACTGGAATGATTATCATTTTGAATTATATGCATATGCTGTAAGTATAAGAGCTTCATTTTACATTTATTGTTACATTTATGTAAATTGTAAAGTTATCTTCCTTTACCAAACAATTTATTCAATTCAAATTTAGTTAAATAGACTATTTTCTGTTTATTACCCAGTATTGCCCACTTCAGAAGGTATTGACCGGGACGGGTTTTCCCACTGGCAAAACACGCCCTGGGTAATTGCTTGCCAACCCTGCTTATGAATGTGGCGTTCTCTGTAGCAACTTATTCTCTCTCTTTTGTAATTCGTTTCATAATGCTAGTTTTATAATATTTAATGATGGTCAATGTTTTGACTATTTTTTGATTCCTATATATGATTTGAAATATCAAAGTTAATTTCATTGTCTTACTGAAATGAAAAGTCTTTCAGATAATGTTCACGGATAATCCATATTGTTTATAAATATCAAATGTCACTGGTAATATATTTGTTTATTCTGCAAATGTTCTCTATTGATCGAATCAGCCTTGATAATATCGATTTTAACTTGAATATAAATCCTACTCATTTTCTGTCATTCTTAAATACTATGTGTTTATAATATTCCAGTAATTATTTTCCGATATTTCTTGTTAAATTGTGGACTCTCTGTCGGTTTCTATGCTTTATCTGATCAGTCAATGGTTTTGTTTTAAACATCGAAAGCAATTATTGACTTTTGATAGAAGTGATTAACATCTAAACATTTCCATACAAAGATACAATCAATTAATTCTCTATGAAATTGTCTGTAGGATGGTAAAAACAAAGCTTGATAGTATTCAATTTGTCAAGTAAATTGTTTGCTTGTTATTCTGATATTAATGGTTTTACACTCTGGACTTCTGTCACTGATATATTTTGGATGTAACTCCAGGGAAAATTCAATGTGGATATTTCATATATATGATTAAACCTTATATTACATATATATATTGGAGCACTGGAGATTGTCATGAGTTCGCTCCCTTTATCCCTTCTAGAGTTCACTCCCTTTATATCCCTTCTGTACTATAAATATCATAGTATTATGTGTAGGTATTATAGAAGGGAGAAAGAAAGATAACTCATGACAATATCCTATGTATAAGGGTCATCTGAATTAGGTTACTTCATTACAAGATTTTGGAGCACAAACCACTTCCACACTTGTTAACCATACTGTTATCTTGGTCTATGTCACAGGAGATTGTCACAAGTTTTCTCCCTGTATCCTTCTAGAGTGTGTTATAATACATATACTAGGAGATAAAGGGAGAGAACTCTAGTAGAGATAAAGGGAGAGAACGCATTAAAAATGTCATGTGGTCACATGCAGTGCAAGCATTGTAGAATTATGCACCTTCATTCATAAAAAAATCATGTATTTCGGTTGTCTTTACTGGTGCTAAATACTTACATGCATTTAAATAGGTTTCATTTAACATTCGTATACATTCAGGGACAAGCTAGGATCAGATTCACGTCTCCCCTTCAGCTGAACTCCGGAAAAATTAGGGAGAAGTGGAAGCTATGCATCTGCAAAATTGATTTTGTTTTTTCCTTAAAACTCTGCATTGTTTGATATTTGTAAAACAAACAATTTAACAAAAAGTGCATAGCTTCACGTCAGTCGATGTTTTACATATCTCATTAATAAGTAAGTTAGTGTGTTCGAGTCAGAAACTAAAGAATATTATAGTGTGCATACAATAGTATAGATGTTTGTTCAGATTAGTTCGGGCCTGTTCTAACATTGAGTTCAAGACTTCAAGCCAAGAATCTGTTATATATATTATAAAATAATCAAATTACAGGCAGCTATCAGGGGCATCGCTTAGCTGAAAATGATGTGTAGTCCAAGGGAAATTTTTGTAGCTAACATCAAAAACATACATTCAATATCTTAATGCAGTTGTGGCCATTTTATTTTTTTCGATTTTGCGGCCTGCACTGCCTATAGCAGGCATGAGAATTTCCAGTTTTCGCAAAGATCCGCATAAAAATCGTAAAAAATCGTAAATGCATAAAAGTCAGGAGCTTTAGCAGTCTCCTGGACACCTTGCCGAATTGTCAGCTGATTTTGAAGTTTTGCATTTTCATGCCTGCTATAGCTAAGCCCCTGGTTATGACTCTTGTCATTTTGCTGATGAAGTTATATTGCTGAGAATGAGCCACTTTCAGTGCCTACGCTCTAGTTATCCTTTAACTGTGCTTTAACTGTGTTTATTACTCCGCTAAAATAATTGAATGAGAATTATATCTTTCCTTTTATGTTAGTCACCCAATTATTTTCGTTACTATAGAAATGGAAAGTAATTATGTTCATTGACAATTTGCTAAGTGTCCAGAAATAGATTTCACAACCATTTTGTGATTATGTTAGTCGGTGCGTTAGTTGTACGTAGTATCATTTCTCTCTCCTTCTCTGTGTCTACTAAGTGGTATGCATAGAACAAACAAAAAATTCACATAAAATGATTCGAAAACGGAGTGTACTTTAAGGGGTGAATTCAACCAAAGCTGTCTTTCATTATCCGACTTATTATACATTTATAAGTTAGTTCTTAGGTGATAAAATATGAAGTGTGCTGTAAGATTTTGTTTGTCATGGTGTCTTTCTGATTGGTCTTATAACAATAAAGGTGCACTAGAAATATTTAACTTGGACTCGTAGAAGGTTTAAGATAGGTAAGTCAAGTCCACCTGTAAATTTATAATGTTCAATGTTTATGAAATTGACAGCTAGTTGGTACATTGACAGCTAGTTGATGCTATCGGCAGCTAGGTGGTACATTGACAGTTAGTTGGTGTATTGACAGCTAGTTAGTACATTGGCAGCTAGTTGATACATTGAAGCTAGTTGGAACAGTGATAGCTAGTTGTTACATTGACAGCTAGTTGGAACATTGACAGTTAGTTAGTGCATTGGCAGCTAGTTGATACATTGACAGCTAGTAGATATATTGACAGTTAGTTGGTGCATTGATAGTTAGTTGGTACATTAACAGCTAGTTGGTACAATGACAGCTAGTTGGTACATTGACAGCTAGTTGGAACATTGACAGCTAGTTATTACATTGACAACTAGTTGGTACATTGGCAGCAAGTTGGTTCATTGACAGCTAGTTATTACATTGACAACTAGTTGGTACAATGACAGCTAGTTGGTACATTGACAGCTAGTTGGAACATTGACAGCTAGTTATTACATTGACAACTAGTTGGAACATTGGCAGCTAGTTGGAACATTGACAGCTAGTTATTACATTGACAACTAGTTGGTACAATGACAGCTAGTTGGTACATTGACAGCTAGTTGGAACATTGACAGCTAGTTATTACATTGACAACTAGTTGGTACATTGGCAGCAAGTTGGTTCATTGACAACTAGTTGGTACATTGACAGCTAGTTGGAACATTGACAGCTAGTTGGTACATTGACAACTAGTTGGTACATTGATAGTTAGACTATAAGGTGGTATATTGACATTAAGGTGGTTCATTGACAGCTAGTTGGTACATTGACAACTAGTTGGTACATTGGCAGCAAGTTGGTTCATTGACAACTAGTTGGTACATTGACAACTAGTTGGTACATTGACAGTTAGACTATAAGGTGATATATTGACATTAAGGTGGTTCATTGACAGCTAGTTGGTA
Source organism: Mactromeris polynyma (assembly GCA_032209605.1). Classification (NCBI taxonomy): domain Eukaryota; kingdom Metazoa; phylum Mollusca; class Bivalvia; order Venerida; family Mactridae; genus Mactromeris; species Mactromeris polynyma. The sequence continues at coordinate 6,222,887 of JASFXZ010000031.1, read as the reverse complement.
CGTTGACATCTAGTTAGTACATTGACAGCTAGTTGGTACATTGACAGCTAGTTGGTACATTGACAGCTAGTTGGTACATTGACAGCTAGTTGGTACCTTGACAACTAGTTGGTACATTGACAGCTAGTTGGTACATTGACAGCTAGTTGGTTCATTGACAACTAGGTGGTATATTGACAGCTAGTTGGTACATAGACAGCTAGTTGGTTCATTGACAACTAGTTGGTACATTGACAACTAGTTGGTACATTGACAGCTAGTTGGTACATTGACAACTAGTTGGTACATTGACAGCTAGTTGGTACATTGACAACTAGTTGGTACATTGGCAGCAAGTTGGTTCATTGACAACTAGTTGGTACATTGACAGCTAGTTGGAACATTGACATCTAGTTGGTACATTGACAACTAGTTGGTACATTGACAGTTAGACTATAAGGTGATATATTGACATTAAGGTGGTTCATTGACAGCCAGTTGGTACGTTGACATCTAGTTGGTACATTGACAGCTAGTTGGAACATTGACATCTAGTTGGTACATTGACAACTAGTTGGTACATTGACAGCTAGTTGGAACATTGACATCTAGTTGGTACATTGACAACTAGTTGGTACATTGACAGTTAGACTATAAGGTGATATATTGACATTAAGGTGGTTCATTGACAGCCAGTTGGTACGTTGACATCTAGTTGGTACATTGACAGCTAGTTGGAACATTGACATCTAGTTGGTACATTGACAACTAGTTGGTACATTGACAGTTAGACTATAAGGATATATTTAAATTAATGTGGTTCATTGACAGCTAGTTGGTACATTGACAACTAGTTGGTACATTGACATCTAGTTGGTACATTGACAACTAGTTGGTACATTGACAGTTAGACTATAAGGTGATATATTGACATTAAGGTGGTTCATTGACAGCCAGTTGGTACGTTGACATCTAGTTGGTACATTGACAGCTAGTTGGAACATTGACATCTAGTTGGTACATTGACAACTAGTTGGTACATTGACAGTTAGACTATAAGGATATATTTAAATTAATGTGGTTCATTGACAGCTAGTTGGTACATTGACAACTAGTTGGTACATTGACAGCTAGTTGGAACATTGACAGCTAGTTGGTACATTGACAACTAGTTGGTACATTGATAGTTAGACTATAAGGTGGTATATTGACATTAAGGTGGTTCATTGACAGCTAGTGTGTACATTGACAACTAGTTGGTACATTGATAGTTAGACTATAAAGTGGTATATTGACATTAAGGTGGTTCATTGACAGCTAGTTGGTACATTGACAACTAGTTGGTACATTGGCAGCAAGTTGGTTCATTGACAACTAGTTGGTACATTGACAACTAGTTGGTACATTGACAGTTAGACTATAAGGTGATATATTGACATTAAGGTGGTTCATTGACAGCTAGTTGGTACGTTGACATCTAGTTAGTACATTGACAGCTAGTTGGTACATTGACAGCTAGTTGGTACATTGACAGCTAGTTGGTACCTTGACAACTAGTTGGTACATTGACAGCTAGTTGGTACATTGACAGCTAGTTGGTTCATTGACAACTAGGTGGTATATTGACAGCTAGTTGGTACATTGACAGCTAGTTGGTTCATTGACAACTAGTTGGTACATTGACAACTAGTTGGTACATTGACAGCTAGTTGGTACATTGACAACTAGTTGGTACATTGACAGCTAGTTGGTACATTGACAACTAGTTGGTACATTGACAGCTAGTTGGTACATTGACAACTAGTTGGTACATTGGCAGCAAGTTGGTTCATTGACAACTAGTTGGTACATTGACAGCTAGTTGGAACATTGACATCTAGTTGGTACATTGACAACTAGTTGGTACATTGACAGTTAGACTATACGGTGATATATTGACATTAAGGTGGTTCATTGACAGCCAGTTGGTACGTTGACATCTAGTTGGTACATTGACAGCTAGTTGGAACATTGACATCTAGTTGGTACATTGACAACTAGTTGGTACATTGACAGCTAGTTGGAACATTGACATCTAGTTGGTACATTGACAACTAGTTGGTACATTGACAGTTAGACTATAAGGTGATATATTGACATTAAGGTGGTTCATTGACAGCCAGTTGGTACGTTGACATCTAGTTGGTACATTGACAGCTAGTTGGAACATTGACATCTAGTTGGTACATTGACAACTAGTTGGTACATTGACAGTTAGACTATAAGGTGATATATTGACATTAATGTGGTTCATTGACAGCTAGTTGGTACATTGACAACTAGTTGGTACATTGACAGCTAGTTGGAACATTGACAGCTAGTTGGTACATTGACAACTAGTTGGTACATTGATAGTTAGACTATAAGGTGGTATATTGACATTAAGGTGGTTCATTGACAGCGAGTGTGTACATTGACAACTAGTTGGTACATTGATAGTTAGACTATAAAGTGGTATATTGACATTAAGGTGGTTCATTGACAGCTAGTTGTAACGTTGACATCTAGTTAGTACATGAACTTGTTCTTTCTGTTGTTTCCATTTTTAAAGCTGTTGTGTTTTACTTTAGATAATGTGACTCAGTTAAAGATATCTGTAATACCTCTGATAGCATGCATTGAAAATCTGTATAAATATATTCAGTCATAATTATTTCTCTTATAGATATTGATCGCAGTAATACAGAGATTGTCTATCATGCAAGGCTTCTAATTCAATTACTGGCGGTACAAACATTTCTTAGCATGATCCATATAATGCTTGTTACAAAAGCAATCTCATCAAATAGATTGTTAACCCACAATAATTACCCTTATTGGCACATACGTTTCAAAGACATTTCACAGTCCATCCCTTGATGTTTATCTGCGTTTGTTCGCATGGACTAAATGAGATTTTTTATGAAAAGTGCCATTTTGCAAAAATTTGTAGCTGTCTGTTATCCGGTGGCAGTTTCTTATACAGTCAGACCTCGTTTATTTGATAACCTTCTATCCAAAAACTTCATATCTTCTGAAATAAATATCAGGTCCTGATGTATATTCTTAGGCATGTCAAATTGAAACCATATTTTATTTCGAAATAAATTTTTGGACCCGACAAATTCGTATGAATGTCTGGCTGTAGTTTGAGAACAGAAACAGTGCGGTTAGTTTCAGTGTGTTTATTTTAGTCCCTCCCATATTCATGACTGAAAAATTGTTGGTTGGACTTAACACCCAAAATTTGAGAAAGTCACACTCCATCAACCTGGTATTCATTAGCTTCTTTTCGCCAAGTTGGTCATTTTATTTTCCGTAAATATTTGGCTTTCATGTCACGCTGTATATCTCATAATATTTATGTGAGCTCTATAGTGGCCAATCACCAGAGAGCTAATTATGTCATGGCAAATAGTCTGTCATGTGTGCGTGCATGCGTCAGTCTGTTAACTTTTCAAACGACATCTCCTCTGAAACTGCAAGGCCATTGATGAAACTTACCCAGTAGCATCCTAGCCTGACCCTTTCTCAAAATTGTTCACAAATAGTTCTGCTTGACCATACAATATGGCCACCAGAACTAAATGAACCATGAACCGATGATCAGATTTGCATCAAACTTGCTCTGTTGCATCCTCGCATGAACTTTCCTAAAGATTTCTGACATCCATATGCACATTATGTAGCTGTAGTTATTTTTGTATTCTGTCAACTGTGGAATATGACTTTGTTGTCCTCTTCATCAATGGATTAGTACTGTCCATTAAGACATATTGGCAACTCAAGCATTCAGACAAGCGGATGTTGGGTACTAGTGTGAAATATTTTATTCCCTGTAGTGTGTACGTGTGTTACAATTATTTATGTTTTTTATTAACTAACCTATGCCTAACAAGTTTCAAGTTAGATAATTGGAGAAGGTGGTTTGTAGTTGAATGACAACTAATCAATACTTCTTCCGTTATCTGTTCTTTAATTAATATTTCGGGCAAAGCCAAAGCATCAAAATCATGGAAATATACTAAGCAGAACTACAGGTTTTGTGTGGTTAACATAATACATACAATACAAGGTTCACACAGGTCTTGAAATGTCGTTGAATTTGATGCCTACTCCTTGAAAACTCATTGAATTTGTATCAGCCAAAAACTCCTTGAAAAGTACTTGAATTTTGAAAAAAACTTATATATTTTGGTAAATTGCCCTTGAATTCTTCTGCTGCATAAAGAAAAAGGACAAAAATAACAAACATACCAACTGTTGAGTGAATGATGGAAAAATGCCAAAAAAAGCTATTTTTTCGATAGGGCCTACTGCCATGCAGGCGATAGTATGGTAATTATATGGTATGGTACGGTAGTCATTAGGTTTTATGCCCTCTTAAAGTAATTTTCACACTGTGTAATTTTATCGTGCTGCAGTGATGGTCATCTCGGAGGGATAAACTTGAAAAACACACTGGATCCCTTCTTCTGTATACCAAAAAAAATCAACATTTTTAGTCCTTGAAAATGGGGAAAAAGTACTTGAAAAGTACTTGATTTTTTCCCTGGGAAATTCTGTATGAACCATCACAACATAAACAGGACCCTACTTGGATAAACTTAATCTTAACTAGTCAATAGAATATTAATACTGCTGTATACAGTTTCTATTATGATGTATTTTAGGTCATGAGAAATTAACAAATTCAGAAGGAAGAACTTTCCAAAGTTTTTTACTGTAAACTCGGTCTTTAAAATTGATACATACCTGTGCATTATGGTTGTAAAATAATTTAGTATACAATATCTGTTCAATGATGATCAAAAATGGAATTTTACCAAAAAATACCAATATATATATATTTTATCATAGTTTCGGTAGTTTTCTTTGAAGTTTAAAATACTACATATTGAGATGCTAAATTAGATACCCTTGTGTTTTCATACTCTATTTGAAATCTGCATGCACAAAACCATCCAATCTGATGCTTGAGGTTATAAACTCAGGTTTATGGTAGTGTTAATATGTGAATGAAGAATTCCTTTATATAGTCCAGTTACTTTTGCATTCATGCGTCATGATTATAGCACTTGTAATGAAGACTGTATCCAATGACCATAAGTAACATGGCAATTACCAGTTTATCAGCCTTGGTTAATTCCATGGAGACTTTCCCATATCAGAATTCCTATAAAATCTGTGATTCATTAGGAAACATGCATAATTAGGATAACTTGGGAAATGATTGCTGGTCAAATGAATGGAGGGATTGACATTTGATTGGTGAACATACAAGTATTGTAATCAATATGGTGAGATAAAGTCCATACAGTTGTTTGAACATATCCTCTATATCAAATAAATCATTCATCTCTGATTGACTGGGGTGGAAATGTTCTTAACAAAGTGATTTTATTGTGGAATTAGTTTTTCTAACCCAGATTGTGCCAAATTTATCTGACAGCCTGACATGTTTTTTAAAAAATTGACAATAGTCAGATAGCCGATATTTGAGCCTAATTCAGGTAGCCAATATTTACACCTAATTCAGGGAGCCAATATTTGGACATAATGCAGGGAACCAATATTTGCACATAATTCAGGGAGCCAATATTTGGACCTAATTCAGGGAGCCAATATTTGCACCTAATTCAGTGAGCCAATATTTGCACCTAATTCAGGGAGCCAATATTTGCACCTAATTCAGGGAGCCAATATTTGCATCTAATTCAGGGAGCCAATATTTGCACATAATTCAGGGAGCCAATATTTGCATCTAATACAAGGAGCCAATATTTGGACCTAATACAGGGAGCCAATATTTGCACCTAATACAGGGAGCCAATATTTGCACCTAATACAGGGAGCCAATGTTTGCACCTAATACAGGGAGCCAATATTTGGACCTATTTCAGGGAGCCAATATTTGCACATAATTCAGGGAGCCAATATTTGCACATAATTCAGGGAGCCAATATTTGCACATAATTCAGGGAGCCAATATTTGCACATAATTCAGGGAGCCAATATTTGCACCTAATACAGGGAGCCAATATTTGCACCTAATACAGGGAGCCAATATTTGCACCTAATACAGGGAGCCAATATTTGCACCTAATACAGGGAGCCAATATTTGAGCCTTATTCAGGGAGCCAATATTTGCATCTAATACAGGGAGCCAATATTTGCACCTAATACAGGGAGCCAATGTTTGCACCTAATTCAGGGAGCCAATATTTGCACCTAATACAGGGAGCCAATATTTGCACCTAATTCAGGGAGCCAATATTTGCACCTAATACAGGGAGCCAATGTTTGCACCTAATTCAGGGAGCCAATATTTGCACCTAATACAGGGAGCCAATATTTGCACCTAATTCAGGGAGCCAATATTTGCACCTAATACAGGGAGCCAATATTTGCACCTAATACAGGGAGCCAATATTTGCACCTAATACAGGGAGCCAATATTTGCACCTAATACAGGGAGCCAATATTTGCACCTAATACAGGGAGCCAATATTTGAGCCTTATTCAGGTAGCCAATATTTGCACCTAATACAGGGAGCCAATATTTGAGCCTTATTCAGGTAGCCAATATTTGCACCTAATACAGGGAGCCAATATTTGAGCCTTATTCAGGTAGCCATTATTTGCACCTAATACAGGGAGCCAATATTTGAGCCTTATTCAGGTAGCCAATATTTGCACCTAATACAGGGAGCCAATATTTGAGCCTTATTCAGGTAGCCAATATTTGCACCTAATACAGGGAGCCAATATTTGCACCTAATACAGGGAGCCAATATTTGAGCCTTATTCAGGTAGCCAATATTTGCACCTAATACAGGGAGCCAATATTTGGAACTAATACAGGGAGCCAATATTTGCACCTAATACAGGGAGCCAATATTTGCACCTAATACAGGGAGCCAATATTTGGAACTAATACAGGGAGCCAATATTTGCACCTAATACAGGGAGCCAATATTTGCACCTAATACAGGGAGCCAATATTTGCACCTAATACAGGTAGCCAATATTTGCACCTAATACAGGGAGCCATTATTTGCACCTAATACGGTGAGCCAATATTTGGACCTAATACAGGTAGCCAATATTTGGACCTAATACAGGGAGCCATTATTTGCACCTAATACAGGTAGCCAATATTTGCACCTAATACAGGGAGCCAATATTTGCACCTAATACAAGGAGCCATTATTTGCACCTAATACAGGGAGCCAATATTTGGACCTAATTCAGGTAGCCAATATTTGCACCTAATACAAGGAGCCATTATTTGCACCTAATACAGGGAGCCAATATTTGGACCTAATTCAGGTAGCCAATATTTGCACCTAATACAGGGAGCCAATATTTGGAACTAATACAGGGAGCCAATATTTGCACCTAATACAGGGAGCCATTATTTGCACCTAATACAGGTAGCCAATATTTGCACCTAATACAGGGAGCCAATATTTGCACCTAATACAAGGAGCCATTATTTGCACCTAATACAGGGAGCCAATATTTAGACCTAATTCAGGTAGCCAATATTTGCACCTAATACAGGGAGCCAATATTTGGACCTAATTCAGGGAGCCAATATTTGCACCTAATACAGGGAGCCAATATTTAGACCTAATTCAGGTAGCCAATATTTGCACCTAATACAGGGAGCCAATATTTGGACCTAATTCAGGGAGCCAATATTTGCACCTAATACAGGGAGCCAATATTTGGACCTAATTCAGGGAGCCAATATTTGCACCTAATTCAGGGAGCCAATATTTGCACCTAATTCAGGGAGCCAATATTTGCACCTAATTCAGGGAGCCAATATTTGCGTCTAATTCAGGGAGCCAATATTTGCACCTAATTCAGGGAGCCAATATTTGCACCTAATTCAGGGAGCCAATATTTGCACCTAATTCAGGGAGCCAATATTTGCGCCTAATTCAGGGAGCCAATATTTGCACCTAATTCAGGGAGCCAATATTTGCACCTAATTCAGGGAGCCAATATTTGCACCTAATTCAGGGAGCCAATATTTGCGTCTAATTCAGGGAGCCAATATTTGCACCTAATACAGGGAGCCAATATTTGCACCTAATTCAGGGAGCCAATATTTGCGTCTAATTCAGGGAGCCAATATTTGCACCTAATTCAGGGAGCCAATATTTGCGTCTAATTCAGGGAGCCAATATTTGCGTCTAATTCAGGGAGCCAATATTTGCGTCTAATTCAGGGAGCCAATAATTGCACCTAATTCAGGGAGCCAATATTTGCGTCTAATTCAGGGAGCCAATAATTGCATCTAATACAAGGAGCCAATATTTGCACCTAATTCAGGGAGCCAATATTTGCGTCTAATACAGGGAGCCAATATTTGGACCTAATACAGGGAGCCAATATTTGCACCTAATTCAGGGAGCCAATAATTGCATCTAATACATAAGGAGCCAATATTTGCTCCTTAATTCAGGGATTGTGAAGACAATTAAGGAAGAATCTACCCCATGGTCTGGATTTGAACCCATATAACCTTCAATTCAGTCCAGCACGCTTCCCCTATACAACCATGCCTCCTATTGTTTAGAATAGTTACATAAACAATACAGGAGATACTTCTTGTATGATTGTGTAAGTTCTCGTTATTCCTTCCATCGATTTTTCTCTGACAGGTGCATTAATGTTTAATAGATGCTGTTTGTCTGCAGACTGTTTTTGTTACCTCTTGTCTGCCTAATCTATAAACCGCTAATAGTATGGCATTAAATGTATGGAGAGACAATATAGACTGGATACATATGACTTAAAATACTTTAATCTGCTTTGAATAATCACTTTAAATGAAGCATCAGACAATTTCTTGGCATTAAAGGAGTGGTACATGCCAGGGGTAAAGGTGAAAGTTGAAAGAGACTAATTATTTGCTTTCAACTCACGATCTGGTTAAACATGGATTATAGGTAGTAATAGTCCCCAGGTAATCCTTACAACTGACTGCAAGGGGAGGTGGGGGGGTGATCATGTGCATTTTATTCTCAATCCTCTTATGTCTATAGATGAATGCATCTGTCTTAGTTTTTATGAGAAAGCATGTAATGAAAAATCAGTTTTCAAGTTAAGACCAAATGGAACCCTGGCTGTCCTCTGAGGTAAAACATAATAGAATTCATTCTTTATTAAACTGAATTATTGATGAAAAATCGATTAATCAATATAATTACTACTTTGTATTGATTACTTATCCTATCAAGGGCCCACAGAAGGTATCAATGGGGATTTCTCATGAGCTCTGTGGCGTAGTTGTGTGGGAACACAAACCGTAGATATTATAAAACTGAACTGTAAACTAGATTACGTACGCTAGCACTGCTATGAAAAACTTGTGAATCAATATATCATCGACTGGACCAAACTGTTGATACATCAATATTGTGATTAACAATGACAGCCCTATAACAATAATAGATAATATATTACAGGATCTTGCCCCAGCTCAACAGAGATGTGCGATGGTGAAACTGGCACTGAAGACATCCCGATGGATCAGGTATGTGTTTGCTGAAAAGAAAGTCAAAAGTATAATCCTGCGGTAAAATTCACATTTGATCAAGAAAATCTAACAATGCCGAAACTTAGATATATCTAACATAATGCTCCCAGATTTTCTAAATGTTGCATCTAAATTCTGGTCAAGTTATCGATTTTGGTATCATTTTTGTCTCATGGAGTTTTTTGTGCAATGTATTGTACGAGTGTAAGTTGCATCTCCACAAAACTGGTTCTCCGTTTACAGTTATTAATAGTTGGTTGTGACAAATTTTGTTTGCCGTTTTCAACAGTATTTCAATATTAATAGCATTTAGATGACAGCCAATGGTCCTGGGTTACCAACCTGTATTAAGCTAGCAACTGAAAACTTGTATACATGAATCACATGTGGAACACATGATATTATGTGTATAATCTTCTGTCAAGTTGTCTTGGAGACCATGCCTATGATCTCCATTTTGCCGACTGAGATTATAACAAGGTTTGCACAAGTCTTGAAAAGTCCTTGAATTTGATGCCTACTCCTTGAAAACTACTTGAATTTGTAACAGCCCAAAACTCCTTGAAAAGTACTTGAAATTTGAAAGAAAACAAATTGAATTTGGTAAACTGCCCTTGAATTCTTCTGCTGCGAATGGAAAAGGACAAAATTAACAATGATGAAAAAATGACAGCTATTTTCGACATGACTTACCACTGAGAAGGCGATAGTATTATTATGCAGTACAGTCCATTAGTCAACAGGTTTTATACCATCTTAAAGTAATTCTCACGCTGTGTAATTTTATCCGTGCTGCAGTGATGGTCATCTTAGGGGGAATGAACTTGAAAATACACTAGATCCCTTCTTTCTTCTCAATACCAACAAATACACATTTTTTAGTCCTTGAAAATGGGGGAAAAGTACTTGAATTATTTTGAAAAGTTCTGTATGAACCACGGATAACAAAGGGAAATGAAAGTTATTGAAATTCTCAAAACTGTTTTGACATATTTTAATGAAAGTAATTGAAATTTTCAAAACCGTTTTGATGTATTTCCCAAAATTGCAGAAATGGCACTTGTGGCATTTTTGAAATATGGGAACAATATGTTATTAATGATGATTATGTAGTATTCTACAACGTTTCGAGTATGTTTCATGATCTACTATCTGGTAATCTTTTATGATGCCAACTCAGATTGAAGTATTAACATATGTGACCATATGGAGCAAATATTGTTTCCTGCTTGCAAATAGTGACATCACATGTTGCGTTTTCTTGAAATGACGTCACTTAAAGAAGAGGTTGTAAATCCCATAGCAGCGCTCGTATGTTTACTTCTCTTGCAGATTGGACACTTGGGAAAGTGAACAACCTTCCTGGCTGCAGACTGTCAAAGTGTTAAGACACCATAAGACTGTACTCGATAATCAAACCAATGCTACAATAAAATGTACACCATCGAAGAAACGGAAGAAAGACCTTAAAAATGAAGGTTTGTGTATAAATATGGCTTCAATATTTTTCTCTTTTGAATTGAAGTGACATACTGTAAACCATATTTGATGTGACTTTTATTTAGCCAATTGCTCTGTTATTTTGAGGTCTAAAATTGGCAAGAGTTGAATTATGATTAGAGGGCTAATTGTTCATCTGCCAATAATGGTGAAAATAAAGCTCTCAATAAAAATTTCTGAATTAACAGTCATATAAAAATAATTCCATGGTTTCCAAATTTAGAAAACGAGGTGTGACAATAAAGTTGTATCCATGGTAACACATTTAAAAGTAATTGTTATTGCTGACTACTTTTCTCGTCTGAAAACTTAATGTTGTTTCTCTGTAATGAAACTTTCTGAATTTTAAATGAAGTTCTTGAATGTTAGTATTCCTTGTATTGTATGTAGTTTAGAGATTTTAAGGTAAAAAAATATCACATTTCCTTTAAGACCAAAAATGGATCGAAAATCCTGTAAAACCTCACTTTAAGACCACCTCAATGTTAAGAACACAATTTTCAAGTCTTGTAACAAACAAATATCCTTGTTGTCATTGTTTTGGTTCCTTCTATTACATAGACAATATAGAGAAAGGCTCACCTGTCGGCACAAACAACAAGGACGCTAGTGTGCGTGATAGTGTACAACTCAAACTGCTGTGTGGAGCAGACCTATTGGAGTCCTTTGCAGTTCCTGGTCTCTGGGCGGATGAAGATGTAAGTTTTTTTCTGTCTGTTCAATTTTGTACAAATTTATTGAAGTAGAAGACAGTCAACCAATTCCTATATTTCCTATATGTTTCAATATTTTTAAGAGATTTCCTATATATTAACAAAAAATTCCTATATTTCCTATACTTTTTTTCCTTTAATTTGAAGAGATTTCGAATATTATCAAAAACCTCCTATATTTTCCTATATTTTGCATATTTTTCCTATATTTTTCTTGAGAGATTTTGACAATGCCTCTTCAAAAGCCTGTTTTGTTTTGATACTGCCTTTAGATACTATTCATTTACAGTTTAAAGCTGTCCTTTATCCTTCAAACTATCACCGTCTTGCAGAAGATTGCTGTACACTCATGGGTCTTCTTTAGGATGGATGTTCAACTTTTAATCTTAAAAGGTGTCATTTAAATGATCACATGAGTGCTACGGCTGCTTTTAATGTTGATGGAATGTTTTGGTATAGTAAACTTACATATAAGTGATAAGAAGCTGAACTAGTAAATTAACATTTTCCTTCTAATGAACATGTTCTGTCGTTTAATTACCTATATTTTTTTTAAAAGTTTTGCCTAAACTCCTATATTTTTATGCAAAATTTCCTACATGTTTCCCATATTTTGTTGACTGACTTGTTCACGACCTGCATTGGTTGTGAAATAATGATGGAAGCATATTTAGGTAAATATTTAGTCTGCAGCAATATCATGGGGGGTGACGTTCACGACATGGAACAAAGGGGAGTGATTGTTTAGTGGATAAGGTGCTAAACCTCAAGTTTGTTGGTTTGCACTGCAGTGGTCATGACCATATATCCTTATATGACACAAGTACTTTTAAGCATGAAACAGATTAGGGTGTGATTTGAAATGCTAAATGTCTGAAAAATTCTTGAATAAATTAGTTAATATATATTTTAGAGTTTCAACCAGCAATCTGATAAGTGCTCAGCACATTATCTATCAGCAGGCTGTCAAGCTGTCCTTATTTTTCATCTATCAGCAGGCTGTCAAGCTGTCCTTATTTTTCCTACTTTTTCCTTATTTTTCTATTTCTTCCTACTTTTTCCTTCTTTTTGGTCCAAAATTCCTAATATTTCCTACTTTTTGCGTTCAAATTGTGTACTTCACAGAGACCTTATAGTAATGGTTAGAAAATGGTAGTATATTTGTTGGATCTTTTCAATTGGGAGTGCGTAGAAGACTGGAATCATCTTGATGAGACTGTACAGACTGGGGGTGCAGACTGGGCCTGTGACTGTTTACATTAAGCCAAGGTGAAAGATGTATAAGAGTCTATGCAGTCTTGTCAAGATGTATCCTTGTTAGCAATTTATGGCTGTGAGTAATGCAAACTTCTACAGAAAGGGATGTAAAAACTCCTACTCTTTTAGTACAAATTCCTTATTTTTCCTATTTTTCTCCAACTTTTTGGTAAATGTTATTCCTTCTTTGTGAAAGAAGTTCACTTGACAGTCTGTATAAGATAAATGATAACCATTAATTATCTTTGAAAAAATCGATTTCATATGCCATTGTAATATTTGCAGTGTTGCTTAACATATCAAAATAATAGAAAGCTGTTGTTTTGGATATGATTGTCCTAATGTGAATTGAATTACAGGCATTTAAGCTGCATTTTGACTAGTTTAACAATCTCTTTGCTCAAGTCGGCTTTTTGCAGTGTACAGACTGAAAAGTTGTGCATGCTATTCCAACGATAATAAATTAAAAAGGATTTTGTCTAAAACATTTCATGTAGAAATGATAACATTGTCTACCACTTTTCAGCTGTAGACATAATAGCATAATCAATCTTAGGCTGTGATTAATGTTGCCATTTTCTTGATTTTATGCTTTAAGCACGCAAGAAATATTCCTATTTTACGTTAACTTCTCATATGGGAGAAATGCATGACTTATGTGAGTGATGTTTTGACCAGGAGATATATAGCACCGCAAACTGACACAGATGCTCGTCTGTGGGTACAACAATTAGGTCCCAAAAGAGCTTTAATGTACAAGAGTTTGCTTTTATTGTAACATGTTTATTCTGTTGTTGTTAATTGCTTCACTAGTATTGTGTTGTTATATGTGTAGTTTGATGGACAGATAACAGGGAAACAATTAACAAAATGGATTACAAAAGTCAATCATTGAGGCTTCTGCTTTCATCTCTGTCAATGTTTAACACTTTCGTGATACAACCAAATATTTCTGTGAGCTTTTCAGTTGCAGCAATAAAATAGATGAATTTTGACATTTCCATGCATTTATTTTCTAATGCATGAGATTCTGAACTGCAATATTATGTGCCTATCCCGATGCATTGAATTAATATGTAGAAATTTACACTGTGGAAAATGTTTGCAATATTTTTATATGCTCACTGTATAGTCAATACTTGGAGTTCGGTACCCCATGGTGTCACATCCAAAGCACTCCCTGCCCTACAATCCATTATATAAAAGCGATAATAACGGCATGTAGATATTATGATCAAAGTAATTTTGCGATTGGCAAACATTTCCAAATTGGCAATTCATGCACTTTTCGACACACAATATTATCCACTTATTGTATTGAATCCAAAATCTATGTATAGTCATATTTGAAATGACCTTGTTATTATTTGGGACTAGTTGTTGTCAATCAGTATTTTACCCTACTGATTTTTGTAAACATTCCAGGATACAGATACAGAAGCCTCTGTTACCTTCATGTCAAAATCAGTTTTTATTTAACGATAGAAAACACAACATTTTGAAGAGAACTTTGGCATTCAAATTGTCATAGACTGAAAACTGAGTAAATGTCTTGCTGATTACTGACTTTTCATTAAAAGTTGTGGTGTGATATATGTATTTCAGGTTGAAGAAATTATTAAAAACTTTGGTTTGGTATGTATAACGAGACATGGATCTGATCCAAGGAAATTTATCTATGATTCTGATGTTCTGACAAGACTGCAGGTAAGAAACAAATAACTACAGTCAAACCTCGCTTATTCTACAACCTTTTATCTGAATACTTGGTATCATCCGAATAAATATCTGGTCCCGATGTATCTCCTTATGCACATCAAATTGAAATGGGTTGTTCGAAACCATGTATTATTCGAAATAAAATGACCCCATGTATTCGAATGAATGAAGTCCGACTGTAGTTTGTATTTCTTGCCCTTGTAATCTGCTGGATGTAGAAATAACAATGCAACCTGTTCATTTTGATGTGTTGAAAATGAAAAAAATATGTTTGGCTCAGGGTACCTGTCTAAACCTATTTTGTTCCATCTCTACCCTCCTTACATGCTTTTATGATTTGTGTAGGGCGCAAAGTCATATTCTCATTGCAAATGATAATTCCTGAAATGATTATGACTCATTTGAAAGAAGGAATTAAGCTTTTTCTGATCATTTTAGTCGATAGTTACAATGTAAGTACATGTATTACTATCATAACTACATTTTTTGTATTACAAATCGCATCACATATATTCTTAACAAATGTAATGGTGCCGTAAATTACCAAGTATACTAGTGAATGGTTTCTACATATCAGTTCATGTAATGGGTGACTACTGTCACTGTTACTGTGTATAAATTATCTGATGTGTCAAGATTTTAAATTGGGACAGAGAGCATTTCTATCTTTATTTAACTGGAGAAATATTCATGTTTATTATTAATGATTTTTTATGTATAATTACAGGATAGTATTACCATAGTTACGGAGTGGATACAACAAGATATTAGCTCGACAAAGATAAGGTTTGTGATATTTACAGATGTATAATGTATACCTGATATCAAATGCATGATAACGCACTTACCCGAAGCTAGGAGCCAGTAACGCTAATTACGCCTAGAAGAAATTCCTTGGTGGTAGCCTGAAATGGCAATTACCTCTTTTTATTATTGATATTTTGTTTGGAAGTGGAAATCAATCCAACTGTAATTTTAACTATTATATGGATATATAATTGTGATTCTATGATTTTTTCAAAATGATAATGAGAATGCTTTTAGGGAAGTGGTCTTACAAGGTAACTTGTCGAACCAGCTATTATTCTGACAAAAATAAGGCCAATATATTCTGCGAGGGTGATACAATGCTAAATGATCATCGCAGACTTCAACGGAATTTAAATACACTATGTACAATATTAAACCATCAATGAAAATACAACAGAATTTAAGTACATTATGTACCTTTTTCAATTTTTATTAAAAACTCAGAACTTTCTGGCTTTACAGGTGTTTAACCTCATGATTTCACTGTTTAAATTTTTGAAATCCAGAACTATGAAATCTTAAAATGTTGGATTTCATAGTTCATAATTTCATGTTTTTAATAAAATTGTGGAATCTAGAGCTAGGACATATCATGAACTTTAAGATGCATGACTTCACAATATAAGGCCATGAAATAATGAATAAAAGTGTTGTTACTAATCTTTCATAGATATTGCCTATTGCCATGTATACATTCTATATAATCTCTCTATATATTTCAGAACTGCTTTGCGTAGAAGTGAAAGTGTGAAATACTTACTACAGGATTCTGTGATAGATTACATAAAGGAACATGAGATGTATGGTGTGAACAAAGACAAGTAAGATCTCTATGCTTGCCAGTCGTGCATGAGTCCATCAAAACTTGTTGTGACAGTATTATACATGATCTATCATTTATAAATATTTACATACTAGGACCTTCCTTCCAAATTGTTTGTTTGCAGTAAACCTACCCGCAGTTTTTAACTGTCGATAGATTGATTATTGTTTTTTGATTTTGTAAGATTTGTATAAAGTTTAAACACAAAAAAAATCCTGCGAGGAGCAGCAAACAAAATTAGTTGAGGCCCCAATATAAGGTATGAGTATCACAAGCAAACAATTTTTTTGGATGGCCGCATTTAGTTTCAATTTATTTTGAATGTGCTATGTTGTAATTTCCTATGTATTAGTATTTACTGTGTTAAACACTGAGCAAATGACCATTTAGGAATTGTGCCACAGTGGAATTTCAAATTCATGGTAACTGTTCGATACAGTGATATTTGTATTACAGTGAATAGATGGGATATGAATTTGATCAGTAGGAATTATACAACAGTATAATTATGTATAAAAAATTGATTAACTTTTGTATTGAAGGTTATTGCAAATTTTCTCAAGTGAACTAAATCTTGTTTGATTTTCTTTTTGAAACATTTCTTGTTTGATTGCCTTGCTTAATAATTTATTGTTTGATCTCTTATTTATTCTAATCTTAGTCTACCAGTTAAGTCTCAGTTACCAAGTCTACTTTCTGGTTCTTTTTTCAATCAATATTTGGTCCCTTTTTGCTAAATATCTTAAACTGAAATTTCGCTCAAGTGAATTATTCCATCTGTTTTATTAAGCAAATCACGCAGTTAATATTCCACTCCATTAATAGTGAAGGTAGCATGTCTAAATCTCGTTAACATACCAGCTCTTTTGATTTGCAATTGTCTACATCAGATAACTGAATTTTTTTTTGAATAACAATATTTTATTATAAAATAAAAAAAAACATAACACAAGTTTTCTTCATAATGCAACAACATTAACCTTCTATCTGAATATCATAGTCACTTAATGGTCTTTATAACAATGTTATTTTCTGATATAATTAATTAGTGACCTTATTGTTCATCAAAGTTAATCAAGATTATTCACTTATTCATTGAAATGATATAATTTGAAAAAGAAAAGAATTAACCATTTCGACCCAATGTTTTAAAGTCTGTTTGGAACTTGGATGAATACTAGCCCTGTAGATTACCCGTGTAACCACATTATAATATTGTTCACATGACTTCTCACCAATTCATTGTTGTTGTTATTTTCTGTTGTATAGTGTTTGTCATTGTGACATAAAATATGACATAGATGTGCTTTATATGATTTTTTTCGAGCCCATTTGCGATGAGCTAAATATAGTTGCCACAATGGTGGTCAGGTGTATGTGCTTGCGTGTGTCCATCCAGATATTCTTTGTCCCGACAATTACACTGTCACTTATGTGAGGATTTTTAAATGACTTAGCACGAATGTTCACCATGATGAGACAGAGTGTCCCATGTCTGTAGCTCAAAGGTCAAGGTCACACTTTGAGGTCAAACATCAAATGAGGGTCTAAACCATCTTGTCTGGACCATTACACTGTCATTTAGGGAGGGATTTTCAAATTACTTGGTACATTTGTTCACCATGATGAGATGGTGTGTAGCACACATGACCAATGTCCGTAGCACAAAGGTCAAGGTAACACTTGGAGGTCAAACGTCCAAAAAATGGCCCTAAAAAATCTTTTCCGGAATTTAACACTGCCATTTATTTGGGGATTTTCAAATTACTTTACACAAATGTTCACCATGGTATCCTCATGTGTCTTGCAAGACCCGTACCCTACCAGTACATAGTTCAAAGGTCAAGATCACTCTCAGAAGTCAAAAGTAAAAAATGGGTATAATAGATTTGCACTGTCAATAACTTGATTAATGAATATGTAAATAATTTGTCATATAAGAAAAATGTCTGAAAACGTTAGTCTTTTTTTTAAAAATTGTCCTTTATTTAATAGGAAAGTATGCAAGAAAAATGCTTCATATGCAGATGGAAATATCTGGCACTCAGGTTACTGTTTATGCGGAGCCTCGTCTCCGCCAAAACATTAACCTATGTACTGGAAACCTGTGAAAGATGCAGCAAGACAAATTTGAAAATGAAATATTGCCTATTTGTTCATACCAAAGTGAAGATAATCATTCTATTATTAATATTATTTACTTTTACATCTTTTCATTTGTATTGTATCTGCATTTATAAGTGTATGCATATAACCTGAAGAATTTAGTAATAGAATCATTTAGTGACCTGTGAGTTTTATTTTTTAGATTGGCATGTTCCATTTCTATATATAGGGGTATTTATTCATTTGAGTATGCCTTTTTTAGGCTTCGGCACTTTCATTTATTCAATTTAACCTATTACACCTTACTGACTGTTCAATATTAATGTTTAGAATGCAATAATGTATGATTGAAAGGAAGAATATCATTGATTACCTTTTTTTGTAAATGGAATGCTCAAATCTAAAAATAAACTGACTTGTCAAAAAGTCTCATAATAATTTGCATTTCTTTTGTATTGTGTTATTGTATATAAATTATCAAATTATTTTGCTGTGTTTGTTGTTTTATGATTTATTGGTACATTGTTTTTTCATTTTTTATGCCAAGTTTCTTTTTGTAAACTTTAAGTTTGTGTTCTGTTGTAATTACTTGACCTACATGTATACACTCAGCAAAATTTCTAATTGGTCACTTCATATTTATTGAAGAGACCATACCATATATATCCGTTTTATGTCTTTTAAATTTAGGGTTATCAATATTGATTGATGTATTCTGAACAGTTGCACGAAGAAATTATTTATGTGATGGTGTTTGCATTGTTGAATTTTCATTCACTGTTAAATAATATTAATAAAATCTAAGTGACCAATTAGAAATTTAGCTGAGTGTATATATACAGAATAGATAAAGGGAGAGAACTTGTTATTACTTGACCTATACAGGTGATTCCACAGAGAGGAGGAGTATCATAGCTGTCTGCCAACATTTATACTTCCTGTCAAATATTCTCTAAACTTTATCATAATGATTATTGGCGCTACAAAATCACCCTGTTCAATAACAAGCCAGATCGCCATGGAAACTGATAGAGAGAGAGAATTATGGCCATTTGCATATTTGTGTCCAATTACCACTGTTCACTGTCAATCTTGGAAAGCCTTTGTTCCTTCTTCTTCAATTTTGTCTCGATAATTTTGGCATAATATCTCTACAAGGTAAAAGTACCAGCCAGTTTTTCTGAGACACTTGCAGATACAGCCCTTAACTGTAGAAATTTTGCCACATTCTGCTCTCATTCCTGTAAAGGCGTCTGCCCCAGACTTTATCACAATGTTTACACGCATAATTTCTCATTATGGCATAACAAATTTTGTAATAGATTAATTGTTTACAAAGTGTTATAAATCCTAAAGTCCTCATTAAGTTGATAGGCATATTTCAGGTTGTCTTCAAACCTTTAACAGATCACTAGGTATGTTTTGACGGATCAGGTAAACTCGGCCATTGTATAACAAGAGTGATATATACACTACAAATTGTCTCCTACATACTCGGTCTTTGGAATTTTCTTCTTCTCATCAAATGAAACGCCAAGTTGCACTTTTGAATGTAATAAACTTGGTAAATGCTTGCTCTTTATTACTGTTAATCTTGTTTGCATCTATCGAATACTTCAGTACTTTCCTAAGCGATGTAAATGGAGTGACTCAGACTGGGTGCATATAAAACCAGCATGAACTCACGTCTGCTTGAGGTCGTAACATAAATTCTCTCTTAAAAACAAATTATATAGACGGGAAAAGCAAGCGTTTGTCTTCGGTTATTTGATAATAACTATGCATGAGCATAAATTGTTACCCTTTAATTGTTCCTTGACATTAAAGAAACAAGAGTATTGTTTCTACTCCACGCACAAAAATACACAAAACACCTGATCAGTGAAAAATGAATGAGAAAATTAAACAAGACTTCTGCAGTAAATTCCAATTTATCTTGGGGAACTATTTATATTCTCCACTCCTTACTACAATTCATCAATTTACTTTTATAATCTTTAATCAATGAAGGGATCCACAAAGTTTGTGATGTCTTTTTTTTGAACTTCAGATGGCCGTATTTGTCTCCTTTCGGAACTTTATTTCTGCATGAATTTTCACGCAATACAGCGCCTTTTAAGCGTCTTACTTAGTTCTACGCCTCGTCAGCCTCCAAGTATTAAACACAAGGGAATGGAGGGCAGACTGGGCTCGATGACAATCTGGCTTGAAATATAAATGATGCTGCGTTTTAATTGCGATATTTTTGGAGCCTGTGCACAGAATTATAATTATTGCTCATTGCTTAGCACTTAGAATTCAAAAGATGTTCGTCAGAATCTGAAATTTGAGATTGTGAGATGGATTAAAATACTAGTATGGTACTTGGTATTTTACTTGGCACAGAGGTGGTCTAAATATTGAGTTCAATAAAGAGCAAAACAGTGAAAATGGACTTGAAAATTGTGTTCTTGATATTGAGGTGGTTTTTAAGTGAGGTTTTACTGTAAGTGAATCTCAAAGAGGATTCAACACAAAGAATGCATTTCAAACCACTTCACACTCATAAATATCTACATTCAGATAAATAAGAGCAAATCTTCGAGTACTGAGAAATGATAAGAACTCCGAGCCGGAAGTCATTTTCGACAACAAGTACCTTTATTTGCTTCAGTGACGGCTAGTGCCTGTAAATCTGTGTTCATTGATTCCTACTTTACTCTGTCAAAATAAAGTATTTTGCCCCTAACTATAATTTTCATGTTTTGAATTAAATTCCCAGTTAAACTACCAAAATATGGGCACTAAAAACCCGGATGCACACACAGGGAGGGGGTATAAACAACAACAAACAGACCTGGTATGCACACACAGGGAGGGGGTATAAACAACAACAAACAGACCTGGTATGCACACACAGGGAGGGGGTATAAACAACAACAAACAGACCTGGTATGCACACACAGGGAGGGGACATAAACAACAACAAACATACCTGGTATGCACACACAGGGAGGGGGTATAAACAACAACAAACAGACCTGGTATGCACACACAGGGAGGGGGTATAAACAACAACAAACATACATGGCAATGCACACACAGGGAGGGGGTATAAACAACAACAACAGACCTGGTATGCACACACAGGGAGGGGGTATAAACAACAACAAACAGACCTGGTATGCACACACAGGGAGAGGAAATAAACAACAACAAACAGACCTGGGATGCACACACAGGGAGGGGAAATAAACAACAACAAACAGACATGGCAATGCACACACAGGGAGGGGAAATAAACAACAACAAACAGACCTGGGATGCACACACAGGGAGGGGAAAATAAACAACAACAAACAGACCTGGGATGCACACACAGGGAGGGGAAATAAACAACAACAAACAGACCTGGGATGCACACACAGGGAGGGGTCATAAACAACAACAAACAGACCTGGGATGCACACACAGGGAGGGGACATAAACAACAACAAACAGACCTGGGATGCACACACAGGGAGGGGTCATAAACAACAACAAACAGACCTGGGATGCACACACAGGGAGGGGACATAAACAACAACAAACAGACCTGGGATGCACACACAGGGAGGGGTCATAAACAACAACAAACAGACCTGGGGATGCTCACACAGGGAGGGGACATAAATAACAACAAACAGACCGGGGATGCACACACAGGGAGGGGAAATAAACAACAACAAACAGACCGGGGATGCACACACAGGGAGGGGACATAAACAACAACAAACATACATGTGGGATGCACACACAGGGAGGGGACATACACAACAACAAACGGACATGGGATGCACACACAGGGAGGGGACATAAACAACAACAAACAGACCGGGGATGCACACACAGGGAGGGGACATGCACAACAACAAACGGACATGGGATGCACACACAGGGAGGGGACATAAACAACAACAAACAGACATGGGATGCACACACAGGGAGGGGGTATAAACAACAACAAACAGACATGGGATGCACACGCAGGGAGGGGACATAAACAACAACAAACAGACATGTGGGATGCACACACAGGGAGGGGACATACACAACAACAAACGGACATGGGATGCACACACAGGGAGGGGAAATAAACAACAACAAATGACATGGGATGCACACACAGGGAGGGGTCACAAACGGACATGGGATGCACACACAGGGAGGGGTCATAAACAACAACAAACGGACCTGGGATGCACACACAGGGAGGGGTCATAAACAACAACAAACGGACATGGGATGCACACACAGGGAGGGACATAAACAGTACCAAACGGACATGGGATGCACACAAAGGGAGGGGACATAAACAGTACAAAGCGGACCTGTGGTGCACAGACAGGGAGGGGGCATAAACAGTACGAAGCGGACCTTGGGTGCACACACAGGGAGGGGGCATAAACAGTACCAAGCGGACCTGTTGTGCACACACAGGGAGTGGGCATAAACAGTACCAAGCGGACCTGGGGTGCACATACAGGGAGGGGACATAAACAGAACCAAGCGGACATGGGGTGTACACTCAGCGAGGGGACATAAACAATTACAAACTGATATTGGGGGCACACACACACGGAGGGGACATAATTCCAACCTGTCATCGATGGCAAGCCCAGAGGGGGGACATAAACAAATTATACGGACAAGCAAACCTAACATCACATCATCAGCGAATTTAACGCAAGAAAACGGAAGGACACATGATAGTAGTTTATAAAAATGCAGATGATTTGCATCTGTCCTTGGTCGATTTCGCTATACTAGTTTTATGGGGTTGCTGAAACGAAGAAGTCACGTGTATTCGCCATATATTTATGAAAATAAATACACCATTTCTAGTTAATGGCACCTAAAAAAGCTTTTCGCCGATGAAATGTTTCTCAATGACATTTACATTTAGCATGTCGTATTAACTCTTCCAAGAAAAGATTGCAGTAAAACTATTCTCATTTTCTCTCTGCGGTCTTATTAGGCGTCTTTAATGAAACATATATGAGAAACGAAATTGGAGGAAATAAACGGAAACAAAACCAGCTTTTATATCGTATCTGAAAGATTATTTAAATGATGTATCACACAGGATTGCCTATATAGAAGAGAATGAAAGTAAAATGTTGATTTATTATAGTGTCATCCCTGTATAAAATGTCATTTCTGACTTTTGAGACACCTTGTTTCTGAACAAATTAACTTCCCGTTTCTAATCCTGAAATGTTAGGCTCTAGGCAGATAATGCAAATAGGAACTATAATTTAGATAGATGATGGCTCCAACACAGACCGGCCATATCGGAGTGGACTCCTACCGGTATTTAAACCTTCGACCCATCCCCGTTCCCAAGGCGGAACCACTTAATCACATGTTATGGTAATGTTACTATGGTGTTTTGCGAATAACTTTGAAGCAAGGAACACACATGGCTGTCGAAGTAATATTAACAAATGTACGGTACTTCATAGGAATCAAAAATAAATTGTAGCTAATAAATTGCTTACTTTGGTCATGTGACATCCGTGAGACATTCTGGCGGTTTTAACTATCTGGACTTTTTGCATGCGTACTCATTTGAGCAATAATATTTTCATATACATATAACTGTATATGGCTCTTATAATAATCACTATGTACTCAATACTGGTATGTTGCATATGTATCGCAAGTGGTACCGTGTTGTTTTAACATAGATAATGTAAGTTCCTGCGCATGTCAGTAGTTAGAGGTGCTTTTACACCGTAAATAACAACTGGTGGTACTATAATAAGTACAATATCTGCTGAATGAAACGTACGATTTAAATGTATTCCCATGAAATATACATGTTGTGAGTGTACTTGATTCAGAGTTGTGGTAAAAATTGGCAAACTATTCTTAAATCAAACGAGCTCAATCTCTGACACGAAATCAGGTTCTCATTATGTTCTCAACTTCGTCACTCAAACTTCTATCGAGCCATCGTGTTATTTCAAAATACATTTTGAATTTTCTAATAAGCACAGTTCTAATACTTTTTGTGCATATTTTATCGATTCATTATTTTTCATCGTGTGTCATTTGGAAAACTCTGTCATTGTCGGGAGTAGCTTCTTTCTGACTTGGCTCTGAATGACTAGATTCCATGCTGCACACCCAATCATCCTAAACCCGATGTGCAATAATATATCTGACGTTGTAACAGGTTAATAAGTAGTTGGCAAGGAATCTGGTCATTCCATAGTGATTCCGGGTCACGAAAAAAATAAGTTCCCATTATGACATAGTATAATTGCGCCGAAGACAGCGAGGGGCGTCGACTGATCCGTGTATACATTTATTACATCGTGTTCTTTTATAAATTGTTTATACACGAGTTCTGGAAACAGCTGATTTAATCCAGGTTGTATTCGACTTAATATTATGTTATTTTAGTCATAAATCCTTACAAATATCAAATTACTGTATACGTAATCAAATTTATTGTTATTTTGCATATCCGGAATAACAGTAAGTATGTCGATAAAGCCACGCCATCACCAATGTCGGAAATCATGGACTATGTTGAGACGGGGTTCCCAAATGAGACCATTACTATCATCAGCGCCAGAGAAACTCCTACCAAATCCTTAAAAGTGTCCACAGACAGACGGGATATAGCTGGCTCGTCTATGTCACCTAGACGCCTAGAAAGTAGTCCCGTCAGACTCGGTAGAGGCATGTCACCGTCTGGTTCACCAAGACGCATGATGGAAGAATACGAATCCGACCCAGATGGTTCCAATTCGCCGAAAACTCCACCGCAAAATGTGGCTTGTTTGTCCGACATTGGAACGATCGTCCGGCGCGTGAGAAACGTACGTGTTAGTTTCACACCGGAAACACGTGTTTTTGCTTATGCTGCCACAGAGACATGTGTTTAGCTTTCGCTTATGTTTTAGTTAGTTTATGCATATATAATTTAAAGCATATCATTGCTCTATAGCAACATGTTGTTTAATACTGAAATCTATAAGTGTCATATCATGTTTCGAAGTGCGTATTTTCGCTCCTATGCAAATGTGGGCGACTTAATGATTTTCGGTGTCTGTATTAAAAAAACATGGTGGGTCACCGAATCAAACTAGAATGGTTCGTGTAATAGATCACCATAGATCATTCAATTAAACACAAAACCAAAGAACAAGAAACATTACTGTTGATTTCTGTTGTAACAATAGTATTCACTTAGTGGGAAAGATTGGTTCAGAAAAAAATGCGTCTCTGAATCAATCGAATCAATTATTTTCAATATTTATTACCAAATATATCATACGGTGGTGCTACGAATAAGACAGTTGGCTTAAAATTAAAGTCTGATGTTGTACGGCATTCATTTGTTTAATTATTTATTATACTACATGTATATGATTGCTGCTAGATTTGTTGTTGTTTATTATTGTTCGATTTTTGTTGACATAGCTCTCGGTGCTGTTATTGTTATATTTATTTACTCTAGTATACCTCAGAAAATGCATATTTTGAAGTTGAATGCTACTATTTTGGCATTGCTTCTCAATTGTATTTTATTATGAAAGTGTTCATTTTTCTCTTTGTTGACATTTTATGCCACTCGTGTGTACCACTGATATTACTGCCAAAGAATTAGAAATCTATATATATATATTTTGTGTTCGATTGTTGATATTGTTATTCGAGTATTGATGTGTTTGTATTGCTATCGCTATGAAGAGCATTTTCTTTACTGCTGTTGCTTCATGCCAAAGACCTAACGCTTTTATCATAACAAAGTCACGATATATTATATCAGATTTGCATAGTATAAGCCATTTTTCATTTATGTGCCATGAAAGAGACATTTTATGAACTACTGAACATGATGAGAAAGTTTAAAAATGGGATGCTTTTGTGACCATTTCGTATACATTTTGGAATGAGTCGAGACATGTTTGACAAACGTTTTATTTTTAACAATTTATAAATAATTTTTAATATTTTTTGTAACTTTTATGGGAAAGTATTGTTCATTAGAAGTATCCAGTATTATTGGAAACTAGATATTTACCACTGTGACCACTAATGTATAAATTTTAGAGATTAAATGATCATAATTATAGTTCTTGACCCTATTTGTTGTGGTTTTGCTTTCCAAATATTTCTGTTGTATATCATTACATAAAATTATTTAGTGATCTGAATGTCTATGTTTACTTATAATAAGAGAGATATAATGTTTTATATGCAAATATGAATTCCGCCTGCTATTCTAAGTTCTGAAAATATCATAGAATATAGCTCTATTTTACATCATTTATTTAAAATGCCATATTTTAGTCGGAATATATATAGTACGCATTAACATACTATAACTGTTTTATTTTCAGCTTTTTAGTGCTTTTTTGCACATAGTCGGCATGCCATCGCTTCTTTGTTTGAAAGATTCGCATACAACAACCAATCATATTAATCAAATAGCAATGAACAATTATTTATCACAACACTACTCCCCCTCCATACACCATTTTGCTTTGCTTACTTTTGGCGCCTGAATGTTGTCAGTTTTCAGTTATAATGAGTTCAGTAATCATTTTTATTTAATTCACTTAATATTAATTGACTGACAATATTTTCTTTCATTTAAAATATACAAACCAGTGACTTCTTTTTATTTTCCAGTACAACATGCAAGGACTCTTTCAACCAAAGAAGATTCAGCCGAAGTAAAAGACAAAAAATAAACAATTTATAATCTTTCTCATGTTGTAATGTCGATGTTGTTCTGTTAAATTGTTTCGTGTGAGTTATTACACAATTTTGTGATATTGTTGTTGTTATTTGTTCCTAGTTATTTCGTAGGAATGGATTTTGAGTAAGTGTTCAATCGTTTTTCTATTAAAAGAAATATTAATGTGTCATTATTTATATTATTGTTATACATGTATATTATGTATTAGTGTATTGTGCGTACATACTGACGATTGTATTGTTAGTACCTAAGAAAAGCAATGACTTTGCAGCGGATGGTAGAACTTCGTTTGTGAACTCTTCTGTAAAGTGTGTAGAAGGAATAAAGAGGAGATAACGAACGAAGCGATAAAGGGAGAGAACTCGTGGTCGCAGGGGGCTATAAGTTCCGCTCGGGTATGGACATTTGTGTGCAAAAGTAGTGTATGGAACAAACTAAAGCTAGTAAGCTGAAAAATTAGTGCATTTTATATACGTGTTCACGTTTATTACAGATTTACTAGCTCATGCTCTACAATTCATTTTCACATAAAAACATTTATATTACTCAATATTTCTGCTTTACTACCATGACTATATTATCTATGATCATATGTATCTATAACCATTTGTATGTTTTTATTGTAATGTCGATGTGTTTTTGAGATAAAGGCATCATTTTTGACTTACTCAACAGGTCCGTAGCAATAAGGTTGACAGCATACAGTGCTACGTTCCTCCGTCAGAATGTCTTCTGGTTCTGAAAATAACGCATGGAACTGCACACCTGTGTCCTCTGCGTCAATCACGGGCCTGTTCCGGAAAGCAATACACTGTGATATTGTCATTTTAATTAAGCTTGACGTGTAAAGGCCGAAAGTACTGAAACTGGCATGTGCAGCTTTCTGGGATAAATTTCAAGAATGACCTCCCTTGATTATCGGCTTTGTTTAAGCCATTTTCTCTAACTTGGATTGTCTCCCTTCCCCACGAAAATGACACCGTGATGTATTCCACCCATTAACTCCCGTTGGTCCTCCTTAATTATATCCGTAGTTGTCCTTTATGGTCGGTCATGCCATTCCTTGCGCCGCTGTTTCCTTACGTATGTATCCTTGCTCCTCCTCTATGCCTGATGTTTGTGGACTGTTGTTTTTCCAGAGGTCTTTGTGAGGAGGCATTGTCTTGTGTATGCGGCGTTCCCTGTAGCAACTTATTCTTTCTTTGATAAAACATGAACGACCATGAAGCTTATGCATTGTAGGCCTATCGTGTACGTATGCATCAGAGTACGAAACAAAACTTTTGACTCAGATGAAAAAATGTTTCAATCATTTTAAGCAGACCGATATTTCTTGTTGACTTCCAGTCTAGTGAATGTAAAACATAAATTTGTATCCATGAGTACTGTTTGAGAAACACTATTATAATATACTTTCTTCAATTGACCAATAGTGACAAGTAGCACTCCATAAAAAATTGCTTTATGTCTCGAATTTCCTTGAATTATTGACGAAGAATTTGGTTCATGTAATTTAAACGTTTTTGACCATGCTTATATGACTGCTGTTCATTGTTTGTTAATTATTATGATTGACATTTTATTGTCAATGTGTAATAAACTAATAATTATATTGTCCCATTGAGAATATGGGTGCATGTGTACGTACCAGAGGAGATTGACAAGAATTTCGCTTTTAGAGTTCTCTCCTTTTATCCATTCTATAGCGTATACTTCATACAATATAGAAGGGATAAAGGAAGATAACTTCTGAATTATCCTGTGGTACGTACGAAAGGTCGATACAGATTTCAGAATTCACATCTAAGACCCGAAATCGTGGGCTGTGAAATAGAAAAGTAATCGATTTTGTGATAGGTGATTTTACTTTATAAAGATAACTCATAAAACCATTAACAATGGAGCTGTGGAGTTAATGATATCACGTTTATAAATTAATTGACTTAATTTTGAATTTAATTTTTGAAGTATGAAATATATATGATGGTAAATTAATTTAATGCACTTTGAAAATCGTGATGTTCAATATGATGTCAAAATTTATAATATCACGTGTTTAACTTTGAAATATGAATCAAATCCTGGTGAAATAATGAAGTATGAAATCTAGACGTGGTGAAATAATAATAATTAAATGTCACCTTGGGATGTATACATTATTATATAGCACTATATACATGTATACATACCCCTTCTACATATACATAGTTAGGCTATAGAAGGGGCAAAGGGTGAGAATCCTAGAAGGGATAAAGGGAAAGAACCATTGACAATCTCCTGTGCATATACCAATATATCTATTAAATATCTATTGGTTTGTTATTATTCAAAATTATACTTCTCTTCACAGTGCTAATTACATTGTACATGAATTCTGATATTGTATAAGTTGTATTGTTTATTAGATATAAGAATTAAACTGTGAACATTATAATATCTTCTATTTATATAATAATACTCGTTCAAAACGAGATATCGTACAAAATGTGTACATGTAGATCCATATATGTACTTGACTAAACATGACAAAAGTCGTTGTATAATTGACCAGGATAAAAAACAGGTAGACAGCTCGATAACACGTCATAATGGTAGAATCAACCTCCTCACAGCGTTTATCTCCCCTTTCGTTACATTACCTCTGTACTCAGAAATAGGAGGGAGCTATACATGGGATTTGGGTAGAAAAGATGTCGTACAGAAACTGTTCGTTGACGTAGATAGGTCCAGCGTTTTTAGTCAACAAAGCAACAGCGTTCCGTTGTCCTTAAAATTGGTTATAGAACATCACAACAGACGATTAATAGTAAATACAAATACATGAAATAACAAAAAATCTAATCAAATTTTACATCGGTAACAGACAATTTGTCATTTAAAAATCATAGCATAAGTTACAAAATCATCAATGTAACATTTACACATCTAGCAGTGCATTATAGAACATTAAATTCATAATATGGTATAAAACGGACAATTCGATTTCAGAGCTTTTTTGCATTGAAATTTACAAACATTATTAATTCGCACACGCCAATTCAAAGTGTTACCTACTTTGTATGTGAACTTTCTGTTCTATAACATTTTTATAACAAATTCCCGTACCGTTTCGTTAAAAATATTTTGTTTTTGCTTTATATTTGACACGGTACCTAGAGTATGCGTTTTGCTGGACGTTATACCGTATTGTTTTGTTTGCACCATTTTCATTATTATGTAAATGACACATAAGCTTTATCTGAATATCGAGTAATTTTGTACATATTCGTAAAGAACTGAAGCCTCTACTTATAAACCAATGTATATATTATTAACAATATAAACTTGTTACGTGTGCGTATTAAAAAGAGGTCCTAGGATAGATCGTTGTGGAACGCAAGACATAAGTATACATGTATGTAAACACCATGGATAATTGCAATGTACATTTCATATACATAAACAACTCCGCTGATAAGTTTGCGTTATTCTCCATAAATACAACTTCTCTGACAAGGACAATTTTTCCAAATACCATTGTATAAATATGTACACTCGAAATTATTATTTAAGGACTGTAACAGTTAGTTCAAATAATTCTTTTGCGTGATCGAAACCATATCTCCGAACGATGCAGTGCTTCCGTTTTATTCACACACCTATTCTTGGGACTTTAGAGTTGAGCATGTCCACTCTCTTACACTATCGGCTATCATTACATGAGAGTGAGTGTAAGGAACGGTAACTCTGCACAGGAGATTGGAGCATGTCATGAGTTATGTCCCCTTCTATATAGAAGTGATATAGATCATTAGGGGGGTATTGAAGGGGAGATAACTCGTGACAATATCGTGGGGTTATGTCATACTTAATATAATTGCATCGTTTGTTTCGATGGAAGATCGAAAATAATTTCATCTTGTGAATACCAGACGCCATTTTGTCTGATATTTACTTATTGAAATTCTTATGCCCGCCGAAGCCGAAGGGGATAGAGTAATAGTAGACGCCATTCCGTGCGTCCGTCTGTGCGTCACACTATTCACCTGTGCGCTACAGCTGCTACATTTCCCCAGGGATTTCGACAAACTTTCAAAGAACTACTGCTATTATGAAGTGTCACAGGGCATATTGTCGTGTTTTAGACTCGATCATTTTTGCGGAATTATGAATCTTTGGTGAATTTGTACGTATAGAATATCAAGTGCACTTGTGCATAGCATGGTTTGCTCAAGTATGCACTGGTGGCGGCCCTTTCGTTATTTTATGATGATCTAATAGGATCCGCCCTGTGTCCGTCGCTGGTCGACCGTCGTCAACAATCAGCTTATTCAAACTCTAGACGTCACATTTTTACTTTATCTGTATGAGACTCTATGAATGTGGTATAATTTGGTAAGGTGAGGTAAAAAAACTAAGTCACCCGGTCAAAACATAGAAAAACCTTGTAAACACGCTAGAAGCCACATTTGATATCCATTCAACATGGAGAATCTCTAGGTCAAGTTCGAAAGTGGGTGACTTGAGGTTAAAAACTATATCATGAGGTCAATTAATATAACATTATAGTGAACAATCGAGAGGCTACATTTTGCATCCAATCAATCGGAAAAAGGTTCAGAATGTTCTTCTTAATAAATCCTAGGTCATTTTGAAACTGAGTCACGTGAGGTCTAAAACCAGATTACCTGGTTAAGACATAGAAACACTTTAATTTAGAATATGTTTACCATGATGAACTATAGGAAACTTGATCTTGCCAAAAAAACTAAGTCACCTGGTAAAATCATAAAAAAAAATTGAGATCACAGTATGACATATTTTGAATTTAGTATGGCCAAAGACCTAAATACCATGGTATTTAGGTCTTTGTACACACTGGAAAGCTGTCATTTTTTCGTTTCATTCAAGTCAATATGACGAAACATTTTATTTCAATTTAAACACTACGAATTTACTGAAACTTATTATGTTGTGAGTTCAGATGGCGGCCAACTGTAACTTTTTTTCTCAAACTTGTCCATTCCCAATATCCGATGCAGTGGTCTCCCTGTACATATAATATCTCTTCTAGGGGAGATAAGCGCTACGATGAGTTTGTCCCGTTAAAGGATATAACGGGTTAGTGCCGGAATTTAGCACATACAAACGTAGCAGCTTCGTTTTGCTTTCGATTTGAGACGATGGCGGACCCTTGCTCAGTGTGTGGAGAAAACAGTGTACAGGACGACTATGAAAATGGCAGAAAGATTCGAGTTTGTTTTGAATGTGGTACTGTGGCGAATGACGCCGACGAGCTGACTTCAGAGGCGCAGTTTGAGGTTTGTGATTATTTGAGTAGCCATAGTTCGGACAATAAGCATTTCGGAAGCTTTAAATGTTCGCGAGATGACTTCAAGTTTGGCTAGCTTTAGTACTTAAAATACTTTGTTGCATTGAATTTTCTTTATTTTCATTCGTAAAATTACTGCATATGATGATGCTGAAGTATTCAGAATTTCGATACATGGCTAGGTATGACTATGAACAAAATTATTGGTTTTAATTTAATATTAATGCATGTTTAAATTTGATTGTAGATCAGTGGGTATTCAGATAGAAGCATACATTACTGATCTAACATATATGAATCCTTCTCACATGCTTTACTTCGTTCCAATGTTTTCTGTCTAAGAGGAGGCGCAGTGGTCAAGGGGAAGAGCGCCTGACTCCTGATCCGAAGGTCGTGAGTTCGAGCCCAGCGATGAGCGGAGTTTGATCACGAACTTCACAATCCCTAAATTTGGCGCGAGTACTGGTTGGTAGCCAGGAAGCAGTCATCGAGAGTGATTAGTATAAGTCGTAAAAACTTGTTTCACAATCGATGTAAAATAAATAAGTTTGAACTGAACTGTCTAAGAGTAAGTGTCCACAAAGGTTTTTAGTGTTGCCACTGTAAGGCATACTCACTTTGCACAATTTCCTTGCTACTTTCTTTTTATTTGTAGTCCTGTTTTCTTCTAATAGATTCTCAAATATTCCCTAAAA
The DNA here is from genome assembly GCA_032209605.1 of Mactromeris polynyma. Lineage (NCBI taxonomy): Eukaryota > Metazoa > Mollusca > Bivalvia > Venerida > Mactridae > Mactromeris > Mactromeris polynyma. The sequence continues at coordinate 6,189,659 of JASFXZ010000031.1, read as the reverse complement.
AAAATTTTCTTCCCGCTTTTTTTGTCAAAAAAATTCAACTTAGTGTCTGCCATATCCAGGTGAGGTAAAAAATTAACACGTCCAGTAATTTTAGCTTTGTCAATCATACTCCATCGCAGTGATCTACTCATACTTGTTTGTATTGTCAGCATTTTGGTCTGATTATATTTGGCAGAGTTATGACCCTTTGATTATGGAGACTTACTTTTTCCCCAAGAACTAGCTCTAGTTAAACAATGCCTTAGTTATATATATGACTATTAATACTGATGACTTGTTTTGCAGGGTACCACCATCACAAGTGGTCAGAGTTACGGCCCTAAGGGAGGAAAAGCATGGATGAATGTAAGCTCACAGATAAATAAAGGGAAGGAAAATGGGAAAAAAGTGATCCGAAATGTTGGTTTGCAACTGCACTTCTCTGAAGAAATGAATGATGAAGCATTAGCACTGTTTGAAAAAGTTTATGATGAGGAATTGTGTGGGACTTCTGATGGTGTCAAAAAAGCATGGTGTCTTGCATGCATTTGTATCTCTGGTAGAAATCATGGTTATGCTTTGAAGATTAGGGATCTTGGATCTTTTCTGAATATAGACAATGGTGTTGTCAAGTTGGGAGCTGCTTTGAAATGTCTCAAGATAAAATATAATGTACACTTGCCCCCAGTGGATATATCTTGTGAAACCCATTCTATTTTTATTAACTCTGAGTTATCTGGCGATGTTATACGTATGGCACAGCAGCTTGTGATGTTACTCCAAAGAATATTGGTGACACAAGGTAGAAGTGTATTATCATGTGCTGTTCCTTGTGCATATTATGCATGGAAGGCATCAGATTTCATAAAATATAAGAAAATCTCATTAGTCGCCTTTTGCAAGAAGTTCAAATTGCAGGGCAAACAGTGTTATAGAAAGGAGGAAATTGAAAACGCTTTTAAGAAAATGGCTATGGAAATTCCTTGGATCAAAGCATCTGGACAAGATGTCAAATTTGTTGAGCCTCATCTTAAAGATATAATAAAATATCAATCAATGCTTATATCTGAAGCAGTGCAGACAGAATTAAGAACTGTGGAGGAACAATGTGGAAATGAATGCAAAACTGATGACGTTGATGTTGCTAAAGTCTTTCGTAAGCCTGGAAGGAAAAGAAACGCTAAATATTTAGATAAAGAAAATGACGAAGACAATGAAAGAAAACGAAAAGTGTCAAGAATGAGACGAAAATCGAATGATAAGAAATGTGATCAAGACATTGACACAGTTGATGATAATTCTGACATAGATAGTTTTGACTGGGGTTCCGATGATGACACCGATGCATACATTTTGTCCGCAAAGGAAGTTGTACAAAAACAGGAAATGGAGAAACATCTGACTGGTTTGGCTGAGAGATAGTTCTTGACTTGAAATGGCATTTATGCCACTGAAGATGAATGTATGTGTAGACTGAAGTATATTAATACTTCATAGTAGATAGTGTTCAATGTTAGTCAAGAATTGATACACTGTAATGGCAAAGCTGGTCATAATTAATATACATGTCATATGGCATCTATATCTTATTCTTGAGATGCTTTTCAATAATTGACGTACATAATCATTAAAGTTCTGTATTATCGTATATGATATATGTCGGTCATCCAAGACTAACACACACTTGTTTGATTATTTGGCCAACATTAACATGACCCCCCCTATTTGTCATACAATGTATAACTAGGTTAAGTTGTATCAAAAATAGAACACTGCTCAGATCTGAAAGCTAGTTGATAGTTTGTCTATTCAGGCTGTGATTTTATTTTGAAAATAATTAATTTTTACAGCCTGTGCCTTTTCAATTGGGAAAATAATTATGTGCAATAAGTCCCAAATTTTGGAAAAATAAGAGCATGGTTATTTTACTTATAAATGTTTTAATTTCCTGCTTTTGTTGAATGTTTTATTACTTTTCCCTTTTTCATCTCAAAGTGATCTTTTCAGGATGGTAAAAAAAGTCAGTAATTTTTTTTTCACTTAGTTTGGTAAAAATGAAGGCTTTTTTGTTAGGGGAAACAGTCGAAATTCGGCAGCAAAATTGAAAAAAAAAATCACTGACAGGGGTATCAAAATTCCGGATTAATCTACTTATTAAACTACTACTAAACAAATGGAATTGCGTACAGATGTATTTTAAAAAAAGCATACAATAACGGCCTTAGTGTTTCATGGACAAGTCCATGGATGACTTCTTTGGTTCTACTTGACTCCCCTGCTTAGTTTTCAGGATTAAGGATTTGGCCCTGTTGATACCCCTGTATGTTATTATAAAATTGTCATCAAATTCTGTTATTTTCATCAAAATCTGTTCATTAGAAAAAATATTTAATCTAAATGTGTAACATTGGAACACTCCTTGTATCTATCCACTGAAAATGATTGCGTGGATTCCATTTTACATGAGTGCATCCGTGTCCTATGGACGCATCTAGTTTAAACTTGTTAAAAAAAATTAGAAAAATACATTTTAATAGTTTTCGGGAAAGTGGTTTGTAATAATTCAGTAATTTTCTGAATCTATTATGATAGATTGATATTAAAAAAGCTACGCAAAAAGCATGCAAGCTATACAAACATATATATGTCATGGTATATGTAGTCACACATTTATGATTATTATAAACAAACTACACTGACATATTACTAATACAACTGGTATACATTTGATAGATTTGTAGATCTTTTGCTGGAGATAACAGATAATGTGAGTGCTGTAGCTATTATTAATGGAAGATGTTGTAGAATGAATAAAGAGACTAAGTTACTGATTTACATTCACAATAACATATTTACTTAATGCCACTAAAATCATAACTATTTCACTTAGCTTTCATTTTGTTCAAATTGTTAAATGCGCTAAATTGTTAGAAATGTGTAAATCATTCATCATTGCATATTTCGTAATTGATTAAAATAAGAAACTTTGTTTGAAATTTTTAAATATGAAATTATTGCTTTATAATTTCACTGTGCTGACGAGGACAATTCTTTGTTGTGTTATTAATGGTGTGGAGTATATTATCTGAAGTAAATAAGATGTACTATTGTTAGATTGGTTGTTTCATTTTGTTTATCCATGTTGAGGCTTGAACAATAATAGACTATTCTATTTGTGTATAAATAAAAAAGTAGATGGACATGTTTTGCTTTTATCCCCTTAATATCGGAAGACAAACAGCAAATATGCAATACCGGTACAGTCGAACCTCGTTTATTTGACAACCTTCTATCTGAATACTTGGTTTCATCGGCAATAAATATCGGGTCCTGATGTATCTTTTAGGCACGTCAAATTGGAATGTTTTATTCAAATAAAATTTCAGACCCTATGAGTTCGAATGAACAAGGTTGGACTGTACTTTTATTGAAGTGCATCAAGTGAGAAAAAAAATAAGAACAGATCTGGAGGCTTAAGTGAGATAAATTAATTTCAAATCTGTTTTTGATGTGGTGACTGTCAGTTCGTACATTTACACGTATACCGTAGATGCCTTGAAGAAGATAGGGCATATTGGTTTGCACATGTTTGTCGGTCCGTAACCTTTTGGTTTCCGATCAATAACTCAAGAACCCCTTGACCTAACATCCTTAAACTTAGTCCATACATTCATCTTGGGTAGCAGAGGAACCCTATTGAGTTGGGTCAATTGTTCTCAAACTGTTTCTGATCAATAACTCGAGACCCCTTGACCTATCGTCCTCAAACTTGGTCCATACATTCATCTTGGGTAGCAGAGGAACCCTATTGATTTAGGGTCACAGGCTCAAAGGTCAAGGTCACAGGGGTCAATTGTTCTCAAACCGTTTCCGATCAATAACTCGAGAACCCCTTGACCTTTCATACTCAAACCTGGTCCATACATTCATCTTGGGTAGCAGAGGAACTCTATTGATTTTGGAGTCACAGGGCAAAGGTCAAGGTCACAGGGGGCATAATGTTTTACAAACATCTCTCGTTATTTTAGTGAAAACACATATATGACATGCGTTCAACATGCTTAGTTCACTTGCACTGGTGACTGTCAGTTCGTACATTTACACGTATACCGTAGATGCCTTGAACAATAGATGGCTCGAACTAATTGCTATGTCCGATGGCAGTTCGAGGTTTCGAAGTTTTACTGTATTCTATTTACATACTATGAACAACATAATAATACTTTTTACATGAAACAAGTTTGTTCAGTACTTAATGTAAAAAGGATGAGACCGAAAGCGAATGACTTATATATATACGTCTTCTTATGTGGCTTTAAATCATGTTGAAAAACTATTTCTATTGAATGTCAAAAATTTGTTTAAGAGTGCAGCATTATCTGTTGGAGACAGCAAACATATACTAATGTTGGCCTTATTATCCTACAAAGTACAAAATTGGTTGTTTTGTTGTTCGATTGTTTTCTTCAAGTAGGAAATACAAAAAAAAAGTGTAAAAAATAATGAATTTAAGTTAATTATATTAACATATCATCAAATGAAAATGTCTTAGACTGACTGCCTAATTAGGTCAAATAAAAATTTGTGTGTGATTTATGTATCGCCATCTGCGCTAGCTTTCCGTACAAGCCCAAAATTCTACAATCCCCGCCATTTGATGAACGATGAATGAGCATAAGATGTTACCCTGTCCGTCGATGTACCCGTCCGTCCGTCCGTCCATGCACAAACTTGGTTTCCAATCAATAACTCGTGAAAGGATAGATGAATTCAATTCATATTGAGCACATACGAATAGGATGATAAAATACAGGTCAAGTCCGATTTCAATTACAGTCCACCAAATTTTCGAGGAATTATAGCCCTTTTCGACTTAAAAAATGGTTTCCTATCAGAAACGCGTGAAAGAGCGGATGGTATAAATTCATGTTGCTGGAACCACTCATAACTATTTATAGAATTTTGAAAATGTGTGTCTTTGAGAACTAAGCGTGTGAGCGTGATTCAGGTAGAACTGCATGTGACACATGCACAATGTGTGTGACTTGACAGGTATGAGTATGAAATGCAATTAACTATATATACTCAGGACATTGAAAAGCGCACACTTTTTTATCAACCGTACTTCATTAAATTTCATTTTATTATTTTTGAAACTCATATTTTTATGAAAATACTTGAAATTTAGCATACCTGTCGCGTAGACTGGCAATAATATCGTGCCAAGTTCTAATCTTGTATCCTAAGAGTCATTAAATGAAAATTTAGATTTCCCACATTGAGCATTATTAAATGTACTGAGTATATATGTGCCATATTACAAGCAGAAAGTTCTTCAACCTCTGGCGTGTACACAAGGCATTTACATAAAAGGCATGACCATGACATATTCAGTCGTGAACACGAGTTATTGAATCCTGACAATCCTTGCAATGACAGAACTTAATTATCTAATGGAGAAGAAATAATTTGGCTTATTGGAAAAATATGTATGGAAAAATATGATGTTTAAAACATTCAATGTAGATTTTTAACAGGCGAGTTCATTGGACTTACTAGAGACAACTTGAATAACTATGGTAACAGCTCAACGAACAGAGTTTCCAATGTACTGACGTCATATTGATCTATATTCTCTACTGGAGTCCAACCCTGCCTCGTGGCAGGCAAAAACACTTTCCTGAAATGGGTTCTGTTCTCTTGCGTAATGAAGTTGCTTACTGCCTACTCGAGTTATACATGGAAAATACGGTATTCTTTTTACATTATGCTCACGACTCCAGCCGTTTTGCTGAATTGAAGCTTGAGTACAGTTATTTTAAGACGATTATGTCAGTGGAGTTAACTCTAGTTAGTCAGCTGAACTCGCTATTTGTGCTTAGAAAACCTGTTCATTTATTAATGACATTATACATAGCTGAAATAGTGGTGCTTGGGGATAGGGTCAGTTTTTGTGCACTTATCAATGTTTTGCCCCTGGGGGGAGAAGCGGGGATTACTATATATAACTTACTTATTATATATTATCCTATCCTCTTCATCCCATTTTGGACATAAGGCCTCTGTTGGAAGTAGCAGCATCGGTAATAAATATATGTGCTATTATTGCTGACACTAGTATAGCAGTTGTTGCTGTTAGTATTGCCAAATTCACACCGATGGTGATACATTGGTCTTTAGACAGAACACGATTTGCGATAGGAATTTGACACTCCAAATGATTCTAGGTCCTAGAAACTGGACATGGGTCGGATTTTGATAGATCCCAGAAATAAGGAATTAGGCCTCCACACTGTGGGATTTTAGATAAAAATGCTTGGCCCTAGGGTGGTGAATTAGACCCCCGAAAGACAAATTGTATAATTCCCAGCGTCAGCCCGCTGCTCCATCCATTGGGCTAAATATTGATGGGGGCATTATCAGTAGGCAAAATGAAATATAGTCATTTCATGCCATATAAAGGTCACTGAATGCGTCCACATGTGTTCAGTTTATCACATTCATGTAACTTTATTAACATATATTATTTACAATGTATTCAGACAACGTCGAATGAATATTTGGAGCAATTCTGCTTAACATATATTCCATTCATCTAAGAAAGGCCCGAGTACATGTAAACTTCTCGTTTTTATGCTACTCTCATCATTCAGAGTGCGGTGAAGGTCTCTGGACAAATCACGACACACATTTACAAATCTTACGTCTATGAATAAAAGCCTAGACGATTATTTCTTATAATCCACAATCTCATGCCAAAATAGACATTCAGCGATTTTGACTTGTTAGTTCTCTATGGCATGTCCTTCCGTAATTTCTAACCTGAAAAAAATATTTTGAACATGCACCTGTAGCATGCTGTACATAATTTCATGTATTGCAAGACGATTCATGCTAATTAATCACGACTGTGACATTTTGATATAGCAGTCAATACGTCTAATAATTTCATGGTGGTGTAGATCAGGTGGCATTTAAATACCAGATTAAAATATTATTCAAAACCATGTGTTATTATTTATGTTCCGTATATACATGTAGTATGTAAACCATGTGTTATTATTCATCTCCCGTATCTACATGTAATAGGTAAGCCATGTGTTATTATTCATCTTCCGTATATACATGTAATAGGTAAACCATGTGTTATTATTCATCTTCCGTATCTACATGTAATAGGTAAGCCATGTGTTATTATTCATCTTCCGTATCTACATGTAATAGGTAAACCATGTGTTATTCTTCATCTTCCGTATACACATGTAATAGGTAAGCCATGTGTTATTATTCATCTTCCGTATCTACATGTAATAGGTAAACCATGTGTTATTCTTCATCTTCCGTATACACATGTAATAGGTAAGCCATGTGTTATTATTCATCTTCCGTATCTACATGTAATAGGTAAACCATGTGTTATTCTTCATCTTCCGTATACACATGTAATAGGTAAGCCATGTGTTATTATTCATCTTCCGTATCTACATGTAATAGGTAAACCGTGTGTTATTATTCATCTTCCGTATCTACATGTAATAGGTAAACCGTGTGTTATTCTTCATCTTCCGTATACACATGTAATAGGTAAACCATGTGTTATTATTCATCTTCCGTATATACATGTAATAGGTAAACCATGTGTTATTATTCATCTTCCGTATCTACATGTAATAGGTAAACCATGTGTTATTATTCATCTTCCGTATCTACATGTAATAGGTAAACCATGTGTTATTAAACATACATGGACATTATTTAGTATTTCTTGTTATCAGCTGGGACCCATATTGGTCCTAGGTATCAGTGATCATTAGATTAATACTCTCACTTTGTACCATCTGGGTTCTCTATATGGCTTCAGAAATAGAGATAAACAGACATCTCCTGCTAGACGAACTAGGATTATGACCCATTGTCTGGACAAACTGTCATTTTATGAGGTTACTATTGCGTGTCATTCGTGTAATGGACTCGTTTTGTGGTCCACAGCACAATATCTGTGACTATAAAATACTTACTTGTGTTACAGTGCTAGAATAATAAAATAATTTATTGAAATAGTTGGACCATGTTCATTCCAATTTATCGGGTCCGAAATTTTTGTTTCGAATAATACATGGTTTCGAATTGCTCATTTCAATTTGACATGCCTAAGAAGATAAATCAGGACCTGCTATTTATTTCGGATGAAGTATTTGGATAGTAGGTTGTCAAACAATCGAGGTCCGACTGCGAAAATTCTCACAAAAATAAGATTTTTTACAAGATTCTACAGAAACCAAAACACAGAACCTATACACAATATACACTTCAAAAAAGTCCTAACACACGATTAATTTCCTTCAACAATTTCTTTTTATAAATCAGGTACTTATTAAAAGTGGACGGAAGAAGAAATTATACCACATCAATATATTGAATTTGGCAGTAGCAATATGGATATCGAGATTTTAGCAAATACATGTATCTGCATTAGTCAGGCTTTCGTTCTAATAATATAGAGATAATTAAATGGATGTCTATTTCGGAATATTCAGTTTAACTTTAGACTGTATTGTGAAAATTTATTTGAGATTAAACTGATGCGTTTCTCTTCTTTTGAGTATATCTCAAAACAGGTTTGTTATAATCCACAGGAGATTGTCACAGGTTATCTCCCTTTATCCCTTCTAGAGTTCTCTCTCGTCTATAGAATATGTATATAGAATAGATAAAGGGAGATAATTGTAGAAGGGATAGAACTCGTGACAATCTCCTATGGTGTAACCAAATCACTGAAAAATCGTGTTGTGGAGTAGTAAACATCAGTATAAAAATGTACATTTGAGCACCGCTGTACGATTTCCAACCTCTTCTTTAAGTGACGTCATTTCCAGGAAACGTCACATGTGATGTCACCATGTACTGACAGTATCAATATTTGTCCCATATGACAATATGAAAATGACGTAGCCATATGGAGTAAATATTGTGACCTGCTTGCGAAAAGTGGCATCCATGTTGGGTTTTCTTGAAATAACGTCGCTTACAGAAGAGGTTGTCAATCCCTTAGCAGCGCTCATTTATTAAATTATAAAAATTAAAATCTATTCATTGCTCAGCAAAGTAGGCAACCATGCAATTAACTTCATGTATAAATGTTTCACTTCTTGAACAATAAGTTACCTGGCTTTGACATACCATACTTAAACACAGGGCCGTATGGTCAATAATTGATTGTTCGACATGATTTAGATGGATAGGTACGTGGGTATACCAAGTTCCAACATCTACAATATTTACCTCCCTTGTTCTTAACTCTCGGCCATTTTGATAAATAAACTTAAGGAAATTTGCCTATCACAATGGCTGACAATTCAGAACAAGGTAGGTAAATATTGTAGATGTGAGAACTATGAATTATTTTTATTTATTACTTTTATCACGGATATATAAACCATGTGGTCAAACAATTTTGGACTATTAAACGCAGCCCCATAAATGGTTCCACTCAGACCCCATTTTCTTCGTAGGGGCCATTTTCAGGACTAGGTAGGGGATGTTCGAATGTGTCCAACATTGTGTAAGGAAAACTTAATGAACGGATAGAGAAACAATACACGTGCAATGAAAATAAGAAAAACGCATTTGAACAGACAATACATTTATTAAGTTGTTTTTAATAGACCATGTTAAAATCTACATGTATAGTAACCGTACATGTATGTCTGAGTATAAATACGAAAATATGCAGAGATCTTTAATTATAAGATTTTCAAATAAGCCATTCTGATTTATTGTAACATTATATTCTATCATGATGATGCTTATACATAAATTATGTTATGTTCTACTTATCCCACTTGAGCAAAACAAAAAATGACCAAAAAGTTACGCCCCCAATCCTGGATCCGCCCCTGATTACAACATAAATATAACAAGGAATATAATATATGAACACAGAAAAATGATACAAAACAATTTTCAATTACACAATCGCGTGATTGGGTTTTAGAGGAAAAATACAAGAAACACACTAGGAAAGAATTTATAAAAACAAAAAAGGAGAATATGTTATCATGACCGAAAAAAACAACAGTTTCGCCGATGAACACTTGATGAAATAAAAACACATTTGTTTAAGACAAAGGACCTTTGCCGGTCATATAGATTATTGTTTTATACAAATGATATGTATCGATATCTCGGTATGTATCGATATCTCGGCACTCTCAAAGCTCAAACCATAACTCCTCGATGTGGTGAAAGGTTATGCGACTTTGTACTAGTAACCGACTTAGTTCGTGGATGGTCTGTTTTTCTCTTTGGCATTGGTGATGGCGTTGCTGGTATAGAGAACGTTTCTGTAACATCATTGCGGCTTATCTAGATAAAAGAGAGAGAATAAGTTGCTGAACACAAGAATAAAATATACTTTACGCCATTAAAACGCAACTATTTCACTTAACCTTCATTTTGTTCCAAGTTTTAAACGCATTTAATTGTTACTATTGAGTAAATCATTTATCGAAAAGGAATCAAACAATGGCCCCAAGTATTCATATTTCATAACTGATTAAATTTAGAAAATTATATTTGATAATTAAAATATAATTATTTCTTTATATTTTCCAATTTTAGTTGCGTTTTTAATGGCGCGGAGTATTATATTAGAAAATCAAAAGTGACTCTAAGAGGATCGTTGCCATAACTCCCTTATCCATGACATCACTACAGTAACTACTAATATACCCATTGCGTCACCAAGATAACGCCCCAAATAGTTGTTCAAATTCAACAGCTTGATACATTTAAAGCTATTTATATCATATACACTTAAAAACAAAACTTATAAGTGTGCACTTTTTAATGTCGAATAACGTTCGTATTGATTAACATTTCTACACGTGTCGAAATATTGTATATGTGCTATTGGCTACATTAAGCGCTATTAGACTATTTCCAATCAAGATGGTCATCTTTAAGTATTTGTTTGTAGCCATTATATTGGTGGTTATTTCCGTTTTCAACTTATTTCAGGTGGCAAGAACCTTCAATCTGCGGCTACAAACAAATAATGTCAATATTCTTATGAAATTTTCAAAAAATAAAACACAACTGTCGTAAATGAGTTCCGGCCTGTATCATTCCGACGGCTCGGGCGCGTTCTTCTACAGTCATTCTCACCATGTTTTGTGTTTTTCAAAAAGGATTTTCATCAGCAATGACAAACATGTACACGAACACGTGCAAATATGTGTCCATGCCCCGCACGTGCAAAACGTGCTATAAACGTCAATACGCCTAAAACGATTAATTTCATAGCGAGCCGGCTAAAAAAAATCAATAATTCGCTGCATTACCTGTTCAAATATCGGTATTTGAAATTTTGTGTGAATACATGCATTATTAGAAAAATAACAATACAATATAAAGTGACCGATTAGGAATTTTGTTGAGTGTATGTCTCATACACATACGCGTCTCATAGCTTATATAATATGACTTCAAGAAGACAGTAGACTTCATATGTAATTCAATAATGGTAAAGTTTGAATGACAAATTTAATATTGGTATGTAACCCTTCAGAAATAGCTGAGACTTACGTACGTAAGAGGCTGTTGTTAATCAGTTCATCTACGGTCTGACCGGGGTGATAATTGGTATTTTAAGATGTTTTTTAATCAACGCAGTAGTGCCTTCTTTACAAATGTCAGTGTCTTATAATAATTATTACTTAACAACCTTTTAAAACAACGTATTAACAGCAGTCTCTTAGTTTTATGTATGTAAATATTGCTTATATGTATTGATGTGATATTGTATTTAAGATTTTAGAAAGTGTCAATTGTCTCTTATAATTCAAAGTTGAATGGTTATGTACATTTTATTGGTTTTGATATTTGTAAATGTTTTATGCATGTACATAAATGAGACTGAAATAAAGAATACGTTGTATTCAATGTCTTCTGGCGCCACTGCTTTTGAGACATGCCAGACGCATTAAATTAAATATAGTAAAAGACTAGCTATGTTGCAAGACAGTTTATGACACGCTCAGTCTTGTTATATATATATACTGCCATCCAAAAGTTTCTTCACACTTTAATATTTTGAATTTCGTTACTTTTTCTTACAGAATTTCAAATAAAACATGTATGACCATGAAGTACAATTATTCATCCCACTTCTGTGATGGATAGTTTAGAATTAACAATTTGCACATCTCACAAGCGGCATTAATCGGCCTGCCTCCGAAACCAATATGTGTGTAACTGATTGATCTGACACAGACAATAAGATAATTTGTTTCAGTACAAATGTATAAATACTTCTACAGAATTCATTTGCTGTGTTAAAAAGCAATTTCGATTTATTGCATGTGAAACAAATATGAAAATACATTAATTGCAATGATATATTGTAAAAAGTGTGAAAACACTTTTGGAGGGCAGTGTATATATATGCATAATATTGTTCGTAATACTTTATACCGATGGGTATAACACAAATACCAGTTCTATAGACTTTGATATTTTCGATGTGTATGCTTCGATTCTCCTGGCACTGTAGTCAGACAATTTATTCATGGGACACACATCGCAGTATGAATAATTGTTCAAAATCTCTCCCGCTCTCTATTTATATATCTTAAAATATCTGGTGTGATGATTTCTTATACTTTTTTTAATATCTGGAAGTATTCCTTTCTTTTTGTAAGCTTAACTATTAGAAAAATGTAGAATATCTTTGCATCCCTGTTCCAACTTAAAAAGTCAAAGTTGTCAAAGCCTGTAATTTCAACCCTAATTTCACAACTTTGATACAATGTAAATATGTAAAAAAACAAACATTGCCTTTAATTTCTCGGGATTGGATCTGATTAAAACAGTATGTTTGTTTCTAATAGTCGGTTACCTGTGATGATCTTCGTCGTCTGTTGCTTAACCGGAAATAGACTTTCAATCTATCTTTCGTGGACGCTGACATACACCAAGAGGCAAACAGCACTGGGTTAACGCATGTAGACAAATATCCGAACCAGGCGAATGTCATGAATGTGATGTCAAAATGTCCAGAAATGTAGTCTTGCTCATGCACGAAATAATGAACGAGTATGAGAATGTTTATTGGACACCAGCACATCGCAAACAGTGTAACCATGGTAATTAAATACTTCTGTGACCGTTTTTCTTTTTTCAAATCGATATCATCGTCATTATCCGGTGCTATGTCCCCGCTATATTTATGCCTCGGTGACGTAGTGTCAGACAGCTGTCCCTCCGAACCCCTCGCCCACGTGACCTTAGGAGCATTGTCGTCCTGTTTGGGGTCGAATTGATGTTCGTTTGCATTTCTGTTCTTAAAATGGACCTCAGTGGACGAGCTCACTTTAGATTTTAGTTCGGCGGATATCTTGACAAACAGAAAGGCAATTATTGTCAAAGGTAAGGCATAAAGAGCAACAAACATGGCTCGAAAGTACTCCTGGATTTGTTTTTCCATATTCACGAAACAAATTCCAGTACCAGTGAAATTATTTCCCAGTAAAGCACCTAGATCTATATACCTGACGTAAACAGCATGTGGTAGCACTACACAGATAGCCCCTACCCAAGTTGCTATTGCACAAAGTCCCGGAGGAATACGCGATTTGAAAGGATATACAATCAACCGGTATCTGTCTATAGCAATCATCAGGAAAGTGAGCATCGACGCATGGATTGGGAAAAATTGAATCATGGGCAAAAAGAAACACATAAAGCTACCGAATATCCAGTTTTGGACAAGCATGTTTGCAAGGGAGATTGGTAAGGCAAAAACACACTTTATGAGGTCGGAGAACGCCATGTTGCCGAGGAAAAAGAATATAGGATTGTGGTATAAACCACGCTTTCCCATCACCACAAGCATTGTAATATTGCCCACCATTCCCACTAAGCCAACCACGGAGTACAGAAATACGAAGATAGGGTAGACATATTTCAATGACTTCTTTATGTATGGTTGTGTAAAATCAAACGATGTATCATTCCTGCTGTCCAACCACCAAATTACTTGGTTCAGGTACCCAGTCTCTGGTTCATCTTGCGCCATTGTTGATGTTCGTGTTAGTTGTATATTAAGCAAATAATACCATGAACTTCACTATATATGGTAACATCAGTACATTCAGATCCTGAAAAAAACAAGATACAAATCTGATATATACCACATAAAATATAATAACCCAGCTTCACTGAATCATTCTTATTTTCATAACGAAATATTATCTCAGATCATAGTTTTTTTTTGTTATTTATGTCCTATGCGCAGGCAGTAAAGATTCATAAACATAATCAGGAGAAGAAGTTTGCCATGTCTAAGGTTCTGGTCGTTCAAAGCTAATTAGGTCATATGCCTTTTTGCACAATGTCTCAATTATAAATGTGTACCTTGTCCAACTTATTATTCTTGATTTGTAATAATAATTGCTGCATTTCTTTCATTTTAATATAATCGATTAAAAGTAAGAAAGAGGAGTATAGAATGAGCGAGAGAGGAGAGAAACGTATAGGCTATCTGCAAATTGTTGGAAATGTTTACTGTTCTTATTTTGTTCAGCATTTGAATAATCAATTTCATCCGCTAACTTTAGTTTACAAAGAGAGTACTTAAGATTAAGACTGCATATAGAGCTAACAGAATTGCAGATTTGTTTATATTTGAATGATCCTCTCAACTACACCTAGCAATTATTGGATGCAGGTCCGTTGACGCAGTGGTAGAAAACCCAACTAGGACAAGGAAAGTGGACGGTTCGATCCCTGGCCGCAACATTCCAAAGCCATTTAAAGGTATTCGTAACTCGCTTGCCAAGAGAGAGAATATGTTGCTACAGGGAACGCCACATACATAAGACTCCTCACATAGACCCCCGGGAACACACCAATCCATAAAACATAAGGCACTTGAGGAGGTTCAATGGTACATACGTAAGGGAACAGAGGCGCAAGGAATGGCAAGGTCGACCAAAAGGAATAACTAGTAGAATCGAAGAGGACAAACAGTGAAGACGACGTGGTTTTAAATTGGTAGTTTCAAGACTGTTGGCCCAGTGTATAGTTAATTACTGGAGCCATATTAAGCGTCCATGGCGTTGAAGCACAGTGTGGAAGCCGTGTATATGTCACAAGTAGACGTGTTCGCCAGGCGTATAACCAACACAAATATTACAGAAATAAATCACATTCTGTCTTAATCTTCTTACGCATCAAAGAACTATTCCTGTCCCTCACTATTGATGACATTTCTATAAACCCAATCGTCATTTAGTATGCTTAAGTTTTGTATATAAATTTGATTAATACTAATAGATTTAATTTTTCAGAGAAGGAAGCTATTTAAATCAAACTGGATTATATAATTAGCTTATTAGCAAGGCCTCAACATGACCTTATATATTTTTTATACTCTATGTTCGGCAAGGGAAATGATGTTGGCATTGTCCCAATATTCTCTTTATTGCATGAAATGCCAATACAATACCACTAGTATTTTACGTCAGTTTCATTTTCAGTACAAATCTACAATTTACAGAATAAGAGACCCTCTTCTTGTCATAAACAGAAAAAGCTGTCAATCGGGTTATTGTGTACTGTCAATCTCGGCGAATGGACTGACCAGTGTCACGTTAAATGTACAGAATGTCAAAAAATGATGTAAGCGGTATACACCAATATTTATGGATTAGTTTTGTTTCGCTATAATAACCTGAATATCACCTAGCATTCTCTTGGACATTTATAGTCACGGTCAAACTATTGAAATATACCATTACCCTAGGATGCGCCCCTCCTAAGGCTGACCCCGACGCTATGTGATATTGATATTATACAGTAAAACCTCAATAATAAAACCATCATTGGGACCCTTGAAAACTGATTGTCTTATGTTGGTGGCCTTAATATTGATGTTGAAGAGCAAAACAGTGAAATGGACTTGAAAATTATGTACTTAAATTTGAGGTGGTCTTTAAGTGAGGTTTTACTGTATATTGTATTCAGAATTGTTGACTGTCCACTGAATGGACCGTATAAAGGTAATTTTTAAATTATGACTAAAATATGTCGTGATTTGTGAATAATAAAGCAAAGTGATGCCATTGCATTTTCTGGGAGATATATTTGTGAATAATAGTACAACCGAGGCATATTATGCAAATGATACGTAGCTATGTATTAAAGCAATCATGTTCACATCTAATAAAACTAACTATGTTTATGCATATCTAGTTACCGGCGATAGCGTCATGACAAAAGAAAGATGAGGAAGAAATTCCTTGAAGAAAATTGGTCGGTGCAATCTGAAACAAGCAAATTAGTTGCAGTCTGAGGGTTAAGATGTGTTGTGCAACATAAAAGATTGCCGAGATGTTATGTGTGCTGGTGAAACGATTACGTTACACTATAGAAACACCGATACATGTAAGGGGAGATGACTTCGTAGGAGATTGGATAAAAATACCTCCGTTGTGAGATTAGTTGTAGACAGTATAGTGTGTTTCAATATAGTTCATCAGTACTTATTGAATCAGTCGTGAAATCACACATTCATTTAAATAAACCTATTACAAATGGATTTATCTGATTAAAACAATAAAATGTTCGTGACTTGTAAACAAAACATAGAATCTTCGTAATTTCAACGCCGGGCAATTTCCCGAGGAGATGACTAACAAAACTACTCACTAGATAAAAATATGCTATAGATCTACTTACATACGCAGTTGTTAAGGCAAACATTATTATGCTAATCTGGTTTTCATACAACATAGTCATGTTTACAATAATGAAAATAACGCCTCTATCGTAATCAAAATGTCTTCTTTGCAAACATAACACCATTGCAATAATAATGAACATTCATTACGTTGCTTCGAAAGACAAAATACAATAAACACGTTAATGTTTTTATGTTTTACACATTATACATGCATAGGCCTAACCGAATGGTATGTTACCGTACCTAAATACACTGGACACTATTTTTCTTAATATGCAATATTTTCTTAGATATTTTGTACGTGTATGTAAAACAACATTATATTTGATATTTTAACAAGAACTTAGTAATGTATAGTTCAGATATTGTACTGGAAGGGGATTTCGGTGATGAAAAATGGATGTTTGTAAATTTACCGAAATTCAGTGGATTTCGGTAAGGTAACGTACACCTTATTGTACAATTAACCAATCCGCGTGAAGGTTACAAACGTGGTTCGGTTAAAGAGAAGTTGGTTTAGAGTTTGACGTTAGGTTTGATTGGTTTACACAACACTGATATGCAAATAGCAAAGCCATGTTAGTACGGCTGTGCCGAAAACAAACTCGAAAAATAACAGAATACTCTTAAACTGTTTGTGACGGCAGAATTCTCTTTACTTTGTGAGGGGAGATCACTGTGTCGGATATCTTGCATTTTAATTAATGTGAATAACAAAATGTAGCGTTATGATAGTCAAGTACTCCCGAAACTACGCATAATTTAGATCAGCATTACCGCAGACTGGGTCGCAAGTGTTGTAGTCTTACCATTTATTATGTACGTAGGGGTTTACAAATTCTCACTGAAATGTACTGGCAAATTTAGCATCATACTCATTGACGAGCGTCAATTCTGTTTAAATTGTTTCATCCGTTTAAAATTGCCTCCGGATATTAATTTTGGATCATCCCTTTCAATCATTTTTTAATGGAACATTTCGTAGCAATGAGAACAATTTGTACCGTCTGATAAGTCTGATGACTTGGGGAGTTTCCAGAGTAATCTTAGATATCAGTGTAGTCCAATAGAATGATTCCAAAGAGACAAACCAAAGAAACAAATAGAATAAAAATTCTTATAAATGAGGAAGAAAAACAGAGTTATATCGTATTCGAAAAAAAACTCTCCAGATGCATAGAATGGTAATTGGATGTTTTTGTTGCATTTCCGGAGAAATTTGATTTCATATTATAACCCTTATTGCGCATACTCTATTGTATGTTACTAGTGCAATGGTAACTACTTGAACATACTTTGAGACTTCACACCTTGACACTATTTAACGACCAAGGTATTTTATACAGTGAACATTGCATGATTTAAGCTCCCGTACAAGCGCTTTGATTCATCTGTCGTGTAGTGTGATTTGGTTGAGGACTTGTGATAGATTTATCCTGCTCTAGAGCTCGCCTGGCTAGCACAGTTGTAGAGCACTAGACTGTCACCCGGCAGATCCGGATTCGATTTCCGGGTTGAGCAAGGTCTACCATTCTATGACATTGGCTACGGTCATGTCCTCCACATGTTGAAAAGTTGTCAGTTGCTTACGGAAGAGCAAGTTAGTACTGGTTGACAACTAATTCCAGGAAAACAGGTTAGATCAACTGGTCGCCGTAAATGACTTAAACATTGTTGTAAAAAGGCGTAAACGCAGATGAAATCAAACGAACAAATCCTTATATATAAAATTGGATTCGTTTTAATTTTTTCTCATAAGGACTGATTCCTTTATAAAAAAATATTTAAAAAAACTATTTCGCTTAATTCAAAAGACAGCATTTATATGAGTAACATATTTGCATTCGCGTCACGTGTTTCAAAGGGTTATGTAAGTGGATTACTTGCATCTTTGAACTAAATACGATCAAGAGTCACTCAGCTAATGCAAAGTCACGTTTCTCGTTACATGTATCAATTCACTATGGACATTACATAAACTGTTCACGTTTGTTAACATCTGTCGTATAGAGTATACTGACGGACTTATTGTAGATACTGTTTGTATGAATTACTATGACAGGGTTACAGAAGTATTGTGCAAATAGCAATAATTTGGTATAAATACAAGATATAATGACTTTCTAGAGGATAAATCGAACATCTGTATCAATCATTACTGTGCTGATGCATCGTTTGTACACCATTTACATGTATTCTTAATTAGTTATTAGGTTACCTGTATAAATACCCTCACAAGTTAGTCCGTCTATTTCATACTGAACAATAGTACTTTTTGAGCATTAGTATTTGCTTCATTATTCTCACAGCCAGAATTTGTGCTGACTTCACATAAATAAGCTCTATGTTTCAATAAGCATTATTCCAGTAAAGTTGTATATCTACAGAGGAATCATTACTTCCATGTAAGATGAAAATGATCTATAGTCCTCTCATAATATGTGATATTGTATTCATACGGATGGAAATGTATTCCGTCAGAATCAGAAAGGGATATTTTTTTCCTACAAAATACATGTCTCACATTATGAAACATGATATCACTATGTTTTCATTCGCCTAAGACACACACGGTGGTTGAGGTTGTTGCTCAGTAGAGGTTAAATTCTTACCACACATGAAAGTAGATGATTGCTCAAGAGAGGAACCTTTCTGGAGAGGTTGTACGGAATGTATTGTTTACTAAGGAAGCTCTTAAGTCTTTAGTATTCTATGACTGCGAGTATCCATTCCATACAAGTTTTCCCAGTTACCTATTTAGAGGGTTTTACTATCATATTTCTTAATCTTGTATCAGGTGTTGGAGACTGTTTGCCGTATGTCTTGATTAAAAGCTATTTAGCAAAAAACGTATTGAAATGAAATGTTACATCAAAATGATGATCTTTGTTCAGATTTAATCTCCAAAGATTCTAATGAAACTTCAATGGAAGTATTTATATGTCACATTTCTACGCTTCAACAGTGTTCAGACTTAATCTCCAAAGATTCTAATGAAACTTCAATGGAAGTATTTATATGTCACATTTCTACGCTTCAACAGTGGAATAAAATTGAAATATAAATGGGCCTAAAACCTTTCCTGATCATTATATTTTTTCCTAGCGCTAAGTGTTAAATGTCTCCTGTTGTTACGAAGGGAGTTATGTAACAACACCTTCCATAATTATGTTTATGGTAAAATAGTCATACTAATCATTTTAACTTGATTGACAGAAGATACTGTTAAAATTACAAATAAGCAGAAGGATGCCAATCATGTTTTAGTTAACATAAAACGCAAAAACAAACATCTGCGCAGTGTCTGAGAATGAACAAAAACACAGGGAGACTTTATGACAAACTTATAAGTAATTTAAGAAAGATAATGGGACGGGGTTTTAAAATGATACGATTTTTAGCAAAAGAGAGAGAATAAGGGGAAGGCCAGTATGTGACATATTTGACCATGCCTCTCCACACAGACCTCCGGGAAAACAACAGTCCATAAACATGAGGCATTTAAAAAGGCGCAAGGGTAAATAAGTAAGGGAACAGGGGCGCAAGGAATGGCCTGGCCGACCATAAGGGATAACTAAGGAGAATCAAACCGGACAAACAGGTGGAATTGTCGCATATTAAAAGTGACGGCATACCACCAATAACTGGTATTTACAATGAAAACAAACAACACTCATCGTAACAGAAACATTGTTATATTTGAATAAATTATGCTATTGGTAACGTTCGTCATGCAGGAAGAGTAATTTCGTTTCTGGAGAGATAAATATCGAAATTAAAGAATTATTTTCAATGCAATAATTTGAAAAATGTAGATAGATAATGTGGACAATTGCAGAATGCGACGATGGCTTTTTATGACGAACATATGGCATTATTCTGGATGACGACCTGAAACGCGATTAAAGATCAGTTTATACTTCAAATCACGATATTTGTGTTCATATATGTACTACATACATGGATATGTATCATACTATTATCAAACATTATCATAAAAGTGACGCAATGTGGAACAGGGAGGGCCAGTTTAACAAAATCAGAACTTTCATTAACAGAACTAAGCTAAAGAGAGGAGGCACCAACACACATACGCACGCACGCACACACGCGCACAGAGGCATGAATGCTAAAGCAACAACAAACGGATAAAGAACACATACAGTGAGTGGCCATTACAATACCGACATAAAGTAACAGTAACCGCTGAAATCGTAACAGTTTAGTTTCATTAATAAGTTAAACTCTATAACAAACAAAACATGCAATTGAAGACATTTATATTATGTATATTATTGGATCGTGTATATACGTGCGCCGAGTTCATCTGTACGTTTAATGTGTTACATAAAGTATGTCAGTTGCATACGGCGGTCAGTTGACGTATCCAGTGTTGCTAGGTTACCAACAAGTACTTATTTGTACTGTCGTATGTAACTGACACCTTCCGTACATGAATCAGCGGCGAATGAAACTTACGGACGATTTCCAG
The DNA here is from genome assembly GCA_032209605.1 of Mactromeris polynyma. Lineage (NCBI taxonomy): Eukaryota > Metazoa > Mollusca > Bivalvia > Venerida > Mactridae > Mactromeris > Mactromeris polynyma. The sequence goes on along the minus strand of JASFXZ010000031.1, from coordinate 6,168,444 downwards.
ACAAATTGTCAGCAACATGAACATGTTATCGTAACATGACCTCCAGACTGGTAGACGAGTTCTCCATCGACTGAGCTCACCAGACACCGCGTATAGTGTCTCTCCTCTCTACTTTAACCTTATCTAAAATCCGGTATGTCGTAGTAAAAGAGATTTTTATCTTGCTTAAAAAATATTATCAAGACCTGTGTCCTTATTCATAAAGCTCCTAAGATTTTAAATAAGGATAATTCTTATCTTTATAAAATCGCCTTAAAATAACACTTTTTTTATATTTGAGGAAAATTCTATGAAATCTAAGGAAAGTTTATAAAACTAAGGAAAATTCATAAAACTAAGGAAAATTTTCTCCTTTGGAGCTTTAGAAATACGGGCCCAGCTCTATAACGATGCAGATGGTTGTAAACGGCTTAGAGTAACATTCATTCAAACAAAACTCTTGAATTGTGTTGGCATTGATACATTTAAACTAAGAAACCTTGATATACGCCCTTAATTGTGCTGTCGAACGCTATATTGTTTGGATAGGCATTAATAATGCGGTCTGTGTAATGAAGTAAAAAATACAAAACTTATCTCCTACTGTTTGTCATGCAAAAATAATGTTTTTGCATCTTAATACTGTTTAACATTGTGTAGAAGTTATTAGTATTTCCTTTCACAATATTTCATCAGTAAATATAAATTATGGCGTGGATAAGAGCAGGTTTGACTATGACTTGATTTATATCAGAATTCAGATAAGAGTTCGTATTTGCCGACAATACATAAACCCCGCCTGGGCAACCACTACATGCCCGCAAGTTTGCTTTTGGGAAAAAACACAATTTCTGAGACATACAGTACAAGCACATTGGAATCGATCGCAGACTCCGAGGGGAATCGCGAGTGGAAGAAGCTTAAAAGGCACGAATCAATGTAGGAACCAATCTGTTTGTTTCATCGGGTTTAACGCCGTTTCTCAACAATATTTCAGTTATATACGGCGGCCGGTTCACCTAACCAGTTTTTCCTGGACTGAATTCTTCTTACCAGTATTAACTTACCCTTCCACAAGGAGCCGGCAACTTTTCCACATGTGGAGGAAAATCGACAATTTTGTCAAATTTTCACCTGCCGCGACCGGGAATCGAACCCAGATCGCCGGGTTACAAGTCCAGCGCACTAACCACTGGACCACGGCCGCGGCGGGGAACCAATCTGATTATCTCTTTTATATTACCCTTTGTCCCACTTTGAATAATTCCACTAACGTCAGTGAGTGATTATAAAAACTTGCTCATAGCTCGCGAAAATGTAATATAATACACAACCAAATACTACGGAATTAAATTGTCAAATAAATCGTAGTATATTATATTATAGCAGTCGTAAGCAAGTTTGTTTTATGAAAAAGAAATTTTGCAATTATTTTCGTTATTTCGTTTATCTACACATCCTGATAAAGGAATAGAAAACATCTAGAAATAACAGCGTTTCTTGGCACTGGTGCCCCCGAGGAACGTTCTCAAACTAGCGTAGGCTTGACTAAGCACGAGGTACAAATAACAAGAAACAACAACAACAATGGTAAAAGGGACGGACGGGTACGAACGTAAAGTCCCGATTAAGGACCAAACTACTCGAGTACGGGAATGAATGGCAGCTCAATTGCGATTATTCTATTGGAATTATGAAATATTAACTATATTGATGTAGTTCTTAGTTCTCAACTAAAATTGTGAACTGCGGACTTACATTCGTAAAGTTTTATCAGACTAAATATATCAAAAGCTAAATGGTCGGATATTTTATACCGAGGAATGATAGTGATACCTGTAAGCTAGATATATTTTAAGACACGTGGTGTGAATATATCTAATTGCAAGCTGTCATGCCTATTATCGTGATTAATGTTAGTCGTAATCTTAATAAATGAAATCTAATACTTCATTGGTGCTGCTATTCGATTAATTTGTGCTAATATCCATATTAACACTATATACGATATAGTGTCTTGCTGGTAGTTTTCTTTCTAGTAATTAATGACAAAAGTTATATTCAATAATTGAGTTACCATCGGAACACGATATTAATTCGCGACGTGGTTCGTATTGAGGTTATAAGCTATGTTATTTGTGATTTACATATTTAAGACAGTGGGAACAAGTCTTTCACAGAGAGCAATGTCATTTGAGTTAAAATGTTGATCTTCTCTGATTTTACACAATAATATTCACCAAAGTCATTTGTCTTTTCTTCGCTGATAAAAATTGAAGGTTATTTGAAAATGATTATCATGGGAATAAGTTAAGACTATTAATGACTTTTTTTCTGTTGGCTAAATCAGAAATAATAAGAAATATGTTAACCTTTAAGACTTCCATCCTATACTTCAGAGTATAAGAACATATGTTTAATATGGCCAAACATTGAGTGAACGTAATTTTTCTCGCTGAATGTCAGATAACAATCTCGGAGTGCGCTGAAGATATATATAACATCTTCAAACTAATAAATCTTGGGGGATTTTATTACTTTAAGAAAAGTAATTACCATAAAACTTCGTAAAACTCGTTGAAATCTCTTAGGTGTCCCTTATTTTAAGAAGATAAAATTCATTCTGTTTTATCATGGATTCTACTAAGTAAATCATATCAAAAACTCAATTATTCAAAGGGATTTGTCGTCTTGCTGAGAACTGATACTTTTCAAGGCAAACTGTTATGAGAAGGTTGAATCATGTTTAGTTTATCAAATGTATTTATGTGATTTGATGTGTTTTGTAACTCTGATTAATTTACGTCATTTCGTACCTCTATCAATTTGTCTTACTTAAACACCGCTAAATTACTTATAATGATCTTCAATTAAGGTTTGATCATAACAGAGAAAATTGGATTGATAATTTGTTAAACTGATTGAAACGTTTTAGCTGCAAGTCTCCACTTGGTATGATTCAAAATTCACACTATGATTCTTCTACATAACACGCAACGCCTACGCTGCTTCTGAATGTCATTTTGAATAATAGCTCCAAGCACGAATGTTTGTATCAATGCGTAATATAAGTCGACTTTATATAATTATATAAACATGCAGTTACACTGTTTAATAAACTGTTCTGACGCGATGAAGCAGCAAGTTATATCATTTGAGGAACTAAACCAGTATAAACAAGAAATATCTTGAATTTGAAGGTTATGATTGGTTGTACAACATAACAAAAATACCGAGATGTTACGATTGCTGGTCACTCAAGATCCAAAATGGATTTCGGTAAATTTACCACATCAGTCGATTTTGTCTTTGAGTGACATCCACGCAGTCTTCCTTGAAATCAGTTGAAGAAACAGCCATTTATCTTTGTATGTTTGTAACCAAGTTACAATAACTATAATATTGCTAAAAATTTAATGCATGGACGTAACAACTTCAGACGCAGGTGTGTTTTGACGAAAATATATTGTAATTCCAAGACATATTGAAATGAAAAGTTAATTCTCAGTAATAAAACGAGAAATTTCTGAATATTGAGTAAGTTCTCTAGGCAAATATATTACGAAACTCCATGACCCATTTTAATACATTACGCGAGATATTGTACTATGTAAAGCCAATATTAACCATCCTGGTTCTTTTACGTGCCCGATGTAAAGCATCGTACACGGGATCTTGGTTTTTGTCTTTATCCGAAAGATGGTTAGTGCTATTAATGGTGGAGAGGGGGATCGAACCTGCGACCCCTGGACTAGTCCAGCGCGTTACCACTGAACCACGGATCCGCTACAAACTTCGTATCCATGGATATCCATTTTATTACAGTCGTGCTCACCAGGACCAACAACCAAAAGATATGATTAACAACAATAACAATTGCAATAAGTACTTTAAAGGAGTACGCATTAATAAGTTAACATTTACATTTAATTAAACGTGACTGTTTATTATTGTGTACAAATTTAGCTACCTTCTTGTAGCGTTTTCGTGTCTCGTAGAATATTTACTTTTTCCAATTTGTTGTAGTTTCCAATGTCGCTTTATCAGAATGAATCGTACAAGCCAATAGAAGTAGTCAAAGTTCGAATTAAATGTGAAATACGTATACAACCGTTTATAGGCGGTTTTATTGATTGTTTTGTAATATGTCGTTTCTCTAACGTTATTTAATGAGACGGACGTATCCTTAACCTAGATCACAACGTTGGTTCGTCATTACCCTTGGACTAGTGATCCGTCTACTGGAATCACATGCACAATTAAATGGAATATAACATTTGAAACATCATGAATGTGCTGTAAGCTCATGTACGTATTGACACTTTGTTTCATGGGGGCTAGCGGGGTCACACAGGGGATTTAAGACAAACTCCAAAAATGGTCAAGGTTTTCTTAATGTCACTTTTAGTGCTATGTTTTTGTTTATTATACCCGGGTTGGAGGTATTCTAGGCTTTAAAAATAACGACATTGAAAACATTAATTCTTACCAAGTCTTAGTACCCCGGTGATGTATCGACCCCCCCCCCCTTGTATGGCAATTTTGTTCCCCCTTTAGGTGAGACAAAACACAGATGCTATATCAATGTCACTTGAAGCATATTTGATTTACAGTAGGGCTTGAGACTTTCATAGTTTTATACCTACACAATTTGTGTTCACATTACCAGTATATTCCCCCATGGGCATCTACTAACACCATGCCTGGTGTTCTGGCAAACGCTATGCCTATTGTATACTTGCGTGCCATCTTGTCCAAGTGAGATCAGTTGTTTATATGGACAGAAAGTTAGTAAGTCGAGTGTGTTTGTTTAAATCCCTACTTTCGTTTCGATGACTAAAATCAGCTACTTTTGGATTCGAACCATGTCAATATCGAACTAGGGTATTTTTGTAAAATGAAATGTAATGTTGGTGATCTGAATCTACCATAGTGCCATATGAGAAGAGGAAAACAAATGTAAAACCGCTTTGAGAAAAAAATTACATTGCGATACATTCTTGAAATGTCATCCGGTGATAAAATGACAGAAAATGATTTTCTAGGATAGATTACTGCGATCTCTAAGTACAAATGTACTGGTTAGTTCCTGGGGTTAATAATTAAAGTATCAATCATTCGTTTATTAACGACGGTACAAATAGAAGAATCTAATTAGTTTGGGAATATTTAGTATGATATACCATCGGTAGAAGTAATGATTTTATTGCAGACAACCAACTGTATTAATTTCCTTGTGGCAGACAAGCACACAACCCAACATATCATGTCCTTGGTGTAATTCTGTCACCATGAAAAAGATTTCACATTATACTATAACACAAAGAAAAAGTCTAGACTATTCCTGAATGAGAACCTCTCACTGTTTCTTGTCTTCTTGTTCATCAATACGTCTCTGTCTTTTATATTGTCTGGGTTATTAATTCATTAGTTTGACCAGTTGTTTACATAAAGCAATATATCCCGATGTGCAGTACGTATTGTGTTTGTCTAGCCTCAAGTGTAGTTGTTTACATAAAGCAATATATCCCAATGTGTGGTACGTATTGTGTTTGTCTAGCCTCAAGTGTAGTTGTTTACATAAAGCAATATATCCCAATGTGCGGTACGTATTGTGTTTGTCTAGCCTCAAGTGTAGTTGTTTACATAAAGCAATATATCCCGATGTGCGGTACATATTGTGTTTGTCTAGCCTTAAGTGTAGTTGTATACATAAAGCAATATATCCCGATGTGCGGTGCGTATTGTTTTTGTCTAGCCTCAATTGTGAATGTATACATAAATATAAACCAAAGGATATTAAAGAGTGAATGTTTTGTGTATACATCAATTCATATCATCTCCATTGTCATGAAAGCATTATGCTTCCTTTAATTACTTTCGGCATTTTCTTCCTGAAATACCAGTACTAATGTGTCTAATGACATTTGGCAGGATGGCCATACACGACATGTCATCCAGTACACCACTGACCCCCTCGGCGTAAATGTATAACATTGATTTTTACCTACATTTTTGACCAACCAAATCTTGTACTCGATGAGGGCTTTTTAAAATCTGACCAATCATACTTTCACCCAAGAGGCACCAAACGGGATTTTCGTTCACCCTAGCGGCATCAAAATGGGGTTTTCGTAAGATGTGCGTTCGGTAGCAGTTCGAATTTTGCCGGAAGATGTTAAGCATGTATAAAATTACCCTGATAAGCCAGGTCCACGATTATAGTATTTATAGATTATAATTTATAAAGGATTTATTTTTCAACATGCTGCAAAAAGCATTTCAGTCAACATACCAGAAGACATCTTTCTATCGCCGTTTATCTTTTTTTTAAGATATTACTTGTTTCATTTAAGACGTCCTTACATACCAGTCTAGTCGTTTGAAATTATGCTTACCCATACGCAAATATCACAGCTATCTACCTTATATGACTACATGTACATACACATAGATATATAATGTGTCATATGGCAATATGTATTTGTCAATCACACACATATCTACGCTTTCCTAACAATACACAATAGTTGAGAACATCACAGATCATCACAGATGACAAGAACAAATCATTGTTCTTTTATACTCAAGTTAAATTGCATTCATCCAATAAGTCACGGCGAACTCTGGATCGCACACAATACAATTCCTGCTACTGAGAAGGTTGCCATGGATATGTTCTGAGCCGCCAAATCCTTCCGTATAATAATATTTTGCAACAACAATAATATTTTATAAAGGCCAAAAAGACTAAAACTACAACCAAATACGCAGACGTATTTATGCATTTATACGATACATTTAGTTTTCTTGAACATAGAGAAATTATCTAAAGGGCCGTGCAATGCATTCTATATATTTCTTAACTTTCATGCACACATTGTCAATATATGATCAAACACATTGAATATTATGCGACGGTATAATTTTTATCATCTCAGGGTAGGCTTTGCTATTTGCATATCAGTGTTGTGTAAACCAATCAAATCTGACGTTAAACACCAAGGCAATTTCTCTTCAACCGAACAACGTGTGTAACCTTGACGCGGATTGGTTAAGCTTTCGATAAAGGATACGTTACCTTACCGATATCCACTGAATTTCGGTGAATTTACCGAAATCCATTTTGGATCTTGAGTGACCAGCGTTCGTTACATCTCTGTATTTGTATATGTTGCACAACAAATATTAACCTTCAAATTGCGCCGATCATCAATTTTCAAGATATCTTATGTTTTTTCATGTTTTATTTAGCTTTTGGAGTGGCAGTACACATTTATATGTCAGCTCCTGTTCGACGTCTTTATTCGTATTATACAATAATGCCAGGTAGTTTGACTTGTGATATTGAGAGCGTGATTTTGATTTGAAAATCTAGTCATGCTGACATATTTGCATCAATTGCTGAACGTTGTAAGTCTCTATCATTTTACATAAGCACCGAAAAGCCTTTCCGTGAACAGTGAAACCCTCTCTTAAAGACCTCTTAAATACTAAGACCATATCTAAAATAAGAACACAATTTTCAAGTCCATTTTCACTGTTTTGCTATTTATTCAACCTCAATATTAAGACCACATCTAAAATAAGAACACCATTTTCAAGTCCATTTTCACTGTTTTGCTATTTATTCAATCTCAATATTAAGACTACCTAGTTATGAAGACCACTCTACTAGGCTTCAAACAGTGGTCGTATTAGTGAGGTTTTACTGTATTTGCAGCAAACTCACAGAGAGTCTTGTAATAGATAAATACTGCGGCAAATTTAGAAGTCTATAAGCAGTAACTCTTTTTAAAATCTGAAATATCTGCCGTATTAGAATACCAGACATAGCATGATTAACTTACTCAGTACCGCCCTTGTCGCAAGAATGATTAGAAACACGACCATTTAATTATTTCCTGAATCTCCTATGTCTATGATCTGATCAAAACGGATATCACTACGGCGAATGTTTTGTAAGGTAAGTATTACTGGCGGTAACAGCAGTAACTCTGGTACCTGTCGTGCCTAACAACGCCAGCAGTTATATTATATGCTTCCACTGTCAGCATTTAGAACAGTAATATATAATACTAAAGTGTACTGTTAGATTCAATAAGTTGATAAATTCTCAAAACATTATTTACATTATCAAACAAGACGGTTATGACTGTATAGCACAACAATACCGACCGGGTGTTGGCTGTAGCGTAGTTACTGTCGTATTTCTGCCAGTGCTGTCAACAGTAAGACAGTGATACTGTTACTGCTGTTTTTACTATCACTGCTACAACTGCCATGGCCAAACCAATTACTGAATACGCCTTGATTGGTTTGTATAATGTAATGCCTTTCGTAAAAGAATATCCCTGACAAAAATAAATCAGTTTGACATTGAATTGAAACAGAATGTAGAATGAGATAATCAAAGTACAAAAATTGATCGACTTTGATATCTTATTACTGAAACATTACTAGTAATGTTGCGACTTAATGCTTCAACAAAATTGTAAGATTACTCCATGCCTGGAAAACAATTATATCTAAACCGCAATATGAGTAACTTGACTTCTGCAGCAACTCCTTTATTTCCTTGACATTTACGATATCGCACGTTTGGGGTATAATTTATTCCTGCCCATAAGAACTTAAATTCCATATCGCGAACTTGATAGCCCGTGGTAGCACCACAACGTATTTTGACATCTGAGTTTATGATTATCATTAAATCCTGGCTTGGAATCTAGGTATTCCGGACCATGGGAAAGTCATTCCCTTGACTTTGACCCACAGAAAAACAGTAGGATTCAGGTAAGGCCTCGAGTTTTATTCAAACTTGTGTTACAGTCGGACCTCCTTCATTCGACAACCTTTTATCCGAATACTTGGTATTATTCGAAATAAAATTTCGGACCGGATAAATTCGAATGAACGAGATCCGATTGTATTCATGTGTATGAGTTATCGAGGTAAGTTTTATGGTATATTGGTATTTGTAAGGAACTAAATGGTCATCTTAAAACATAGTTTAATTTCTCTCTCCTGTGTAAACATGAGATCGATGGTTTGAGTTGAAATTGAATTCAATTACGGATTTCGAATATCACTGGTTCAATCTAACAAAAACTGTTTTTGTGGAGAGTTTCGGTGAAAATGTAGATTTTCATTGTTACTAGCAGTCCGCTGCCTTATGTTGTTGGTAACCCAAGATGTCAAGACGTGCTTCTTTACATATTAATAGTTTAACATACAAGGAAAATACATTTCATAAAGTTAAATCCTAAAAAATGGACATTACTAAAGTCTACACTAATCATGTGTTCCTCCATATTTGTCGAACAAAGAAGCAATATCCTTAAAAAAAATGTAAACGGCGTAGATAGAATGATGTCTTCCGGTATGTTAAATGACATGCTAAGCCAAAAAAACTACCAGTTTTATTAAGAAGCGTTTTTTTTAAATAGTTTTGGCCATGCATAATATGATAAAACAAAATTTTTCTTCGGTAAATACATTATAAATGTTCATATTAAAGTTGTTTTAATAGCCAATGTAGCAACAACACCGGATACAGCCCATTCAAATAGTCGACGTTCAGAAACGCCACAGAAATCTTTAACGGTCGAAGGCAGTGAATATGCTAGTTATTCAACAGACGTATATAATTGATTACCTGATTAATACCCTCTCTAGTTTTCTAATTGCCCAATATTAACCATTAAAGCATAATAAAATATAAAAATATACCGTTATCCCAAATTATAAAATACAATATACAAATAATGCGTTGTATTCAGCAAGAGTGAAATCCCTAATTAACCGTCATGACAATTCACACAACAACATAAACCCAATGCGTACTAATGAAAATCCTTAAATGCATTTTACATTCAGACATTAACATAATTACGCGTGAAAATATGTATTTCAAAATGAATTATTGGAAGAGACTTGGCATTCGTGTATTTAATTTGTATACATTTATGGAATTCATTTATATCAGATGTTAAAATCGCCCTACTCTACTGAGATTTTTTCAATCGTCTGACTAAAACGTACATGTAAACGAAATCAATAACGGTAATACAGTTACTGTTATAACAAGTTGCAATACCTAAGGGTCAATTATAAATCCCCAAATTCAAAAATGGTAAATAAATCGTACAAAAACATTTATTTAACTTTGGTCTAGTTATAGCATGCTAACTTTAAAGGCACATCACGTGATGTCAAATTGTCGTGCAAATATTTAATAAATACTAAAATGTAACTTAAAATGTGCAAAACAGATTACCTCGTATTTTCCAATTGCTTTCAGTTTCCAAGCATTATGTTACAGAGTAAATGCCACGTGACAAACACAGTAGAACAGACAATGCAACCAAACCCTCTGTTCAATAACTGAATACTAAACTGAAGCAACGTTCTCATTTATTAGATATCTGCGACACTATTGTCACCAAACAGTTATCGGATAGTCTGAACTGAATGCTTTATCAGCTCGTCGCTTGTTTGTTGCTTGGTATCATGTTCACGTAAAAACTGATATTGCAAAACATACCGGTCATTGCAAGGCTCAAATAACAGATAGTTAACGTTGAATTACCTCCTATGTAATGATACCCGGTAAGTAATTATGTATCATAATACAGTACATAAATTGATCATTACGTTGCTTTTGGTATTTTGCGCTGTTTCATAACAGTTACTTGTCCTTAAAAGTGTTGTTGTGGTACCAACCAGCTGACAAGTGGTACCAACCAGAACATGTTTCCTTACCTGGAAAGTGTTGGTGTGGTACCAACCGGAACGAACATGTTTCCTTACCTGGAAAGTGTTGTTGCGGTACCAACCAGCTGACAAGTGGTACTAATCGGAACGAACATGTTTCCTTACCTGGAAAGTGTTGTTGTGGTACCAACCAGCTGACAATTGGTACCAACCAGAACGAACATGTTTCCTTACCTGGAAAGTGTTGGTGTGGTACCAACCGGAACGAACATGTTTCCTTACCTGGAAAGTGTTGGTGTGGTACCAACCAGAACGAACATGTTTCCTTACCTGGAAAGTGTTGGTGTGGTACCAACCAGAACGAACATGTTTCCTTACCTGGAAAGTGTTGGTGTGGTACCAACCGGAACGAACATGTTTCCTTACCTGGAAAGTGTTGTTGCGGTACCAACCAGCTGACAAGTGGTACCAACCAGAACGAAGATGTTTCCTTACCTGGAAAGTGTTGTTGTGGTACCAACCAGCTGACAATTGGTACCAACCAGAACGAAGATGTTTCCTTACCTGGAAAGTGTTGTTGTGGTACCAACCAGCTGACAATTGGTACCAACCAGAACGAACATGTTTCCTAACCTGGAAAGTGTTGTTGTGGTACCAACCAGCTGACAAGTGGTACTAATCGGAACGAACATGTTTCCTTACCTGGAAAGTGTTGTTGTGGTACCAACCAGCTGACAAGTGGTACCAACCGGAACGAACATGTTTCCTTACCTGGAAAGTGTTGGTGTGGTACCAACCAGCTGACAAGTGGTACTAATCGGAACGAACATGTTTCCTTACCTGGAAAGTGTTGTTGTGGTACCAACCAGCTGACAAGTGGTACCAACCAGAACGAACATGTTTCCTTACCTGGAAAGTGTTGTTGTGGTACCAACCAGCTGACAAGTGGTACCAACCAGAACGAACATGTTTCCTTACCTGGAAAGTGTTGTTGCGGTACCATCCAGCTGACAAGTGTTGTCGTGGTACCAACCAGATGACAAGTGTTGTTGTTGTACCATCCAGCTGACAAGTGTTGTAGTACCAACAAGCTGACAAGTGTTGTTGAAGTACCAACAAGCTGACAAGTGTTGTTGTAGTACCAACAAGCTGACAAGTGTTGTTGTATTACCAACAAGCTGACAAGTGTTGTTGAAGTACCAACAAGCTGACAAGTGTTGTTGTAGTACCAACAAGCTGACAAGTGTTGTTGTAGTACCAACAAGCTGACAAGTGTTGTTGTGGTACCATCCAGCTGACAAGTGTTGTTGTAGTACCAACAAGCTGACAAGTGTTGTTGTAGTACCAACAAGCTGACAAGTGTTGTTGTAGTACCAACAAGCTGACAAGTGTTGTTGTAGTACCAACAAGCTGACAAGTGTTGTTGTGGTACCATCCAGCTGACAAGTGTTGTTGTATTACCAACAAGCTGACAAGTGTTGTTGTAGTACCAACAAGCTGACAAGTGTTGTTGTTGTACCAACAAGCTGACAAGTGTTGTTGTGGTACCATCCAGCTGACAAGTGTTGTTGTAGTACCATCCACCTGACAAGTGTTGTTGTTGTACCAACAAGCTGACAAGTGTTGTTGTGGTACCATCCAGCTGACAAGTGTTGTTGTAGTACCATCCACCTGACAAGTGTTGTTGTGGTACCATCCTGATGACAAGTGTTGTTGTAGTACCATCCAGCTGACAAGTGTTGTTGTGGTACCATCCAGCTGACAAGTGTTGTTGTGGTATCATCCAGCTGACAAGTGTTGTTGTGGTACTATCCAGCTGACAAGTGTTGTTGTGGTACCAACCAGATGACAAGTGTTGTTGTGGTACCATCCAGCTGACAAGTGTTGTTGTGGTACCATCCAGATGACAAGTGTTGTTGTGGTACCAACCAGATGACAAGTGTTGTTGTGGTACCATCCAGCTGACAAGTGTTGTTGTGGTACCATCCTGATGACAAGTGTTGTTGTGGTACCATCCAGATGACAAGTGTTGTTGTGGTCCTATCCAGCTGACAAGTGTTGTTGTGGTACCAACCAGATGACAAGTGTTGTTGTGGTACCAACCAGCTGACAAGTGTTGTTGTGGTACCATCCAGCTGACAAGTGTTGTTGTGGTATCATACAGCTGACAAGTGTTGTTGTGGCACCATACAGCTGACAAGTGTTGTTGTGGTACCATACAGCTGACAAGTGTTGTTGTGGTACCATACAGCTGACAAGTGTTGTTGTAGTACCATACAGCTGACAAGTGTTGTTGTAGTACCATACAGCTGACAAGTGTTGTTGTGGTACCATACAGCTGACAAGTGTTGTTGTAGTACCATACAGCTGACAAGTGTTGTTGTGGTACCATACAGCTGACAAGTGTTGTTGTGGTACCATACAGCTGACAAGTGTTGTTGTGGTACCATACAGCTGACAAGTGTTGTTGCAGTACCATACAGCTGACAAGTGTTGTTGTGGTACCATACAGCTGACAAGTGTTGTTGTGGTACCATACAGCTGACAAGTGTTGTTGTGGTACCATACAGCTGACAAGTGTTGTTGTGGTACCATACAGCTGACAAGTGTTGTTGTAGTACCATACAGCTGACATGTGTTGTTGTGGTACCATACAGCTGACAAGTGTTGTTGTGGTACCATACAGCTGACAAGTGTTGTTGTGGTACCATACAGCTGACAAGTGTTGTTGTAGTACCATACAGCTGACAAGTGTTGTTGTGGTACCATACAGCTGACAAGTGTTGTTGTAGTACCATACAGCTGACAAGTGTTGTTGTGGTACCATACAGCTGACAAGTGTTGTTGTGGTACCATACAGATGACAAGTGTTGTTGTAGTACCATCCAGCTGACAAGTGTTGTTGTAGTACCAACCAGATGACAAGTGTTGTTGTAGTACCAACCAGATGACAAGTGTTGTTGTAGTACCATCCAGCTGACAAGTGTTGTTGTAGTACCATCCAGCTGACAAGTGTTGTTGTGGTACCAACCAGCTGACAAGTGTTGTTGTAGTACCATCCAGCTGACAAGTGTTGTTGTGGTACCAACCAGCTGACAAGTGTTGTTGTGGTACCAACCAGCTGACAAGTGTTGTTGTAGTACCATCCAGCTGACAAGTGGTGTTGTGGTACCAACCAGCTGACAAGTGTTGTTGTGGTACCAACCAGCTGACAAGTGTTGTTGTAGTACCATCCAGCTGACAAGTGTTGTTGTAGTACCAACCATATGACAAGTGTTGTTGTAGTACCAACCAGCTGACAAGTGTTGTTGTAGTACCATCCAGATGACAAGTGTTGTTGTAGTACCATCCACCTGACAAGTGTTGTTGTAGTACCATCCAGCTGACAAGTGTTGTTGTAGTACCAACCAGATGACAAGTGTTGTTGTAGTACCAACCAGATGACAAGTGTTGTTGTAGTACCAACCAGCTGAGAAGTGTTGTTGTAGTACCAACCAGCTGACAAGTGTTGTTGTAGTACCATACAGCTGACAAGTGTTGTTGTGGTACCATACAGCTGACAAGTGTTGTTGTAGTACCATCCAGCTGACAAGTGTTGTTGTAGTACCATACAGCTGACAAGTGTTGTTGTAGTACCATACAGCTGACAAGTGTTGTTGTGGCACCATACAGCTGACAAGTGTTGTTGTGGTACCATACAGCTGACAAGTGTTGTTGTGGTACCATACAGCTGACAAGTGTTGTTGTAGTACCATACAGCTGACAAGTGTTGTTGTAGTACCATACAGCTGACAAGTGTTGTTGTGGTACAATACAGCTGACAAGTGTTGTTGTGGTACCATACAGCTGACAAGTGTTGTTGTGGTACCATACAGCTGACAAGTGTTGTTGTAGTACCATACAGCTGACAAGTGTTGTTGTGGTACCATACAGCTGACAAGTGTTGTTGTGGTACCATACAGCTGACAAGTGTTGTTGTGGTACCCCACAGCTGACAAGTGTTGTTGTGGTACCATACAGCTGACAAGTGTTGTTGTAGTACCATACAGCTGACAAGTGTTGTTGTGGTACCATACAGCTGACAAGTGTTGTTGTGGTACCATACAGCTGACAAGTGTTGTTGTGGTACCATACAGCTGACAAGTGTTGTTGTAGTACCATACAGCTGACAAGTGTTGTTGTGGTACCATACAGCTGACAAGTGTTGTTGTAGTACCATACAGCTGACAAGTGTTGTTGTGGTACCATACAGATGACAAGTGTTGTTGTAGTACCATCCAGCTGACAAGTGTTGTTGTAGTACCAACCAGATGACAAGTGTTGTTGTAGTACCAACCAGATGACAAGTGTTGTTGTAGTACCAACCAGCTGACAAGTGTTGTTGTGGTACCATACAGCTGACAAGTGTTGTTGTAGTACCAACAAGCTGACAAGTGTTGTTGTAGTACCATACAGCTGACAAGTGTTGTTGTAGTACCATCCAGCTGACAAGTGTTGTTGTGGTACCATACAGCTGACAAGTGTTGTTGTGATACCATACTGCTGACAAGTGTTGTTGTGGTACCATACAGCTGACAAGTGTTGTTGTGATACTAACCAGAACGTACATCAGTAACTTCAGGCACTGGCAACTTTTCAAAACGAAAAGATGACGAAAACTGTAACACCAGTTAGTAATGTTGAAATGTTTTCGTTGATATTTTGCTTTTTATAAGCGCGAAACAGTATTATAACTGTGCTTTTATTCTTCGTTGGTAACCCAGGGACACTGTTTATGTGAACTGACCGGCGTACATCACCGAAATACCGTTCGATAACGACGTACACCTCTTACGTGACACAATACAGACTCACTTACATAAGTATTAACGCTAAATATAGGTTCAGTGTGTAGTGTACTTTCCTGTGAAACCATTTTGCTTATCAATTAGTGGGTAATAGGATTCTACACAATGTTCAGGTTGTTAATAATAAAACAACAAAGTAATGCTAATTGTCATAGTTAGGTCAGATACATGAACATATGACGATAATAGCATAGATATAATATCGCCATTTAACATAATGATACTAAAATGACAGGATTAGTTTTGGTGCCAGACTAATCAAAGCAGTATTGTTGGTAGGTTTACGTGCAGTAAAACATTGATAATAAGACCGTATTTGGCTCCGGTGAAAGTCGGTCTTAGTTTTGGGGTGGTCCGATTATCGAGTTAAAATATGAAAGGAACGTCAATCCCGATCCATGAAAACGCGGTCTTACTGATGATGTGGTCTCACTTCCATTCATCAACATGCGGTCTTACTGATGAGGTGGTCTCACTTCCATCCATCAACATGCGGTCTTACAGATGAGGTGGTCTCACTTCCATCCATCAACATGCGGTCTTACTGATGAGGTGGTCTCACTTCCATCCATCAACATGCGGTCTTACTGATGAGGTGGTCTCACTTCCATCCATCAACATGCGGTCTTACAGATGAGGTGGTCTCACTTCCATCCATCAACATGCGGTCTTACTGATGATGTGGTCTCACTTCCATTCATCAACATGCGGTCTTACTGATGAGGTGGTCTCACTTCCATCCATCAACATGCGGTCTTACTGATGAGGTGGTCTCACTTCCATCCATCAACATGCGGTCTTACTGATGAGGTGGTCTCACTTCCATCCATCAACATGCGGTCTTACTGATGATGTGGTCTCACTTCCATCCATCAACATGCGGTCTTACAGATGAGGTGGTCTCACTTCCATCCATCAACATGCGGTCTTACTGATGAGGTGGTCTCACTTCCATCCATCAACATGCGGTCTTACAGATGAGGTGGTCTCACTTCCATCCATCAACATGCGGTCTTACTGATGATGTGGTCTCACTTCCATCCATCAACATGCGGTCTTACTGATGATGTGGTCTCACTTCCATCCATCAACATGCGGTCTTACTGATGATGTGGTCTCACTTCCATCCATCAACATGCGGTCTTACTGATGAGGTGGTCTCACTTCCATCCATCAACATGCGGTCTTACAGATGAGGTGGTCTCACTTCCATTCATCAACATGCGGTCTTACAGATGAGGTGGTCTCACTTCCATCCATCAACATGCGGTCTTACTGATGAGGTGGTCTCACTTCCATCCATCAACATGCGGTCTTACAGATGAGGTGGTCTCACTTCCATCCATCAACATGCGGTCTTACAGATGAGGTGGTCTCACTTCCATCCATCAACATGCGGTCTTACTGATGAGGTGGTCTCACTTCCATCCATCAACATGCGGTCTTACAGATGAGGTGGTCTCACTTCCATCCATCAACATGCGGTCTTACAGATGGTGTGGTCTCACTTCCATCCATCAACATGCGGTCTTACAGATGAGGTGGTCTCATTTCCATCCATCAACATGCGGTCTTACAGATGAGGTGGTCTCACTTCCATCCATCAACATGCGGTCTTACTGATGATGTGGTCTCACTTCCATTCATCAACATGCGGTCTTACTGATGAGGTGGTCTCACTTCCATCCATCAACATGCGGTCTTACAGATGATGTGGTCTCACTTCCATCCATCAACATGCGGTCTTACTGATGATGTGGTCTCACTTCCATCCATCAACATGCGGTCTTACAGATGAGGTGGTCTCACTTCCATCCATCAACATGCGGTCTTACAGATGAGGTGGTCTCACTTCCATCCATCAACATGCGGTCTTACTGATGAGGTGGTCTCACTTCCATCCATCAACATGCGGTCTTACTGATGATGTGGTCTCACTTCCATCCATCAACATGCGGTCTTACAGATGAGGTGGTCTCACTTCCATCCATCAACATGCGGTCTTACAGATGAGGTGGTCTCACTTCCATCCATCAACATGCGGTCTTACTGATGAGGTGGTCTCACTTCCATCCATCAACATGCGGTCTTACAGATGAGGTGGTCTCACTTCCATCCATCAACATGCGGTCTTACAGATGAGGTGGTCTCACTTCCATCCATCAACATGCGGTCTTACAGATGAGGTGGTCTCACTTCCATCCATCAACATGCGGTCTTACTGATGAGGTGGTCTCACTTCCATCCATCAACATGCGGTCTTACTGATGAGGTGGTCTCACTTCCATCCATCAACATGCGGCCTTACTGATGAGGTGGTCTCACTTCCATCCATCAACATGCGGTCTTACTGATGAGGTGGTCTCACTTCCATCCATCAACATGCGGTCTTACTGATGAGGTGGTCTCACTTCCATCCATCAACATGCGGTCTTACTGATGAGGTGGTCTCACTTCCATCCATCAACATGCGGTCTTACAGATGAGGTGGTCTCACTTCCATTCATCAACATGCGGTCTTACAGATGATGTGGTCTCACTTCCATCCATCAACATGCGGTCTTACAGATGAGGTGGTCTCACTTCCATCCATCAACATGCGGCCTTACTGATGAGGTGGTCTCACTTCCATCCATCAACATGCGGTCTTACTGATGAGGTGGTCTCACTTCCATCCATCAACATGCGGTCTTTTGATGAGGTGGTCTCACTTCCATCCATCAACATGCGGTCTTACAGATGAGATGGGATGCAGACGGGATGTATGCTTACGGAAGGTCGGTGGTCTCCTACCCTGTTCACGGAAATCACATCAAAATCCTCGGCAAACATTCTGAACACAGATAACTCTGTTCAAAGAAACAGCATGAACTAGGATAAATAAGCGATTATACTTACCCACTGTCAATAAAGATGGTACTTGTTGGCCGTGCTGTACACACAATCCCGTGCTGTACGTACATTACGTTGGGGTCTGTGATAAGTGGACCATTTAACGTCAGCTTAAAAACGTTAATGCATCAAAAACAATGGAATGTGGATTCAGTGCGCATAGAGATATTTCGTGTATTTTTTAAATCACCAGGATTTTCACGGAAGAAAGTAACTAATTGGATCTTACCACGTATTCATATGTACGGTGGCATAGAGGTGACATGTGTGAAACTATTTTTATTTTGTTTCCACAACTTAGTATGTCGTGGCGACGACTTAACTATCACGTTCACACGACATAGTTATCTCGTGGCCACGACTTAAATACTCGTTATTAAGTCGTGGGAACGAAATAAAAATAGTTTCACACATGTCATCTCTATGCCACCGTACATATCGCATTCAGACATGCTTTAATTCAGCTTAAAGTTGATGCCGTTTACATCCTTTAGGAAGAACAATAACGGCGAGATACATTGTTAACATTTATGTTTTACTCGGGCGAATATGTTTTATATTTTGTTAATAAACGAAGGAAATTGCCGAACAACGAAAAAAAAGTTTCTCTGTTTCATCCTACAAAAACGGCTTATGAAAACAATTTCGCGAGAAACTGGGTTATATTTTCAGTGCAATTCCATATATGGAGTGTTATGCAGTTCAAAAACATGCAAGTTTAAGATGAAATTTCCCGTAAGCACCATCGTTCATCATCTGTTTGTAGTTGAAAGTATATAAAAGATATAGAATTTACACTGTTGTAGTTGCAAATATTTATACCTCACGTGACTTTGTCTTGTTAAATTTCCATAGTATTAATATTGTTTTTAATACATTGAATATACGTCACTAAATCCGCCAAAATGGACGCTTTCCCGAATGTTTATTGTATCATTAGTTTCCTTGTGAATATTTCATCGAGCTAAACACAATGAAAGCGCTCATACTTTATAGTATATTCATATTCCATGGAAGTATTTACCAATCAACAAGATTAAAAAAATCCCTACCGAAGATAGGAACAGAGGCAAGCCAACAAATGGAACTAATTAAAATTGAGAAAAATAGATATGACAGAAGTACAACGTGATGCAGTAGAATATCACGATAAACAACTTATGAAACATTGATAAAAGGTCATGAATAGTAAAGGAAATATACGAATGACCGGTGGTGACCATTTTTTGTACTTTATTTCTTTATTTCATTCTCATTCTTGCACATGTTACATATAATATATCACAATAACATACAGAACACAATAACAATGCAAGACCACTCTACACAGAGACTATCACAGCTTCAAAGTACATATTAAATTAACTATTTGATGTTAATATTACAGTCAAACTTAATACAGTAATTACATTTATAAACATAAAAACAATAACAACTTTATAAGTTGCACAATTAATTTAACAGCTGTTACTTATGCACTTTTTAAAATTGCATTTTTACTGACAGTACCAAGGCTGTAAATCGCTGTATGGTTATTATTTCTGTTTGTGTTTTGAATGTATGTTATATTTTCCTTTCCCCTGTACAATTCTTTCACTTTATATAGTGTTCATGTTATTTCCTGCCCAGTTTCGGCCTAATGCTGCCAGTGATCTTTTCCATCCATTAATTCCCCCCTCCTTCACTGTCCTCTTTGATTCTACCAGTTATTCCGAATGGCCTGTCAGCGCCATTCCTTGTGCCTCTGTTCCTTAACGTATGCATCCTTGAACCTCCTCAGGTGCCTTATGTTTTGTGGATTGTTGTTATCCCTGAGGTATGTGTGGGGAGGTCTTATGTATGTGGCGTTGACTCTGTAGCAACTTACTCTCAGTCCTTAATGTTACATGTGGTGTATTTGTCAGCTGCTTGCAGGACAAGTTCGTACTGGTCGTTGATAACTTTCAGGAACGCTGATCATCTGCACGCCATGTATAACTGCAAAATGTTCGAACGTGACTTCTTTATTGATGCTTTCCTTTGCCTGAAAATTGTAGCCAATAATACTGAATCTTGAACTTCACAATTTCGCAATTTGTTATTTAATTTGTTTTGAATAATAACGTAGAACTGTGTGCGTGAACTGTGTGTGTGGTGATACGATGTGATGTCACACGATTTCACGTCTTAGGATTTAGAAATCATGAATAAACAAAAAAATATCATGAAAAAAAATGGGCGGCGCAGTCTGAAGCCAGCAAATTAGATGCAATGTGAAGGTTAAGATGTGTTGTGCAACATAAAAAAATTGCCGAGATGTTATGACTGCTGGCATATTTACCGAAATTCAGGGGATTTCGGTGAGGAAACGTACCCCTTATCGAAAGATTAACCAATCCGCGTCAAGTTTACAAACATTGTTCAGTTGAAGAGAAGGCCGCGGCCGGGGTCCAGTGGTTAGTCCGCTGGACTTGAAATCCGGCGATCCGGGTTCGATTCCCGGTAGCGGCAGGTCATACCCTTCCATGAAAATTTGACAAAAATGTCGATTTTCCTCCACATGTGGAGAAGTTGCCGGCTCTTTGTGGAAGGGTAAGTTAGTACTGGTTAGATTTCAGTCCAGGAAAAACTGGTTAGGTGAACCGGCTGCCGTATATAACTGAAAAATTGTTGAGAAACGGCATTAAACCCGATGAAACAAACAAACAGTTGAAGAGAAGTTGGTTTAGTGGTTGACGTAAGATTTTATTGATTTACACAACGCTGATATGCAAATAGCAAAGCCATGGTAGTACGACTGTGCGCGGAAAATAACGTCACTTCCTGTCATCCGTACAAACGGAAACATCCCTTTAGCAACTCAAACAATAACCAGCTCTATCAATTTACCAGAATGCATGAGGGAATCATGTGAAACAACGATCGTTTTTCACTGCATTATATTCTCTATTGTTGTATCATACTCGATCAATTAATAATGGCCGGGGTTTTATGTGAATGCAATCAGTAGCTTTTGATATTCAATACAGTCTGTGTTTTAATCTTCTCAATAAAACATACCGGAAAAACTACAGAGTTTCTTTGAGAGAAATGTGGCAAGTTGCAGTGTCGCGACTTCCGAGCTAGTTCAGTCGCAAAGAAATTGTCAACATAAATGTCATCATAATTATGATTGTGTCTCCTTTTGTCCGAGAGTTATCATCGGGGAATGAGCAGCATGCCATGTAGATTTTAATTATCTTTTCAGACAACGTAAAGTTTACTAATCTATTTCAGTTTATTTGTAGCCGGGGGTTAATTTGACATTTCGTAAAAAAACGATAATATGGTCGAATGTTTGCACTTAACTGATTCTCTTTATCAAGCGAAGCAGGTATAAGGATGTTGTTAACTGTTCCGTTCATTTTGGAGAACAAATCCATCCCGAAAGTCCTTAGCCTAGGGAAATGTTAGTATAGTTTTCATCACATCAAAACTAATGAAATTGTGTTTGAATAATTGTCGTTACCCACGCTACACTTTTGCCAAGTTTTATTAAAATATGTAGTATATAGTAAAACCTCAAAAAAAATACCACCTTTGGTATCCTTGAACACTGGTCTTAATATTGAGGTGGTCTTAATATTGAGGTTGAATAAAGAGCGGAACAGTAAAAGTTGTAATGAAAAGTGTGGTCTTATTGAGGTGGTCTTAAAGTGAGGTCTTACTGTATTGTTATAACGACATAGGGGCAAAAAAACATATGATAAAAGTCGAAGTCTGAGTTTCAGTCTAATTACGTTTACGAATAAGGCCGTAAGACTCAGCAATGATGATAAGCCAACCTGTATCTGGCACGCAGAGTTTCGGTACTCAGTGATGTTTTTGCACTAAAATAATTTGAGAAAATTTGGGATTAAGAAATATTCCTGTTTTTAGAGGATACCGGATTTTAGAAAGTCCGGGTTTGAGGGGATTTACTGTATACGTGATTTCAGAACTCTTCAATTTAGATTGAACATAAAACTTTATAAACTATAGGATATTTACAGTGTATTTAAAGTAATATTATGTTCCCTTTTTGTTCATGTGTTTACCTAAACAAACATGCAAAATATAGCTCCCATAGGTTAAACATCAACAAACATGCATTAATAAAGAATGACCTCATAATGTATTGATCCGTATTTGTTGAAGAAAGATGTTTGTACATCATAAAATTTGACTATTTTACCAGTTTTGTCTGTTAGTAATATGGTGAAAAAAGATATGTTCAATCGGTTATACATTGCACTGGTTCTTATCAGAGATGTGTTAGCCCATGCAACAACAATACTAGATGATCAGCAGCCAATTCAAACATTTTATGTTCAGATGAGCCAGATATATCTTTAACAACATGTCAAAATGCATTGCGTTCATGTCATCTGCTTTTTTCATACTAGAGCGATACAAATCAGCTAAAACACACTTTAAGTCTTCCCATTAGATTCTGATGATAATTACATAAAAGCAAGTCGTGTTCACTATAAGGTGTTGGCGATTTTGACGCCAAACGACTATACATTCTCAGTTTTATAACCATTACTTTTGGTAGTACCAGGGGAGTAAATAATTCATGAACTGAAGTGTCTCCTCACGTCATAATTGCATATAATTATTGTTAATTAAATCCAGTTCGCAACGTTCACACTGCTTCTAAAAAGAAAGACCTCTAGTGAATAGAATCAGTAATTCGCCACACACGTAACTAAAGCTAGCAAACACGTGAGTTTCATCGCTACGCAAATTTGTTAACTAGAAGAAGGAAATTGCCAAGTTCACTTACTCTGAGCGTGATGTCTTACAGGCAGTAATACGACAACTTTGTACAACAGTAGACATATGGGGGAAAGTTTGCATGAACTCAACTTAGTTATCTCGTGGCAACGACTTGATGTCTCATGACCTTGGCGTAATTGGCCAATCAGTATTGGTGATGGAATTAAGCTATTTTAGCCAATCAAATCACGGCTATAACTTAGTTTGTTGTATGCTTATTATTTCGTTTCGTGTTTTAAATGTATCTTACAATATTTCCCTTTCCCAGTGCAATTTTTTTACTTTATACGAGGGGTGTTCGAAATGTTTCGGGACAAGTTTTATATCTCCTTTAAAATTAAGCATTTGTAAACAAAATTTCGACTGTAAATATATCAAACTTTATATTTTATTAGATACATTACTATTTCTATATACCCTGGAACCCCTTTAAACCGGACGAGCTCGGGACCCGACAAATTGTCCTGTTTAAAGGGGTTTCCGGACTAAAGGGGTTTTGAGAACTGGACAAGATGGGCCCGTTTT
This sequence comes from Mactromeris polynyma, assembly GCA_032209605.1. Classification (NCBI taxonomy): domain Eukaryota; kingdom Metazoa; phylum Mollusca; class Bivalvia; order Venerida; family Mactridae; genus Mactromeris; species Mactromeris polynyma. Next base: position 6,144,706 of record JASFXZ010000031.1, on the reverse strand, counting down.
ATCAACGTTCTTACGCACGAAATGTTCGTAAGATTTACTTACGACATTCTTACGATCGCAAGAGCGTTTTATCAATATTTTCGTACGCATGCAGACGCTACGAATTCGTAAGATTTTCTTACGACGTTCTTACTATCGCAAGAGCGTTTTATCAATATTTTCTTACGCATGCAGACGCTACAAATTCGTAAGTTTAAGCCAAAATGCTACGAATGGTCATAGGCATGCGTAACATTCGTAAATATGGGCTAAGAGACAAATTTGATCAGATGCTAAAGAGAACCATTCTATATTTCTTTATTTAAGTGTCATGCAATTAACAATTTCAATAATTTTAGCCTTACTGACAAAAGAACAGAAGAGCTTATGCGATGGCGCGGTGTCTGTCGTCCGTACGCCCGTCCGTACGTCCGTAAACAATTGCTTGTGAACATGATAAAGACGTTAGTTTGATTGTATTTCAATCAAATTTATACAGTAGTTAGATATCCATAAGAGCTCTGTTCCTTTCGATATCTAGCCAGAACTGCCCATGCATGACTGGATTATGGCCCTTAAAATTGTAAATTTTTCTATAATACAGCTTGTGAACAGAATAGCACCTTCTATATTATCCGATGTTTACCAAACTTATACAGTAGGTAGATATCCATGAAAGCTCGGTTCCTTTCGAAAATCAGCCAGATCCTCTCGTGCTTGACTAGATTATGGTATCTTGAAAATGACAAAATTGCCATGCATGAGCTTGTGAATAGCTTCTATTCTTTATTTGATCTTCACCAAACTTGGACAGTCGTTTGATATCCATGAGATCTTGGTTCTTTTTGAAAAGACAGATACGTGCATTCATGACTGCATTATGGCCCTTGAATTTGGCAATATTTCTGTAATCATTATAGCCTCCATAATTGCCTTCTTATAACTTAAAGACAAAAAGTGAACGAATTCAGTCAGCCAGTAGAGCACATGCCCTCACTGGTCTCTTTTTTTATAGATGTTTGCATAAGAGTGGTGTATGCATGTCATTATAGTGTCTTATTCATTGGCAGACATTAAACATTCATGAATAGTTATTTGTTTCAGTGCATTCTATTTGCAGTCTAAGATACACAAATGTTAACCATAAATTAGTGTTGAATTGTATTTATGTCCTTACTTCAAAGCACATACATTATTTTACTTTGCTTTTGTTTATATTATCATCAGTGTTGTTTTTTTAAAAATGTACAAACACCACAACTCAAATACACATTTCAATTTATTGCTGCATAAACAATAAGAAAATAACAATAACAAAATATATATAACAATAATAAATAAATCATTTAGAACTGAAGGGGTTCAATGTGGCAAATTTCAGTTGTTTAAATTCAACAGATTCTCTTTTAAGTTGAACCAATTCTCTGAAAAGAGACAATGTCTCCTTTTTTAATTATATCAGTTCTGATAGACAGTCACCTGAAATACAGGAAATTTATTGTGAGACAAATATGCAGATAACGCTACAAATATAACTTCTGTCAACAAATTTTGTTCTAGTTTTTTAATCCTTATACCAATATAAACCTTTTATTTACCTAAATGGACTGAAAATTGTGGATAATTACTAAAAATTAATACAAATAACTATAGGACAGCAGTAAACCCAACATACATTTACGCTTCCTTTTGCCCGCCTGTGCATTGTTGGTGTTGGAACATGTAGCGGCTGAAATGTATAAGAAGTATGCATTTATTTTACAAATGAATTATTTACTGGTATAACCGTCATAACAATTGTATATAGATTTACATTTTGCAAAGTAGAAGCAATCATCACGACGATCCCCTTGGGACCAGTAGCTCTGGATTCAGTAATATAACTGGGACCTATGACTCGCAGTGGTTAGGCATTCGTTTACCTTAGCGCAAATCTCTGTACCTACAAGTCCATTAATAGGCGGGTAGTCTGTCTTACTTGTAAATGATAAACGTCTGCTATATCAAAGACCTAAACACGGTATTTAGGTCTTTGGCTATATGAATAATTTAACAAATTAAAACTACTTACTCTGCAGTTACAGCCACCCAAAACATGCCATTCATTTCAGACAACTGCTTTTCATAACAACATTCCACTAACGCCTGCTTCTCCTCCTCCGACCAGTTTGTTTGTCTGCAGTTTGTTTTTGTTTCCGCTGCGTCAGTCATGATAATTCTATGCAAACGTGTATGACAACAGATGACAGATGGCGCGAACTACGTTGTTTTATACCTCCAATTGAAGAGCGTTTGCGTACGAATATTCTTATTCGTAAAATCGTTGTCATACGTACGAACGCGTTTATAAAACGGTCGTAAGTATTTTCGTAAGAATGCCTTGATAAAACGGTCGTAAGTATTTTCGTAAGAAAATTCTTACGAACATTTCGAATCTTACGAACGCTAGTTCGTACGAATATTGATAAAACGGGCCCATTATATATAAAATTACCCTGATAAGACAGTTCCATGATAATAGTATATATAGATCCGAGTTCATTTTTGTTTTTCAACATGTTGCAAAACATTATTTGATTTAACATACCGGAAGACATCATTCTATCTACGCCGTTTATCTTTTTTAAAGATATTTCTTGTTTACTGTTAACAGCTCACGCTGAACGACATTTGTACTGAACGACCTATTCCACCGTTCCGTGTTCAGATGCAATTATTGTAATGACAATAAAAGTGATCAAACACTGTTACTATTTCATTTATATGTTGAATATTGTTTTAAATGGCTGATAAATGGGCTGATATGGCTTTCAGAGGTCCAAATGTATACAATAATTACTTGGACCCATTAAATATACTTTATTACCACCATAATGTATGAGATGTATGATGTAATACGAACAACTTATACATGAACATCAAATTGGATCTATAATGCATGTATTTTGTTTGTTTGGGGGTATTTCAGTTATATACGGCGGTTCAGTTGACGTAACCAGTTCTCCAAGGTTACCAACCAGCACTAACATTTTCCTCCGCAAGCAGCTGACATTTTTTCCACATAAATCCGAGTTTGGTTACATTATCTTCACTCAGACTAGACTGTCAGGGAAAATATATGCGCATACTGGCTTTGAACCTACGACCTCTATATTAGCAGTCTGGAGCTCTAACGACTGAGCTAACGAGTCGGCGAATGTACATAATTAAGGGTATATGTGCATTAAAGGAAACATTAATGAGAAATATTAATGAGAAAATCCCTAGTCTGGAGTTAATGAAGGTCTCTCGTCTTTGATATTTTATGCACACGGCTTCTTCTATTCATCGTGAAACCAACCCCTCATTATTGTTAATTGGGACCTTTTAAAGATCGCAAAACGTGAGTGTGTCCATTCAACATCAATGGGAGTGATTTATGTAAGTATGACCATTTTATTAATTGTTTTTTCATCTCGCTGATGGTAGCACGGGTATTGTAGTTGTAGAGCTAGAAGCGATTAGTAAGACAATAGTAAGGAAATGTGGGGCTGTCACAGATTAGGCAACGATCAGTCATATTTACCACTACCTATTATACAATCTTGTCGGTGTATTAGGATATGAAGAATGTAGAAGTTTTATTTCACAACATAGTTATATACAATACACATTTGAAATAGACCGTAATGGTCCATGTTCAAAATAAACATATGTACAGTTTTCATTAACATAATAGGCGACAGTCAGTTTAACATGAATACTTAAATATACTTAAATTCCAATTAGCTCATCAAAGGATGATAAAAAGGAAATAAAGAAAATTGTAAAATGATAGTTTTAAAGTACAGATATTGATATACCGTGTTGAAATCTTCTGCTAGAAGTCACATAATTGGTTGAATAATAACATAACAGGGAGGGTATATTATTAACATTACAATCCAACAAACAGTATAAAATACATAGACATGTGAAAACTAAGCGAAATTAAGAATACAATCAATATTAAAACAAGGGCATAGATGAGTATGCAATTCAAAATCACAAAACGACGTTATGACGTTGATATGTTCGCCACATGGCTGTATGTCCTGTTATTCATTTTAGTGTTAATTTAACAATTTGTGAGACAGTTAAATATAGTTTTGTATATGTGTTGAAAAGTAATATGTGTATGATAGACACAGTAATTTTTTTTTACAAAACCGACATTTAAACACAAATGATAGTGAATATAAAAATTCATAATATCAAAGTGAAACAAATATGGTTTAAGCTCATACATAATTATAACAGTAAGCATATAATAACATACCTGAAATAGAATGATTATAGACAGGACATGAAAAAGAATATGAGTAATACAATAATATGTAGCAATAATGTTGACAATTATGAATAAAAGCATATGACAATTGGATACTGAAGTTTTTATTACTTATTAATCATTAGTATTTTTTATATATTCTAAATGAATGCCTCATGAAAGATTTGTTTATCAAATGAATCTGGATAATTAGTCTATAACTATTGCGCACTAGTTATACACCAATTAAACAACTCATTTGCAATATGAAGTCTAAACAAAACTTTGGGAGTTACGTATGCTTATGATATGATACAGGTACTAAATATATAACCTGAACAGAAATATGAAAAAGATAAGAAATGCATAACATATAAAAATTAATAACTGATAAAATGTAATTATATACAATGGATCCATCATTAAAATATTAGTTAATGTTATGACCATATTTGTGAAGAAGTATCATAATTTGGCAATGAAATAATTGCTAAAGTTTTGCAGCAACAATCTACTTGATTGAAGTCTTCAAAAATGGCTTCTAATATAGGTAATAGCTTTACAGCATCATACCTGTTATGGTATTTAAAAATACGAAGACATACATACAACTTATTGTTTGAAGAATTAGCAAAAAAAGCATGGCATTATGTGAAATAAATAATATACAGTCCAACTTTAATTTTACCTGCAATATCTATATATTAACTATTGAATGTAAATGCAATATCTATATATTAACTATTGAATGTAAATGCTATATCTATATATTAACTATTGAATGTAAATGCTATATCTATATATTAACTATTGAATGTAAATGCTATATCTATATATTAACTATTGAATGTAAATGCTATATCTATATATTAACTATTGAATGTAAATGCTATATCTATATATTAACTATTGAATGTAAATGCTATATCTATATATTAACTATTGAATGTAAATGCTATATCTATATATTAACTATTGAATGTAAATGCAGTATCTATATATTAACTATTGAATGTAAATGCTATATCTATATATTAACTATTGAATGTAAATGCAGTATCTATATATTAACTATTGAATGTAAATGCAGTATCTATATATTAACTATTGAATGTAAATGCAGTATCTATATATTAACTATTGAATGTAAATGCAATATCTATATATTAACTATAGAATGTAAATGCAGTATCTATATATTAACTATAGAATGTAAATGCAGTATCTATATATTAACTATTGAATGTAAATGCAGTATCTATATATTAACTATTGAATGTAAATGCAGTATCTATATATTAACTATTGAATGTAAATGCTATATCTATATATTAACTATTGAATGTAAATGCTATATCTATATATTAACTATAGAATGTAAATGCAGTAAAGGCCAAAACATTTACAACTTAAATGTTTATATAAACATCCTAATATAATGAATGGCATTATGTGAAATCAATAAACATAGCATATACTGCTTTTAAACAATCACCTGCATTTAATATACATTAATTAATAAACGGTACATGCATTCATGAGCCTATGTATAGCATCAACAATCTACATGATTGCATTTCTTCAAAGCCAATTGCAATATATAACTAAGTTATCGCCTTATAGGATAGTCGTGCAACTTTGAATAATAAGCCCTTGTAAAATTTCACAATTATAATTAATCTAATTTCTAATTCTTCTATATGCAACATTTGTTGTAGTACTGATTAAAGTATAATTTACGCAACAGAAGGGTCAGCCATATTATTTAATAATTTATGTAGTAATCAATGCATACAACTTAGTATTTTGGTTAGATTGCACGAGTACTTTATGCAACTTATGAAATCATGCCCCAATTAGTATTCGATTATAGCAAATAAATTCATTCTTCTATACGCAACCTTTTTTATGGTACTGATCATATTATACTCAAACTCAAAAGAAAGTATGCACTTTTGATTTTATTATTATTTTAATTCTACAAGGTATAAAGTTGTAAAATTGAAAACATACGAATATCGGTCGTTACGGTTTATAGCAACAACGAAAAATCGGTCAAACTATGGCCAGTTATTACATAACAGCCCGAATTGCGATTTTGCAGGATTTCGACGTGGAACATGTATACACAAGTACACGTGGCCAAACTTGTTTTCACTACATTCTTTCTACATGTATAGTGCGAATATCACAGTAGATTAAGAACATTGATAACAGAGAATATGCCACGACTATCAGAACATCAGCGTATTGGCGCCTTAATGATGCTGGTCAGAGGTTACATCTATGATTTATTTGATTACAATGGTTACTGATAGGAAACCAATTATTTACACAGATGGACAGACAAAGGTAACACTTTATTCTCTTGCTATCCGTTACTTTCTAGGTTACCTCAAGCAGGAAGCCCGTTATAGCTCATGGTGAGCACTTCAGTGATTGAAATATCTGTTTATCTGATGTAAGACTTTCCTTGTTGATTAATACTCCTGGTTTCTTAGAAAATATTGAAATGATGATGTTTAATGTTCATCAAAGGCTTCCAAATACTGTTAGAAATGTACGCCAGAATAAGAACTTCACAAGCACATTGATGTCTGAGATATCGACAGAGAAACTGTTGCAGCAATTATTTGAATCTATCCTGATATAGAATCCCTCTACTTAATTTTCCAGAGGTCAAAGATTGAATTTTGTGGGTCCACTGACCATAGTGGACATCTCAAAGTTGTGCTGCACCCTTAAATTTAAAATTATTACATTTGATAGTAATTTCTTGTAAAACCGTGAATTTACCTGTAAAAACTACATGTTTTATTTGAAGATCCAATAATTGAGCAGATGCACACAAAAACACTTCTCTATTTAAAATGTTTAGTATGGTTTGATTATGAAAAATGTCATTAACAGGTTGCAAATACTTTTTATATATAAAAAAATTTACATTCCAAAGAAATATCGATATATTTCAGATTTGTCCATAATGCATAACCCCAAAAAGATAGTTGTGTTTGCTCTGGTCTCAAAGTTGCATCATTGAAATGTACTTCAGAAAAATGCAAAGACAGTCATGATGTCAAAGTGCATAAATATTGAATAAAGTGTCAGATTTCTGAATTAAGGCATCTTAACTAACACTTTAAATGTTAATCGTGTATTTTTTATTTTCATTATTATAATGACTTCGTAACTTAATCATTTTAGCCTCCTTATAGACTGGTTCACAATTATGTTTTACCTGACAAGTGCGGCTTCCTTTGAGATAATATCAAGACATCAGACTGACAAGGGAAGTAACTCAGTTGTACCATCTACCAAATCCTCCTAAAGATAAAAGAATGAACAGATATTCAAATATATACCCTTTAAAAGAGTCCCTGATTATCGAATTATGGTTCTTATACACCACGTATACTCCTGCTTTCTCCGTACCAATATCTAAAGTTTGAAGTAAATCCCTCTATAAGTTATGATCTGGACAAGCAATATGAACAGTGGCTATCATCACTAGATGCCAAACCTGACAAATGAGGAGTATGAAATTAATGCCAGAAGTGTTCTAGATAGTTTTCATGCATAGGCAGTAAGTACGAGTATCATAATGGGAATAATGCCGAAAAAATTTCATTTACTTATCAATGTTTGTATGAAATTGTAAGATAGAATATATATTTTATACACAATGTAGAATAAGAAATCAACACTTTGTAAAATGCAATTTCAACAGATATTGCACCGAAAAGTTTTTAAACACATTTATTGGTGAACACTGTAATTTACTCCAAGTCTATATATTGAATAATAAATACATCATTATGATTATTTGGGGCACAACTATTTTGATTTCATCTTCCACAACACTGAATAACAGCAGTTTTCCACGTAACACTTGATATATTGATGGCAGATTTAGTTCCACTTACTTCATTATCTTTTCTTTGGTTATGTTTGACGTACCGACCAATATGGACTGAAGCATTACTAAGGTAAGCAACTCATCATCTATGAAAGTTATAAAGAATATAATAAATATGTCTTGTTATGCAGAAAGTGACGCGTTGCGCAGTTTAAGACTCGATAACGTTACACAGTTTTTAACTTGTTCGGTACGTTATACAGTATGCGACATGTTCAAGTTATACAGAATGCATCATGTTCACTTCATGTAGAATGTGACTAGCTCACCTTACGTAATTTGTGACATGTTCACGTCAAGCGGGTATCGAAATCTAAAAATTATCAACGCTGCCAATATGTGACTCGTTCACGTATGCTGTAACAATGGTGCCTAATCTCACAGTATACACGAAGTGGCTCATTATGCAGTATGTGACTTGTTCACGTTATGCAATATGTGACTCTTTTCCACGTTATGCAAATTGTGACTCGTTCACTTTGACTATGTGACTCGTTCACGTTTTACACATTGTGACATGTCACATTATGCAGTAATTCACGCCTGCATTATGCAGTATCAGACTCGTTCACGTTATACAGATTTAACCTGTTCATGTTACGCAGTTTGCGACTCGTTCATACTATGCAGTAAGTAGGGGAGCATAATGAGGGAACAAACAAGGGGGCAATGAAAACAGAAGTTGCACAGTAAAACAGAAAAAAGCAGTAAATAGCAAAGCAGGTTCAGTAAATGAACGGTGAATAAACAATAAACAAAGAACAATAAACAGTAAACAAAGAACAGTAAACAATAAACAGTCACCAATAAACAAAGAACTGTAAACAATAAACAAAGAACAGTAAACAATAAACAAAGAACAGTCACCAATAAACAAAGAACAGTCACCAATAAACAAAGAACTGTAAACAATAAACAAAGAACTGTTCAAAATAAACAAAGAACTGTAAACAATAAACAAAGAACTGTAAATAATAAACAATGAACTGTAAACAATAAACAAATAACAATAAACAAAGAACAATAAACAGTAAACAAAGAACAGTAAACAATAAACAATAAACAAAGAACTGTAAACAATAAACAAAGAACAGTAAACAATAAACAAAGAACAGTCACCAATAAACAAAGAACAGTCACCAATAAACAAAGAACTGTAAACAATAAACAAAGAACTGTAAAAAATAAACAAAGAACTGTAAACAATAAACAAATAACAGTAAACAGTAAACAAAGAACAGTAAACAATAAACAAAGAACAGTAAACAATAAACAAAGAACAGTAAACAAGAAAAACTGAACAAGAAAAACTGAACAGTAAACAAAAACAAAGAACAGTAAATAAGAAACAGAAAACAATAAACAGTAAACAAAGAAATTAAGTAGTGAACAATAAACAGAAGTTAGGTGATAAATAAAGCAATGAACAAATAATAGTTAGAGAGGAAAGCAATTCAAGTTGAAGAAAGATACAGTCTGTATATAGAGAAAGCTGCATTCACAAGACAATGCGTCCCCACACATATCCCTGGGATACATCAGCACACAATTCACTAAGAGTTGAGAATGTGTAAGGGCAAACAGGGCTATCAGCAGTGTCAGCTATCAGAAGTGTCAGGCTGCTTTTAATTTATAAACATTTATTTTGCATAATTCAATTAGCATGCCGATTAATTATCAAATCCACAAAATCCTTCTTAAATTCATCATTGGTATCCCATGCACGTTTTATAAGGTTTCTTGTTGCGGTACCATTACAACCTAAATAGTTCAGCAATTTTTCTAAAGGAAAAATGCAAAGCCAATTATCATTCATGAAACGTTTCAACAAGATAGACCCATTGGTTTTAGGGACATAATATTTAAGTGAATATTGACTGATGGGCCTACATCTCTCAAATCAAATAAATATTCAAGAACTAAAAATATCACTCACCAGCATTTTTCAATAAGATAAAAATAAAGATAACCCTGCATTAAGTACACAGCACTGCACTCATGTATCAGGTCTGTTACCACATTGTCGATATGAAGTATGAGCTGCTATTTATACCACTGACCATCATAAGTGTTGTTCCAATGATCCACATGTAGGGTGAACAATAATGGTGTATCTGTAAAGAACAAAACAATCATGTATTATCCGTTATTAAATAAATCTGTCACTAATGAAAAAGATGCATATAGAAGGAAAGAGAACACAAACTCATGTGGATCACTCTGTCTCATAGTACTATCAAGTTTTTCTTCACCTGCCCTCCAAAGTTTTATTTTCTAAAGCATGAAAAAAGGTATTTGGAAACTAGATAGGTGAAAGCATAATTTCACAAAACAACAAGAAAAAGGCACTTACTTTTGTAAACAGTCCGTTCTGGTCCTCCGAGCAAGTGAAAATTTTCCAACCCACGTGATCAATGCGTCACATAGTTAGGATATCCCCCGGGTTGGTATATATATATACATATATGTGTGTGGAGATTTCCTCTTATCCTGCAGTACAAACAACAATATACCGTTAACATCGTGCTCGAATCACAATGAAAACAAAGACATGATTTAACGTCTGACTGAACTTCAATGGATCTAAATTTAAATAGTGTGTGTATGACTGAAGTCCAAATACCTAAAGTGACCACTACCCAGTCTGTTGTACGCGTACAATAATTGTCATCTAACATCAACGAGTGACCGATACATAAAACATGTATAATGTCATACAGAAATCTTAAAACTTTGGAATGAAAACGATTTTCTTCAAACATTAGAAACCAGGTCTTGGTCACTTCTAGAGAAATATAGGATGATTTAGATCCCTTGTTAAAGATTGGAACCACTTTTGCTTTCTTGAAATGTGTTGGAAAACTAGATTTTGGACATTCTTTGGTTAAAAATACATGTTAGGTGCTTAGATATGATATCAAAAGTCATTTTAAGAAATGACGCTCCTAAGCCATCTAGCCCTGTTGCTTTACTTGTTTTGAGCGACTGCAGTTGACAAAGTCCTCAGTGATGCAGGGACTATGCAATAATGTAGCTCTAGAAGGGTTAACCGAGATCGCTTGCAAACAGCAACACGGACTGCTCAGGATATAAGGGGATATAACAAGCAACGCATTAGTTGATTCACCGTGAGTCGACGCCTGTTAGCTGCCGGAATTTCAGTCCATGGTCCATATAGAGGTAAAGTATTGACACCGAGAAGCGACGTAACCGTAAGATGCGGTGTCGTCGGCATCTACGATCAATTTTATGCTAAAATGCAAGTGCTATATTAGTTCAGTTATAACAGATACTATTTTATAGTGATAAGTCATGCATTAACTCTAACACCGTGTCCTTATAGAAACAATATATAAGGACGACAGCTAAGTAACTATGTACAATTGCAAAGATACAATAATATTGAATCTGTTCCCAGTATTATATATAATAAATATTGGGGTACCATAATTATATATACACTCAGCAAAATTTTCTAATTGGTCACTTCATATTAATTGAAAAGACCATACCATATATATCCGTTTTATGACTTTTAATTTTAGGGTTATTAGTGTTGATCTGTCATAAAATTCACGTGAGAATCAATATGGATTGATGTATTCTGAACAGTTGTACGATGAAAGTATTTATGTGATGGTGTTTGCATTGTTGAATTTTCATTCACTGTTAAATAATATCAATAAAATCCAAGTGACCAATTAGAAATTTTGCAGAGTGTACAATCTATTTTATGCCAGGTTACAGTATGTTGACCAATTGTTAAACACCTTTCAACAAAGACTTCATATATTAAACATTTATATAGTCGTACTTTTTCAAACAATCATATATTATACATTTTTATAATCTTACTTTTTCAAATAATGATATATTAAACATTTATATAGTTTTACTTTTTCAAATAATGATATATTAAACATTTATATAGTCTTACTTTTTCAAATAATGATATATTAAACATTTATATAGTTTTACTATTTTTAAATAATGACATATTAAACATTTATATAGTTTTACTTTTTCAAATAATGATATATTAAACATTTATATAGTTTTACTTTTTCAAATAATGACATATTAAACATTAAATTTATATAGTCTTAATTTTTCAAACAATCGTATATCAAACATTTATATAGTCTTACTTTTTCAAACAATCATATATTAAACATTTATATAGTTTTTCTTTTTCAAATAATGATATATTAAACATTTATATAGTCTTACTTTTTCAAACAATGACATATTAAACATTTCTATAGTCTTACTTTTTCGAACAATCATATATTAAACATTTATATAGTCTTACTTTTTCAAACAGTCATATATTATACATTTATATAGTTTTACTTTTTCAAATAATGATATATTAAACATTTATATAGTTTTACTTTTTCAAACAATCATTTATTAAACATTTATATAGTCTTCCTTTTTCAAACAATCATATATTAAACATTTATATAGTCTTACTTTTTCAAACAATCCTATATTAAACATTTATATAGTCTTACTTTTTCAAACAATCCTATATTAAACATTTATATAGTCTTACTTTTTCAAACAATCCTATATTAAACATTTATATAGTTTTACTTTTTCAAACAATCATATATTAAACATTTATATAGTCTTACTTGAAGTTGCATCTACTACAGAGTGTAAGTCTGTCGGTATGACTGTAAACGAGGGCAATGTTCAGTTTATCACATGGCCTTTGCACGTTCATTGCCGTCATTATGTTCTTTTCACTGTGATATAAACTTACAGTAGCAGCGGTGATTACATTGATTGTTACAAAATGAAAGTGAAAGTAATTTGTTTGTGGTGGAGTTTTACAACGTTTTCAATGTGTTATCTAAGTTTAACGGTCAGTTGACCTAACTATGACGTTCCTGGGTTACCAACCAGTACTGCCGTATACTTCCACAAGAAACTGACAACTTCCAAAGATAAATCAGAGTTGTAAAACAAATGACTCTGTTTGTTTTATCATCAGTCAAATTGTCACGGATAACATACTCCTCTTGCGGCTGTAGGACCTACGATTTCAAAATTGGTAGCCGAATGCTTAATCAACGAAGTTAACCATGCGGACTATGACAATCGCTGTAAACATATGTTTCGTCATAAAGGTCTAATTTCAAAGGAATTAATGCATACTAAGTCACATTAGGAACATACTTGTACTGCATGTTGGTTGCCCGTCCTCCTATGGTCACGTGGTCTCTGATTGATGATAGGTGGAGAACATGTAAGTACCACAAGCCTAATACTACAACCACTTAATGGTAAACTTTATGCCATGATATATCAAAGCACCGAACGTGCTAAATGTGGGACATTGTGGTTTTGGGAAACTGTTGACCATTTGCAAAGATGGCATACACAATCTGGTTCTGGTTCCATCTCGATGTTCTATAAATCTGCTGGTGAATTTCAAGACATTTTGCTCAAAAGTTATACTCATCAATCCCTTACATCAAATCCATGGGGTTCAGTTTAATGTTAAGTGTCAAAGCTTTATTACATTGACGTGACTAATGTCGCTCCTTTACATCGCTAAATGGATTTATATGAAACATTGGTCAAGTGTTCTACTGGTCAAACTTTGGTGAAATTACCGAAATCCATTTTGGATTTGGAGTGACCAGCAATTGTTACATCTCGACATTTTTTTATGTTGCACAACAAATCTTAACGTTCCAATTGCGCCGACCATCTTTTTTTCAAGATATTTCTTTTGTATCATCATGAATACTCCCACGGAAAAGCGTGATCAAGTTCAGTGAACATTATGCGTTAAAATACAAATGTAGTATCCTGTTATTTCAGTGCGTTGTCTTTTTATCGATTGTTATGTTTAGTTATGTCTTCGTGACAAAATTGCGTGAAGTAAATTATTGGTCCAGGACTTGTGAAACTCGCTTAGTGCCAAAGCATGTATTTGTTCAGAAAATAGTGATTACAACTGTTTCCACTAGATTGTCATCGATGAAAACGCGCAGGACAATGACATCTCTTCGTTCTGGGGACAATGATATTTTGATGTACAGATGCGTTTTGTCGCTTGGGAGTCAAAACCGATTTTTCCGTAAACGAGTTTTTGAAGCGCGAGAAAAAAAATCCAAGGCGCACATTATATCTCTACATCAAGGATAAATGTCGCTATCAAGCTCTTATTCATAATTGCGCACAAATTGATACATCAAAACATCGTATAGCTTGAACATGTGTTCGTGTTGCCTTCATACATAAATATATAACCATATATATCTTTATTAACATACTCAGCACGTACATGCCTTGGGTTAATTAACACAAAACCGCTGATTAGAGGGAGTTATTCATTTTGTTTCATTACTTAATTGCTGATAGTTATTTCTATGAAGACAGTTCATGTCTCGGGGGACTTCAAATCGAATTTCCGGGTGGTTATATCAGTTTGAAACCGACGACTTTGTATCTATACATTTTAAAATTCATTTGTGTGAACGGGTGGGAAAGGATAAAATAAATTATATTTTATTAAGGCCGAAAAAATATATGTTGGTGTCAGGTTTCATGCCCCCCGAAAAAGTAGGGTAGGTATGTGGGAATTGTTGTTGTTGAGATTTTTATTTTATTTTCAAACGAAGCAAATTAAACATAGATTCAAATGAATATATTTTAAAAGACAAATCCCATTTCCCCTTTAACATGGATAATGTTTAATCGAGGTGATTATAATGTTCTTTAGCTGGAATACCCGTAAAGCGCCCAATAACTGGGCAGAAATACGAACCTAAAGAAATTTCACACAAAGATTATTTTATACCAAAAAGAAGAAATTTTACCAAAAAAGAAAAAAAAATGTTTAACACGCGAAAATATGTTCTAGGGTCGGGGCAAAAAAGGGGTAGGTCGGGAAACCTGAAACAAACATATGTGTAAGCCTAATAAGTCCGAGAAAACTCAATGATTCTGTTCAGTATTCAGTAAATTGCTTAAACAACGTTTATTGTTGAATGTTATGTCCAATGGTCAATGTTACACGGTGTTCTGTTTTACTCTCCGTATTTGAACACCTGCATGGAGGTTGAAGTTGGAAAAATTTATGGAACAACGATAAATTCTGAGTAATTTATCACAAGAAATGTTCAGCTCATTTACATTCTGATTGGTGCTTATGCCTCCATTTATGTATAAAATATACAATACAGTAAACCCTCACTTTAAGGCCACTTTTATAATAAGACCACCTCGAAATTAAGAACACATTTTTCAAGTCTATTTTCAATGTTTTGCTATTGATTCGACCTCAATATTACGACCACCTCAATAAAACGACAAGTTTTCAAGGGTCCCAAAGGTGGTTTTACTATTTAGGCTTAACTGTATACGACATGCACTGGTGGCAGATTGAAATGACGGATAAAGCAGGTTGTCGGTTGTAGCAGTTTTACATATTTTCAAAATTTAATTCCAATGTCTGCTCAACAGTCAGCATAGTTCTGTTCCTTTCTTGCGATTGTGAAATAATTTGAGTATCGGTTTCACTTAAATGTCTTTTTTTCTAGATACTTTCAACATAACGCTGATAGTTCAATGTAAACTTATCAAATTTATATGTAAACTTATTTATATGTAAGCCTTAACACAATAAATCTAATTTGTATTTTAAGGAAATGTCTTCCTGAAATAGTAGCGTGTCTTCAAAGGAACCGGAAAACATCTGAGCAATCTGATTGGCTTACAATATTGGACACTTAATCAAATTATGCTCAAAAAGATGTCTGGCAGACATTTAAGATCGGAAGTAGACTCGCTTTTTGAATACCATTTTTTTATATTCAGTACCATTTGTAATTCAACGGTTGTTTCCTTTTACCACAAGTTTGCTGCGTCACTTCTATGTTTGCTATCGTTTTGTTTTGTCTCAACTTATTTGTTTTCAGTTGTGAAACACGTCTATGTTATATTAGTCACTCTCGATGACGGTTTGCTGGGTCACTGTCCAGTACTCGCGTCATATTCAGTCTGGGTTGTGAACATCCATGAGTGCGTGTCAGAATGCAATGATGTTTGTTTGTATTTGCGTTTATTTATCTAAGTTATAACAGTTTAACAGTGTATTACATTTTTGTCAGTTCATGTAAAACATGACAACATGAGTACATAATATACAAAATACAAATACAATGGTAAAGAGGCAGTTACAATAAGAAAATGAATGCATCATGCACAAGAGATACAATTATAAACAGATATTCAGGGAGAAGGTATTGTTATTCTAATTTTGTTAAAATATGTATATATTCAATAAAAATATGTTGTTTTCGGATGTTTTAAGACTGTCATTTCTTTAAATTTACAAATAATTTCTTTAATGAGCACACAAAATTTCCTAGTTTTTATTATATTGTTAAAGTCTTGGTCAATGAGTAGTTGTAATTTTAATATGTTAGGGTGATGTATTTTCTTCTTGAATCGTTGAAGTGATCACATTCAAGTAGATAGTGAAATTCGTCACCAATACAATTTTGTTCACATAAACGACATTTTCTCAAATCAAATTCGACTCCTTCCCAGCTTAATTTTTCTACCGGAAGTTGATTATTTCTTGTTCTAAACTTGATCATATATCTTAAATACTTGGGTGGAGTTTTTACTAAATAATTCTCAAACTTAAACTTAGATTTAATTAATCTATAAACTTTACATTTACTTGAAGAGTTAAGAATAGAAAACCAGTCGTTAATAAAAAGGTCGCTTAACTGATGTTTGATAGAACATTTGAGTCATTTATGGTTTGGAAAATGATGACTTTCCCATATATTTATCAGTCCACATTTCAAAAATATTGCTTTAACATTTCTCAGCCATTTAAATCTGTTGACGTTGTTTGAGTGAGTGAAATTACTTAATGTTATATTGTAAAGTGATACACAGAGTTTTGGAGTTTCTGGAATAACTTATTTTGACCAGTATGAGATAATTCTAGTTTCGATTTCGATTTGAAGTGGTTGTACACCGGTTTCGCCATAGACTATGCAATTTGGAGTGCTTGCTTTTAAACCCAGTACATATTTAAGAATCTTTAATTGAACCTTTTCTAGAACATTGTTATTTCCATAGCCCCAACATTCACATCCGTATAAAAGTATCGGTTTAACAATTTTGTTAAAAAGTTCAATCTGTAAATCCACTGATAGAAATAGTTCCTTTGCTCGTTTTAATAAACTGAACATTACTTTCGTAGCTTGTTTTGCGATACTGGTTTTAGCTTTTGTAAAACCACCGTTTCTAGTAAAGAGTATGTCGAGATATTTATATTCATTTAAAAGTTTAATATTTTCGTTTCCAAACCTGAAATCATACTGAATTTGGCGCCCTTCCGAAAAAACTAAAACTTTTGATTGGGTTGTATTCACAGTTAGTTTCCAGATTCGACAGTAATTTTCATAAGTATGTAAGGCCTTTTGCAAGTCTAAGGCAGAATCAGCGAATATAACCGTATCATCTGCATATAATAATATAAAAAGTTTAACAAATTCTATCAATCGGTCATCTAAATCATGTTTTGAACATTGAATCCCGTCCATTTCATTATTCTCCAAAAAGTTATGTAGATCGTTTAGATAAAGCGAAAAAAGAAGAGGGGATAAATTTTCACCCTGCCTTACACCTATTGAACAAGGGAAGTAATCAGACTTGTGTGAATTAACGGATACACACGTTTTTGCATTTTTATATAGACTTTTAATAATATTTAGAAATGGTCCATTGTCATCAATATTATACTGATTTAATTTTGACCATAGATGCGTTCTGCTTATTGTGTCAAATGCACTTTTTAAATCAATAAAGGCGCAAAATAACTTTGTTCTATTGTTGCGGATTAGATCAATGATTATATTCAAAGCAAACATATTATCAACTGTGGAATAACCGTTTCTGAAGCCGGCTTGGCATACATTTATTATATTATTAATTTCTGTATATTTTTGAAGACGGTTATTTAAAATGGCGGTAAATAATTTTCCGAAGCAGCTTAAAAGAGTAATCGGTCTATAATTTGACGGATCCGATGCATCGCCTTTATTTTTATAAATTGGATTTATCACTCCCGTGGTCCAGCTTTCTGGGACTATACCAGATTTAAACACTATGTGAAATAGTTTATGATAAACGTTTTTAAAAATACGATACGTGTATTTCAAATGTTCATTTAATATCTTATCAGTACCACAAGCTTTATTGTTTTTTAAACATTTTATTGCGGATTCTATTTCTTTCAAAGTGATGTCAGCGTTTAAAATTGAATTATCGAAATCATTATTGATTTCTACGTTTGTTTGGTTGTCGATTTCTTCTGATTGGCTATTAACATTTTTAAAATAATCAAACAATTCAGTCAGATTTGCGGTTATTTTTTTTCTTTTATTACCTTTTAATATTTTCCAAAATGATTTGGGATTAGCTTTGCTCATGTTTTTCAATTTCTCAGCAGTACTGCGTTTAAAAGATTTGAAATTTTCCCTCATCACTCTCTTCAATTCTTTGGATTTTTGTTTCATTTCTGATTTGTTTTCGTAATTTTTTCTCAATTTATAATTATATTTTGCCCTATGATATTTGCGTCTAGCTGATTTACATTTAGCATTAAACCAATTAGGCGTACTATGATTTTTGGTGTTCGCATTAAAATTGTAATTACATGTAGATACAAAACTCTTTTCTATACTTCCTTGGTATATGTGACAAATGTTTGTTACTAATCTGTTTATAGAGTAAGAGGTTACATTTGGCGAGTTTTCCATATTGCATAATTCATCATAGATTTTGTTGACCAGATCTAAGTCAATATTTGAAATAAATTGTTCGCTTCTGTTTTCATCCCATAATTTACAGTTTTGTATTCCTTTCGTTTCATCATTTTGAGTAACAATTACATTATTAAATACAAAATCAATTGTCACTGGATTGTGAACATCTGAATACAATGCACAATAATCTAGTACAGACATATTTGAAATAAATTGGAATACATTTTTGGTACATACATAATAATCAACAGTGCTAACATTTTTACAAGTGGTTTTACCAGAGTTATCACCCTTGGTTCTACCGTTCATTATATACATGTTATTATACATCAAGAAGTCAATAAATTTCCGTCCAAAGTTATTTACCGATTTATCGCAATTATTTCTTATTTGTGAAACGTTTGTACTATGAAAACAGTTATACTCTTCTTCTATTTCAAGATACAAGTCACCTAACATAGTTTCGTGAAAAATATCATAATCTACATAAACATATAATCGCTTAAGTCTTTCGTTCTCGAATTCCAATCACCAAATAAACACATTTGTGGATACTTGACAGAAAAGGTATTTATATCAATTTGTAAATCTAAAAATGGATCGTCGCCAGAAAAGTTTGAGTTTTCAGGCGGAATATATACTATACCATACAATATATCACCTTTATGTGTCAATTTATCAGATAAAATAAACCATAAAACAAAACTACATTCTGTCTCTAGTACTGAAATAAATGGTTCTAATTCATTTTTCACTGCTAAGCAAACTCCACCAGATTTTCGTACAGAGCAATTTTTTCTGTGTTTGGGAAAAACTGTAAAATTATTCAATAAAATTGTGTCTATTGAATCAGTTTTCGTTTCTTGAAAACCAATAATGTCATACTTATTTATCAATGAATTAAACTCTGGTATATACTGTTTAGATAAAATGCCACATACATTTAATGACATAAATGACAGAGTTTGACCTGGTTTATTATTATTATTATAAAAACCCGAATTGTGTGTCTGTATTATTGTTTTCATTACAAACGAAATTATAACTGTTACTGTTAGTTATGTTCGACGAGACGATACACTCTCCCTGTTTATGTTAGTCACTATTCCCGTGCTATTCCAAAGTTTGTGTTTATCATTAGTCAACAGATTCTACATCAGCCGATCGTACAACAATCAACTTCTTCAAGAACAACGAGAAAATCGTTAAATCAAACTTTTCTTAACTTTTATACCGACGCAATACTTTCATCAAGGGAGAAAACTACTGTTTTCACATAAACGTTGATGGGTGGTAGATTACGCCCCTTGTATTATACCTGATAAGAATGAAGAACATTTCTGTAATTTAACATCTATACATCGATTCTTCAGTGATTACACGTAATTTATATATCGATTTGTGTAACGAGAATCAAAAAAGATGAATCAGTAAGCCTATGACATTTGAAACATTGAATCCTGTATTATAATAAGATACTGACCCGAGTAATACGGACTACTAATCCGATAAAATGAAATATTCAAATCCACGTGTACAAAAACACATTAAACAATTTCAATGATATATTAGGCATTTCGAAATACAAAACCAAAACTGACATTATCTTATTTACATGAGATGTTACGACGGTGTTACAAGATATAGCATTGCAATAAGATAAAATATAAATATATCTATTTTTTTGTTTTATTACCTCCCTTTAATATTAAAATTGGAAAAAGCAACATATTTGTACTTTGCGTGCAATATTTTAATTATTAAATAATGTTGTAAGCATTTTGTATTAAAAATGAATTCATAGTAATAGGTAATTGAGGAATTAAAATAAATCAATAAGTCTGTATAAATTAATGGCCATGGGAAATATATACATCACAAAACAGTGTCATATTGGTTCGAATCCCGGCCGTGAGGTCGAAAGTTAGTACTGGTTAAAAACCAAAAAATCTTTTCCAGGGCGTTCCATGAGGAGCGCCTAACAAATGAACTAAAAACGACGGTATTGACCGCGACATGTCAATAGAGAGCTACCCATATCAACGTTAGCGTCTACACTGCGCCATCGTTTTGGGCGTACTTGGTGTTGGTTCTGAACGCTGTGGTTTGCGCAGATGAATCAAACGGCATTATATGTGTCATACACTTTTTGACTATCTTCTTAGGTAGCGTGGATGGTTCGAATCACGTGACCTTGACAAAAAAGCATCTCAAGTGGAAATGCCAAGTAGATAACACGTTAAATCTAATGTTTAAAAGTATGTGTAACGCTCAAAAGTGTACACAGAAATATTAATAGACGTGAATGATCAGTTTAATTAAAACAGTCAATGTGATAAAGAGACATTCATTCTGTTATGATGCATTTAACACACTTGAATCACATACTAATAGGCGCCGGACACTAAATTGTTCGTGCACAGTGAATAAGTTGCGCCCAATTTGTGTTTTCTGCTTCTTTCGCGAGATTGCACAAGACCGGTTAATCGAGGGATTTTTCTTCGCAGTAGAGCCTACTATTTGCCCAGAAGTATATATACTGTATATTCAGTAGTATGAGGTGAATATTGCAAATTTTGTCAACATCGGTTAGTTCATTAAAGCAGGTTTCATTAGCATTTTCCGTTTAAACCCTCAAAGTTTTGAAAATTTCTTTACATTTCTACGAACAATATTAACACTTGACTGTACTTAAACTATAGCCCGGTAACATATATCAGGCTGTGTGCAGAGTTACGTACAAATTAAATGACAGTAGCATGTCCCGTGCCTGTCCGGTCAGTCAGTGGTTAGGGAGGTCCGGGTTCGATGTCCGGACTGGGCAGGTCATGTCCTTCCGTGACATGTGACAGTGGATATTTCTCTCTACCTCTGATTTATGTGGGAAAGTTGTCACCAATTAGGTGTCAAGTGTTAAAAACAATATTGACTGACTTGATTCACTGTATATTTTAAACTTATAATTCATTTCTTCTGATATTCACAGTGCTCTTCATCAAACTCTTTCGTCGAAAGGTTTTGAGCAAGATGTAAACATTAATATTTAAACTTTATTCTTGTCCGGTTTGAAGGCGTGATTTATAATGGAAATATCCATTTCGGGCCAAAGTTCTTGTCCGGTATCTTGAATGAAAGGGTTTCCGGATGAAAGGGGTGATTTATAAAGTAAAAAAGTTGGGACCGGACGATTTATCCGGTTTAAAGCGGTCCCAGTGTATTCAATCCAAAGTTTCAGTTCAATTTGTTACATTCTACTTTCTAGTGAAGTAACTAATATTTATTATGTTCCTGTGATTTCTACTGCGCTAGCCTTTTAAAGTTTTTTTGGTCAATTTTTACATTGAAATGTGTCTAAAATTAAATTTTAAAAAATCAATTAGAGGTTACAGGCAAATAATGTGTGCAGAGATATATGTATAAGAGTTCAAAATGTGTACGCCTACTTTCGAATGCACTTTTTAGATTTCTATAGAATCTAATAATTGATGTATTTTGTGTATTATTGTCCGAAACAGAAGCCTGCATAGAAAGACGTATATACATGCCTACAGAAGTAAGTCTGACTGTTATATGTCCAATTAACACCATCAGTAATACTGAGACACAGGTGCGTGTGCAAAGGAAAAGAATAATTTTATAATGTGGAATGTAGTTTCATCTTATGTGTAGATATACATCGTACTGTATTTTTATTATTTAAGGCTGTTTATGATATTTTTTCCAAAGAAAAAGATGATTTTGAACTTTGTTGTTATTTACATAAATAATGTAAATGTGAATTTCTTACACAAAAATAGTGCATGTTCAATATTTGTAAAATACAGTTTGTATTATTACATCATTTTTGTTTTATTTTTTCTACATATTCCCTTCAAATATTTCACAATAAATATTTTGCTAAACATTTTGCTTTGCATCAACTTTCACTTGTACGTTACTTTAGAGCTATTTAGGACAACACTATTGACCATTATCTTGACATGTCATAATATGGTACACGATATAGATCCAATGTTTCTAATTTTAACGTCGGTTATACTTGTAGTTTAATTATCTCCCTTCCATAAAAAAAGCACAAAAATATAATGATTAGTTTATTTACATTACTTTTAATAATTTTTACTATAATATGAAACATTTGTATTGTATATTCATTCAGATCGATTAAAATTACAGAAATTGACATAAATCAAATAGTTAATAGATATTAATGTACTTATTTTATATATTCATAAGCAAAACTAAGCTAAGGCGGTTCGAAATCCCGGCCGTGAGGTCGAAAGTTAGTACTGGTTAATAACCCAAAAATCTTTCATGGGGCGTTCCATGGGGAGCGCCTAACAATAAAACCAATCTGAATATCACGTGGTCACTAGTAGCGGATCCGTGGTCCAGTGGTAGAACGCTGGACGTGTAAACCTGGGATCGCTGGTTCGATTCCCCGCTCCATCACTGACCGTACTAACAGTCTTTCGGACGAGACTTTAAAAACCGAGGTCCCGCGTGTATGATGCTTTACATCGAGCACGTAAACGAACCAGGGGTGCTTCTGGAACTGGGGCATCTTCTGTATCATGCACTATCGACGATAAATAAACGCAAATACAAACAAACGAGGTCACTTGAAAAGAAGGGTCATCTTATTATAGTATTATATACTATTTTTAAGGCGATACCCTTCAGAAATGTTATAACAAGTTTATCAATATACACTGACAGGGATTAACTGTATTCACTGTATAGTGAATTTGTACATGTAGAATGACTTTCAATGATGTTTCACACCCCGGTAAATGCACACAATTTTGTAAAGAATTTAAATCAAAAGTATTTTTGGAATGAAGAAAACGTATACTAGATAATGCTATCAAGTTTTTTTTTTCAAAATGATATCATTAAATGATAAAAATCAAGATTTTCCGTGCACACCCCTTAAATTGTTCTGGTGTTGTTTTTTAAGAATAAAATCTTTACTAAAATGTTTTTTTTTGATAAAAAGTTGAAAGCATATTCATGAGGTGGATATGTTCATTATCATTGTATCCAAGTGTTTCTTTTGCAAAATTAGGCATTGTGCAATTAGCATGTGTAGGATAGCACTTCTACTTGACGTGTTGATGGAAAGGAAGGGTTGAAGAATCTTTCGCTGGCTTCCGGTCGGATAGAAATATTCGGCTCGAGGGTTAGTTTTGGCGGGAACAAGGCTCTGCCTTATTTCATCTCATTGTTATTCGTGAGGAATCTGGTATATGTCGCTTGCTTTCATGCGACCCGTCATGACTTTTTGAGATAAATCTCCTGTTGCAGTCTAGAGCTGTCAGTATTTCCCCTTCAATGACAAATGGTTCATTTGCGAAGCATTTGATCCTTTGCATCAATGTTTTCTTGTGGGTCTATTTAAAAAAATTGAATTGTACGATACTCATTTATATTTTGATACATCGACATTTTGTACCATTATGTATAATATACATTGAATTGGCCATACAATAATACGAAATGTAATGCATTACCATGTCCGTGATAATTGTCTAGATGTGATTTCATTGAATTGTTATACATTGTATTTTATTTCATATACACGGGAAAGTTCGGCAAGACTAAATGTGAATTTATAATTTGATTTCATTGACTTTTATAATCTTTCATGAAATTAACTTATTTGTGGATTGTTGTTTTTCCGGAGGTCTGCGAGGGGACGCACTGTCTTGTGTATGTGGCGATCCCTGTAGTTCTCTCTCTTATACATGTATATTCAAATGATACATATTACTCGCAACATATATAGATATTGGTCTTCGAATTAGGAACTTTTCAGAAACATTACTTATATGTCATAGTGTTTCGATATTTGTAATTCAGAGACTTCGGTCGGATTGCATTTTTAGTGCAACGAGCTTGTACCCTCGTATAACCGAAATAACATGCTCATCAGCATATCATACATTGCATAGAATTATACAATTGTTTAAACAACTGATCACTAAAAATGTTTGCTGTGGTCAGTAATTAATGCACACCTGAAAGTCATTATCGACTGATTACTATTAAATTTGTACCCATGAAGATTGTTGCAAGTTAAAAACCAAATTAACTAGCTAATTAATATAACTACTGATCAGATAAAATGTCATTCAAATCATACACAAAACGCTTTATTTTTTCTGGTGGGGAAAAATAGTCAAACCAGAAAAGCAATAACTATTCTGAAATGTTTTTCTTGTCGTTTTATTACCTCCCTTTAATAAAATGTAGACATTAATAGATTTATTTCATAATTTTGCTTTCATTAAGTATTTTTAGTCACATTACAAAAGATTTTATCTAAATATGTATTCATATCTTTGTAGATTTAAACAATTTAATTATAACATGTAAGCCTGTAAAGAATTATGTACATAAGATATATAAATGTATCCACATTCGTACAAGTCAGTTCGATTCCCGGCCGTGAGGCCTTAACAAGTTAGTACTGGTTAAAAATCCAAAATCTTTTTCAGGGCGTTCCATGGGGATCGCCTAGGAAGCAAACGAGAAAAAGTTTAGGCTGTCAGTAAATATGTAAAGAGTATGAGTACGTGTTCACGACGAAAGTGAAGTAACTACAATTATATACTACATAATATTAATGCTGCTCGTTAAATAGCAGGGGATACAACTATGTGATAGAACAGGGGCGGATCCAGAATTTAGTCTTGGGTGGCGTAACTTTTTGGTCATTTTTTTGGTTTTGCTCAAACCTTATAAAACGGCAATGACTGCACATGTGTTTTCTTGAACAACATAAAACCAATACAGAATCGCTTGTTTGGAAATCTTATAATTAAAGATCTCTGTATATTTTCGTATTTATACTCAGACATACATGTAAGGCTGGGGGATTTTAGGGGTGGGGTTTGGAGGGAGCACTCCGCCCCTGGACTCGTCTTATAATTAAAGATCTCTGTATATTTTCGTATTTATACTCAGACATACATGTAAGGCTGGGGGATTTTAGGGGTGGGGTTGGGAGGGAGCACTCCGCCCCTGGACTCGGTAGTGTAGAACGTTATAAGAGTTGGAAGTCAGACGAATAGTGTAACACTAAATTAAAAAATTGTCTTCAATATAATATCCACGACTCCTGAGTTATCGTTTAGACAATTCGGTATATCATGTGACATTAAAACTGATCTAATTGTGTATACATGCTGTACCGGTATATGAATGCTAGTAGTTGGTATAAAATTCATACCACACCGTATCAAAACAGGCCCAAGAAAAATTGGGTTTGATCGTGAAGACCGATATCAAGATTTAGGGTCTCGGAACTGACGCTCGTAGATTGTATGGAACTGATTTAACGTTGTAGAACGTTATAACACCTGCTAGTTTCCTAGTATTTCAGGTCATTTAATATACAATAAGGACAATATCTAGTACTGTATCGTCAACAGTTTGTGAAACTGGCATAGTGACTGTCACTCTAGCTGTGGTAGAGCATAGAACCTCCGAGAAGGTCACCGTTTTGAACTGGGCACGACTACGACATACTAGTCATTGTAATGGTATTTGTAGTTTGCTCGTCCATATTTTAGCGTTATCAGGGTAACACCAAGTACTGTGAAATGGTTGTCATGGTGTCTGGTTAATGCGGCTAGGTGTGGTACCATTGTTAAAGCACTATTTCTACTACAAGTCGACACCGTCTCCAATTCATGCTAGATGATCTTAGCTGTCAGTGCACCAGAAAATGTAATTCACAGAATTCCTGACATGGGTTGACAAATAAATTTTGCATGAAAACATTTATGTGAACATTTTTCCAAGCTGATCTTATTTATAAATATGGTAAGTATCAGATAAAAATTGTTTTTGTGTAAAAACACTTTGTTCGACAGAAACTATTTGTGGCAAATAATTTACTGATTCTGTGAAAATGATGTTTATGTATTACATTGAATTATCCTGCCCTCTTAGTTCAATCAGTAAAGCTGTGCTTGATTCACAAATAGAACAGCAACCAAATAGAAATGTCCTGAACCTGTTAAGTCATAAACATGGCCCCTCAAGTCTTCAAGTGTGCATGCGGGGTTTTCTTCGCAACTAAACACACAATTCACAAACAAAGGTGTCACTCAACTGACTATTGAAGTGTTTCAATTATATATACATGTATTATATCAATAATCGGTCACTTTTCTTATTTTCTGTGGGCTCTCTGTCTCATTTCAAAGTATGGTTTGAAATTTATGTATCCGAGTATGAATCAAACAAGTCAAATGATATAGTAAGATTATCCTACATGATTGGGCAAGAAATGCTAATGAACATTCATGCATGACAAAGTTTCTCAAGCCAATTTGCCATGGGTATCACAATATATGTTATGAATAGCCTGGGCACCGAGGCTGGAAATTTCAGACTACAACATAAATTTAAAGGTCGACGAATTAACCCATTTGTTGACATTCATTATTGTTCAGTCAAGACTATAGCTGCGTAATTTCCAAGCTTCCCCTATAACTTGCTCAAGATAGAAATTAAACATTCTTTTAACATGCCGAAGTTAATAACTTGTCCTAAAGTAAATAGTTGACCCATAACTTGCTAGATACTTGGTCACTAAAGCTTCAGGATATATTTATGTACGTAAATATGGGTCCTTGCACACAGCTAAGTAAACTCTACAATTGCCACTTGTTTCCAGTATTGATTTGATGAAATAAAGTGGTAGTGTCTGTTCTCAGTTTCATTGTACACATGATAAAACTGTTAGAAAACAGAATACTTTTTCATATCATAAATTTCTTAAAT
Organism: Mactromeris polynyma; assembly: GCA_032209605.1. NCBI lineage: Eukaryota > Metazoa > Mollusca > Bivalvia > Venerida > Mactridae > Mactromeris > Mactromeris polynyma. Next base: position 6,116,916 of record JASFXZ010000031.1, on the reverse strand, counting down.
TCACTAAAATATGAATATGACACAATAATTATATTTTTGGCGGTATAGAGCATGATAACGACTTTTTCAAGTTTTTCACAATAAGCCAAATAATCCCAGCCTTTAAATAAAGCTTGAATATCCCACTATTTTACAGACATTTCTTTTTCAAATCTTTCAGTCTATCCTTGTTAATATACTTAACGCCATTAAAAACGCAACTTTATCACTCAGCCTGCATTTTGTTCAAAGTGTAAAACACATTTTATTGTTACAAATGTGTAAATCATTCATCACTAAGAAATAAAACTGTGGCCCTAGTATTCATATTTCCTTATTGATGAAGTATAGGAAATTACGTTTGAGAATTAAAATATAATTATTTCATTATAATGTCATTGTGTTGACTGGAACATTTTTAGTTGCGTTTTAATGGCGTGGAGTATATATGCTGTTCCAAATTTAGAAAATAGAAGATTAGTTTTTAAATTTAGCGCTTATCTTAAATGGACCAATGTAAAAAGATTCAAAGTACAATGTAAGTTTACGAAAATTTTGTTTATTTTTGCATGAAAAATATCATCATAACAGATATTCCATCATTTAAGTAAACTCAAAAATGTTTGTATGGTTTTCAAATACAATTATACTTATTACATAACAGTCAATCACTAATCAGTTCTGCTTTAAAATCCCTTGAGAATGTTCATAGTTATAAACTTTGCTGGTAAGCATCACTGTTCAACATTTTCGTTTCGTATTATATAGACTTAAAGCAAATTTAAAAGTCAAATTTTTTCCCATTATCCAGCCATTTTTTCACAGCTTGTTTCAGGGCCATGTCGTCTTCAGCCGCTTTGATAGCCTTTTGCTTTTTCTCTTTTCTTCCTCCTAACCAGAGACCTGTTTTAACTATGAGAAACTGGACGGGTAGAGTAATGAGGTAACACTGAAATAAAGAAACAAATCATTTTACAGTCCAGTTCTATTGTGATAGAATGACGTCTGATAATGCATTTGTTACTAAATCTAGATATTTCTCGATCAGCTTCAAAATGTGGAGATATTTTGTAAAAAAATGTAGACTGAAAATTAATCATTTTATAATTACATGCAAATTATATGTCATTTTTAAGACAGCGGTCACATTTCATGGTTCATACAGAACAAAAAATTCAAGTACTTTTCAAGGACTTTCTCCTATTTTCAAGGGCTAGAAATGTTGATTGTTTTCGTTAATATAGAGGAGAAAGGATCCAGCGTATTCCCCCCCCCCCAGATGACCAGCACTACAGCATGGAGAAAATTAAAGCGTGTGAGAATTATTTAAAAATGACATAAAACGTGTCGAGTACCGTTCAATAGTGTATTATCATACTATCGCCTACTAGGCCCTGTCGAAGGTAGCTCCGTCATTTTTTGGCCTTGTTTTCTTCATTGCTAGTCTGTTTTATGTTCCATTTTATATTTGCAGAAGAATTCAAGGACTATTTCCAAAATTAAGAGGGGCATTTTGAAAGTTCTGAGAATGAGCGTATAACCTTGCACATGCATTATCGATTTTTAAAGTGTATACACCCACTGAAAGTTAAGACACTGCCCTGTGTACTGGTGCATGATTTCAATGTGCAAAACGTGTGTAAAACTAATTGCGGTACATTTTGTTAGGCATGGTTTTGCGCATTGGTAATTTTACCATAAAAGGACAAATATGACGAAAGAAGAGCAGATGGCCTATGTAAAAATAAGGTGGCTGTTGAATTGTTCTGTACAAGAAATAAGGGCGGATTGGATAAAGTATCATATCCCACAGTTGCTAGATTGTCAGCCCATTTTAGAGATGGTAGACAGAGTGTGGAACATGACTGGTCAGACCCATTGCTGTTGGACCATGAATTTTGGGAATTTCAGTTTATCCGCTATTTATAAGCGATATCCTCAATGTGGCCTTAAAACAAACACAAAAAACCACGAACCCAACATTTCTAGCCGTATAAGAACATGAAGAACATGCACACTTAAAATCTAAATTGGTAGGATAAGATATGAGAAGACTCCATTCTTAAATAAGAAATAAAATATTACAAATAACACACCCTGCATCTTCCTCTCACAGTTTTGAAATTGAAAAACTTCTGAAATCCTTTGTCTAAACCTGCTTCCTTAAAATGACACTCTGGGCCAGGTTTGGTCGCCATGCTGAATCTTGACAGTTGGTCAACTGAAAATAATTCAAGAATATGTTATTCAAATATCAATGATGTTCATTTACAGTGATTTAAAACATTTTTGTTACTGTCTGTGCCTTTTTAATTGCATGCCTGCACCTCATTGGAGATTGGGTTTTTCGGATGTCGCGCCAATGAGTCTAAAATGGACGTGAACAGTGAGTGTGGTCTTAATTTTTTCCCTTTTAGAGGTTGAACCGTTCATACGTGTAAAATCCTAAACTCAGGGTATGTAGTTCCACATGGAATTGCTTATACCTGTTGTTAAATGTAAAAGTTAGAAACAAATACAAAAACCCGATCGTCTAGAACTAGCATAACTTTCCAAAACTTTTTCAAGTGTTCTAACAGTAACAGCTGAATGTTCTAAATCCTTAAGATTTGCCGGGGATCGATTTGGCATAATTTGATAGAAATGACTACAACTCCGATCTCGCCAATAACCGGGTAGGGCTACTTTAATCACCGATCATACAAGCCTATGAAAAATTCAGTAAAATGTCCAATTACTATGCTAGTTTTCCTTGCACATTTTGTTTACATTGTAGTACAGATGACACTCATTGTGTCGACATCGGTAATATCGACATATTTGTAAAGTCCCAATTTATGTCGCTCTATATTTTATAAGGAAAAGGATTTATTAGTCAACATTTTTAAGTCGACATTTTCGGCAGTGTCGACGTGATTTTTCTGGCCCTACGAGTGTTTGCATAACTTAATGTACTTGATTGTGTCGACATCCACGCGATGTGATTGAAACTTAAAAGGTGTCAATTGACCGTGAAGAGATTAATAATTTGATCTCATCCTATTGTTTGTGTTGCAATTAATTTGTTCACAGTTTGAAAAACTGATTTATAAATGTTACATCGTAGTTATCGATCTAATGGATAAGTGTCGCAGCGAAAATGTACCAATTTCAGGAAAACTGATAAATTCAGCCACTCGCCGTATATGATTATATTGTTGAAACAAGGGCATTAAACCCGAAAAAAACAAACGTACATATATATAAGTTATAACGTCTTTGATATTATTTGTTCAAATTATACCAAATAACACAAGTCAATTACTGTACAAAACCTGCAGAAAAACACAAATGGTAAGTTTTACAACACAGCCATAGCAAAAATGCGTACATACAAGACAAGAAAGTTTGCCAGTACTGGAATCGGATATGACGACATTTGGATATGTCAACATATTTTACCAGGTCCCTATAATGTCGACATAACGTGTTTCGACTGTATTTTAGTTCTTTCAGAAAAAGGCATTTATGCAGGCAAAATATTTTTAAAAAAACTACTGGAAAACAATATATGATTTAATGCTTAAGACAAACATTGTTTGCATTTACATTTTCGAAGTTTTTACGCAAAATGCTTTGGTTGAAAACTTAATGCATTGGTATATACTGGTTGTCCTGGTTACCACAGCATTTAGTTTTCAACCAAAGCATTTTGCTTGAAAACTTCAAAAATGAAAATCCAAACAATATATCTAAACACTTAATCATTTCTACAAATGAACATTACTAATCACTTGTAATTAAATGTGTATTTTAGATGAAATTTCCTTTCAATGATCAATCAAGCCAACCACTTGCCGCCATGGTTATTTACGTTTGCTCGAAAAAAACGGTGTAAAGATCAAGTCATATTTTGGTATTTCTACTTTATACTTGGTTGGACATCTTTGGGATGTTTTGCTAGCACACGCAGTATGTAAAATGTTGATCAAGTTACTTGGTGACAGTTTGAAACTGTGTGATTCAAAATTGCAATATAAGCAAGTGTTTCAAGTTACACAAAGTGACATATCATAGAAGAGGTATACTGAAATTGTTTTGAATGCTTAACTCTACGGTGTGTAAACAAATATGCAATGACAACTAGCATAGATTAAGTATTAGTAATCGGACGTTTCCACCGGTGTTCAGGTAATCAGTAGGCACCGGTTATTAGTCGATTCAGTGTCATGAGTATAGATGGCACACTACTTTCGACTTTGTTGTAAACTTTATCAATATATTTTATCGACTACTACACAGTGAGTACACTACTATTTCATAAATATGACATTGTTAGATGTATCCATAATTAGACATCCGAAATTTTGAGTCAAGACCCTGGTATTCAAGGTCAATCATGTCATTTGAAGCTGTAAATGACAATTCGCAAAGCCATGTAATGCCTGGAACAGTGACATTTAATGGGCACCTAATCTTTAAGGTGATATAGTTATATCTTGATAAAATTATTATTGTTATTCAGTAAATTAAGTAAATTCATGCATTTAATTTGTAGTTAAACTCACCAGCACTCTTTGGAACGGTGTCGCGTGGGAATCGACTACAGCATGAGAAAAGCAATGCCTTAATGCGCATGCGCAAATGAAACAGCCGCGTTATAGTTACATGAGCGTGATAATGTATGGTGAAATCAAAGCACTGAGAGAATACGCTCTTTTAACAAATATATACTTATCTGTATCTAAAGTTCACGCAGTTTCTCATTGAATGATACATAATTTAATAAAGCCTGAAGTGGTAACCAAAACTCTAATAACAACAGCAACAACAACAAAAGAGTCTTCAAAACCTCACGAAGGTAATAATGACACACATAATTATGTAACCCCTGTATCTGCAAGTAAATATCGCTTTTGGATGCTAGATGCCATTTCAATTCTCGGAAGAGACATATCGCCCCAGTATGACGTAACTAGAATAAAAAATTTGCCAAATTGAATGATGAAGATAACTGCTTGTTTCACATGATAGATTTTTGGAATTTTAAGGGAGAAGTTATTTAGGTTAAACTAATGATAAATAACAATCATATTGCCCATGGAGGTTGATACTGGCTCAGGAGTGTCAGTTATTTCAAGAGAAGATACCAAAAATGACAAAATTTCAGAAGCAAACATCAATTTGAAAAACACAGGGGAGATAATAAAACCTTATGAAAAGGTTGAATGTGAGTTACCTGTCAATAACAAAACTGAAACATTGAATCTAGTATATAACTGACAATGGCTGCAGGTCAGTGGGTTAGCCATTTTCGGATTAAAGCTCTCCGTGTTGATAATTAACAGCATGAAGTGGAATCACAGAAAACTAAGGCGTAAAAGAAAAATATGTTTGTTTCAGGTTTCCCGACCTACCCTATTTGTTTGCCCCGACCCTAGAACATATTTTGGAGTGTTAACTTTTTTTCTTTTTGGTCCTTGAGTGAGTTCGTCTTTCGATTCATTTCTGCCCAGTTTTTAGACGCTTTACGAGTATTCCAGCTATGTTGCAACCCGTTTTGTAATAAATACCCGTTTTTATTTTACATTTGTAGACTGGTTTCCAGTTGTTTCATGACGAAATAAGACATTTCTGTCACCTTTGAAATATTTATTACTAAACGGGTTGAGTCTCAAAAAATGGTATATCAACACGGGTTCTTTAAAATTATGTCTTTAATTGTCGAGTTTTCCTTTTAAGACTCATTTTATATTTGCAGACTGGTTTCCAGTTATTTAATTATGAAATAAGACAGTTCTGTCAACTTTTGATTTTTTATTACAAAACGGGTTTTTATTACAAAACGGGTTGCAGCACAGCTATATAGCACTATATTCACCTTGAATAAACATTATCCATGTGAAAAGGGAAAGGGGATTTGTCTTTTTATATCACAGTCAATATTGGTCTGATTTTATTGAAATTTACAAGGAGTATAGCTTAGATACTTGGCATGATACATGTAGTTCAGTTCTTTGAATTTACTTAACAGTATATTTAAGAAAGAAAATCGACAAATGTGATGATGCGTCAACATGTCAATGTTGCAAATCTAAGTTAATGATGATCTGCATGATTAAAAAGAGCCTGATAGCGCGCTTGTGAGCCGTCACTAATGGTCATAATATATTAGTGGTTGTTGTAGAATGTCCACATTGTTGTCAAGGGAGGTAATCAACACTACTATTGCTATATTGATCAGCATAATAAATAATAATTATCCTTTTTGACCGTATATTGTGATTTCTTGCGCCATTGGCGAGTGATATTGATAGCATTTGATAATAATCTATCAAAAACAAATATATTAGTTAAAAACGGCACACTTTTAAATTTTGTTAAGTGTTTTTTTTTTATTTAGGCCTATTTAGTAGGACTACAAAGCGGCGTTACAGCCAGAATAGGGGTGTGTGATAAACTAAAATTAACCTCAAGGTAAAAGATGAATGCATCGAACAGCCGAAATCCATATAAGCTCGACCCGTGCCGTTGTTTATGGCATTTCTTATCAATAGTTAGAAAGCGATTAGTTTTGATAGGAATTATTGGGCGATACACATTGTCACTAAATATCAGACAGACTTATCAAAATGCGAAATGGTTTTATTGGCATATTTACGAGGGTCTAAAGTTAGCTAAACAGTAGTCTGGTAAATACGCAAGCCATACGAGTAATGTTCGGTTTGAAACTATTTTTATTTTTATATTTAAAAGAATACTTGATCAAAATCAAGAATCGTACATCTTTGGAGTATTAAATGACGCTAAGCTTTGTTAATATTCAGATGATTTAGTAGATATATATACCGCAGACAGCAGGCGAATCTGCCTTAGTCATACTTTAAGGTGATTGCTGAACATAGCGTTACTGTAATAAAATCAACAACAAAAATGTGTAAACAGTAGCTTTTAAATAACACTGCCACAATGGAAATAAGAGTTTTTACTAGAACTTTTTTTTGTGTGATCCTTAACATAAAATGTCTCCCCAGCTGGAGGGGGGCTAGAATTCACCAGCTGTCGCACTACAGAGGGATAAGACCCCCCACTGTGCCTGCCCGTTTGCCGTGGGCTACTACCCGTGTCGCCTGATGAGAGGATCCTGGTAGTTGAGCGGGTTCTGAGTTGGCAATTTATACTTGGTTCTCTCAATACACTGCTTTGGCCTTTAGTTGGGCTAAACGGGAGGTCTGGAAGGCCCGTCCAGATCAATCGGCTAGTCATGCCAAGCCCCAAGATATATTGTGCCCCCATGTCTATTTATATTTGTTTATTTTATAAATCCATACATTATCTCGTTGAAGACTTCCACGATTTACCTTTTACTTATTTGTATCTTGGAAGGCGGTGGCCCATGGGCCAATCGGATACTTGTTTGGCCTTTAACTGACATTCGAAATCTCCCAATGTATGTTTAAGCTTGAAAAATGTTCTGAGGGAACTCATTTGTCCAGTTTAACCCTTTTATCACGAGTATATCATTGATGTATCCCTGTCATGACCAGTGTTGGATGTCCCCTGGTCATGTCCCCTTGTTGGACTCCGTGGCGGGTGGGGAGCATCAATGATGAACTAATTCAATCAGCATGGCAACCCCCAAAAAAGCCAAGCGAACACTCTCAGAGTCTGACTCTGAGACAGACATATCACACATGACCCCCCAAAACTTCTCTCGTTTCATTGTTATAAAATCTTCAGATTCAGAGAAACCAATCACTAAACTTTCCCCCTTTATCATACAGAAGACTTTGCAATCCATTCTCGGAACGCCAAGGACCGTGAAGAAATTGAAAGATGAAACGTTGCTGGTGGAATGCTCCACCATGCAACAAGCAAAAAACCTTTTAGGTCACAAACAATTCTTTGGGTTGGGGGTCGTCATTAAACCCCACCCATCACTTAATTCATCTAAAGGAGTTATTCGTTGTAGGGATCTCGCATGTTGCGAGTCCCTCGACGAAATAACTACTAATCTTCAATCGCAGGCTGTCTCTGCAGTAAAAAGAATCTCAATTAAAAGAGATAACAAAATTATACAAACCAACACTTATATTCTCACATTCTCAATTTCAGTACTCCCATCTAATATCAAAATTGGGTATGAATGCGTTCCGGTCTCCGTGTATGTGCCAAACCCTCTGCGCTGTTACAGGTGTCAGAGGTTTGGCCATCACGAGACCAGATGCACAAATATTCTGGTTTGTGCGGTCTGTGCACATGAGGGGCCAGACCATGAATCTAAAGACTGCCAAGAGAAACCGAATTGTATTAACTGCAAAAATTCACATCCTTCTTTTTCTAAAAATTGCTCATCTTGGAAAGGTGAGAAGGAAATCCTGGAAATTAAATATAACCAAAATCTTTCATTTATAGAGGCAAGGAGGGTGGTGCAGAACCGCCAGAGGGACCAGGCACAGGCTAGCAGTAGTGCTAGCTATGCCAACAAAGCTGCCCCTTTGGCGAACATCCCTCCTTGTCACTCTTGTAATGAACTGATCAAAATTTTGATAGAAAAGTATCCTCAGATTGCAGAGGACCTTAAAGGTCTGGCCCCCTCATCTGTACAGACACAGAGACAGCCTGCCCCAAAGGTTCCTCCCCCTGCACCAAAAACATCCAATCAGCCAAAAAAACCTGTTATGCCTGAACAACCAAAATCCATTCCTCCAAAAACCAAATCACCAGCCCCTCCTACTACCAAGAAACCAATACCCACTCCATCTAAGGCCACATCGCCTGCCCCTACTACTACCAAACCTAAGGTGAAATCTGCACCAGCAAACAAAAATAACAGCAAACCCACTTCCCAACCTCCTAAAGAAAAACCTGCAGGTCACAAACCTTCACCACCATCACCCACACCAAAACCATGTAAAAAACCATGTAAAACAAAAAGTTATGAAACCCCCCTCAACAACAAGTTTGAATGTCTTAGTGACATGGAGGATGACAGTGATGGAATCTCTGTCTCAGGGGATGAGAGCATGCTCTCTGATGAAGAAACTTAGTCTTTTATTTTATTTTTAACTTATTTTTAATAAATCTGGACTGTATTCCATGAAATACGCCTTTCACAGTACATTTTTTCTCGTTGGCTGTGTTGACCTTCAACCAGTCCGCTAACTAGTTAACATTTACAAGTATATCACGTTACCTTTTTTAGTTTCACATAATTTCACATTTCTTGCGCGCTAAATGACCAAAGCTGTCAATGCGCCATAAAACCACATGATAATAATTAAAAGTCTCATTGAGACTATACAAGTTGGAAAATTCATAAGCTACATCATAGAGATTGGCTTTTACAACAAGCTATGATATTTATAATCTAAAATCTCATATTATACTATATTTACCCCAATTTAACATATACAAGTATATCACGTACCTTTTTTAGTTTCACATATTTTTAACATTTCTTGCGCGCTAAATGACCAAAGCTGTCGATGCGCCATAAAACAACATGATAATAATAATTAACATATAATGTTGATTGATATGGCTTTATTTTATATTGCCATGTAAATTGTACATTTTATGTTGAAATAAATCTATCTATCTATGCAAAATAGTACTGACTGGTTATCACTTTTGGCCAGTATATATTCAAAATGAAACAATAGTTGACCTGCAGAGTATTACTCCCAGTCCGAGTATGTTTGTATCTATCTACTAGCTACTGGTTAATGTTTTCGACGTGTCATTTATTTGGTTGGGATGACTTATTTATCCACGGAATCATATTTAATAATGTATCGCGAGACACTGATTTGCTGTATCTTAACGAGGGGTGTCCCATTAAATCGTAGACAATGGCTCGTATATCGTCTCCCTTGGCCGAGTCGTTGAGGCATCCGCTTTGGGAGCGGGAGATCGAAGGTTCGAATCCCGACAGGGGTCCGTTCTGATATGGCCGGTTGGTGAGCCGCCAGCTAGTTAAATAATGGTTACCGTGCGCCTACCTGCATTGTGCGTGCCTGACATTAAAACGATAGGAATCGGAAAGTAAATATGCTCAGAAAGTAGGTGTCTCATGAGTCAGAATTGGCTGGCCCTTTAAATAGGGTGACACTATAATAAATTAACACTTTACTTTTATACATGTATATGCCTTTCTTTTTCCTTATAGAGGATAATATGGGAATATGTATTTTAGTCCTCTAGGCTTAAACCGTATGACAATTTTAATATCAAACATGCTGTAAACTAAATGTGGAGTTTTTAAATCAATTTCATGTGTTTTAGTGATACTTCATAATATTTTAACTATGTTGAAGTACAAACAATATTGCCTTTTAGATATTCTGTGATATTGTGTTAATTAGTCAGTGTCTAGTAAGCCAAGATTGGCTGGGTATAAAATATGTTTATGTTTTTACTTTGTAAATTGTACTGTTTTATTTTATGTTTGACACTATAATAAACTATATATGCATGAACAAGCCAATTGTGTTTCATCAAATTCATCAAATATACAGTTATGTGACGCTGTATGGATATCGACGCTTGGCGACTGCAATCAAAGTATTAACTGCACTTTATACAATCGACTATTGTTAATCATGCATCACTGTCAGGTTTTGTCACACTGTTGCAATACTTTTCTTAAAAAAGAACTTTCTATTTGCTCTCAAGATCGAGGATAACATTAATCACATTCTGACACATTATTAGTGTTTGTGACAGATTTTCTGCAATCGATTTTCGTCTTCATCCTTCAGTCTCTAATGAAAACGAGGACAGGAGATCGCAATTGGATAATGTCTTCCGATAATGACGCAAAATCTGCTGTTATTCATCGAAACAAACCTCCAAAAATAATGTTTGTGTATATATAATGGTCATGTCTGTCGAGGACCGGTTGCACCTTGTTGTTTTCAATCAGAACTCGCTTTTTAATTGTATTAAATTTGTCGTGGAGGTACACCGCTTTTAAACAGTATTTCAGTTGACCTAACCAGGATTCTTGAGGTACAAGCCGGTTCCCGCGAGCAATTGGCAACGTCCTCACATAAATCAGGGGTTAAGGCCATAGTACTTCAGTCTACTATTAGATATGCATAATATTAGACTAAAAAAGGACAATCCCTAAATATCGAGATTTAATAAAACGACTAACGATTTGAGGGATTTTGCTTATATAACGTAATATTTGACAAATAACTTGAAGTTATTATTCAATGTTGCGTGTCGTCCTACACGGTGGGGGGGGGGGGGGTTAAGATAGTTTTCCAGCATCGGTGTAAACGCGGGAATTACCTGACAGATATAGCTATGCAAGACATTTCTCTCCGTCCTTAATCTCTATCTTACTCGGTTTCATCGACTCTGTTCATGAGAAGAATAAAGTGAGCCGTTCCTCTGTCGTCAGATTACAGAACGAGCCCTAGATAAAACGTTCTCCTCTACTTTTTATTGAATTTGAATAACTCTCTGTATCAGGGAATCTGAAACCACAATTTCGTGCTGAAAGAATGTCGGTAAACACGAACCAAATGAACGAAATATTTATTGAAGTCTTGCGGCAATCCTCGAACTTTTACGCTGATGATTTATTTTAGTATTGTAAACCTTTGGGATGTCAACTGCAAGCGATGCATTTCTACACGTAACGTTCGAATGTCAGGAGTATATTAACCGAATAGAGAAATTCCTCAACCGGTAAAAAATGTTTGCAATATAGGCCTAATAATTTTTGAAGAGATAATTTACCGTTTTATTCCAATCTCGATATTGGTCAGGTGTAATTCTGCGATTGCACAGCATAATTATGTCAACTTATTCCTACAATCATTTTTGGTGAGGACCAAATAAATTACTTAATTATTTGATTTATGACAACTAACTTTCATTACAATACTACTTTGGTATCATTACGCGTAGACAGTATTCCATTGGTCCAAGCACGCTGTATATTTAATCTTTTACCCGCTCATTTTGTTCACAGTTTTGTATGACACGCCTTTGTCAATCATAATTGTTGATAAATCTATTTTTTGGTCAAAATATTAGATCTTTGTATTATTTTGTAGATTGAAATTGTAACAATACTGTTCAGGAACTAAATAGTGTAAATATAGTGAGGCTCCCAACGGAGTTCGGGACGTATTCCGTACAATTATAAACTGTAGGAGAGCAGTGGGATGAACATTTACCGCGAGAGAAAAAGTAGAGGAAAGCCATCAGTTAACTACAACTTTTTAAATGACAAGAAGTTGGACTGGTACGACATTATTTTTCAATTATACCCATAGAGAACCCCAGACGCATCAGTGTTGCTGAACAGCTTACCGAACTGCGTCCGCACGACGAGGAACAAACTGGTCAACAAATGGACAAGAAATAGATCTTGCAGATTAAAGGAATTTACCAGAAATTGAAAAGCTAGAAGTGTTCAGGAATGAGGTTAAAGCCAAAGTAATTGCAGTTAAGGAGCAAGCGAGTTAACAACTTAAGAAGAAGAAATTCGGATGTGACAAGTTCAGATAACAGAATGCATGAGCATTCTCGAGAAATGTAAGGTATGAGTGACTCAACTATTGATTTCATTCGTTGAAAGCCAATAAATTATGCAAAATAAGCTAATTAAATCTAGGAATCTTGTGAGAACAGTGATAATTCTGAACCAGACAGTTCAACTGTATTGAAATAAAGTAATCAGACACTTGTTTTCAGACCAGAGGACTTTACGTAATTGGTACAACTGTAGTGTTAATGCCAGTCGATAAGGCGGTTGATGTTTTTTTCCTGTGAAGTATGAATAATGCGTTTAATCGAACTAATTAGACGGTGAAACATAACATGGGCATGGTATTCATGCGTTCTTTCCGTGCTGACATTTGCGTTGACTAGCACAATAAATAAGGCAAGTAATTAGGCAAACATTAATTTTGCAGCGTGTTTCATGACTCTACTCTGTATCGACAGCACACGTTCTTGTATCAATATCAGTCGTTGGTTTAATATCGACTGCTAGAAACAAAAAAAGAACTTAGAAACAAGCGATATTGCAATGTGTGTCTTTTATGTCACCAAAGATGGGGTCCGCAGAGTTAGCTCAATCCAGAGACAGTTGACTGCCGAGCTGAAGCTCGTCGGTTCGAGCACCGGGTTAAGCTATTTTCCTCTAACAATTTAATTAGAGATGATACATTACACATGCTCAGTCAATTGTTTTGTGTTTTATGAGGAGAAGTTGTCAATTGTTTTCAGAAGAACAAGTCAGCACTTGTTGGTAATCCAGATACATTGGGTAGACCAGCTCACCTGTGAACATACTGAAATACTTTTGAAAAAGCAGCGCAAAATGCCAACACAAAAGTCACAAAAAGTAGGGTAACTATTATAATTAATATTATTATATTATAATACAATTTTTCTCCCGTGTGTTAACTTCTTAAAATAGTTGTGTTTATGACGATATTTTGTGCTCTGGAACGAAACAATGAGATGTTGCTACACCTGTTGAGAAACATGATTTCACGGAGAACCCTGAATGCATAACAATTGAAGCGGAACATGTGCTTGATGTTTCCAATTCGCATGCATTGATTTAATTAACTTTATGCTACCTTATGTAGACAATATGACCACAAATATATTTCGACAAAACTTTGGAAATAAAATACTGAAGTCAAATATTTCGCCTCCTGGCCAATCCTTTGGAAAAGTAGTGTCGTCCATATTCCATATAAATAGCCGACAAGCTAAGCATATTTAGTACGCATTTAGTTTCTATTGTTCAACACATTTTCCGTTGGCAAGAAATTGTGTTCGTTTTACACTTACTTCATCACTTTCCAACATGTTGTAAACATTCAAACAAACCTTACGCCTACAATTATTATCAAGAGTATTTTGTATCCATAATGCGTAAATTAATAAGCTTACAAGACCAGACTGCATCCTTGATTTATTCATCACAACACCAGAAAACGTTTGAATAAGTTTCCAACTAGCAAGGCACCAATCTGTGATAACCGGTGGTGGTTACCACATATCATATTAACTTGTGGAATAGAAAAAACTGATCTTCAACATAGAGTTTGCTGTGTGGCTACATTTTCTCGGCGATCAGTGTTAGTGATGTCTAGTTGTTTTACCTAAGCTTACACAGAACCGGTTGACGTCATTTTTCTTCAAATATTTCATGCATTTCTATATGAATCGTGTTTATCAATTTTCCTTCCAGAAGTGATATCCGCTTGGAATTTAATCAGAATGATGTCATGTCGTTATAGAATTAATTATCGTCGCTGAAAGTTCCGCTGAATTTAATTCTGATATCAGGGCATGTTGATTTTGTTCACATTTTAAACTTTGTGGAAAATGAATGATTTTCGACCTTCCCCAGGTAGCGAGACATGTGTATGGATATTTTACCATTATATTTCGATCAGACTTCAGAAAGCTAAAGAAAACCACAATGATATGTTTATGTAATGTGAGAATGAATAAAGTTAGACTTTACTTTACTTGACTTGTGTGTTCAAGCAACATACCTGTTAGTAATGTCTTCAATATCAGTAGATCTTATTACGTTTTGTCCAGGCTGCTTATTGTGTAATGTTCATGTTGTTTGACAACATCTCATAAACACATAATCACTGATTATGAGTATTGATAATCTTTTTCATGTTTCTGTTGTGTTCATGTATAACATGTGTATTTTAATTGAGCTCCACTCAGTTACTAAATGTCTTTAGATCAAACAGGATATATAAACATTTTCTGTTTTAATAATTTCTACAATAAAGTGTTTTAACGAGCTACATGTATATATTGCTCTCAGACTTAATCGGCATATTTGGTAAGGAAAAACATTTTTACCGACGAAAATAGTTTTATTTCACCGAATATGACATAAACAGCAGTAATTAGACATGTCTTCTAAGAATGTTCGATGTCATTCAATAACACTATACATACAATGTTGAATGTAACAATCTCTGAAAAACGTTTTTGATGTAATGAAACGTAGTGTCATTCCATGTTCGTTATCAAAACGATGAATAAGAAAATCCTCTCCGACCTGTCAAATCTTTACTTTCGTTTTGATGAATATTAAAGTCAATTACTTCTGGTTTAGACACATGTCGATATCAGACTTACAGAATGTCTTTTTCGTAACATAACACGCAACTTGTGTGGTTTAAAACTACATTGTACCACATTAGGCCAGTCAAAATAAAAAAAATGGGGAAAAAAAATGCACAGAAATAATTTTTGTGGATTTGTGTCATATAAGGCATCACATTAAATATACTAAAAGTATAGGACAATCACACGGTGCAAAATGTCATTTTTGGGGTAAAATGGTTGAAAATTTAAATAAGAATGGGAATTTCTGGAATTTGCCAATAACTATGTCAAATCTTGCAATAAAACTACCAGAATTACTGTATTTAATAGATATTGAATACAGTACAAAATAACTTAAGTATAGAAACATTGAACAGTGTTAAATGTGATTTTTGGGGTAAAATTTAAAAAAAATCACAAAAAATGAGCATTTCTGGGATTTGCCTATAACTATGTCAATTTTTCCAATAAAACTACCAGAATTTCTTTATTGAATAGATATTTTATTACAGTACATAATACATAAAGTATAGAAACATTGTACCGTGTAAAATGTGATTTTTGGGGTAAAACCTTTAAAAAAGTAACCAAAAAGATGGGAATTTTTGGAATTTGCTAATAACTTCGTCACATTTTGCAATAAAACTACCAAAATTACTATATTTAGTAGATATTGTATAACAGTACATAATACCTAAAGTATAGATACATTGTAACAAGTGAAATGTGATTTTTGGGGTAAAACCTTAAAAAAAATGACCAAAAACATGGGAAATTTATGGAATTTGCCAATAACCATGTCAAATTTTGCAATAAAACTACCAGAATTACTTTATGTAATAGATATTATATTACAGTACATAATACTTATAGTATAGAAACATCGTACTGTGTGAAATATGATTTTTTGGGTAAAACCTTCAAAAAAATAACCAAAAACATGGGAATTTTTGGAATTTACCAATAACTATGTCAAATTTTGCAATAAAACTACCAGAATTACTTGATGTGATAGATATTATATTACAGTTTAAAATACCTTAAGTATAGATACATTGTATTGTGTGAAATGTGATTTTTGGGGTAAAACTTAAAAAAATAACCAAAAAATGGGAATTTTTGGAATTTGCCAATAACTAAGTCAAATTTTGCAATAAAACTACCAGAATTACTTGATGTGATAGATATTATATTACAGTTAAAAATACCAAAAGTATAGATACATTGCATCGAGTGAAATGTGATTTTTTGGGTAAAACTTAAAAAAATAACAAAAAATGGGAATTTTTGGAATTTGCCAATAACTAACTCAAATTTTGCAATAAAACTACCAGAAATACTGTATTTAATAGATATTATAATACAGTTCAAACTACCTAAAGTATAGAAACATTGTATCGTGTGAAATGTGGTTTTTGGGACAAAACTTAAAAAAATAACAAAAAATTGGAATTTTTGGAATCTGTTGATATCCCGTTCATTTTGTCTATGAAGTTTTCAGAATAGTTATTTTTAACTCATGTTATATTGCAAAATCCATACTTTAAATAGTTTATAATGCGGAATGTAATATTTATTTGAAAAATATATCAAAAAATAAATAACTAAAAGTTGCAATTTCTGGTATATTTTGCCTATTCCTGGATTAAAAAAACAAAACAATGAAAGTCACAGAAATGACATAAGCTACGTGTTATCTCTCAATATAACATATGATAACATTATGCTATCAAATCAAACAAGAAATGTGGTTTTGAGGTAAAAGGTGAAAACATAAACGAAAATGCTATTTTCCGGAAGCCATATGAATTTGATCACACAATTATATGATTATAATAGAAGCAATGTCGGTGTCTTAATGCAGTATAAGATATGCACAATGTACTAGTCAAATGCCAAATCTGGGCTGATGGCAATCTCACAGCTGACTCCTTTGCATGTGAATCAGGCTGAACTACATTCAAATCCAACATTCTTGTAGCTACATGCCATCTGAACAGAGATAATAAATATCTTTAAAAAACATGTTGAAAAATAAATCCTTACAAACATTTAACTCGGATCGAGACTATAAATATTCCGGCGAAATTCGAACTGCTAACGAACGCACGCACATCTTACGAAAACCCCGTTTGGTGCCTCTGGGGTGAAAATATGATTGGTCAGCTTTAAAAAAAGTCCGCTTCGAGGACAACATTTGGTTGGTCAAAAATGTAGATCAAAATCAATATTAAACAGCTACGCCGAAAGAAAAGTAATGTCGCTTTAAGACAGGAAGGCAATCGTGAAACGCAGTAAACTGGTGATTGGAAACAAGTTTATCAATACACACTGACAGGGATTAACTGTATACACTGTATAGTAAATGTGTACATTTAGAATGACTTTAAATGATGTTTTACATTCCGGTAGATGCACTCAAAAAGTATTTTTCAAATCAAAATGATATCAATAAAATTATAAAAATAAGATTTTCCGTGCACACCCCTTGTTTCTGTTTTGTTGTTGTTGGAATAACATCTTTACTTTATGTTTTTTTTTAAATAAAAAGTTGATAGTATGAGGTAGATTTGTTCATTATCTTTTTACTCATGTGTTTATTGTGCAATTTCGCCTTTGTAATTGTTTATTTGTATATTGTAAGTCTCCATTCTAGCGTTGCTGTCCACTTTGTATGTGACATTTCTTGCTCGGGTTCTCCATTCATTTAAAATTCATATTTGGAGGCGATTATTGTGACATGAATTAACGAAGATATTAAACAAACTTTTATAAATTTTTTATTCATGTTAAATATCATTGTTAAAAATATTAAAATTGCACTGAATAGTATTCAAATTATTGATATCAACCCATGTAAATAAACAAAGCCACCACGAGAAAATGTGAATGCAAATTGTTACATAATTATATCATGACTTGGCAGTCTTTTTTTAAAACTCCGACACATTCCACTTAAATTGTCTACGTGTATTTAATACTGTGGAAATATATATTGTTTCACTGTTAATGTTGTGAAAGGCTGCAGGTGCTCTTAGAGATTGTTTTACTGTTAAGCATGTTGTGAAAGGTGCCATTGCTGCAGGTGCTCGAAGAGATATTTTCAATGTTAAGCATTTTGTGAAAGGTAACACCGCTGCAGGTGCTCGTAGAGATTTGTTTACTGTCAAGCATGTTGTGAAAGGTGACATCGCTACAGGTGCTCGTAGATATTTTTACTGTTAAGCATGTTGCGAAAGGTAACATCGCTGCAGGTGCTCGTAGAGATATTTTCACTGTTAAGCATGATGTGAAAGGTGCCATTGCTGCAGGTGCTCGTAGAGATATTTTCACTGTTAAGCATGATGTGAAAGGTGACATCGCTACAGGTGCTCGTAGAGATAAATTTTCTATTAAGCGTGTTGTGAAAGGTGACATCGCTGCAGGTGCTCGTAGAGATTTATTTACCGTTAAGCGTGTTGTGAAAGGTGACATCGCTGCAGGTGCTCTTAGAGATTTATTTACTGTTAAGCATGTTGCGAAAGGTGACATCGCTGCAGGTGTTTGTAGAGATATTTGCACAGTTAAGCGTGTTATGAAAGGTGACATTGCTGCAGGTGGTCGAATGCTTTTTCACTTTGAAACATGTTGTGAAAGGTGACATCGCTGCAGGTGCTCGTAGAGATTTATTTACTGTTAAGCATGTTATGAAAGTTTACATCGCTGCAGGTGCTCGTAGAGATATTTGCACAGTTAAGCGTGTTATGAAACGTGACATTGCTGCAGGTCGTCGAAGGTTTTTTCACTGTTAAGCATGTTGTGAAAGGTGACATCGCTGCAGGTGCTCGTAGACATGTTTTCACTGTTAAGCGTGTTGTGAAAGGTGACATTGCTACAGGTTCTCGTAGATATCTTTTCACCGATAAGCATAATGTTAAAGTTACTTGGCATCGCCAATTTTGCCACGGCAGCACTTTTACCTTAATTCCGAACCATAATAATCTTAAGTTTAACGGGTCTCTCGCACTACAAATACAGTTCTTAAAGAGACAAATAACATACAAAATATATATAATCCGCGACATTAAATACGTGTTAGAGCTGATGGCTCAGCAGTTTCCGTTCCTTGTCAGATGGTAATGCAAATTGATATAATGAAGAAATGTTTTAATTCTCGAGAGGAAGGCAAAAGCTTTTAGACTGTCAGTTGAACTGGACTGAATATGAGAAGAATAATACAGAAGACATTGTACGACCTCGATGTTGACATGTAATGTGTTGTTCTTGCACATCTGCTCACGCAATGTGTGACGTTATCCAGTCTGTTTTGACTTCAGTAAAACCTCACATAAAGACCACCTCAAATTTCAGACAAGAGCATTAATGAGGTCAGTTTTTACTCTTTTTTTTCCAATTTTATCTCGATAATCCGACCACCTTATAACTAATACCGACTTTCTTCAGAAATAAAGGAGGTCTTATTGTGGTTTCGTAGTACATAGTAGAGTATCGTCAGAATGTCAAGTTCGAAATTAAATTGAATAAACTGATGAAAGATGACGACATTTTACTTGACTGGTAGTTTACTTTTAAATGCATATTAATATTTTGGTTTAAAAATCTACTTGTCATTACTTCAAACAAAACACATCAAGTTAGCGGAGTCGTTAGTGCAATGTTGTTGGTAACCAAAGAACTCTGGTTGAGTCATTAAGTGACGTCATTACCAGAAAACGTCACATGTGACGTCACCATGTAGGCCTACTGACAGCAAGCAATATTTGCCCCAAATAAAAAAATGAAGACGAAGTGACCATATGGAGTAGATATTGTTTCCTGCTTGCAAATAGTGACATCTATGTCTAGTGTTGTGTTTCCTTGAAAATACGTCACTTACAGAAGAGGTTGTAAATCATCCCATTGCAGCGCTATTTAAAATGGTGTTCCGACACAGACAGCGTTTACTCAAAGGTTCAATATACGAATAATTATGTCTGAAATTAGCTGTTACGTATAGATATGCTAACCTGTTATATAGCTTCCTTCGTATTTTCCCTATTAACTTATCTTCTAAAGTTTGATAAAATACTTAACTATGTATTTTGCGATGTATGAACACAGCCAATCAGAAGAGGATATAATCCGATGATTCATATAAAGTCAACAATGTTCGTTACTCTTCCCCATTCGCATCAGTTACTTTACTATTGTTAATATGCTTTCTTGCAAAACAACTGCTGAGTTTTTGATTAATACGAAATTATAATTTACACATAAAACAACGACAAACCAAACAAAATCTGACTCTTAACAGGGAGTCTGTACTTGATGTATCAGATGACGCTTTATGTAAGGCATACTCAGCAATCATGTCGCCAAGGAATGGAATGATGAAGCAAACTTGTCATCGTTTCACTGACTGACGTCAAGCGTGAACTTATCTCCCCTGAATAAACTTATTGTCGTGGCAAGAACGCGTTCTGTCATATTTTCCACACAAGTGATGTTCACTGAAACAGAACCAGTTCAGAACTTGTGATCACAAGAGAATATGTCTTATTGTGAAAGGAAGTCTTGAAATGGTTATAAAAATTGAATGAACTCAGTCAACCAATCTCATTAAAATCAGCTCCAGTCGCACGCTCCTATACTATACACTAACTGGATCTGATGACTGCCCAATACAGGTCACGTTCAAGTGACCTTTGAGTAGCCAATCAAATCCTCGCCTGCAAAATGCTGTGGTATAGAGTTATGAATATTCGTAGATCTCCGACGAGCTCCGTAAATTCTATTTGAGCGTAGATCACCAAGACGTTCCGATTACGTATTTTCGTCAATTTCAATATGGCTGCGCCCATGGACACAACCGAAACTCATACACGGCAACATTCTTTGGTTAATCGGTGTTGTTTGTGTGGTGTTTCGTTTTTGGAAATATTTATAACCGGAAGCGGTAGGAAGGACGTTAAATAACAGTATAAACAATACAATATACAATACAAAATACTTTATTTTTGGTCATGGTTACATGTGCAACAACACACAATGTTATTACAGACAGATAACAACATGTATGGGTAATCAAACAATTCAGTTATAAGTATGCAATGTAAAAACAAAACAGAAATAGTTGGCTGAACATTTACGTTTGTTTAGGGGACAGCGATGTTTATTTACCCGTGAATGGTTTAAAAAGTTGGGAAAATTTAAATATTTACAATTAAATCACGAGAAAATCGAAGGTCACGTTGTAGGAATTTCATTGATGACTTGGAGATAGTACATTATATGTGTATAATTGTAGATGGTGTTTTTGTTGTTCAATTAAAATATTTTGTGATATAACATATGAATAGACTTGTACTTCTAAGTTCTCCGAAAACAGAAACTCCGAATAAACGATAATGACATTTTGAGAGAAAGACGACAAACACGGTTTTGTAAGGAGACATTTCATTGGACCACAAACGAGCACCTGGTTACGCATATCTTTTTTTAGAGAGGTTATATGAACGTGACCTCTAACGGAGTGTAGTCAGAACCTAACAGCGGAAAATAATGGAGCTAAAGTTAGGGGCTGATTTCAATGAGATTGACACTCAACCAGCTGTGTAAAATGGTCTGAAACTGACTGTAAAAATATCGTACTCATGAATAATTAATGAGGTGAATTCCAGTACGGAAATTGCCGAGCAGTTACGGATGAAATCGCGGATCAGAGCCATCCAATGAGATCACGGCTTTCAAATTGCACATTTGTATTCAATGGTCGCTGCCATTTTGTCGAATTTGCTGATAGCTATTCACAAAGGAGATTCCTTCTTTTTGTTTTGTCCATTTCATTCATGCTAATGCATATCCATGCAGTAAGAAGTTTCGCTAACCAATTTGCCCAGGGTATCATATATGTTTTGAATAGCCTGGGGTCCAAGGATGCAAAACTCCCGATCATATGAGACGCAAATACCAGATAACACATGCGTAATTTTATAGTATGTATAGAAGAAAAGACTCGTGTTACTATTCAACTTACATCACATAAAATACGATAACAAAACCCAAACTAGGATATCAATCCGGCTGAATTTTTCTACGAACTACGTTATAATTGTCTTTTCTACGAAATCGCATAATTGATTCTAAGAAAATATTTTTTATCTCTTAGCGTTTTGCTTTGTTAATCTGCCAACAAGTATTTAATGATTCAATCTCTGAATCCACAGATGGAACGAAATCGGTGAAAAGATAAAAACAACATTGAATAATGAGAGTTTTTATACGTTAAAGAACTGGTTTGCATGATTCACACAATTTGCGAATATATTTTCTAGAGACTTCACATTCTCGATGGATAGGAAACAATGAAATACTTCCTATATATAGAGTAAAGGCCAAGTTTGACGTCAACATAAAACTTAATGATTGTGTCAACCATGTTATACTAGATTATCAAACTGTTTAACAGAGAGGTGCAATTCACCATGGTATACTTGCAGTGGCCTTTAACATGGAAATTGTTTCTGGACAAACATCTAGTGTTAAACAAATAATTATCACAGTTCTAAAACAATACTGCATATAAATTGTGTAACATCGCACCTTACTGCCAATGCACCAATTGTGGAGACCAACTTATCCTGGCTAGTTGGGTTTCAAGTTTAAACAAATTCTTACAACTTATACTAATCACTATCGGTCACTGCTTCCTGGCTACCAACATGTACTCGTACCAAATTTAGGGATTGTGAAGTTCGTGATGAAACTCGCTCATCGCGGGGCTCGAACTCACGACCTTCGGGTCAGGAGTCAGGCGCTCTACCCTCGATCACTGCACCTCCCTCAAGTTGGGCGCGCCCTTAAAACAGGTTGAAACCGTCAGTGTTTTTTTCCCACTGACAGTTCAATCACCTCCTATCATTTGTAATTGGTTTTTGTCCCTTTTGCTTTTGTGATGGTTTGCTTGTATTTATATTTTGTCATGTGTCCTTGTGCGTCCGGGATGACAGTGCCCTCTGTGAATGGCATTTCCTGCTCGACTTCCCCACTTTATGTGTAAATTAGATACAGAATTAAGCAGTTAAGCTGATAATGCATAAGTATGAATGCCATCGAGTCTGTACTAAAAGGTTAAATATCTGCCTTTCATACCAAATACTTATATGCATTATCCTTGATCACGGTATCCATAAGCGACGCAGAGAAACGGAAGCCAGTGTATCATTAATCTTGTAAACACTCACTGACATCTAATTGAAAGTGTTTTTTTCTACATTTATGGAACTGGAAGTCAAATACGGCTAAAATACGGTCAAATCATTATTGTTTTATCTCCTATCCAGTCACTCTTGAACTCGACATATCTAACATTTTCTATGCTTTGGTGTTTCTTGTTATATAAGGAATCATATACATGTAACAACATAGAGGTTGTTTATATGAACGTAGGATAAGAAACTTCTCACCCACCTTAACCACCATAATACAAAAAAATGTCGACCCATACATTCGACTAAACAACTGTAATTTAGATCAAAGTGTTGTTGATAGCAACATTATTTAAAGTTATACATTATAATAAATAATATTCTCCCGTGGTCGAGTGATTCAGGCATCCTTCTTGGGAGCGGGAGGTCGAAGGTTTGAATCCCGGTAGGGTCCGTTCTGATATGGCCGGTTTGTGAGCCACCAGCTAGTTAAATACTCAAGTTACCATGTGCCCACCTGTCTGGTGTCTGGCATTAAAGGATATGAATCGGGAAGTAAATGTGCTCGGAAAGAAGGTGTCTCATAAGTCAGAAATGGCTGGCCCTTTAAATAGGGGTGACACTATAATAATGAAATACTTTACATATAGGATATAACATGATAAGTCCGTTCAGGTCTAAAGCAGAGATTTCAACGACTGAATAATTTGAAAGAACAGTATGGTAAGGTCGAAATCTGGAAGAATGTTACAATGACAGTGATTAAAAACCACACCGAATTGAGACAACTGAATGCACATACAGTAAAACCTCATTTAAAGATCACCTCAATAATAAGACCACCTCGAAATTAAGAACACAATTTTTCAATGCCATTTTCACTGTTTTGCTATTTATCAACCTAAATATTAAGACCACCTCAATAAGAAGACCAGTTTTCAAAAGTCCCAAAGATGGTCTTATTATCGAGGTTTTACTGTATTTTGAAGATACTTGTGTTCGACATCATCTGATCCTCGTGCTTACTTAGGCGGGAAATCCTGATATCCTAACTCGAGCATCATTGTCAATTTCTGACGTATGTTCTTGTTACACGAGATTAATCAAACTTGTAAATCGAATTGCAGTTATTTTGTCTGCAATTAATTTCACCGCTGGGAATCATCGTGATCTGTCAGTTAAATGGCGATCATTGCATTAACATGTGTGTATAATATGAATATTTTATGATTACACTTTAATGATATATGTATAGGAAATATAACGTATTACAAATAATACTAACCTGTTAACGGGGAGAATAATATATATTAATAAATAAGTGATTTGATATTGGCCCTGTTATTTGTCCTCGGGACAGTCGTATTGGCCCTCGGCCAAATTGACAATTTTATTAAATAACTTCATGTACTTATAAATAAAGGATTCAAAGTTTAAACACTAAATTTATTAAAAAAACTGTCGACGAACGTTTAAATACTGACTTTAAAATAAAATGGCTGCCGTTTTCGAATTTCCAGCTGCGAATCTATATTTTTTTGGCCCTGTTTAATTAGCCAATCAAATTCTTTAAAATGCGGGCCAATATCAATATCAGTTAGCGGCCCCGGGCCGAAAAGTGATATAGATATTGGCACTGTTATAGAGGAGGCCTTTGTATTATTGGACGAGGCAAATGCTGTGTTTAAGGGCTAATAATTAATAGTTATTTAATAAATAAGGTAAACGTATATTTCGGGCCCAAAAATATATAATAATTTAGTGCCTTACATTCGAGGGAATCAATTATTTACCAATGGGACCATAATTACACACAGCGAACGGCAGGATTTGTATTCGAAAGAAACATATCATCGATAAAAGCTAAGTTTTAATTTCCCTTTAAGAATTAGATATCATCACATTTGAACATACCGGATCGAGCTACTATTTTGAATATAACATATCGAGCAACTATTTTGAATATAACGTATCGAGCAACTATTTTGAATATAACATATCGAGCAACTATTTTGAATATAACATATCGAGCAACAATTTTGAATATAACATATCGAGCAACAATTTTGAAAACAACATATCGAGCAACTATTTTGAATATAACATATCGAGCAACTATTTTGAATATAACATATCGAGCAACTATTTTGAATATAACGTATCGAGCAACAATTTTGAACATAACATATCGAGCAACTATTTTGAATATAACATATCGAGCAACTATTTTGAATATAACATATCGAGCAACAATTTTGAATATAACATATCGAGCAACAATTTTGAAAAAAAACAACATATCGAGCAACTATTTTGAATATAACATATCGAGCAACTATTTTGAATATAACATATCGAGCAACTATTTTGAATATAACATATCGAGCAACTATTTTGAACATAACATATCGAGCAACAATTTTGAATATAACATATCGAGCAACTATTTTGAATATAACATATCGAGCAACTATTTTGAACATAACATATCGAGCAACTAATTTGAATACAACATATCGAGCAACTATTTTGAATATAACATATCGAGCAACTATTTTGAATATAACATATCGAGCAACTATTTTGAATATAAATGATCGAGGAACTATTTTGAATATAACATATCGAGCAACTATTTTGAATATACCGGATCGGGCAACTTATTCCGCTTATAATTTAAGAAACTTTCTGATGCATATGTCTTGAAATGGATAGTTGAATGAAGACGGACAGCTTAGTAATTTCATCCCACATAACAACACTACATGAAGGACCCACAATTCGTCATCACTAACAAGACAGGGACAAATTACTTGGAGGTTTCAACAAGATGACTCGTTCTACTGTCTGCTTCGTATTTATGTTTCCGACGGAATCTTACCTTTTTCAAGGAACTACTATTGCATGCGTTTGAACTTCAAGTATTATTGCTTCGTTAATCTGTCACCAAAAATATTAAACGTTTTAAGCACCAAGGAATCAACTAATGGAACAGAATCGATTTTTAAATCAAAAACAACATTGAGTAATTACAATTTTTATTTTTCAAAAAATGGTATGCGTGAGACGCAAATTTCGCGGCGTCCATTTTTGTCAAATAAAAGGTCTTAGGTAAGCCTTTAAGAGTAATATTTAGAAGGAAATACTGCTTGCATGATGCAGCACATGCTTTGTGTCAGTACACAATTCTGTGTGACAGTCATGTGACATTTAAATCATAACTTTCTTAAGTATGGTTACATATCAGGGATTCCATTTGACCTTTTAGTTGACCCTTTGACCCCTGAAATTCCCCAAAGGTCAGGATTCTGGCTGAAGGGGCAATTCCTCTCTCAAGTATGGGTAAACTGGCTATACAATGGTAAAATCCGGTCTAAATATATCAAAATGATCCTTGAGATTCAGCCCCTTGTGGAACCCCTGTATATGTATGTAACAACCAAATAATCAACAAAGAGATACAGTTCATCGTAGCATGCTGTCAATGAGTTAAACTTCAACTCTTCATTGCAGTAAACACTATAAAAGTGTATCAATCATATACAATGTGCTATACTGACCGGTTATGCATCATTGTATCATACTGCTCATATATACAATGTGCTATACTGACCGGTTATGCATCGTTGTATCATACTGCTCATATATACAATGTGCTATACTGACCGGTTATGTATCGTAGTATCATACTGCTCATATATACAATGTGCTATACTGACCGGTTATGCATCATTGTATCATACTGCTCATATATACAATGTGCTATACTGACCGGTTATGCATCATTGTATCATACTGCTCATATATACAATGTGCTATACTGACCGGTTATGCATCATTGTATCATACTGCTCATATATACAATGTGCTATACTGACCGGTTATGCATCATTGTATCATACTGCTCATATATACAATGTGCTATACTGACCGGTTATGTATCGTAGTATCATACTGCTCATATATACAATGTGCTTTACTGACCGGTTTTGCATCATTGTATCATACTGCTCATATATACAATGTGCTATACTGACCGGTTATGTATCGTAGTATCATACTGCTCATATATACAATGTGCTATACTGACCGGTTTTGCATCATTGTATCATACTGCTCATATATACAATGTGCTATACTGACCGGTTATGCATCATTGTATCATACTGCATATACCCACCTCGTGGAAACCACTGATTGCTGACGTGTTTGTCAAGTTAATGCAGATCTAAAGGGGCGTATTTGGTAGTAATAAACTAATATAAATTCCATTAACCAACTACTGAAAGGTTAAATATCAGCTTTTCTCCACAATCACGGTATCCATTAGCAACTAAGACGAGCGGAAGTCAGTGTATCAATAATCTAGGAAACACACGCTGACATCTTATTTAAGGAAGTTATTTTTATTTTCATGTAACCGACGGTGAAATGTCAGAGTTAAGGCAAGAGCTCGCTAAAAGCAGTACTTTATCGTCACTCCATATATCGGTCGATGAAATCGATAAATCTCAAACTATGTTTATGATGCAGCGTTTCTCTGTGTAACTGAATTATCGTGTGAATAAAAAGCAATTGTTCATAGTCGATATAGAATTTGTCTAGCAAAGGATGCCAGTAAACTAATATAAGTATTTTCTCGTCCGCATCACCCGCTATAACACAAGGATTGTCGATCCTTAAATATGACCCAAATTATCTTCACGTATACAGTAGCTGTTGAAATGATACAGCAACAACAACAACACCACTGTTATCAATCAAATATGTTCATTACAAACATAATTAGAGATAATATACAACTTGCGAATTGTTTACCAATATTGAAATTTCCTCTGCCATTTTCTCCAATTATCCATGACGCAATTGATAAACCACAACGCTGGGATCAATATTTACAGTAAAACACAAATTGTTATCCTCTTCTTCAGTAGGCTCAGCTTTAAAGTCAACTCTCGTTGAAAGATAGGTTATACTGAATTATTGTAATTTACACCCTTTTCAACACAATTGCAGTTATATACGGCGTTCAGTTGAAAACATGACCTTATTTCATAATTACTGCAGTGCTAAGTGCTTGTGTGGCGAATGTAAAAATTTCGCCCCGTTCTTCGTCCAAAGTGAAGTTAACCGTAATCAAATTTATATAAGTTTTATTTACACGTATATGACGTTAGGTCGCTGTGGTGTAGTGGTTAGCATAACGGACCGGCAATCCGTAGAAAACCGGTAGCGCCATTGACCGATTTTTCGTGTTCCTCAAAACATGACTTTATTTTAACATACGATTCTGGTTTACCAACCGGTATAGCTACTAACCCTGTTTGTTTCGAAGCAACGTTCAACTACTCAATCATCATGACAAATGGTTTCGTATACATTATCTTCAATATAATTATCACGGAGGTGAACATACGCTACATACGTATTTGAACCTATGACAACAAAATTGACATTCGAGTGTGCTTCTGACTGAGATAACAGCATGGACTTAATACAACATGAAAAAATAACAGATGTGCTGCTGCTTATGGCATTTGATCGATAATTCATCAATACCATTAACGAAAACATGACCAGTTTCGCGGCACCGGTGTGAAGTTGGCAGTACTAACAATAGTACTAGAAGTGACAGTAATACATCTGCTGCTAGTGTCAGCAGTAACAACACTACATCTGCTGCTAGTGTCAGCAGTAACAACACTACATCTGCTGCTAGTGTCAGCAGTAACAACACTACATCTGCTGCTAGTGTCAGCAGTAACAACACTACATCTGCTGCTAGTGTCAGCAGTAACAACACTACATCTGCTGCTAGTGTCAGCAGTAACAACACTACATCTGCTGCTAGTGTCAGCAGTAACAACACTACATCTGCTGCTAGTGTCAGCAGTAACAACACTACATCTGCTGCTAGTGTCAGCAGTAACAGCAATACATCTGCTACTAGTGTCAACAGTGACAGCAATACATCTGCTGCTAGAGTCAGCAGTAACAGCAATACATCTGCTACTAGTGTCAGCAGTAACAACAATACATTTGCTACTAGTGTCAGCAGTAACAGCAATACATCTGCTACTAGTGTCAGCAGTAACAGCAATACATCTGCTGCTAGAGTCAGCAGTAACAGCAATACATCTGCTACTAGTGTCAGCAGTAACAACAAAAAATCTGCTACTAGTGTCAGCAGTAACAGCAATACATCTGCTGCTAGTGTCAGCAGTAACAACAATACATCTGCTGCTAGAGTCAGCAGTAACAGCAATACATCTGCTACTAGTGTCAGCAGTAACAACAAAAAATCTGCTGCTAGTGTCAGCAGTAACAACAATACAGCTGCTGCTAGTGTCAGCAGTAACAACAATACATCTGCTGCTAGTGTCAGCAGTAACAGCAATACATCTGCTACTAGTGTCAGCAGTAACAACAATACATCTGCTGCTAGTGTCAGCAGTAACAACAATACAGCTGCTGCTAGAGTCAGCAGTTACAACAATATAGCTGCTGCTAGAGTCAGCAGTTACAACAACACAGCTGCTGCTAGAGTCAGCAGTTACAACAATACAGCTGCTGCTAGAGTCAGCAGTAACAGTACTAATATTTGTTATCACTGCTGCTACTTCAAACGACAACAAAAGTAATATCGCTACTGTTCTGAATGAAAAACCCAGATCAATACATTGTATACTCCACGCCATTAATAACGCAATTAAAAAGTGTCCGCGTCAGCAAGGTGACATTATAAAGAAATAATTATATTTTAATGATCAAACATCTTAAACTTACTTAATTATGAAAAATGAATACTAGGGCCAAAGTTCGATTTCTTTGTTGATGAATGATTTACACATTTGTAACAATTAAACGCGGTTCACACTTGGAACAAACTGAAGGCTAAGTGAAAAAGTAGCGTTAATATTGGCGTTAAGTATATGTAACTTTAAACTATAAAATACAGACAGAAATGAGATACTATATTAAATGCCATATAATGTTGTATATGATATTAAATCCTGGTGTAAAAAGACTTACAACACAACGAGGAAGAAATTGCTACGGAAGACCCGTGATGACATTCACACATTCATTATTTCTCTCGTAGGAAATAAAACATATCTACGAAGTTGAAACCGTGATTCCGTGAATGGTTACTTCTGTTACATAAACTATTTGCACCGAACGCTCCTGTAGGTCCTTTTATAACCAATGTTACTACTTGTCAACTAATCTTTGAAGTCCTCTGATTCTAATATCGCTGAACGCTTGACGGATAAATCAGAAAAAAACTAAAAGCACAAAAAATCCATTATGTTCCTACAACTTGAAATGCTAAGCCATCGTCGGAAAACAATTGTCGTTCGTACTATTCACGTATTTTATGTGATTTTTATGTTCATGTCATATTACTAGTATTGCAATTCCGAGTGAGCGAGACAGATACATTTCCTGCAGATGTTCTCTTTCTAGTTTTGTTGTTATGGTAGTAAGTGTTGACTTACCCCCCCCCCTCCCTTCCTCTTTGATTAACCTTAGTTGTTTAATATGGTCGACCAGGCCATTTCTTGCACCCCTGTTCCCTTACGTATACTATACGCTACAACTGGCACAAAGGCGTGTGCTTCTTGTACGGTCCAACAACGACAGAAAACAGCCAGTGTCATGTAATAATTATTCCAGCTACTGAGATGGAGGAAGACCCAAGGCGGATCCATGGGTAGAACCCCGACCATCCGTAAGCTAGCTGGATGGCTGCCTCATTTACAATACAATACAGTACGTTTTAATTAGGCATTAAAGATTTTACAAAGTGTTTGCTACAGGGAACGCCACATACACAAGACAATGCCTTTCTCCATACATACCTCCGGGAAAACAACAGTCAATAAACACAAGGCATTTGATTGTTTCATCGGGTTAAACGCCGTTTCTCAACGATATTTCAGTTATATACGGCGGCCGGTTCACCTAACCAGTTTTTCCTGGACTGAAATCTAACCAGTACTAACTTACTCTTCCTGAAGGAGCCGGCAACTTCTCCACATGAGGAGGAAAATCGACATTTTTATAAAATTTTCATGAAAGGGTATGACCTGCCGCGACCGGGAATCGAACCCGGATCGCCGGGTTACAAGTCCAGCGCACTAACCACTGGACCACGGCCGCGGTACATGGTATTACAGGAGGCTCCGGGGTACATGTACTTTGATTACTCATTTAACCCAATGACTATACTTCCAATTGATTAAAGCTCACACTTCAGTACTCTTTAAATGACACAAATGGCAAATTGCTAACACTTGAAGAATTAAAACACTAACAGTGATTAATGAATACTACAAGAAAAGGAAAGTAATTGCAAGTATTTGGAAAGATTTCACACATCACAATATGATCCTCATTCTTGCGAAAACGGAAAATACTGCGATCCTATTTCAAGAAAAATTATCACTTTGAACCTTAATTGTGGCATGAGATAACATTAATCATACTTGACAAAAGTCGCATTACAGATATCTGCTAATGAATTTACTTCTGAAATTATTTTTATCTCGTGGCCACGACTTACTAACTTGTTCCCACGACATACTAAGTCGTGGGAATGAGATAAAAATGATTTCACACATGTCACCTCTATGTCACCGTAGATTTCACTGTTAATCGTCGCGAACTGTTAAAAGACGTTAACATGTTTACTATCGTTACACAATATAAACAACATATCCTCACAATTATTCATGTATTACAAATTTTAAGCACTACAAATAATTCATACTGTTTGACGCGGAAAATATATATGGAAAATAAATTATGAGGTTACTCATTTTTTCAGGGCCTGAAAAATGTAATCTTATTGGGCTGTTACATTTCAAAGGCAGTAGGTGATTGCTTATTGAACAACTATTACACTCAACAAACAACACTTTCCGTTGTTCGTTTGATAAATCTTGAAATGAAAAAAAAACACGAGCATCAAAACCTATGCAGAAAAGGCTTAAATTAGAATATC
Source organism: Mactromeris polynyma (assembly GCA_032209605.1). Lineage (NCBI taxonomy): Eukaryota > Metazoa > Mollusca > Bivalvia > Venerida > Mactridae > Mactromeris > Mactromeris polynyma. The sequence goes on along the minus strand of JASFXZ010000031.1, from coordinate 6,084,642 downwards.
CTTGATACCATTGCTGAGTGCCCCTCTACCGCTTATTCACATTGAAGTTAACGGTCAATATATGTGCTCACTCTGCTAGATACTAGATAGCTGTTAATCTATAAATTTGAAAAACAATCCATCCACTTACATTTGGCAAACAATAGGATTTTCGATTAGATTATTATGTGCCAATTTTTAATGAGATCTTGTTTGGAAGCATTTACGTAGAAAATGATTCTCTTTTACTATTATTTCCGATCAACGGTTTTTATCCAATTTATTAGCAATGCGGAATGCTTATTTAATCAAAAGAATCGATATTATCTTACTGACATCGCGTACACGAAGCCTATTTACTTCCAGCTTAAGTTTCACTAATTGAATTGTTTTTTTTCATTACTACTAAGAATCATGACATGTTTTGTTGTAAAATCAGTTCGCAGCTGATTAATGGAGTTATTGACATTCACCTGAGGGAGGCTACACCGATACTGAGTATAATTTGTTCAGTCACCAGGCAATACAGACATAATGTGGTGCTAACATTAATCTCAGAGGCATTGGACTATTTCTTTTTTTTGTGAAAATAAACTCAGAGGACAGTTTCAGACTAATAAAGAGCACTAACTGTGTTATTCGTTGGGACATGTTCGGAAACTTAAGGATTCGTTCGAAGCCATACATACGTGGTATCACCCCGCCGGTAATGTCCTCCACACGAGGAGTTGTTAGTTGCTTGCGGAAGAGCAAGTTAGTACTGGTTGATAATTAATTCCAGGAAAACTGTTTTGGTCAACTGACCGCCGTATATGACTGACACATTATTGAGAAACGGCGTAAACCCCAATGGAAACGAAACAAACAAACATACATTGTATCGCTTTCAAGGCAACCGAGAGAAAATTGCTAGTGGGTTAACCAACAAACTCTTGATCAAATTCGATTACAGCCGAAGGGAATATTCCACACAATCATGTGAAACCAAAACATTTGTTTTAGGCAAATATTTATATAAGTACGTATACAATGTATTATACAGTATAGCCATTTATCCAAGAATCCAAAATTAATGAAATGAAACATTTTGACATGTTTCGATATTCTGACTTACATGATGTATGCTATTATAGAAACAATTTATGCTAAATTCAAATCATCCTTCAATTGGCAAATGCTCGAAATAATACCTTTATTACTTGACCATTACTACATAAGTGTGTATAAGTATAAGTAAATATTCGCCTTTTCGGTGTCCACTTCTTAACGTGTTTGTGAGCGCTTCTAAGTTAGCGAACGATTTATATAATTATTCATTTCAAATTTGTATTCCATATAGCACGTCATAATGCTCATAGGGTTTATAAAAATAACCTTGTGAATAACGAGATACATTGTAGACGACCAATGCTGCACCGTAATGGCTTCATATTTCTATACATCCATTTTAGGTGTTTCATTATAGTGCCTGTAGGTTCACCTTATGCATGGTCGCTTCTGAATACCAAAATCTGAATGTCGATCTAGTACCATCCATGTGATCGTAAATATGATCATGCTTGTTCAGGTCAGTGGGATTCACTGAATGTATCTGTTCTTCCGAGAGAGTAATCCCATAGGTATACCTGCAATTAACTTGACATTTCTAATAATTTCCTTTGAGCTTATATTTTGTGTAATGTCTGGATTTATTTTAATGTTCACATTTGTACGAACGTGGAAGCTTACCTTCTTGGTCAAATGTTGAAGACCTGGTCTCGAGACATAGCGTGTTTGTGTTCTGTTCTATCATTTAACGGAGGAAATTGTTATAATTTGACATAAATGCTTAATTCATTTTCTTCCCAAACCAACAGTGTAGAAAAGGAAATCGGGACACTATTTCCAAACGCAAAACATACATGAAACTTGATATTATATGCAGACTGTTAAATATATCAGACAGACCTTGGATGACAAGTGAGTCGATTCCAATATGTTCTACTTAATTGCATAAAAGCTTTGTCACATTCATCTTCGTTCTGGCCTTCTGTAAGTAGCGATATAAGCACCAGTCTGATAAATACCGAGCCATAATTTAAGCATTGAAGACAAGATGTGATTAACGATCTAAGTGACTCCCAACTGTATTCAAGACGTGTGAAGTTATCACGTATTACTCTCCTAGTGTTATGAACATGTAAGTGGGTGGGTAACATTATGGTTAAGAATTTGTTTTAAAAGCTTCAAATTTACGAAACAATATCTGCAAAAGTGTCAAATAAAGCTTTAAAGACAATTTGGAGCAGAAATAATATCGTCTAATTACCTACTCGTAAAAGCAGATATTTATAGCTGACGAACACTGAAATAAAATAAACAAAATGTATTTATTCCATTACCCCCCCCCCCCGCTGTTTGTACTCTTTGATTCTCCAAGTTTTCCATTATGATCGGCCATCCTTGTGCCCCTGTTCCCTTACGTATGTACCCTTGAGCCTCCTCAAATGCCTGAAGTTTTATGGTTTGTTGTTTACCCGGAGGTTTATGTGGAGAGGCACTGTCTTCTGTATGTGGCGTTCCCTGTAGCAACTTATTCTCTCTCTTTCCAAACATAAGAATAGTAACTTCTGCAATATTAATCGGAAACATCAGATACAAGTACCAATAGAACCACTGTATTAAGTACAGACATATATTCATATTAATGTCGTCAATTACACATATACGGGAATATCAATTCAAAAATAAAGCTGAATACCAGAAACCGACTCTTTCAAATTATATCTGTACGTACTCATCGATATTGAAAAGATGATTGCAACATTGCAAGACAAAATGATTATTTTATCCTGCAATGGAATGTTTTCTTAGCTAACGCTTAAACATATCATGCATGATGTTTGCTCTGTTTAGCAGACCAGACGATCGAAAATAAATTAAATAATATTAATATTCTTCTTTTTTATTATATTATTGTTATGTAACTGAAACATTGATACGTATAATTGTATTGTGTTCTAATAGTCATTATTTTGTAAAGTATATTGTGGGATGCCCTCGACCCACAAATACTGATGAGACGCGGAACATAATTATTGCAAATCAAGTTTTCATTGTGGAGACCTGTAACATTCATTACTGTTAATCAGGAAGTGACAAACTGCCGAATTTGAGATATGCTTAATATGTCAACCAGTTACTACGCAAACGTTCCAAAATAAATATTATGATCCGAATTGGTAAAAATAATGAACATGTACAGAGAATTGTCTTAAAGAGCGTACTTCATAGCGGCATAGGAGGTGTCAACCGATATAAATGGTATCTATTCCGTACAAGTTTATGTCATGCAACCTCGAAATCTGTACAAAACTCAATTAATGTGAATACGACGCCGTGCTAATATAGCAGTCGAACAAAAATGGCACGTTAAAACCATGCAACAACCCTATAGGCACTAGGAGACATGAGGAATAGAGGTTGTATTTATATCAGCTTTTAGAACAAAACGGGAGTCTTGCTATTTAATACATAAACACGCTCAGCGTTTCAGAGAAGCGACGAAATCCTTCTGATGACGCACGGTGCTACCGAACCAACGCCATTGAATCCAGATACAGAAGGAAGAGAATCACCGTCAGTTTCATGAAATAACACACTACACATGTAATGTTGGTATCAAATGATCTGTGGAATAGGTTTAATATATAGAATGACGAAACGCAAGACACGTACGTTTTATTTGACCAGGCAAATGGTCACATATACATGCAATACACTTTGGTGTTGCGTAATGTAATGTTGTCATATAACGCTTCTCTTCTGCACCTTAAAGATGTATCTGGCTCATCTGAAGCTAAAAAAGAAAATGGGATTCATCCAGTCTTGTTGTTATGTAGTCTAAAACATCATTAATAAGAACCATTGCCATGTATAACTGTTTGAAACAATCTTGTTTACTCATATTACTAACAGACACACAATTAGAAAAAAACAGCCGCTTGTTCAAAGTCTATTTTAAATTTTATGATAATACAAACGTCTTTTTTCGACCAGATTATTATAAATGTAATATGTGATAATGCATATTTATTGAAGTTATAACTAGATAAAGTATTTTTTTCTTGTTTGTTTATATCGACCAGATTATTATAAATGTATTCTGTGATAATGCATATTTATTGAAGTTATAACTAGATAAAGTATATTTTTCTTGTTTGTTTATTTCGACCAGATTGTTATAAATGTATTCTGTGATAATGCATATTTATTAAAGTTATAACTAGATAAAGTATATTTTTCTTGTTTGTTTATTTCGACCAGATTATTATAAATGTATTCTGTGATAATGCATATTTATTAAAGTTATAACTAGATAAAGTATATTTTTCTTGTTTGTTTATTTCGACCAGATTATTATAAATGTATTCTGTGATAATGCATATTTATTGAAGTTATAACTAGATAAAGTATATTTTTCTTGTTTGTTTAGGTAACCAAATGAACAAAACAATGAGCATAATCTATCTTTAAAATCACCTGCAGTATATACTAAACATGGATCCTCGATCACATTCCCCGTCTACATGTATACAATGTACATAGAGCTTCTTAAGACGGAGTTTTCAAAATACTATGAGTAAGCATCTTATCACTCATACACGAATTCCAGAATTACGACGTTTACAGTTTACCTTTCCGTTATACACTCGCGATGTTTTATCAACAAAGCACATTGAACTAACTTCACATTATTTCAAGCAATAATGAAATCACTAATTTGAAATGACAGGAAATTGATTTACCTCTGAAATAGTAGACCTGTGATGTCGATCATAATACGCACATTAGAAATTAATTGATTTTTTAACCAGTCGACATTTAATGATAAATTTTAATCTTAATGTTGAAAGGAATAGCAATGACAATTAACTCAATGGGAACTAAGTTACAAATAGCATTATTGAATCTGCATCAAAGCTAAACACACATCAATAATAGGAAACGATTATGTTTATTTGCATCCAATATAACAACAAAGCCATTTAACAAACCATTCAAAGGCGATAATGAGGTAATATTTATATTTGGTTTGTAAAATGGTTTCACGGGATCGGCAATGTCGTGTGTATAGCTGCACCCGTGCTGCATCCGTGATCACAAGCTTCTTAACTGCACTCCTTACTTCTCCCTTTCAGTACTGTTTGTATCGTACACAATGCTATTGTAAACTGAATGTAATTATGCAAGTTTTTCGGCGCAGCCGTACTAACATGGTTTTGCTATTTGCATATCAGTGTTGTGTAAACCAATCAAATCTTAGGTTAACCACTAAACCAACTTCTCTTCAACCGAACAACGTTTGTAACCTTGACGCGGATTGGTTAACCTTTCGATAAGGAGTACGTTACCTTACCGAAATCCACTGAATTTCGATGAATTTACCGAAATCCATTTTGGTTCTGGAGTGACCAGCAATCGTAAGATCTCGGCATTTTTTATGTTGCACAACAAATCTTAACCTTCCAATTGCGCCGAACATCTTTTTTTCAAGATATTTCTTGTTATATTTTGACTTTAGATTATATTTTTATATACTACGTTGTAAATGCATTATCCTATGTTCGCCGTCTTTTATGGTTAGGAGTTTTCAAGAAGACATTTGCTTATCCACACTCTTTTCTATCATCTTATCTACCTTCTATGTTTGTGCCTTGTCTCCCCTTTACGTCTGTAATTGTTTACATGTATGTAGATATTTTCGAATAGATATGTACTTTGTAAAAAAAATTCAAACGTCAATCAGTGTAAATATCAAACATACTGACATTCTTAAATAGGTTGGTAATACATCTCGTTATGTTCGCTTAAGAATAAATTACAATACAACTGTTGAAATACTTGAATGAATTACAAATGTTATGTCAAGCTGATGTAGCTTCAAAGGCATATATTTCCCTGCCGTTCAGTTAATCGATTAAACCGTCAAAGAAATCCCTGACTTTGGATTTTCCTAGCTTAAACGAAACTTAATAATTGTTCGTGTTACCTTCTGTACAGACAAACCAAGTAGTAAAACTGATTCGATTGTGCACATACGTTTACAATAACCAACCGGAATCGTTTGAAAATAGTAATATAATAGTTATGTGCTTTGTTGGCATGAGTCACACTCGCATAAACATTGAGTATTGATTGACAATAAATACTCACCGTTCCAAGGCGGTTAGGTCGTTGTACTGCCAAGTTTCATTTCATGTTTAATTATGCAGTCATTTTGTCCCCAAACACGTCAATTTTAGGTTTGTTTTTGACAACCTCCTCATTTTTTATTTTGTTTCGAAAATAATGATCTGTGTTTGGAAGCCCTGTTTTTTATTTGCATAGTTTTGAATGATGCATACAGTAATTTTCCTAAAACGTTCTTACTACATTGCAAAGACATTTAAATAAAATGTTATTAATACCTAATAAGAAACAAGACACCGAGCAGGTATAGGAGCACGAAATAAGTTTCGGAAAGATGTGGTTGACATAGCCATCCTGTGTTCGCTTCTACTTGCTAGCTAGAGTAAATAACCCTGTTGATCAGTACAATTTAGACTGATATATTTCATAACTGTGGGTATCAAACGTATTCACTTATCGCCCTATTAGTCCGTCTTTGTTTCGCGGTATTTTTTATTGCATGACCTAAATACTACACGGAGCATATCGGTAGATAATTGACAGAGTAGAATCATTACATTTAGCCACAGGGACTGGAATAGCATGTCACTTAATTAAGAACAATGAGATCACTGTTTCAGATCGAGTAGGTTAGGTTAACCGTTATATTGAAGTCATTACGAATGGTACACATATCGATATACATGGTAGGTCGATGTCACTTCATGGTTGCTTTTTCAATCGACATGGCTCGAAACGAGTGTCATTTATACTGCATTAACGAGAACATAAACTGCTGATAGGTAAATTTATGAACGTTGTCGTCATATTGTACAAGAATTATTCGGGGCATTTCCCCCCTCATTGGCCATATATATTTCAATGATCGTCTTTGATAAACAATAAGATGTATGGATACTTCCAGGTATTATTTAAAGTTTTATGTTGCTTTAAGTAATTACAAAGAACTTAAGAAAGGGAGATTAATTTTTGACAGGGGACGCCACATACTGTCAATGCCTCTGCACACAGACCTCGGGAAAACAAAACAGTAGGCACTGTGGATGAGCTAGGGTAAACATGTATGAGAATAGGTGTGCACGGAATGGCGTGGCCCACCATAAAGAACAACTAAGGAAAATGTAGCGGGACAAAGGGGGGAAGATTAATGGATGGAATACATCACGGAACAAGTAATGAACGTCAGTAATAAAAGGCATGGAAAGTTTCTCGGGAAAACTGCAAATGCGCATGTTATACTGAACCTTTATATATTGGTTCAAACTTCGGATTTTATCCGATTGAATTTTGAAATTCGGGTGCTAGTCTCTCTCTGAAACCTTTTATCAAGATCAGAGCGTCCCTAAAGTTACGTTTTATGTGACGCACATTTATCATTATAATCAATAGTAAAGTGAGATATTTATTGCCAGATGTAGATTGTTCATTATTCGTTGATGATGTTCTAATTTGTTATCGCTTGAAGCACATGTGTACTATCGATTGCAAATGACAACAATGGCTGATCAAGGTGCATACTTGGGAAACAGAAAATGGTTTAAGTTTTCTAAGTCCTATGTTCACTTCTACAACTTGCGCAAAACACATGATGATTCAGGACTCTTTTTGAACTCTCGAACATACTAATAGCTGACCAAGCAAAATGTCTTATTGTTACAGTTAATAAAACACTTTTATCCCCGTAACAAAGATCTCAAAGCTAAATGCCTAAAAGTCATAAATGTTTTAGAAGTTCTTTCAAATACAAATTTGGGTGTGAACTGCACTCTTTTTATTCAGGCTCTGCAGATCTCTGATTCGATCTAAACTGGACAACGGCTCCATCGTTTGTGGGTCTGCAGGAAAATCCTTTTCACAAATGTTGAATATTATTCACAATGAATGCCTACGTCTGGTGCTTTGCGCATGTAGAACTTCACCAATTGAGATACATATACATGTATATGTGGAGGCGAATGAGCCATCTATTTACATACGGTGAGAACACTGTCTTTATTGTATGTTTGAGAGTGGCATCGAATGAATCAAACCATGCTTTCAACTCCAACTATATTAACATTAATGATAGATTAAATAAGTAAATCAAACCTACCTCAAGTCCAGAAATTTTCAAAACTCAATACTATGAAATCAAGTCTATAAGTTTAAAAATAAAATCATCTTCTGTGACTCATTTTCTGTCCCTCGTTTAATTATAAACCAAATGATGGATAACCCTTTAATTCAATATAGTAAAACCTCACCTAAAGACGGAGAATAGACACATAATGTGTATAGAAATGGCAATTATATGGAATAATAGTATTTAAACAAATTGTATCATATTAAGTTTTCAGAGAGTATGATGTTCTTGTACGCTGTCCAACTGGTCACGAGCAACTTACACATCTTATTTATTGAAAACAGAAATACGACACGAATGTATACCCAGTCAGGTACCACTTACTTTAGAATATATTTGAATTTATTGTGTGGACTTTGCTCCACAGCGCATTAGGTAATATCAAGCCAGCTCTATGCGATAATTATTTTCAGGTTGTATCATTTTTCAGCGCATCCGTATTGTGCTCGCTTTTACTACATGAGTCACAGTGGTGCGTAAGCCAATCAAATCAAAAGTTAAACGTCGAATGTAAATTTTGGACAGTCGGACGTGGATTGGAAAGTGGACGCTTATTTGATTAAATCTGCACATTGTAAATGCATATATGCATAGAAAATGAATATACATATGCATGGATTCGCATTTCCTAAATTATGGTCTGAATGTGGACATACGTATGATTGTGCTACGCATACCTACGGACAGGAACTTACAAGTGGCGCAGTTTTATGTACTCTATGCATCAAAATAACACTATGTTATGTTTATCAATGTAAGTCTACTGTATTTAATATGTTTTATATAGTTTTGATAGTCCAATAGATTCAACACACTACATTTAAAAAAAATACAACGCCTACGTTGTGATTTTATGGACAACTCTGGAAGGTCAATGTATAATACCGCGATGGTCTTGTCCATTTATTTCGGGCTTTATTAAGTTTTATTGAATAACGAAATATATGTACACACATGCTATTATTGGTGAATATATTGTTCAAATAAACGAGTGGAAGCAGATGTTGTATATTTGGGTGTTCTAATGTTTTATTCTATCAACATATGTTCGTGCAATGTCTTTGTTTATTTCAATTTACGCCGATTATCTTTCAAAGATATATGCACTTAGAGCAAAATTTAATCATCGTAACATTTTAGCAATTCATGTATTCACAGTTTTTAGTTCATTTTTAATAACACATTTGAAATGGTTTTATTTTAATTACGAGAACTTCAGTGGTTAACTTTTACAGACATATGTAAATACCACTGTGGCACTCTTGTATATAAGACGCGTAATGGTATGGCCCCTTGTTACCTGACTGAGTTACTTGTTTTTCATGAGCACTATTCATTTTGACCGGCTTAAAAACATGACTTGTGTTTAAAGAAAACTAATTATTTAAAAGATTCATTTTCTTATTACAGTATGAAGGTAAGGAATGACATTCCAGATGACATAAGAAATGCGAAGAGGTTAACAACCTTCAAACATAAATATAAAACTCACCTTTTAAATACTGCATGGCAGTAATTACGTTGCATATTTTATGTGACATAGTAATACGATTATGTTCATATCAATTTATATGCTGTAATTGATCGAGTGTCTGTCGGTGAATGAATGAAGTTAAATTGAATTAAATTGTTATTTCAAAATAAATAGTACAGTGTGTAAATCTTATTTATATACACGTGATTGTATTGTGCAATTATTATTGAAATGTATGGTTTTGTTAATAGAAGGCCACATTGTAAATATGATGTTTGTATATTTTTATAATTATATCATAATGTCTAACCACCTTCTCAAAATAAAGATATCATTGTTATTATTTATTACTGGACCTGTCTCGAATCGTGTAACACCCAGTAAATCAATCAACAATCAAGTTTTTGATACATATGTTCTGCTTGTATTTGAGAGAGGTTGTATGCTTCAGTATTCTCGTGCTTCAATTTATATATTTGTTATTGTTATACTTGACCATGCTCGTATATTATACAAGGTAACACTTTGAGAAGTTATTAATGAAATGCAAATGTCTAAATTGAGTTAATTTCTGTATAGTTTTGGTATATTTACCTACATTTGTCTGTTAATTAGCCCAACTAGACGTAATTACTATCTTAATATTCTAATCGTCCGTAAAATTACATTGATAACATTGTATAGAAAACAACGTAATCATTAGCCCTTATTAGCACTGAAAAGAAACTCAAATGTCGCAAGGAGTGAAACAAATAATTCTAGCCAGATGAATGCTTAATGTTTGTTTATTAATGGAACTCACTTTGGCCTCCCGCTGAGTAAATCAATACTTTGATGACAAGATTGCCATTAATCGATAAGTTAGAACCTAGGCTCGTAGCAGTATACTGATTTTGCTATTAAACGCTCCTTCCATTACCGGTCATCATTGGAGCGAAAACGATGAAGTGTGCTTATTGTGACAAAAACAACGGATGTAACATTGCAAGCAACATCGTGTAAAACACAGTACGTAAGTCTGAAGAAGGCACGTTTAACTTTTTTATATCCACTTGTTTATTTCTGTAGCATCGTTCTTACTTTATAATTAACCATCTTCATATTTTCATGTTTTACATGAATCGTGAGCAAAAAAGATGTTTCTGGCCATGTTGTAGCATGAGTTGTTTGTGCTTACCTGTGACAAGAACAAAATAGAACGGTATAAATTCATTGTCAAATGTAAGTCATTGTCTATAATTTACGCACGATGCTTAATTGCCAATAAATGATCCCTTTGTGAAAGTTTTTCATTTCGGTCAAACACGTAGAAAATCATTTTCTCTGTAAATAAATACATTTTATTCAAAACATAATATGTTACATTGTACGCTTGTTCCGATTTCACAACGTAATTGAATCTTAAACTTATAGATGTGACTTTTCAATTCTAAAATCCCTATAAAACAAAGACTTCAACCCAAAGTCTACATATCGATGCATTTTTAATTAACATCATTACAATTATTAATATCTTCTTAAGCAAATAAATGTGTTTAATTAATGTTTTCAAACTTAACAAAACAATCTGGTTTAATGTACATTTATATGCAAAAACTGATACCTTTATAGTTTTATGTTTTACCATAACACGTTCATTCCTTTTCAGCCAGGCGTTTATAAATATCATTTTCACAACTAATATTTTGCTCTAAAAGTTGAAAAGGTGTCCAGCGGGAATTTGTTTTATATACACTCAGTCTGTTGGTTTTATCAAATGTATGATTGAAATGTATGTGTAAGGTAGGGTACACCGAAACCAGGCTACACCCCAATGGGCGTTTTTGCCACTGGCTTTTCTTAGATTGATCTCCTTTTTAACTCTTTTTGTTAAAGTTTGCTTACTTGTGTGTATTACACTGTCTTGTGTCTCCTTGTATGTTTTGAGTGATTGTTTACTGCGTATTTGGAATTTCCTGTTTAACTTCATTTTTCAGGTTTATGACTTTAACTAGTATGTCTGGCAACAAGCGAGAACTCTCTATGACCACATACCAAGTCATTAAGCCAATCGATAATGGTAAGAGAAATGCGACATGTAGTACAATGCACAACCTTCGAGTGACTACAACTCCATTCAGCCTTATTGTATTAGTGTAAAAGCCATTTCTTATGTATTGAAAACCATCGTCTCTAACGATAATCACAAGTCGCGGAAATGTAATCCATAGATGAATACGTTATACTATGCTCTCCAATTCCGGACTCATTGCAAACATGAATTGAAGCAACAAACCCATGGTATTGATTGATATTTCTGCGTAAGTATCGATTACTTTAGAAAATCGTCCCTAATCTTATACTTGAAGTATAGTGATAATAATGACTGGTTAAATTGAAAGTTAAACAGATTTTTCTTATTAGTAATTAATATTTGGAGTCTCAGTACATAGTAAATGTGCATTGTACGCAATAAAATATATTATCCACACCAGTTAACTTTCCAGTCCGTTACATTCTATATACAAATTACTGTATGTTCTAAATACAGACATTTTCTTGTGCGAATGATCTTAATTAGTTCATAAATGTCGAAACCGTCAAACAAGTCATAAGAGAGCGATTGATTGTAAAACTAGTAAGAAGTATCTGCACGTTTGAAGTTAATGATTGATACAATTTTAAGGAATTAATACGACATTATATACACAATTGTGTTGTTTTCACATATCGTTGCAGATGTTCAGAATCTTAAACATGTGGGCAAGAGCATTTATGTTTATGTCCTGAGTCTCTTTCGCCATTGGAGTTGTTTATTTACATATGCTCATGTATGTCTGTGCTTTTTCGGCGTAGTCGTACTAACATGGTTTTGCTTTTTGCATATCAGTGTTGTGTAAGCCTATCAAATCTTTCGTTAACCACCAAGGCACTTTCTCTTTAATCGATCAACGTTTGTAGTCTTGATGTAGATTGGTTAACCTTTCGATATAGGGTAGTTACCTTACCGAAATGCATTGAATTTCGGGGAATTTACCGAAATCCATTTTGGATTTGGAGTGACCAGCAATCGTAACATCTCGGCTGTTTCTATATGTTGCACCACCAATTTTAACCTTCAAATTGCGCCGACCATCTTTTTCAAGATAGTTCTTGTTAGAACATATATGGTATTTGTTCTTCTGCACCACACTGGCTTCAAAACAACACCACTCAAATACTCCTGTTGATGCTATCTTACAGACAGATTAACCATGCTCTATGCACATTGATTAAAATATCTTACTAGCGCATTAAATGAGGACTGTCGATATTATTAAACATTGTCTAAATCACTCGCGGGGACAATGCATGATTATCCGGTTTCCTCGTCGACTGCCTTTTTGCTTTGTGTTCGTTATCGAGCCTGTTTTGTTTGCTTCCAAAGAGTTTTGATTAACAAAAGTTGAACTATTTTCCTCTTTGGTCTTACAAATTCTATCTTCCTCAGTATGAACATTAAACTTGAAACGATTTGGAATGGCTATTATTTTGTTCAACTAATATGGCGATATTTGGGTAATTCTTAACATACTGCTTGTCTGTGCCCAGCCACAATTTATGGAGAAGGCAGGTAATTTATTTTGTTTATATTTTTGAATTTTCAAAATACGTTTACGATATTTAGGCACGATATATGAGAATGAAGTACAGAAAATGTGTCGGGGACCGATTGTGGCGAATCGTTTGCAACCAAAGGATTGTTTGCGGATGGTCTTTGTTGGTTGAGTGGAGACGTTCTTGGAAGTTGAGCCATGCAACTGTGTGAATGTAAATTCCTGAGAAATCTCAATTTAAACCACATGAAAAAGTCAACTGAAAATATCACAAGATATTTATTTGAAAATATATACCATGACGTTTAAAGCAATCACAATATTGAATATAATTACTGTCTGAAACACATGACATGTCTAATGTTACCAATAACGGCACTTTTCATTCTGATATATTATACGCGATCTGGCCAACTTTAGATAACAGAAAAATATTTTGAAGATACTAATACTTTAAATAAATATGTCATTTTGGGTCATTGTACTTCAAAGAATATTCTAAGGCAACAGTATAGTAAATATGAATACGTACATATGTTATATAATATAATTTGTTTATAAAATATATCAATCTCATTTTGGCATACATGCTACATTAAAGGTAATAAAATAGTTACACATACCATAAAAGCCAGTTTCCTAAGAACAAAATTACATTTTATTTCCAATGAAGTTTTGTGGGAATGCCACTGATGTTACTTCACATTTAAAATTGACGCTACATTATACACAACTGATAAAAAATTACACAAAAATGACACAGAAAAGAACACACATTACCACTAATTTGTACAACGGTTCGTCTCTCAAGGATATCAAAATACACATAATGGAAATAGTCTAGGATTGATTAAGGTCTTTTGAATGTATGGACAATTTTCAGATAAACCGTATACTTCATTATGTTCATTAACATAGTTCATTGTTTGATACTCATATGCACGGTCAACAGTTTCAACGACGTTCCCCGGTATCAACGAATGGAAGCCACTCTCTTCGTCTACATTCGCTGCTTGTTCTTGAAGAGCGAAAATCATATGATGGGTAACACTGAAATCCGGTACATCGCTTGTCTGAAATTCAACGGTAAGCTTCCCCCATTATACAATCAGATTGGTCATGAATTACTCTTATGTATGTTGATACTTAGACCGGTCCCGTTTAATAACATGTTTCACATTGAAACATCTATATGTTAAACTTACACCGTAGACTTCCGTATTTCGAAATATTAAACCATTACCCCTTGGTAAGGTGAAAGCTCATTGGGATTCACTGGTAGCGATTTTGACCTCTGTTGGGACGTCTTTCTCTGTTGTCTGGGTGACGGCGAAGCAGACAAAACAAATGACTCAGATACCTCCGTTCTACTCATCTACAAACAAACCAAAATCGGTTATTCAATAAAACTTCAGTTGCCTGACTGAGGTTTAATTTAATTATTAATTTTAGTCATGTTGACCTTAGTTGCCAAATGCTCATAGGAAGGTGTTGGTCACTTATTAAAATTGTAAATCAACCATTGCAATTATTTAAATCCTGCATCGAAGGAATATCTACAAATATAAAGTATGTTGACGCGTGCAGGTGGATCAATAACTCGTTCAGCACTTATTGGTGACCCCGTGAATTCATATTTAATAACTGATGATGGTTTACGCTAGAATTTAACATATGCGACGAACCGTTAATTAAACTTTATAACGTGAATATTTCCATGTTGATTAAGTTGAGAATAGAGGTCAATGTATATTAAGCAGTGGGTAGAAGTATATGCTGTTACTTGGGTAATTACACTCACGGCTAATTTCACAGCTATGGGAATTGCCACAAAAACATTAAGAGTTAAAATCTCGAGTTAGACGTAAATTCACGAGATATTCAGACTGAAGATCATTCGTAAGTATTTTTTCGTGTTCCTCAAAACATGACTTTATTTTAGTACTTTTATCTATTATCAAACTGCGTAAATTTGACCAATTTGGAATGGTAATTTGCTACACATTAAGATTGTTGAACCGCCTTACCTGCGACGAGCTGCGGCGTCTGTTGCTGAACCTGAAATACCCTTTCAGTCTGTCCATTGTTGAGGATGACATACGCCAAGACGCGAACAACAGAGGATTTACGCACGTTGACAGATACCCAAACCAAGCAAACGTCATGAATGTGATGTCAAAATGTCCAGACACTGTCTCGTCATCATCCACAGAATGTAGAAAGAAGTGAACTAGAAACAATATATGCATTGGACACCAACACATAGCAAATATCGTAACCATAGCAATTAGATAATTCTGATTTCTTTTTTCTTTAGCAAGATCCAGATCGTCATCGCTATCCCTTGCTGGTCTGTCTGTTAACTCTTTGTTCATCGGCGGTTCAGCATCAGAACGGCCTTCCGCCGCATCACCATTAGCCCACGTGACTCTAGAATTAAGATCCTCAGCACGTGTTTCACACGCGTTTACGTTACTCGTGGAAATTCTGTAATGTACTACCGTTTGATTAGTCATTGTTGACTTGAATTCCGCCGATATTTTAACGTAGAGAAAAGCCATAATGGCCAGTGGCAAGGCATACAAGACAACAAACATGGCGCGGAAGTATTCCTCTATTTGACGTTCCATATTAACATAACATATACCAACACCGTGAAACTGTTGTCCTAGTAAAGCACCGAGGTCAATATACTTAATGTAAACAGCATGAGGCAGTACGACGCATATAGCGCCCACCCACGTGGCAATAATGCACAAACCAGCGGGTGGTCTGGATTTAAATGGATTAACAATTCTTCTAAATCTGTCGATAGCAATCATCAGGAATGTAAGCATAGACGCATGGATTGGGAAAAATTGAATCATGGGTAAAAAGAAACACATGAAGCTGCCGAATATCCAGTTTTTGACAAGTAAATTCGCCAGGGAAATTGGTAACGCAAACATACATTTGATAAGATCCGAAAATGCCAAGTTTCCCAGGAATAAGTACGTGGGATCTTGATACAGGCGTCTTTTTCCCATGACAACAAGCATACTTATGTTCCCAATCATTCCGAATATACCGACAACAGCATACAGGAACATAAATATAGGATAGACGTACTTCAGTGATCTTCGTATGTATGGTTGTGTGAAATCAAATGAAGTGTCGTTCCGTTTGTCCAAATACGATATAATTATGTCATAGTAACCTGTCGGTGCTTCATGCTCTGCCATTATGAGTCAGTAGAGAAAACAGTGATCAGTCATCCAGCCTGCAATAAAAAAAGTATAAACTTGTCATTTTAACTCATTTCAATTCTCAATACAAAACTCCAAATATTAAGAAGGACATTTCGCACTGACAGTCAATGACAGAAAATAGTATAACATGGGCCTGTATTCATTAACATTTAAGCCTGAATGGTGGTTGAAAGTGGTTGAACAAGAAATAAATCCTAAAAATCGCTTCTTTTGCTACTGTACCATGAATTTGAATTTTGATCTAAGTTCATCGAAATAAAAGCTCAAACTGTAATTTGGTCTGAAGCCTGAAATTCTTTTAGTAAATACAGGCCCTGGTCAAAATGTTTATTGTCAATTCGGCGATTGTGATCTATTTTCACAACTGGTCTTGAAAAATATCACAAAGCATTGAATGGGGCGACAGTATTGTTAACCTCAAATACAGGTTCATCAGGTTGACAATATAACTGTCTCACTCAGAACTTTGTGATCATTAGTACTTGCAATGTGAACACTTGATGAACTGTTACTGCGTATTTATGCTGGAGCGCAGAGAATACTGCGTTGATGAACGAACTACTTTAATACAAAAGTAATACCCTACGGATAATCATTTATAAATAGAGGAGTGTGTCGTATTACAAAAAAGTGAACGTATATTTTCAGATATAATTATTCGACAAAGGAATGAATAAGAGTTGTCGATACGTATCAAACTAGTAAAATGGCGTATGCTATTTGTGGACGAATAGTATACCGATTGATTCCATGGCAACGGAAAATATTTTGATGGTGTGGTTTGAATTATTTATCGATTAAAACTACTACCTTTTATATAGCATTGCCAACTTCTATGCAAAAAAAGTGGCGATAACAATGGGCATTGATATCTGTGTTTTATATCAGTTATGTTTTATTCCGATTATTAGATCTTCCTGTGATGCGACATTTTTTATGTTTCCTAGTGGCATTATGTTGTTCATGTTATAAATTCTTCTGCTTTTGTTGCAAAGTTTCTCTTCGTTTTGAGTTGTTGTGCAATCTATTGTTGTTTCCAATGTCCACACTTCTGCACACCAAATACAAACATTGTTATAATGTATTTTTTATTTATGCAGAGCGGTTTAACGAAGTAATACAATAAGCTGTTTATAGCCAGTGTTCAGTAGGACTACATATGCCACGAACCTTTGGTCGAGTGTAGTAATAACTCTTACATTTAAATGCAAAATATTAAACACGTGGACGGACATGTTTAGACTTTAATATACTTTATGTCACGTGTATCTAGGTAATATGTAAATATATTTACTACTTTCAGACATATGTTTCTTATGTTTTTATATGTTTGTATTAGTTGACCGTCTTGCAAATGAATGTCAGTTTCGTATCAAGATATTAGTAGAAATGATGTGCTTTGATCAGTAATGTATACTGTTTCAACAGCTTACATTATATGTATATAATTAAACCACATTCATAAATTATTGTTAAACCTTAAGTTAAGTAACTACAAATCTTGGTATGTGTTGTTAAAAGTTTTGTTGTATGGGTACTTTATACGTTTTCGGTTATTTCATTCGCATTGTTGTTTTTGCTCGAGTCTAAATCAATGGAGGTTATAACTAGTTATCCGTATGTCATGTTGTACTCGAACAAATTCACATGATCTTTCATAGCTCTATAAGGCTACACAGCTCACACACACACACATTTGCTATATTTAGTATCGGTTTTCATCATTTTAATTAATTAAAATGACCCGAGAGTGTACGACTCTCTTTTGCTAAATGATGTATTCAATGAAGTCGTTACATATAATTTATTCACGCCGGATCAAATTAAATTGTTTGCACTATATACAAATAAATATTTGCATCGTTTGATAAGTCCTTCTTTACATTTACCGTTTACACCTTCAAGTCAAATCTCACTTATATACATGTATAGTCAACACCATTTTGTCGACAGGTACTTGTTCCAATGGATGAACATATAGTACTGTATAATGTATGTATAAGTTATGTATAATTGTTTGTACTTTCAGAAAAAACGGTTATTGCAAAAACTAACTCCTAACTATTTGTATTCTTGTATTATTTCTGAACTAGCATTGCCGGTATTGATTTCAAAATTATTTGATTTCTTCAACGAGAAAAATCAAAACCGTTTCAATGAAAACTGTGTTGTTAATGTGAATCACAATTACGCATTTGAGTACCAATTAGTATGGCTTTAATTAGGGAAAGAACATTGATTAAATACATAAAGATGATAATTCATCATAATGAAGACAAACACGAAAGCTGTTGGATTTTAAGACCATGTAATTGCAATAAAAAAGGACGTGCTTTTTGCTCTTGTTTGGAAACAGTATTATAATCAATATAACAGAAATACTTTTTTGCAGTAATTTCATAATTTCACATTTATTTTGATTTGTTAATTTGTAAAATGCTATGTACAGCAAGATATATGTTCGCATTTCAAAAGACTTTGCTATCTATTGCTAGTCCTAGATTAAACGGAGTGTGGAACTTTGTAAACATGGATGCAAGTGACGGACCTTGTCTCTGAATTGTTAATGACACTCATAATCCAGACAAAAAGACGACGTAGAAACGTCATTCTCTCGTGGTGTTAAAATGTATCAGATCTAGCATTATCTTAAAATGTTAGCATTATGATTCAGACATTTAGAAACATTAATACAGTCGCATACATACATACGAAATAGCTGCATCAATGTCAATTTTAAAAATAGCTTTAAAAGCATGTCAGCAAGTGAAAAATTAAATCGTCTTTCCTGAAATTTTAAGCCTGACGCGTTGGTTATTTCAAAAACGGAATAATCGTTGAATATTTTAGAATTTTCGTATACGTTCGTCTCCTGTAAGATGTGATAGGTTTCTTGAAATGGGTCGATATTGATGCTTGTATTATTCATTCCAGGTAATAATCTAGTCAGATATTAGAAATTTTAAAGGTAATTATTATCACCAATAAACATTCGATAACATTATGTGTTCCAGTTTATTATCACGTACTTCTACTTTCATGGAAATATAACGCCAGACAATCGCCATGTTATGAATATAATATAACCATAGGATACTCTTTAACAGTTATATAATTATACCAAACTGTATTCAGTAGATATCGGTTACAGTAACTTGATAATTTAAGAGATGCTTGAAGAGCAGAAACAGCAACACAGCAAATCGTGCTGAATAATAAATCTCAATATTACATTACAAAAATATGATATCATAACACAATTCAACTGAGTTCAGTTGCCCGTTGCTTTGTGTCAAACTGATGTTATTTTAGCTGCGTGTCGATAAAATTTGTATTGTTACATTTAATGCTTTAGTTTTTGAATACATCGATCATGTATATGTACGTATGTGCACACGAAAGGGGCTGACATTTTCCACAGTCCGGAATGACTAGATTCTATGCCGCGAACTGAAATAACCAAACATTATCCTGGGGCTATCCCGGTGTAAAGTGTTCAAGCTATCCACCTATTCAAGCTACCCCCCAGTAGCCTGAAGACGTTTCAAATTACCCCGTCTCTGTTTAGCTTACCCCTCGCTGCCTGAGCTGATGTGATAATTTTAATTAATTGAAATCATGGTATGTTAATTGAATCAAATAAAGAAACATACAAATTGACAGTCTCAAACTGCAAAAAAACTACACTGCTGCTTAAGTTGTTAAGTCTTGCTGCTACTGTTGTCGTTCTTGCTGCTGATGTTGTTTTCTTATTGATGTTTCACATTTTCATTTAAATCATTTTCCGTTGTTCTGTTCACTATATTCATGGAAAATATATACAGATAACCATAATGGGATGAGGAAGGTGATCTAAAACGTAGGTGGTAATTGAAATCACCTTTAAGTAACCATCGGGTGTGGGGGTAGTAAGAATTCAATTTCATCCTACCTCATGGAAATATGAACGTATATTTAGGTTAACAAGGGTAACTTAAAACGAAGATAGTTTGAAACCGCTATACCGGTGCAAAATGGCGCTGCATGTTGGGGTTTATCTCTCGCCAACATTGTTTTCAATATGCGTCTCTGACGCTACACCGGCTTCATTTGAAGCATGAACAAGGGTATTTACCTATATCATTGGATGTGCCCAGTGGATAATATTTCAGGAGGTTGTCTTATTATTTGTCGTATTTATAAAAACTGGAAATAACTAATATATTATTGTTATAGGTCTAGCATAATGTCAGAAGAAAAGAGAGATAAAGTTGAATAAGTCAAGAAATTCAGTAATAATAGGCCGGAAGGTGTGGGGGAGACAATAACATGAATATCATATCAAATAAAGGAACTGCATATGGGGAAAGGAACTCAACATACAGTAAAATACTGGGGGTTTAAATCGATTCAACGACTAGCTAATTTCACACTTAACCGCTATATTGTCATTGATTTCCAACATATACACGTAAATTGACTAAGTAGGCAGTAACTAATCATTAGAACCGAACATAGTTATGCAATGTAACGTTATTTCAAAACTTTTCACGATGTCATTACTGTTACACACAACATTCCTTTTATCTCTTGTAATGTCTTCCAGTAACTGAATTATGTTTTGAAGAATATGTATAATATAAATAATAGTTATTCAGATTTGCTTCGAATAGGACGTAAAAGATGAGAGTAAAATATAAATCAAATTAATTTTCAGGGAACTCGCAAGTTTATCAGATCGCGTTTTGAATTATTTCTGGCATTTTGTAGATCTTTTACGTATTGCACTAACATCTGATTGTCTTCTTTACTAGCACTCGGTGTTAGGACATTCCATCAAATAAAGTAATGTACACGAATACACAACCCTCAATGGAAATGTCGCCTGTACCTTATTTTGTAAATGCATACGATTAATGGAAGCATAACACTCATAATCACGACAAAACTGAAATAAATGCAAAAATATGCCACAAAAGATTACTGTCCGTCTCAGCTTAGTTAAAGTATTATATAACTTTGATTATGTTTGTACAAAAGGTATTTGCTTATGTAACACATTTTTACATAATAGCCAAAACGTGCAGAACAGAAAACATCATTTCCTCTATTTTAGTGTTTTTTTTACATAAAAATTCTAAATATTCATTTCTCAGCAGTCCGTTATACAGCCGTCACACCGGACTGGCGTCCTTACTGCGTCCCTACGGCGACCCAGGACGTGGAAGGGACGCCATGGACGCCGTAGGGTCGTGGCGAGAACGCATCAAGGCGCCGTGGGGACCCCAAGGACGCCGAAGGTCGCAGAGCGACGGCGTTTACTTTGGACATGTTCAAAGTAAACGCCGAGGTTCGGCGTCCTGAGCGCGTCCTGGCTCAGGACGCCGTGGGATCGCCCTGAGGTCGCCATGGTCGCCGTAGCATCGCAGTAGGAACCCGAACAACGCCAAAGGAACGTAGTACAGACGTGGTAGAGTCGCCATGTAAACGCGGAGAAAAGGATCGGGGGAACCAATGGCGACCTTACTGCGTCCTTACCACGTCTATGGGGTTCTTACCACGACCCCATCACGTCTATGGCGTCCTTACCGCGATGTCAGGGCGGATTTTTCGGGATTTGAGCTATTGTCCGCGACCTTACAACGTTCTCAATGCGTCCCTGCGGCGTTAATGGCGTTTCTACGGGGTGCCTACTACGACTATTGCGTTTCTACGGAGTTTACACTGCGTTCCTAGCGCGTTCCTACTGTTCGCCCTCGAAGAGCTATAAAACCCAATATTTCATCCTATCTTTATCAGTGTATTTCTCGTACTCACCATCATCAGGGCCGAATAAATGATGAACTTGCTCGCACTGCAACATATACTTATTGTCCAGCAGCAGCAGGCAGATGATCATGTCATAGCTGTAAAACTGATCAGACGGCGAAGGAGAAGAAGGGCAAGGCTAAGAAGATGCTGGGTTAGACCATGGCTCGGTGATGTCCGAAGAGAACAGTTTGGCCACTTCAACCGCCTCATGCCTGAGCTGAGGCGAGAAGATCCGGCATCGTTCCAGAATTTCCTTAGGGTTCAACCAGAAATGTTTGATGAGCTGCTCACCAGGCTTGGCCCACGAATCACCAAGCAGGATACAAACTACAGGAAAGCCATCAACCCAGGGACGAAGCTGGCAGTCACTCTACGCCACCTAGCGTCTGGTGACATGTACTCCAGCATGAAATTCGACTTCCGACTCCCAGCGAATACATTGTCTCTTGTCGTGAAGGAAGTATGCCAGGCCATAGTAGGCGAGTACAAGGATGAGGTGATGAAGTGCCCTATCACTCCTGGGGAATGGACAACAGTAGCCGAGAAGTTCGAGCGCCGCTGGAACGTCCCTCACGCGTGTGGTGCGCTTGACGGAAAACACGTTGCCATAAGAAAGCCAGCAAACAGTGGGAGCCTGTACCACAACTACAAGGGATTCTTCTCCATCGTGTTAATGGCACTAGTAGATGCTGATTACAACTTTTTGTGGATAGACGTGGGGGGAGATGGCTACATGTCAGATGCCATGATCTACAACGACTCCGAACTGAAAGAGTGCCTCTGTGACGGTTCCATATGTTTTTCAGTTCCTGCACCTCTGCCATACGACAACCGGGATACGCCATACTTCCTCCTTGGCGACGATGCCTTTGGTCTCCGGACTTACATGATGAAGCCCTACGCAGCGCGCAACCTGACGAAGGAACCGCGAATCTACAACTACCGCATCTCCCGAGGCCGAAGAATAGTCGAAAATGTCCTGGCTGCTATACCTCGCCCACGCCCACGGCCCCTGGTTTTCGGCATAACGTTGCGTATAAGTTTAAAATGCGTACACGTTAAAATGCGTGACCTCAACGGATGAGAGTAAAATAATGAATGAAGCTTTCCGAAAGAACAGTGGAGTTTTATACTCGCAGCGAGGACGCCGTTGGGTCGCCCTGCAGTCGCCGTGGGAACGCCATGCACGCGGTAAGGTCGTGGTAGAAACGCTAAGAACGCAGTGGGGTCGCAGTGGGGTCGCCGCTGATCGCCGTATGGACGCCGCAGTGACGCCGTGTAAACTCAATAGAAACTCCAAGGACGCAGTAAGAACGCGGTAAGGTCGTGTTGGGAACGCCGTGTACATACACAGATCGCAGAGCACAGAACTCCGGTGTGACGGCTGACCGAAATCTGGATTTATTTTAGAAAAATCATTGGCGTTCTCAATGCGACCATCGGTGTTCTCCAAAATATGACAGTTTAGGACGCGGTAAGGACGCCAGTCCGGTGTGACGGCAGTATTACTTAATTCTTATATGTTATGCCCCTTACTTTTTTATTTCTATTCACACTGAGTGATCTCAGTGTGGAAGTCCTGATGAATGAGATCTTCACTGTTCTTATCTTCACGTTATTTATAAACACTTTGTGTTTTCATACATGTTTGGATAACTCTAACTAACTGCGGCTGAATGGGATCAGTCAGATCTGGTTTATATGGCGCACATCTACACACATAGTTTTAAATAACCAGTGACTAAGTAACATGAGATATGGATAATGAAGTCGAGCACGAAATAACACAAATTGAACAGTTATACAAAGAGTTACAGGGCACGACATATACAAAAACAATGCCTCCCCACATAGACCTCCGGGAAAACAACAATCCACAAAACATCAGACAGTGAGGAGATGCAAGGATACATACGCGAGGGGACATGGGCGGAAGGAGAGGCCTGGCTCACCATAAGGACAACTAAGGAGAATTAAAGAGGACGAATAGGGGATAAATACTAGAAACCATGCATCCCATAGCTTATATTCAAATCAATAACCATCATTAGAACCACTGGATATGTGCAAACCGTGATTTAAGTACCCGTTTTATTCAAGGTTATTGCAATGGCTTGTAAGGGATTTTTCACGAAGAGCTGCCTGCTTTCAATATTATTTGGTAATATATACATTTTGAAACATGATCGATGAAATGTTTTGCAGTATTTTGCACCATAATCTGGACATTTTGGGTTTTAACCGAATTCATATTTTGAACATGACATGTCGTCCCGTATTCTGTTTTGGAGGGCCATGTTCTCTGATGATCGCATTCACTTCGTTCCTTCATTTTTACTCTTTATACGACAACACTATGATAGTACTTTAATAATGCAGCTTGGTTTCTAAGCGAGTTACGATTTGCTAGCTGAACAAGTTGACAACTCGTTCCATTCATTACATTATGCCAAACCTCGGTAATTGTACAATGTGCCAAATTTTCCATGAATAGTGGCATTAATTATTGATGCAGCAACGTACTTCACAAAGATAATATACCCTACTAATATAACGCAACAACGCTGCAATTCACAAACATAAACGCAATTAACTCATATAAATGAAACAAATATCAAGATTTATTGATCAAATGTTCAGATAATGTTTCTCACTAATGCAATAACTGCCAACCTATTTTCAAACAAACATTGTAACTATTAATTATTCTCCTCTTGATATAGAAAATGAATATGTTGATAAACTAGTAGTCAGGCAATACGAATTTGTCCCATTTGAGTTGTTTTGACCCATTCAAGCTTTTATCCTCATTTCGGATATGTGTTGTTGCGTTACGAACCCGTGTTAACCTGCTAGAACACAAGCAACTGGCAACTTTCATGCACAAATAAGAGGTGGAAGACAAATGACATTGAATGTTTTATCGCCAGTCACATAGTCACGCAGTTCTAACATACTCTTCTACCGGGAATCAAACGTACTATAACGTCAGACCACTGCGAAGCTTTAAGAATTCTCTAAAAAATCAATGGTCATATTTTCAAAAATAGGTGTAACATAGTTACTCTCTTGTACGGTTCATTATGCATTGTATTAATTAATTTCTTTAATATAAATTATTTGATTATTAATGATTTTCTGAAATAATTATTGTTCCTTTGGGAGCAGTATAAAATAGAATTGCATTGTAATGTGATATAGCATAATAGTTGAATTAAACCGATTTAAATTAACATGACAAAGCTTTATATGACGGATGTTGTTTTGCACTCATTGATATCTCAAATTGTTTATGATGTACTTATTGATTTTTGTTGGATCCAATATTATAATATGACATTTTTAAAAAATTAAACGCACATTGCATCAAAAAATATAATAAGTTATTTTATTGGTTAAGTTACTTTGTTAAATGAAACTTCATTGGATATTTTTCGACACCCCTAGCTGCCAAAACAATTGTGCATTAGTTCAAAAAAGTAATTGTCATTATGATTTTAAGTTAGGAGAGTTATGAAGGACTAGGAGAATGAGAGTAGAGTAAGAGCTCGGTTTCAGCTCAGTACGAGTTAGAGTAAGGAACATAATTAATTATGTCAAGCTTTAGATTTTCGTAAGAGTTGAAAATACAACTCGAAGTACTAATGATCAATACATTTAAATAATACTTCTATGTTAAGCATTTATGTAACATGCTATCGTCATTAAAACCACTATACGATCACACGGAGTTATTATTTTGTGTGTAAGTAAACCATCGAAGTATGCTGCTTCAGATATTGTGTTTAGGCAATCATAATTTCGCGTCCGCTTGGAAACGTTACATATGTTGCCTCTTCATAAAAACGTTTACAATATGTGGTGTGTGGTTGCCTTCTGTCACACAAAGAAGCAACGTATCCGGTTGACTCGAGCTATGTAGAATCGTCATTGACGCATTGTTATACGTACATTCTACTCATGTATGTATATAGTTTGACGCTAATTTCCTCGATACTTTGTCATCAATTTACCATTTTATACCTAGGTTGAACAATAATTTGTCACATGTACATATGATTGTACATATTTGTGCAATTATATTTTACTGAATGTTTTCATATATGGTGTACGTAAACTAGACCATGAAATCAGAACAAGTGCAAGTTCAATGAGTTGTTTACTAGATGTGTCAGCTACATACATTGTTTTTAACAATATGACAAAAACTAATGCCATGGAATGCCACGACATCACACAGTGCAAATACACAATGTCCACTTTACAGCTTTTCTTCTAAACTATGATTAAATTGTCAATATCTTTCACCCCAAGTTATTTGGAGTATTTTGTAATTATCAATTCAACTGAAAGCATGAACAAAAACACGAATACAAAGGAGAAATTAAATTTAACTTGTTTGATCGATGCAAACCGATTTTCCCTACAGTATCCGTTAAAACAAACGAGATTCAAAAAAGACAAATTCATTGTGTATCCAATTTCAAAAATCCCATATAAAGTCATGATACAAAGAGTGAAATGTTCTAATGATGCCATCACGATAATTGCAGACTATGGTCCAGTATTTTTGCTGTTGAAAAATAATGATTCAAAAACATGATTCTGACATGTATAAGCGATGTTTTATAATAAGGCGTAAATTAATAAAAGAGCAACGACAGAGACACAGTGCTTCATGAGACTTACACCGACATTATACGACAAGAACAATATATCAATCGATAGAAATAATGCATGAACAAAATTTGATACACATATCCACACAGATTCTTAGAAAAAGTCACTTACTTAAATCAATGACATTCAAGTCTTTATGTGATGATCCCGTTTTCCATGCGGTGTCTACGAACACAAGTTACATCTGCATACAGTGATCCAATAGTTCATGCCTAGCTTCTTTGAATACTAGCGACCGGATTGTATAAGACTGTATCGGAAAACAATATCTGTGACATGAACAACATCGTATTTTGCAGTAAAACCTATGACATGACAATAACAATTGGTACTGAATGCGATTTAACATCTATGTTGGTGCTTGTATTGAAATAAACGTGTTCTATTAAGTCCAAAATGTAAATAAAATAGTGGTGTCTATAATTGAAAAGGAGGAATAGTCTGAGAAAAAGAAAGAGAGAGAGATAGGAAAATGTGAGGCTTTAGGCTAGGAGAGGGCGGAACAGAGAATGAGAAAGAATAGTTTAATAAACAAAATGCAATACATACCAGCACGTGGTTGACTACATGCATATGTTTTAATAACTTTCCTTTGGTAGGCGTTAAGAACGAGTATGTGCATAAAAGTCATGTCAGTTGATTTTAAATAATTTGAAGTATTTGATGATCGTATTCCTTATCTAAAAATCGAATGTATGAAACAAGGTTTGAGGGTACATCAGGGTATATCGCTTACACTTTATTTTATAAATTTATGTACATACTTCTCACACGGATCGGTGCAATGTGGCTTTGGAAGGCCTTCGTGGTAACTAACTCTCTCCAGGTTCTGTATTATTGTGATTAATAGCCTACCCTTTGTTGTTTTTCGTGCCCCTTCTTTTACATTATATTGCCTCATCTGATGGCATTTTATTTTATACCCTAAACATCTTTGTCGGAAAGTTCTATGTGGAGAATGTGGCCTTCCCTGTGCAAATAATTCTCAGTTTCATGTTTCATCTTTAGAAATTCATCCTCATGTTGTTTATCATTTGTCAGTTTTATCTTTAAGGTGTCATGGATTCAGATGTTGAATGCAAAGACTATTATTATTACCCATGAGGTTTAAATCAATAATTATTATAACAGTATTGTATCCTTTATTATGATAGTTGCATCTGGGTGGCTTGTAAATTGACTGATGTAGAATCCCAATGAAGTGTTGCCATCGAATTTCCGAAGAAAATGGGTTGTTGTGATCTTGTCCATTTTTACATTATACGAGGTACTTTTATAAACGCTCACATGTACATGTTCTTATAAACTACCCATAGCTTGAAACAGGCATGTGGAGTTGTGTTTGTAAGAACTCATGTATCTCGGCTTCACTTCGATTTGCCTGTCATTTCCAGCTGTTCTGCGAAATTGCTATATATATTTTCTTTGTGTTTGCCAAGCGTAATAGAAAATAAGATATCTAATACTAGAAGCCCGTGAAATGTACACTATAATTATGTTGTAAAGACTTATTTCACCACTGATAAGTTCTGTAAATAGTTTTGCGACTAATTCTAAGGTTTCATGAGCTTCTTGTGACATATTTGTATATACATGTATAATATTTGATTTTAATACAAGGAAGTATATTTGTCAAAAACGTATATGTGCTGGTATTCATTATGCATGACTAGTATTATTTAACATTTGTTTTCTGTGTGTTTTGATTTTGCTTGAAATTTAGTCAATGTTTCCAAAGAGGATATTCAAAGGCAGTAAGTTGTTTGAATGCCTTAAATTACGCAGAAAACACGAATGTAATGTTCTGCATTTTATTTAGTAACACAAAAGCCATTTGATAGCAACATAGTTCTTTCAATAACAGGTACAATGTGTCTAAACTCCTCAGCAAAATAGTGGTCATAAGTTATCACAAAGAATAAATAGTAAATTTCCGTGGCGATTTGCCTGTTTGATATGTATCGTTACATATCAAAGTACATGCTTTCAATTTCATTATGTTAAGATCTACACCACATCGCTTTGTTACTAATCTAGGTATCGAACAACATCGGCCACAGACAATATTTCGTCCTTAGTAAAATATACGTAATATCAATGGTAGAATTTTCCTGCTAACAACAAAGTTTAGAATAATGTATCCTTGTGACCTCGGTTAACGCGAATGCCTCTGAAACTAATTAACAAAGCGGACGTGTTTTTTTTAAAACTTCATTATTAACCTGATGAGTGACGAAGCTTTCCATTTCCTTTGTCCCATATATGTCTTACTTATGACCAATTACAAATCTCATTTTATTGTTCCTCAAGGTACACGACTTTAATTGAACGTGATTTGTATGTGTACTATTTGAAAATATTTTATATATTCACGCACTTTCTAATTAGATTAGGATACATAAGTTTTAAGTTTAGGGAAGATTTTGAGCTTTTCCTTTGAAACAATGATAACTATAAAATATCTGATGGTTGTACATGACTACATATCTGCCGGCTAACGGAATAAACTGTGTTATGGATACTGGCCTTCAATGTTACTGAACTGCGTATAAGAGATCCCTGCGCTAAACCCAGGTTTGGCAGTTTTCGCGGGAAATCATTTCTTTCGCATACAATACTATTCGTTGACAAGCAGGAATACTGAAGCACACATGCGATTATATTGATCAGCATATCGTGTACATTGATATATTTTGAAAAAGTGATGGATGCTTCGCAGTTTCAATTAAGTCTGGAATACGTAAGAGTTTACCGGTGCATAAATACTGCTAACGCATTTACAAATATAAAACGATTCAATAACTTGATATAGTGACAGCCTGTGTTGAAACAATACTCCTCTGTCGCTTGTCAAGTATAGTCTGTAATTACTTAACTTTCAAAATCAATAGATTCTTTAGAGATAGTAATATTAACAGTATACTATGGATGAAAATAAAATATAAAATCGGGGTTAGCGCATTTTCACAATGGATACTTCACGTCTAGTGTCTCTTTGTAAATTATGTACAATTAAAGCCCCTTATGTAAACACTGCATTAAAATGCATGTTCGCACGTAACTACAAACGAGAAAATATATGGAGCAAGGAGGACCAGATTCACAAATCAGAACTATCCAGAACACTAACCAGAAGGTGAACAGAAAAACACAAAGAGTCGTAAAACTATACAAATGAAACCAATGTACTTATTTTTAGATCAGTTTACGTATACAACAACAACAACAATGTTTATACAGCATTAAGCAATAAGACATGATTCTAGTCTACATAAATACAATATAATATACAGGTAAACAGATGTAGTGAATAAGACATGATAATTAATTGAGACAAAGGGTAATTTTAAAGAGAAGCTTAAGCAAAAAGGAAATAATAATCATACTATCTATTGACATGTGTTACACCAAACGCTTTATGCGATAAGTCGAACATTTGTGACAAGTTTATTGTTACACATTACACTTTGCTCCCTCTTTCCCCTCCTTTCCTCTTATTTTTTTTCAATTTTTTTTCCAATACTTACAACAGACTTTAAACATTTTGAAGCTCGTATTAATCTGTTAACATTATAATCACTTAAACCAATCGCATACCTGATGGAAATGTATGTTGTTAAGGAGAAGACTTATATAAGTCATTGGCTTTCGGTCTCATTTTTTATATTAACTACTGTACAAACTCGTTTTATGTAAAATGTTGTATATTGTATTGTATTACTATGGTGTTCATAGTATGTAAATAAAATTTGTTTTAACTAAAGAGTCGTAAAAATATAACATAACAATTAATGGAAACACGAAAAAGGACACAAAATTATATGATTGGTGACTTACTTAGAAAATAAATGAAGTAACCAGCTGTCAAACATTCATCCAAACAACTCAAGTCATACAGACCAAACGCTCCGACGGGAATGGGACTGGACACATATTGATGGATTGCCTTGTGAGCCCCCTATCTATGTCACAGGGACGCTAGCGAGATGAAGAAATGCCAATTAGTGGAAATATGTTATCCGTGTTAAAGAAATCTAGGTCGCCACTTCATTCCAACAAATTAATTGACAGTCGATCAATTAAATACGAAGATAATACACAGCCGCGACGACTCTAGGGATAAACGTAACATTGTCAATTAATGTGACTATTCAACCCGAGGCAACTGACATTCGCGAACATGAAAACGCGAGATTAAATAATTTAATCGTCCGACTCAGACCAATGCAATTAAATGTATAGTTTAGATGAATTTATTATCGTCGGTATATCTTATTAAAGATCATGTTCAAACTCACGAGAGCAGTTCAATAAATTATGTCATCTTAGAATAAATTATATAGCACAATTCAGTGACTCGATTCAAGAAGGAAATTACGTCCACGTCTGTATTGACTAGGGTTGTCCTATCAAATCGTTGACTATGTCTATAATATACTAATTTAGCGTTCCAATGTATTAATTTATATACATATAATATTTAATCAGTTTTATTGCATTTTGTTTAGAAAATAAAACAAACTTGTGTATTTTGTGTAACAATATGGAAATTCATATACCCGGGAGCGGCGCACGTCTTGTGATAAGATAACCGAAAAAGCTCTAGCTTTAAATAAGTTGTTCTATCTGTGCCAAACTTCATTTTCCCACCAAATTACGTTACACATGTACGTAGTCGTGGTCACTTTGACGTCGTATATACATTTTAATATTGAAATATTTACTGATAAGCCCGTCTTCAGTTGTTTATACCAGGAACTTTCAAATGAGATGTCTCCTGTTATTGCTATTGTGTACAAGAAAGTTCCTTTCCAATTTGTTCCAATGTCTTGAACTGTGTTCATTTGCCAATGATGTAACATGGTCGTAAACTTAAACCCACGCACAGTATTTTACTTTCTTCTAAATCATAATTGACGTTCAGTAAAGGTGAGGAGGCATTGACTTACGTCTTTGTCTCCTGAGTTCACATGCTGTCAAATCGTTACCAAGTCTTTTGATGAGGTTTATTCGTATCGCTGTCTTGATACACCTTTTATAACTTCCCTGAAATAACATAATAGCTGGATCAATATAACCGATAAAATAACAGTATGTGAATACCGTTTCTTGATAGCATGATAGTGTTCATATCTAGTATACAGGTGTTTTAGTAAGACATTCCGTTGTTTATTGTTCCAGGAGTGGAATACATATTACTTCTATTGCAGTCATATGTTGTGCATTATTGTGTTATCCACTTTCCTTCCCTTTTTCATACAATGACTCTTCCCTGTTGTTTAGTGTCATTCTGAATTTAATTTCATACTCGCTCCCCTTTTATTAAGTATTACTTACACATCATCCCGCCCGATCGGCTAGCTCAGTTCGTAGAACGGTCAGCCAAGAGGTCCATGTTCAATTTCGGGCGGGGCAGGTCATGTTATATCATTTGGCGTATTGCTTCTCTCCTTATCCGCTATTTTATTTTGTCCCCGAGGGATATATTGTTGGGGTCCCTATTTTCTGAGCGTGGCATTCCCTGTGCTATGTTTTAATAACATAAAAAGTAATAACTCTTGGAAAGGATGTAATTTTGTTTCCCATTTTACCAGACATACATTCCAAATTAGCAAGCCATTGTATGGTAGAAACAATGACTAATACATTTAGCCGATGCATATCACTCAATACTTAATTCCATTTACTAGGTTTTATTTACGCGAGCAATCACACTTGATCCTTGGAAAGCAGAGTGCAAAATCCCATCACGGATTCGCCGGGGACATATTCAAATATTCCGGTACAGATCGCTTATAGTAGAATTTTAGTATGAAAACAATTGTCAAATCCATTAATGTAATAGTTGGCGCTAGGCTCCAAAACCGACATGAAACGAAATGTTCGTAGTATGAACGTAGTGAATTAGACGAAAACTCTTAGTGGACAGGGGACTAGAAGATCATCCCCTTAACTTTGTTACCATATAGTTTATGGTGACCATATCTTGTCTTTAATGTATAAATGCCCACCAGCAATCAACTCAATCTTGTATAAAATGGTCATTTGAAAAAGTTGTATGGAATTAAAAATGCAAGGCAGGTAAATCTATATTTATAAAAAATGGTCATCTCAAAGTAAAAAGAGGAGACACTTGCTGGGAGAGGTAAAACAGTACCAAATGGATCAGTAGGCGCACACAAAACATGACATTCAGTTGACAGTAAAACAGACTGCAAAGGTCCAGGGAAGAGAGTCATACTTTTGATCCCGCCGTCTTGATTCGACATACCACATATATGACGAGGTATGACAGAGACCATTATTATCCCTGACAAAAGTAACGATTTCACATAGAAACCTTTGAGATCTTAACTATCAAATGTAAACCTGTAAATTAAATAAGTTTTAATATATAGTATGGTTGGGAGTTGACAAATATTGCTATGGTGTAAACTGCAAAACAAGCTGCACCATTGTAAATATAATGCCTATAAAAAGTTTATATCTCAAAAGTAAATAATTTACTACAGTCGGGCCTCGTCTGATAAGACAATCTTCTATCCGAATATCAGGTATCATCCAAAATAAATATCTGGTCCCGATGTATCGTCTCATGCACGTCGAATAGAAATGGGCTGTTCGAAACCGTGTATTATTCGAAATATAATTTCGGAACCAATGAACTTGAATGAACGAGTTCCGACTGTATTTCACATTATGAAATGAAAGAAGAACTGTGACTCTGAAAGAAGTCGAATATTTCAAAGTGGCAGTTGGATATAAGTTACCCTTTTCACATACAGTCGACTCTTGTTATGACGAAATTTTCGGGACCGTAGAAAATAGTTTGATTTAACGAAAACTCGACATAAACGTCGGGAGGCCGTACTAATATAACATGTAAGAGAATTGTTTCATGAAATGGGTCGTATGTAATGTTTTTATTATTGATTCAATACGATACTCGGATATTTATTAATCCTTTTAACCGATATTTTGACCACGTATAAATTATACCTATCAACTGATTTTTTATCATCATTTAACCGACAACACGAACAGTCATAAAATTAATAAAAAAGATCTGATTATACAGCAATGTCTCTCGGCGATCAATTTGTATCGTTAATAAAGCAACATTCTAATGTTTAAGCATTATCAAATATCAGTTATAGTTCACAATAACGGACTGTGATATAAATCGTGTATCAGATATCTCATTGTTTAATGACCAGATGTTTTATGACAACATATTAGTCTACAATATCGCATATGTTATTACTTAAGTATGGCTGTTCGAATAATGTGATACAAAGGCAGACATACAACAATAAACCTCTCTCTAAATCTGTCACCAGACTTTTAGTTCTTGGAATCAACAATCATTCAAAGTATACTGTATATTCAACTTTTATTTACATTACGGTTGTATACAAATTGCAAAGCGATCAGCCAATAGAACCATGTTATTAAATAATAGACCAATTGAAAGCGTGTACACAATACTGGTATTCTCAAACTGATTTTGAAATCACAATAGCAACATTTTGGTAGCTTGCTAGAAAGCAAACCCCACTTGTTCATGCGAAAGTTTCTTGTTAGCTACTGAATTTACACGACGTTGTTCTTCTATGATTTTTTTTTCACATAAGCTTTCAACACATCTTATTCCGTCGAAATCTAATAATTTTATTTTTTCTGTGGTCGGACATTAACATAATTATATTCAAACACATACGCTATCAATCTGCCTGAAATGATTGCCAATATTCTCTCAAACGACCTATAAATCATCCGACAGTCGCATATTCTTGTCATGTCTGTTATTAATTCAATTCCTCATTTTGTGTGTCGCATTTAGTCTATAAAACCAATTAACGGTGCTGAGATATAGGTTACTGTACAGACTTTCAATTTGTCCTAAAGCTCATACAATAATCACTGAATTTTAGGTTATTACGATGGAATGGTGCAAGCGTCGCGTTTGATGAATTTCATTATATACTATGCATTGCATACGCACCAAACTGGCAAACTGTGGTAAAATACATAAGTTTTAAAAAGCTCAAGCGATCCGTCAAACCCTTTCGAATATTAATGTGTCAATTTTATTTGTCTAGTTTAGATATGCTATACAGTAAAACTACATTTGATACCCTTGAAACATGGTTTTCTTAATGAGGTTGTCTTTATATTGAGATTAAATAAAGAGCAAAACAGTGAAAATGGACTTGAAATTTTTGGCTTAATTTTGAGGTGTTCTTATTTTTTAGGTGGTATTTAGGTGAAATTTTACTGTACATTGATAAATAAAGCCAAACGATTGAACCATTGTCCTTGTGATAGTTATGATTCCGACGGTGATTATGAACTTATTGAGATATACGAATAATACTTAAGAAGAACACGGCACTGTATACTGTTGTGTGAATTTATACATTACCAATCAGTTAAGTAGCGAATTCTAAAGTAGAGTGTGAAAGTGTGGCTATATGTAGGAACTGACAATAATAATGCTCGACCGTTATCATTGCTCATAAAATATACTTAATGGTACAGTTTGATTAAAACAATAACTCCGATGAAAATTACAATCCATTATGACATTATTTCCTAAAAAAGAGAATAAATTATTAAAGGGTACGCCATATGCACAAGACCATACCTCCCCACACAGATCCCCGGGAAAGCAGTGAGGATGTGCAAGGACAAACATGATGGGGAATATGGGGCAAGTAATGGTCTGGTCGACCATATAGAATAACTAAGGAGAATTTAGGGGGAACAACAAGGGAGGAAAACATTTAATGGATGGAATATACGGAACAAGTAAAACCGTCAATACTAATAGGCCGAAATGGGAGACATGAATGTTACATCAAGTGAAAGAACTGCACATGTGGAACGGGGAACTTAACATACATCTAAAACACAAATAGAAATAATAACCTTACAAAACAAGTCCAAATTACTATCTTCCGTGTTCTCCGTTCATTACAACCGAAGACATGTTTAACAGTTACGTCTCCAGAGATAATGGTATCGTCTGTTTGTTTTGAGTTTGTCTCTAGAATTGAAAAGTACATAATGGAATGCATGTTGCCGTTCAATGTCGTTCTACTGCTGTTGTTAAATAACAAATACTTGTGCTTAGAGCTTAAACTTATTTAATCTACATCGATTGTGGAACAAATTCTTACATATTATAATAATCATTCCCGATGACTAAATTGACATAAATTGTTACATTACATTACACATGAGTCTGTCTCATGATGTCTATATGTAAACGATTTATAATTCTGATCATTGTTTGGGATGACACGTACCAACTATATAGATCAATTCATATGTTTACAATTGCGAAATGAGACATATCATATCGTCTAAAATATTCAGATTGCGGTGACAATAAAAATGAGCATATCAGTTGGATGCTGCATTATTGATACTTCCAATTAATATAGCTCACTTTGCATGCATGTTTTGTTCAAGGTTAATTAAGACTGGTATGAACATTTTACTACTCATTATTTAATTACGCGATATAAAAAACAACAATTCTTTCGACAATACCCTCTTTTATTGATTTCCATAGGAAATTATATTTTCATACGATACTTTCAGTTCGCTTAAATATTACATTTAATGGTGGATTATATAGGCCGCTCGTGACTAAACAGGGTACCCATGTTTAGTCTATGTGGAAAAACCCTGCCGACCGGAAAGGAACGGACTATCGCACTTACTTATAAGCCACGTCATATGATATGCCAAATATGTCCCCCTTTTACTATGCACTTCGAATATCCCTGCGTGAACCGTACGCAGGCGAGTTGATTTATCACACCAATGTAACCGCCAACCAGCCTCGGTCGATCGAGCGTGAAATTGCAAATTCCCTCCACTACTGGGTTCCCAAGAAGTGAATGAAACCGTAACCTGCGTCGATGTAAGGCAATGCAAGTAAACCACGAATACAACATTCACAAATCCCATACACTACTGGGATAACTACAATACCACGTCAGTCCGTTGAACGTCAAATCGTAAATCCCATTCACTACTGGGTTCCCAAGCAGTGGATAGAACCACGATTCGAGTCAACGCAATGCCAAAGACTGACACGGGAATAGGAGCCCTCGAAAATTGATTACATCCACTCGCCTCCCGGCCGACAGAATTTTTCCTGCCACGATAAATTGCTAAATTTATTCCCAAAAAATTATATTGACCATCAACTGCCTTCTTTAATATAACATCTTTAATGTAATCCAAATTAAACTCTAAACCCACTTCATTCAGATGAATCCCGTCCGCCCGAAAAAATCCTGTTTTACAATCTATATCGGGTTTTACAATTTCGAATTTGCCTGTTGCGCCAACCAACTGGCGGCCTATCCTATTCACGCGTTGGCGTTTGTTTTCAATAGCTTTATACCCGCCCGACGCACCCCCCAGACGCGCCTCTGTAGTATATCTATCCATACCAGAGTGGTATCGGGGAATGCGTCGCGCAAGTATGACAACTCTTGGCGTATGGCATCTTTTATTTCCAAGTCAGACATACTTGTTAAATTGTTCACCCCAAGACTAAAAATTATCATACTCGGAGGACATGAGAGTAGTACTTTCGTCTCTATTTCTTGGCGAAGGGATGTCCAACCTGAACCTCTCACCCCCAGCTATGCTATAGACTTGTCTGGAATGTTGAGATTGGGTTTTCCAGTGACTGCTGCCTGAACCCCGGCCCAATACGGTATCGAGTCTCCCAGAATCCATACATCTGCTTCAGCTGGTTCCACTCTCTCGTCCACTCGCCGTTTTCTTCCCCCTGCCACGTCTGTCGTTGTTAACCTGGTGTTCTTCCGCAACTCTGTTCCGCAGAACTCTCCTAGCCGCTGGCTGCGGTCTCCTACCTCCACGTGGCATTTCTTTTTGATAGAACTTTGATAACAAATGACCAACTTGTCGGCGTGTCGAATAAACGTGTGTAAGAGCAGCGCAGCCTTGCGTTCAGTTACGGCGAACGATAGCCCGCTCACTGTTATATACCTAACAAGTGTATTGACCGCTTCGTTTTTATTCTGGTTCCCTGCCTCAAAGACAGTAAAGGCAGGGAACCAGCCCTGCGTTCATTTTGCAATTTGGTTCCCGGTGTGCAGTCATTGTGATACGGTGGGCCAGGGATACAAAACAAAACCTGAGCGACTATTAGCCGTAACTGAACGCAGTGTTAGGCTAAAATATAGCGAGTGATATGAAACGTTTTTCGCTGACATGCCGGTCAATAGCAAAACTCGCGTGCTGTTTCGTAACGTTTTGGACTGATAGCCTTTACTGAACGCAAGGCTGGGGTTTCTCTTTATATTAACTTGCG
Source organism: Mactromeris polynyma (assembly GCA_032209605.1). NCBI lineage: Eukaryota > Metazoa > Mollusca > Bivalvia > Venerida > Mactridae > Mactromeris > Mactromeris polynyma. Next base: position 6,046,241 of record JASFXZ010000031.1, on the reverse strand, counting down.
GTTGCGACCCGGTCTAAGCCATACCGTACATTGTATAATGCGGTAACCAGCGCTAAGGAATCAAGCGTAACATTTCACGATCAAAAATGCTAGAGCGTAGACAGCAGTAACTTAGATGGGGTATCTTTGGGGGGAAAATGAAATTATTTTAATTCGGAAAATATTTTTTATTAATTTCGTTTCATGCCGTAGAGATCTATAAGGAGACATTGTTTTATGAATGTGGTCTTCCAAGTGCTATTTAGCAGTCGCTTACAAAACAATAAATATGTCATTTAGATTGATGGCTGATGGACTTTCTTTTATACATGAATTGAAACAATACATTAAAATACAACACGCACATGTGTTATATGTTTTCTAATATTATATAGACATTAAACTATTTTAAGGTAAAGTGATAATAGGGGTTGCAAGCCTGACTCCTAATCACGATGTAGTTACAGTAAAACCTCAATAGTCACTGGCACCCTTGAAAAGTGTTCTTATTATTAAGGTGATCTTAATATTGGTGTTCAATATAGAGCAAAACGGTGAAAACGGATTGAAACTTGTGTTCTTAAATTTGATGTGGTCTTATTATGAGGTTTTACCCGACTCCGGCATTCCTAAATTAGGTGCGATTCCTTGTTTGGGAACAGTCATGAGTTGCAAATAAAATGTTTCTAATTTGCAAACTTCAGGAACTGACGGTCTGTTTTTCGAATTGTTCCGATATTTTTTTTGTGACGCATTACGATCGAGAACCTTGTATTAGTTTGGTAAATAAAAAAAATTACCAATCGCTATTCATTTCTCTAATTATGCTCATGCATTGTGAATACATTTACACTCTGAAACGGTTAAATATTATTTAGTTTGGGAAGAAATTGCCTTTGAATTAAGTTTCTATTGTTGTCTCAAAATAATCGCTCTTGATTCTAATGTAATGAAGGCAACCCATTTTCTGGAAAAACGGTGCGCACAAAAGAGAAATTAATTCATGATTAAAATCCAAGTTCGATATAACCAGACATTTTCAAAGAAATTGCTTAAACCACATCCAAGCAATATTCTTCACATTTTCGGTCTAATAGAAACATTAGATAAGAATAAAATATGCAAACAATACAAAACTGGAAACGCGGACAAAAAATACTTCCATAACTTAAAGTAAAATATTTTAACCCCATGTAAACCTCTTTAACAATGCAGTGTCACAACCCTACATTTAAAAATTCAGTGCAACTACTCATATGTTAATGTAATAATAAGTTTCCGTTATATATTGAGTCAATATACTTCACAACTATAAAAGCGCTATAATCCAACAAAATGATAACATAGGTGGAATAAATTTTACGTGACAAAGGTTTTAACCTGGAGCTCATCAACAGAAGAATGCTGCTTAAACTGTATACAAACCTCGAATTTGGTCGTGTTTGAGGCCTATTCTCTATTCATACTAAATTAATTAGCCAGAAAGTATCAGCGCGTTCTCCAGAACAGCTCTAAACTAGAATTTTTCATAGAGGGATTTTAACAAGTATTATGCACGTGGCGCCATCTTAAGCAGTACACATAAGTTAGAATAAAATAAATGAGTGTGACTCAATTCCATGCATGTTCTAAAATTATAGTAATGCATGCCTCACATGTACTTTATCTTGATAAAAATGGATTTAATTGTTGACCAAAAACAAGACAACAACATTATATTGATGGAGCATCAAGGCGTTATTGCAAAGCAGAAGAAAACTAATTAACAATGAATCATTTTTTATACCATAATGATAAAGATAGACATGAACTTAGTGGGATTGTTTTAATTATTAGTATGTTGTTTACGTATCAAGACTTTAGTGCTGATATGATAACAATTAACACTATACTATCTTTGCAGAAATGTCTTTAGGTACGTGTTTTGTTCATATAGGATCGTTGCGATATATTTAACATAAACATTTTTATATGGTTATTTAGTCATATATTTAATTTCAGTTTGATATTTAATCCTTGTAAGGGGCTTTTAAAGTATTGCTTATCAAATCCCAATGATTTGTTTACAGACGAACTGGGTGGAGTTTTGTCAGCTTTAATATGTTTTAAGGCTTTTATAGACATTTGTACCGTAAAAAGTATGTCCGCAAATGATTGCAGAATCGAAACAAATTGTTGACTATCATTAAATAAGAATTTTCATTTGACTTTTATCTCTAGCCATTTTGGCAGTTTCATTCAGAATGGCTTAACTTGTTCCAATGATAAAACACGTACTCAATAATTAAACAGAACCGAACTCAGTGTAAAATGATACCTGATTCTTTAATAACAGACAACCGTATTAATTTCCAATTAAAAGTGAACAACTGCTAGTAACACTACGATTCTATAAACCAATGAAAGTGAACTATACAATATTTAACAACGTCTGCAACCATGGTAACTTGCAAATGTTATCCAATTTTCTGAGAATATGATGCATCATAGTATGAATTATGCAGAAATGTTCCCAAACTATTGTGAAACCCATACGTTGCTTAGGCTTAGAATTATTTAAGTGTTGTGTATGTGACAAATGTGGATGACAAGTTCTTTATAATAGAATCATTTGTATCATGCATAATAGATGAAACTATTCAGTGTTTAGGGAGTGTCGTATTATTGCTTTTATAGTGTTCATGTTATTTTCTCCCCACTTTTGACCTATTGTTGCCAGCTGTCTCGAATTCTCCTGTGATGTATTCAATCTATTTAATCCCCCAATGTTTGTCCTCTTTGATTCTCCTTAGTTATCCCTTATGGTCGGCCAGGCCGTTCCTTGCGCCCCTGTTCCCTTACGTATGTACCCTTGAGCAACCTCAAATGCCTTATGTTTTATGGACTGTTGTTTACAATTCACCAACAAGATCAGAGAAACGTGTTAGGATGTTAATACCCGTATCTATGTAACCTATTTTTGCCATTACATTAACATTATGGAGGCTCGTCGTATTTAAAGACAATATATCATTAATGACTAGAAAGTACCGTGACATATGCAAAGAAGCAAAAACACTTTGCAATTGTCATTCAGTGGCCACGACATTAAAGCAAATGGGCGTGTATTAACGATGGCGACTCCTTCAATCATCTTTATTAATCCCAGTAGGAGAAATGACGACGTTCACAGCTTCACAGTCCTATTCCACGATTTCATTTTGTTTTTGAATAACATCGTTTTTCCATTTTATGAATTTGAGCATTCCACAGTGATATTCTATTGCTTCTTTGCATTTTAGGTGTTACTTATAAACATACGTACACGAGGTACACCACATTCTCGTGTACAAAAATAGCATACATTACTCTATTTTACTATTAATACCAATTTACTTAAATGATGACAGCATCTAATGACAAGTACAATCACTCTCATGTCTACTAATTGACAACACAGCATGTTTGCAAAGCTAAACAACTAAAGTTAAATATGTAGATATGCAAGGTAGAATTTCTATCCATCTTCTATTTCCGTAATATTTATTGTATACATGTATAATCATGTTGTAGTTAGTTAGTTTACGACAGAATCAATTTAACAAAAACTTCCATTAAGTTATAAATTAACAATATGATACATTTCTACCATTGTAATTGCATTGTCCGAGAAATTTAGCACACAACGGAATCACCGATACTTTGTGTGTTTATAAGGCCGATCATTTATGGTACAAGGAGTCTCCATACAACTTTCCCATAACATTTCATTCCTGCCTTTCAGCTCAAAATATCATATCAATCATAATGCAACCACAGCACGGAATAAGACTATATTCCGCTGTTGATGCGTTCATTACAAGGTCCCCAGCCAGACAGAATGTCACGCTAATCACAAAATCAACCAAGATATTCCAGACATATGACATAGTTTAGATGAAGCCATTACCTTTTATCAGAGGACGTGCAAAAAACATGCATAGATCTACTAGTTGACAAGGATCAATCCACACTGGCAAATATGACATAAATACATTCAACGACATACTTCTCAAGCTCTCGAAGAAATATTAGAAATACATTACAATGAAAGTCGTTCAGTTTCGAGGACGAATCCATCTAGTCCCGTAGACTACATCGCCTTATGTGTAAGAAGATAATAATGTTGCAACGAAACAGAAAATTCTATTTAAACAAATATGGCATACGCAATATAAATATGCCACCCCAATTAACTATCAACTGTAGACAATAAAATAGAAAAGAATATGTAGCTACTGGGAACGTCATATACTTTAGACATCGCCTCTCCACACAGACCTACGGGAAAACAACAATCCATAAAACATAAGACATTTGAGGAAGCTCAAGGATACATACATAAGGGAACACTGGCGAAAGGAATAGACATGGCGTTCTATCTATATTATGTAGGAATCCCGCCACCTATGTTTGCATGTCTCGTTTTGGAGCCAAATCAAGTTTAGCCGTTCCGGTGATGGATCGATAGTGCAACAAATAATTTTGAATTCTGACGGTTTGTTTCAGAGAGGAAGTTCTAAATAGCTGATATACCGCCACATATTTCGGTGTCCTTTTATAACTGATCGTCTTTTAACTACTGTTGTAGATACAACAAGCTGTCCTGAATTACAGTATTTTCGTTCCGTTGTCATGGCAACCGGACAGTTCCATTGTTCCAGTTTATTTAAGCGAATTCGGTAAAGAATCAACCAAGGAATAGTCCTGTTTGGTTTGAAGTAAGTATGCTCTGCAGATATGTATTATATGACGATTTAAAGCAATTATTGGCGAACAAATACAGCACTCGTTGTTGATGAACCCCAACAGACGACGCTGACGGACACACTGCTCAGGCAAAACACTCAATGCGCAGGTCCGATTAACGTAGTCCAACACAAAAAGGCTGGTGTTCTCGTGGTATAAATGTGTTGGCTGGTTCCAAGGCTGTTATTCGCTGTATGGTTATTATTTCGTTTCGGCCTATTGTTGCCAGCTGTCTTGACGTGTCCTGTGATCTGTTCCATCCACTAATTTCCTCCCTTCACCGTTTGTCTTCTTTGATTCTCATAGTTATTCATTATGGTCTACCAAGCCATTAATAGCGCCTCTGTTCCTTAACAATGCACCATTTAACCTCCTCAAGTGCCTTACCTTTTATGGATTGTTGGTTTCCCGGAGGTCTGTGTGGGAAGGCATTGTCTTACGTATGTGGCGTTCCCTGTAGCAACTTATTCTGTCTCTTTTTTTGTATCAATCTAAAATTGAATGGAACGATATGGTATCAGAACATCTATGTTGTCATATTCAATTTATAAGTTATATTTTCAATGGCAAACATATCAAATGTTTCCTGAAATACAATATCTAAGTTATCATTTATAGAAATATTAACGGATGAGTCATGTATTATTACCATTAGTCTTCGTGATACTCGCTACTCCTTGATATGCCGACTCAAGTCTTTGAAAGTTATTGATACTGAAAGTCTCAGGAGGATATTTCCAAAATTCAAAGTTGTTGAAATAAGGCGACGGAATCTCTGTATAAAATTGAATAAATTGACTTAGCTCAATATAATAGATGACAAATTTATGCGATGCAAAATATAGAGATTTTATTCTGATGGCTTTCCATTGATTGTGATATTATTATGTGTTGGCAGTTATGGTTAACCATTTATTGCCATGGACACAACCTATGTATATATATATATAGATTCTATGGCGACCCATTAAAGACCGAAAAAATGACGGTAAGTCTGCGGATCAAAGCGTTTTATCATTCGATTGTAACTGGCGCACCTTAACAAAAATACTGTTAGGAAGGTTCTGATTCCTTTCGCTAAAACAACGTTCATTTAATGGCACAGGAAATACTCAAGTGTATCTAAAACGTTTCTTCACAATCATTAGACATGTCGCAGCTTTGTAATATGTTCGTTTATTCCTCTGATGAGTTTGTTACATAACAATATTTTGTAACATTTTCCATTAATTAGGGCATTTTAGACAAAGACATTTACAACAAAAGACAATTTATCAAAATCAAGTCATTAAGTAAATAATGGGTTTAAAGTTTTTTTTGTTTAGTTTCAGTGTCTTAGTCCGCGTGGTTAGATCAAGGTGTATAGCAATATGGTGTCACTCGGAAAGTCCATTTCCGGATTCATGGCAAGGCAGGTCATGACCTTCTGTGACATTTAGCTTAGGTTATCTGTCGTCCAACTCTTTCTCATGTGAACTGCTTGTCAGCTGTTGGCGGAAAGGCAATTTAATACGGAGTGATTATCAATTCTAGGAACACTGAATATTTCGACTGACTGCTATTAAAATTGTGTAACTAAACAACAAACAAACAAAAATGTTCAGCATTTTAATGTTAAAACACGGTAATCCATACAGACATATATTCACGTGTGTATTGAGATACATCTATTGTACTCTAATCTCCCTGGAACATTTACAGAATTCAAATCAATTGATGAATAGTTTTACCCTACGGTTATTGCTACTCTTCCTGGAAATGGTCCTTATGATGTAGAATTGACAATCATTTATTCCAGTCACGTTTGTAATAGCACAATTTCTCATTTTGTGTGGAGCAACATGCACTGCCTAACTGAGTGGTGATAAAAATAAAATTTGCAATATTGTGATACTGTATCAGTGTTCAGAACACCATTAGCAGGTCGATATTTCTAGATTTCGTTTCGAATAGTTCTATAGACACGAACACACCTTGTGTGAATGAGCCAGAATGTATAATAGTAAAATTTGGCGAAGAGGTCAAGCCGATATTGCATAAGACGACATAAAAACAATAGGAGTGACGCCTTAGAACGGTCAGTAGCTAAAAAGCCACTGAGGGTTTGAGCCTGGTTGAAGGGTTCAACTAACCTCTCACTTATCATTGAACAGTGTAAATAAGAAAAGTTAAACAATGTCTAAGAATGTGATATTTTTGATGATTATGAAAACTTTCCTCGTACCTCGCATGGAAACAAAAATACATTAAGAAACCCAAGTTAAGATTCATCTGAGATTACGTCAGATTACTTAAACCATATATTGTAACAGGGAGAAGTGAATCACATATTCTAATACGGTTTTATAGGCTTGTTGCATTAGTGTTGATGTACATGTACTCAGTATTTCTTCTCCATATATTCTTCTCTGATACTCGAAACTTATGGAGTTTTGTTTTGTATAATATATACAAAGAAGGAAGCGTACGGCCTACCTTACCTTTTCATAAATAATTGTGTATCTACATTAGACACCAATTACTGAAACTAAAAGCAGAATTTATATTGATATAAAAGATAAAAGTCTGGCATCTGAAATAAACATGTATAGTATAATTATTTTAAGCGTAATTTTAGAACATATTCAGCAGTCAGTAAAAGATATATAAGGAGAGAAATAAAATACATAATCATTTCTACACAAACGATCTCTAAGGGCAACGCAACATTTGCTATCACTGCTATGTGAATAGTTACTGAAATAATGCTTAATCGGAGTTATTTTGATCATATTAAATCATTTTTGGCTCATTATTTGTCATTCCGATCATTTGGAACCATCATCAAATTATCGATAATAAAATCCTTTAGATAAACATTGGATACGTGCTGTTGTCATGACAACATTTAAAATAGAATTCTGTATTTGGTAACTGCATTAACTGATAACATTTGTGGAATTTCTGATGTCTATTTTCTTATCTATAATAATTGTAATTAAAATTTCTTATATTACGGTTCTGATTTTCAGAGATATGAAACAGCAATTATTTCCTGTACAACGATGTGCATTAATGTCTAGTTCATACCTTGACACATGTTCGACACATGATAAGGACAATATGTTGTCTACATTATCAAATGCAACAAGCGGAATATTTTACAGGCTCGTGAACTAACATGTTTTAAAATGTTTCGAACTGTTGACCTCGTCAGACTGAGTAATATTTCAACTTTGCTTTAAAATGAATTCCAGACATCGTCTAGATGGTATTGTCAAGATTGTAATGTAAAAGTTTACTAGATACAAGTCTAAACATTGAGACAAACTATGAACTCATTGCACTAACAGTAAACTATATTTATTACTAATTTCAGAACAAAATAATTTTCGGTTTTTGATACACATGTAATTTAAATTTAAGTGACTGTGTCTAATTACGTCGTTCTCCCGCATCTTATCAGTAATTAGTTTCATTCCTTGAATGTTATCTTTGTAATTCCAGACAAATGCAATTTTATAATCAGTTCAATTTAATCTTTTATACCATCTAACATATCGGAGAGACGCTTTATCTATTTTAGGCCTCATTTTAACGATATTTAGAGAAACAATGAAAAATTATTGAGTTAAGAACGAATCTCAAGATATACAAAGATGAACAATTAAATCTAAATTCACTGTTTTGTATACACTTAGTAAATCTACATATCTGGCGCTGATAAAGGCATCTGGTGTCGCTTCCAGATTTTAAATTAAATTTACAGAACAGAAAATAACTTTTTATTTGGTTTAACATTAAATATCAGTTTTACGCATTATTTGACCCGAACAGTTTCTTGGAATTAATTTTCAATCAAACCTAAGTTGTTCTTCCGCAAGCAGTTGACAAGCACCCCTCTTGAATCAGAGCTGAAAGACGAATACTCGTAGTCAAATGCCGGTAATCGAACCCGGACCGCTCGGCTGACAGAACAGCAATCTGAACTGACAAATTATGTAAAATGATAATGTACATACGATTATAGTACTTGGACAAACTAATACAATTCTGCTGACCTCTGGTAACATGATTGCACAGGTGTCGAATTTCACCCACGGAAATTGGTTTAGATGGCGTAATCGCCTGCTTAATATACTCACGAATATCGGTTAACAACAGATTAATTATTCAGACTACACTTATTATTATTCATACCGATTTTATAACCATATAACTTCTTCAATATACATACAAAATGTATATATACATACTCTACATGTTACGACTAATTTACGTCATAAAATTCTTACGCACTAATTACTAATTACCTATTTATTAATTCTCCATTTTGTTTCGTGAAATATTCATACTCTCCAACGAAAGAAGCGCCCGACATACTTCTTCGTTAATAATATTACATCTACATGAGCCAATAATTACTGTAAATAGAACAAGAATAATATCGATATTAAAGATAATGGTCTGAAATATATAATAAATATATATAGCATAATGATTTTAAGCGTAGTTTAAAACATATTCCTTCATTACATATACTCTAAAGCGAAGAAAACACAGAATAATTTATCTCAAGAGATCATGCAATATTGAACTAATTCATCGTTGGTTCTTTGTTTATATGGGCGTGAAATATTCAGTTTGTTTACATCTATAGTTGTATGTTGATGTTTCACGTTCTTGTAATCCTTCTCAGTCTTTATGGTCCGAGGAAAGACGTCTACTATTACTTATTACCGTCGGCTTATTTATTTACAAATGAACACTGCTGTGGGATTTCCAATGTCTTCTGTCAGTGACGTCATTTCAAGAAAACGTCACATAATATGTCACTATGTGCAAGCAGGAAACAATATTTACTCCATATGGTCACTTTGTTTTCATATTGCCATATGGGGCAAATATTGCTTACTGTCAGTACATTGTGACGTCACATGTGACGTTTTCTGGAAAATAATTCACTCGAAGAAGAGGTTGGAAATCGTACAGCGGCGCTCAAATGTTAATGAACCTGACAAAGCCAAACCACCCCATTGGTATTTCTTTCATAATTATGTTCATTTTCGATATCAATGCTCTTGTTCATTCATCTTTGATATAACTTACTCAGAACATATTTACCACAAGCTTGCAGGCGGTCTCTGTCTTGTATACTATAGAAGGGGCAAAGGGAGAGAACTCTAGATGGGATAAAGAGAGTGAACTCGTGACAATCTTCTGTTTCACAGTACATGTGTTTTACTATCGGTTTATTGAATCGTTGCAGTACTCATGACTATTTTGAATAAATTTAACAATGATTATGAACCCTAATGATATAATTGATACCGTACCAAATAACCATTATCAGATAATACTAAACGCTACAGAACAGAGTAGTATGTGTACATTATATGCATACATGTATATACTATAGAAGGATAAGGGAGAGAACTCGTGACAATATCTTGTGGCGTATTTCAAATATGGAATCACCGACTTATTTTTTTATTCACACAGGGAGAGGCGCAATGTTTATTTTTAGAATATTGTAAATTGATACTAATCAAATCCTATTGTCAATGTTTAGTATAAAGTTTCACATCAAAATTAAATCATTTGATAATATAACTTGTAACTATTTACTTATGTAATAGAGTCAATATCACGCTAATGGAACATGTAACCGAAGTAGATGCCTGGAATAGTGTATCATTTATAAGAGAAATAATGAAAGCTTCTACAAATAAACGCTTACTTTCAAATCTATTGACAATACATTTAATGATATCACAATAGTTCTTGATTTGAAAGGAATATCCATAAATATTGTCAGTGAACAAGTTATTTCCTTTCGTTTCTTCCGATGTGTACTTTGCATATTAAATTATTTTGGTGTTACTAACTCCTTTATGCAAATGTTTATCCCACACATTCTATTAAATTAAAATACAGCTGTATTTGGGAATCATTCTCGCGTTTACTATTTTCTGCATTATCTGCAACATTACATTTCACAGATTGGTACCAATTTATATAAATTATACTTAAATAGCAGAATTATTTAGTGAAAGGAGCCTTAGTGTTATGGACAAGATCAGTGTCGACGATTCCACACTGAGGATGTAGGTTTGAATCCCGTATATGCCAGGACCACACTGAATATATAGGTTTGAATCCCGTATATGTCGGTATCACAATGAAGATGTTGGGTTGAATTCCGTATATGTCAGGACCACACTGAGGATGAAGGCTTGAATCCCGTATACGTCAGGACCACACTGAGGATGAAGGCTTGAATCCCGTATATGTCAGGACCACACTGAGGATGAAGGCTTGAATCCCGTATATGTCAGGACCACACTGAGGATGTAGGTTTGAATCCCGTATATGTCAGGACCACACTGAGGATGATTGTTTGAATCCCGTATATGTCAGGACCACACTGAGGGTGTAGGCTTGAATACCGTATATGTCAGGACCACACTGAGGATGTATGTTTGAATCCCGTATATGTCAGGACCACACTGATGATTTAGGTTTGAATCCCGTATATGTCAGGACCACACTGATGATTTAGGTTTGAATCCCGTATATGTCAGGACCACACTGAGGATGAAGGCTTGAATCCCGTATATGTCTGGACTACACTGAGGATTTAGGCTTGAATCCCGTATATGTCAGGACCACACTGAGGATGAAGGCTTGAATCCCGTATATGTCAGGACTACACTGAGGATTTAGGCTTGTATACCGTATATGTCAGGACCACACTGAGGATTTAGGCTTGTATACCGTATATGTCAGGACCACACTGAGGATGTAGGCTTGTATACCGTATATGTCAGGACCACACTGAGGATGTAGATTTGAATCCCGTATATGTCAGGACCACACTGATGATGTAGGCTTGAATCCCGTATATGTCAGGACCACTCTGAGGATGTAGGCTTATATGCCGTATATGTCAGGACCACACTGATGATGTAGGTTTGAATCCCGTGTATGTCAGGACCACACTGATGATGTAGGCTTGAATCCCGTATATGTCAGGACCACTCTGAGGATGTAGGCTTATATGCCGTATATGTCAGGACCACACTGATGATGTAGGTTTGAATCCCGTGTATGTCAGGACCACACTGATGATGTAGGCTTGAATTCCGTATATGTCAGGACCACACTGATGATGTAGGCTTGAATTCCGTATATGTCAGGACCACACTGATGATGTAGGCTTGAATCCCGTATATGTCAGAACCACACTGAGGATTTAACTAAACTAAATGCTCAATTTGAGATCCATGACAATAGTAGATCATTCTACAACGTTTAGGCCAAGAAGCCAAGGTTTTATTGATGGTTTCCTGCTAATGTTTTCTCCACTCGTCATTCCGACCAGTTATGAGACCAGAGATGTGTTAATTGTTCTCTTCTGTAACCGCCGTTTCAATATTCCCGAGATTCCAAAGTCCATCGGCGCTGCATCGGGTGACTGTGGCAGCCATTCTCCTGGTGTAATAAACTTGACATTATTGTCCTTTGGGTACTGAATGGTGTGTTTTACTGCTTGGATTGACGCGAATCTTGATGAAACACTATGTCCTTTGAACTGTCCCCAGGAAAAAGACGTGGTACCTCATTTCTAAAAAGGGTTTTAAAACCTTCTGAACGTAGTATTTGAAGTTCACTTTTGTGCCTTTGTCAATTATTCTGAGCTCAGTTTTGCCATTATAGCAAACACTAGCCCATGCCACGAAACCTGCCGCGAAAGCGTCGCGCTAAACAAACTTCAACTTATGCCTGTCATCGTGACCTTTTCTGAAATAGCAGACACTTTTTACCATAATTGGCTCCTAGGTAGAATATCGCCTCATCGGAGGTTACATAGTTCCAATTACCATTCCTCAGTCGCATATGCAGCTTCAAAGACATTTGCCTGCGAGTAATGATCTGCCTGGCATTGAGCTGATGAACACCGCACTTCTTTCAGAGTTTGGCTTGTAATATTTTCGAACTAATTCGATTTACAGTTCCGATGGAAACAGCCAATTTTGTTTTGTTGGTGGGTTGGTCCTAGCTATCGTACGACCGATTGACCTTACGACTGTAGGCGTGAACACTGTAGGGCGTTTTTAATTAATATTGGGTGCCATTTCACCGTTAAGTGCTGCAGAACGCATAGCTCCCTTTTATGGCAAACATTACTTATAGTGCCAACAGAAATAGAATAACCATGCTCCACAAGCACTTCCTGGATAATCCTATAGGAGTGGTTAGTCTCCAAAAGACAAAAGACAATGCCCTCTACAAAATCATTAATTTTACAACGAACCATATTGAATTTTCATATTAAGGTTGAATAGCAATTATTCGAATTTATTGTGAAAGCACGAGGGCAGCTAGTGTTTTATACTGGTCAAATATATGTTGAACACCTCTCGTATTTGCCATTAAGTGGACTCGAGAATGATTCAAACACGCAAAACACTTTGATCGTAATCAAGAATAAATAAGACGACATGTTTACATCAGTCACTGCTTTATGTTTGCATAGTTTGCTCACACAATGTTTTCTTCTTTATCATACGAAACGAATGTTGTTATTTGATTTGAATTCAGGATATGATGTCGTTCGTTGAGCAAGTATTGGAAATCGGATCTGAATAGAAAATCGGATTAAACTATAATGAAAGCTATTTATACACAAAGTATGTAATTGATTCTAATAATGTGTCTTATAGGAAAGATATACGGTGGACAATCTTTTCTAGTTGATAAATGTAAGATATGTATAGACACAAAGAAGTGCCAGTGAGATAACACGTGCTATTTTGCAAACAAACCACCATAAGTTCATTGGCCGTCTTTTATTCTTCCGGTGAATTCCAGTATCAGACGTGTTTATACATTTTGCAGTTCAATTTCCGAGCGTCTTCTTAACGGGGTGTCAACATGTCACGTGATTAATCTCGGTTAATATTGTCTCCATAGATGATAGTGTACATAACAGAACAATCTAATACCAGATTCTAATTGGTTCTAACAATGACTTATTGTCTACCGTCAATATGATCTGATAGACTATTTTTTTCTAAATGCGTGCAATTTCATGCAATTAACATGCAGTTAGTGACTCGGTGGTCGGGTGGTTACACGTGCCTGATTGCCGCTGTTTCATCTCACACCCTTGATGTGGAATTCGTCGAAAAAGAGGGAGCTAAGCGGAATATTTCCACTGATATTGCAGCTAAATTCACCATTGTCTGTTGAGAAGTTCTTTAATTGAAACCTAGAACATATTTAAAATTAACATATCTTATGGTTGAGACCACAGAAGATCTGTACGAGTTCTCTCCCTTTATCACTTCTCGAGTTACCTCCCTTTATCCCTTCTATAGTATATGTATATAAATAACACTATTATAACACTATTTATACATTAAAACTATAGAAGGGATAAAGGTATGTAACTCTGGAAGGGATAAAGGGAGATTACTCTAGAAGAAGTAAAGGGAGATAAATCCTGCCAATCGTCTGTTGGTCAGACCTTTATAATGAAAGAACAATAATATATCTTTTTCATATTAGCAAACAAAAGGGAATGTGTCGGTTTTTTAAATAGACCGAATCTTCATGATGTTACATAAATATGTACAATACAACCTTACTTAAAGACCATCTTAATAATATGACCACCGCTAAATTAAGAACACAATTTTCAAGTCCATTTTGACAGGTTTGCTCTTCATTCAACCTCAATATTAAGACCACCTCAATAAGAAGACCAGTTTTCAAGGATCGCAATGATCGTCTTATTATTGAGGTTGTATTGTATGTATTTATATAACATATATAACTGTTAATCATGGGCATAATGCCTTGATTTCTTAATCAATTTATAATAATTTATATAAATTCAGCGCGGTACTATGATAATCTTAGTGATCTTGAATGCTGATATATCCTTAAAAGTATACATGTATGACCAATGGTTAGATCTATCAGACCACTGAATAAAAATTAATACTAGCAAAAATTCGTAACGCCCGACAAATATATAATATACGGATATAAGTTACCGTAATATTTTAGCATTCACTAGAGTAAAGAATCAAAAAACTTTTTATTATTTCGCATAGAATTTGTCTGCCAGCGTCAATGAACATTTCTTAACAAGCGAAGAAAGCGAATAATGAAAAACGACTCTTACGGCAATTATACATGTTTCACATGCGTGCATCTCAGTTTAATTTTATTTTGTGTAACGTGTTGAATTTTTTACCTTGATGTCTTATAGTGAGTCCAGTGGGGTTTAAAAACACATGTCTTTTAAATAAGTAAAATCATTTAAAAAATCATGCGAGAATCATATTCAAGGGAAGTAATGCAGCTTATTTCTGCTAGCGCTTCAACACAGATTATCTCCCTTGTTTAAACTTGAGAACAAAAATTAAAGTAACATTATAAATAATGTTTCAGTGTAATACGGCGTCAAAATGTCCTAAATATGTGATAAAACTGCTATATAGCGAGGCAAAGATGGATCATAGATAGCAGGTATCATGACAGTCAATATTCACACTTACGTTCGTTATATAGAAGACAGGGAATACATTGCTACAGGGAACCTCACATACATAAGACAGTGCCTCCCCACACAGACCTCCGGGAAAACAACAATCCATAACATAAAGTATTTAAGGAGGTTACATGATACATACGTTAGGGAACAGAGGCACAAGGAATGGCCTGACAGACCATAAGGAATAACAAGGAGAATCAAAGATGACAAACAACGAAGGGGGGATTAAGACAGCTGGGCAGAAAATGA
This sequence comes from Mactromeris polynyma, assembly GCA_032209605.1. Classification (NCBI taxonomy): domain Eukaryota; kingdom Metazoa; phylum Mollusca; class Bivalvia; order Venerida; family Mactridae; genus Mactromeris; species Mactromeris polynyma. The sequence continues at coordinate 6,030,700 of JASFXZ010000031.1, read as the reverse complement.
CCTGTAAACTATATAAAGTGGAAGAATTAGACAGGGGAAAGGGAAATATAACATACATATTCAAAGCACAAAAAGAAATAATAAACAGAGAGCGAATTACAGCCTTGGAACTGTCAGTAAAAGTAGCAAGTTTAATTAGCTTTCGGTGCGACTGTCGTGAGAAATTAAAGAAATCTTTTAAAGCAATACAGATCAATGCAAAGCAATATAAAATATTTCACTGGAGCTGCATTGAATCTATATTACCCCCCTTTAACGCATGGACATAAATATTTGTGTACCTAAACTATAAAGAAGTATTATGATAATTATATAGTGGGATAATTATCATGATTTTAAATGAGTAACTATAAATTTATGTTTAATGAACTTTGTTTAGTAACTTATTCTTATTGTCGAAATAAACACATGTTCGAATCTAGACCACGCTTGAATATTCCCTTCATCGAGCCTCTTGTTTCGGACGCATGCAGGAACTGGAGTGTTCAATGTGTAGCTAGCTTCTACGTGACAGTATAAATATGTAAGAAAGCTGATTCTCCGCACTGCATTCGTCCCAGTGTTTATTTCTATGCAAATATATATTCTAGATATTCACAACAAACCGTTGTCGCGAGGATGTCAACGATGTTACTTCACATAAAAATATTAGCCAGCATGAAATAATGATCTTTTCATCTTCATTTCACAGTAAAATCGGGTATAGTATTGCTAACCGTCGTTTGCTGAGATTCATATCGCCATCATATCGAGCTAACCTACAGTTGGAATCAGTCTTGTTATTTTATTCCAGCTCCGAATACATTATTCATTAAACGAACGGAAGACAACGTGAACACCTGTAAAAATACCTTATGCGATCAAAGGTAAAGCACCAGGGTGCAAAGCTGGTATGTAGTAAGTTATTCTTCAATTGATTTTATAAAATTTTCTTTTCATTGGATTATTATTACGCGGTAATTGTTTTTCTTAGGTTATGTCAGTTTCTTGAGACCTCGCAGTCTTTTATAGGTTGTATCTGAATTGGTATGTTCTGCAGGATATACACGCACACGTACCATGTTTCATTTATATTGCAAAAACTACAGGTATCAATTCGAAGCTTGAATGTCCGTCCGTCTGTATATACCAAACGGGCTTGCGTTTGTAGAAATATGGTCATGTTTTACATCATTACTGATGTTTAACAATATATCTGTGAGAATCAACTTTCAAATTTGCAACCACGATACCAATTAACCCTAAATACTCGATCGAAAACCTGTGCCAATCGGTAGTAACCAGATTGGTCGACACGATCATCTTTGTACGCCACATACTGGAAACGTCAAATGCGTTGCAAATGTTGATTACCAAAGTATAATTCAGTAACCAGCATTTTCCTGCGTTTCAAAACCATTCCATTTACTGCACACACGACAATGCAATTGAACAATTGAACAATTATTTGATATGTTCATCATCATTATCAATTGCCCTGCAGTGACTGTGTTAATTGTAAATACATGTTGATGTCTTTGTGTTCCTCAAGCATGATTTTTTTTGTTATTTCAGTGAAATGTGATATTTCACTTAAATGTGAAATCCCTATATTGCGTACACAACACATGTTGTCAACAAAAACCAAGTTGAAAGTTAACCAATACTCGCGCGATATGTATAGGTTATAGCTCATATATTGGAATTATAAGGCAAATTAAGAACAAGGAAGCGTCAGCATTATCGCATTCGTTCACACATTTTTTCACACCCAAAACAATCGAAAAATGTTTAATACGCTATAACCGAGCAAGTCTGCGTTAAAATGTACCTTTTGGGACCCAAAAATTACAACGTTATAACCAAAATTACGCTTTATCCGAATTCGCTATAACCGTGTACTTATACTATGAAATATTGAAGAGCTTGGTCGGGGAATAAACATTTCTACGTACTCTCCATTGTTTCGTTATAACCGAATACGTTATAAGCATGCACCACTGTATATCGTCGGAATTATTTACCAGGTACTGCCGAATATTCGTATAATACTTGTAAACCATCGTCGGCGGCGAAACACGAAGAGCGTCTTTCAAATACATGTCTGATAATTGTCACGTGTCTTACAGACAAGAACGGTGATTGTGCACAAAGAGAGTTGGCATAGATAAATCTTGCTCGAAACGTATTGCAATTAATCATAGACTGAATTAACGTCTGAATGAACATCAATGGATTCAGAATCAAGGACTCGTCACAGACATGACTTGTGACTGAAAATATATTTGTTATGTATTCGTAACAACAAAACATTATAATAAATGTAATGACAATCGTTTTGAAAAGGGCAACCACACATTTCACCATGTCCATTCTGTTTGCACATTTTGGAGAGAAAAATGGCCGCCATTGCAGTGAATTATTGTGTTTTGCGTAAAATGTATTCAGTTGAACTCCCTTTCCTTTTAGAAAACATAGATAGAATATTATACCTTGTTCACTAATTTGACCACATAATTCTTCATCTTTTATTGTACATGGCGTGTTCTGTAGGCTTTTGTTTAATGAGATAATTAGCAATTGAAAGATAATTATTGAAAATGAATTCTATTTTCTGTTTTTTAGTATGTGCAGTATGTGCTTTTAATAATAATCACTATAGAATTAAATAGAGATTAATGAGGTTCATATTGTAGTGACTTACTCATCGCAAATAGTATGAGTCATTATAAGTTTATCAATACACACTGACAGGTATTAACTGTATACACTTTATATACACTTTATAGTAAATTTGTAGAATGACTTCCAAAGATGTTTTACATTCTGCTAAATGCACACAAAATTTTGTAAAGTATTTTTTTAAATCAAAAGGATTTTCGGAAAAAAGTCTACTAGATCATGCTATCAAGTTTTTTTTTCAAATGATATCAATAAATTATAAAAATCAAGATTTTCCGTGCACACTCCTTGTTTCTGGTGTGTGTATTTTTGGAATAAATCTTTACTTTATGTTTTTAAATATAAAAGCTAATAGCATGAGGTGGATCTGTTCATTATCTTTGTATCCATGTGTTTCTTTTGCACAATCATCCATTGTGGAATTGGCCTGATTTACCGGACTATATTTGACAGTACCAAAAGTTCAAATAGCTTAATTAATTTTACAAAATTATTGCAGTTATAGACGAAGAACTGTATAACGATAAAAACAGTGTACATTTCTATGTAGTTTCAAAAATATTGCTCAAAAGCAATTATAATAATGGCTATTTTCTATACCATATATCGACTTAATGTTAGTCTATAAAAAGTTTTAGCACATTCCGGATTTCATCTTTTTGGAGAATGTTTAGGACTTGTTCTAGTAGGAGATTCTAAATACTGTTGAGTGGTCTATGTTTAGCCTTTGACGTTCCATCAGCTGTGTGTAACAAGTTTATCTATATGAATATAGTTTGGCAATACCATATATATAACGATATTTTTAAACTTTTATTTATTAGATAATACTTAATAATTATGTAAGGTGTCAAATTAAATTCTTCCAAACTCAGACCTCTTAGGTCGATTGGTAGTCAAAATCTTTTCAATCGGTTCTTCTCAGGGCTGCTTATTAGTCTTAAAGAACGCATTACAGAGTGAATGAACCATGCAATAACATTAATTATTAACCTTTTTTCAAAGTGCATAATTATATTAAACAACTATGTGGTATGTATGTAATAAATGAATGTATTATTATATTGGTTTATATAACGGGTTATACTATACTAATATGCACCGTAACATATTTTCAATGACACACATGTATAACGCTATCCTTGTTTAATATCATATCTGAAATTATACATATATTTATACATATGAAATTAGATCACATATTACACTGATAGTAAAACTTAGCATACGAACATATATAAATACAAAGGAATACGAGTTACAAGATAAAAGTTTATTCAAAGTCGGCACGGAAATAACATACAAAATACCAGCCAAGAGTAGCTTTTGTCCTACTATATCAAAGCAATCATTAAATAACCATAACGCAGGAATATTCATACAACGCACTTAGTTAAAATACAACGATAAAAACAAAGTATGCATTTATTAGGTGGAGATTACACGAGTATGGTCTCACAGTCGAAGAGAAAGGTAACACACTGAGATGCTTATACTGAGCTAGTTCTACATAACTACCAAAACTTTGAGATATTTTTTTTAATAATTATGCAATGATCAAAACAATAAAATGCAACCAAAAATTTGTTTAGTGTAGAAAGGCATTTACGATTCTAACTTAATTTACTCTTACTATGAATATCTCTGGAAATATTCAGAAAAATCCAGAACAAAGAAAAAATATCACCGTGCAACACACAAATAAATTAATTTGTTAAAATCGAACATGGAGTTATTTGCATAAGTTCAAGGTAAACACTTTTTCACAGCATTTAATACAATTTTTTTACTTAAACTCTTTATATTCTTATTAAAGTTATCCCGGAAGCTTATGAAATTCTTTATGACGCTAGAATACCTTTCCATTATAAGATAATCTTGACCAGTATTGTGTTTAGATAAACAAATATTCCTTAAAACTCATATAATGTGGCAGTCTCTGAGATTTTTGGCACTGAGCCTCGTTTCAGAGAAAATCGCGATAAAGATGACGTCATATTTTCATATTAATTGCAAGAGATAGTCAAAACATTTCCGTTATAGTTTTATGATTCAGCGGCGAACAGAAGCAAATAATTATCTGTAAACATTGAGACGGCCCCTTTTCTTAAAGAAAAGAATAGTATACATTTATTTGTGACACTACAATCAAGAATGCAATTTTGGTCATTTGTTAAATCATAGCGTAGCGTAGCATACAATAACGCAACGTTAGGTAAAGCAATATAACACATAATTATGTTCGCGTTCTAAAGATTACTGTCGTACAACCACTACAGTATTATAAGCTGAAGTAGACTACCAAAATAATATGGAGATGTACACAATTATCATTTATCCCTATATAAGGAAAGATAACCAAACCAAAGACATAACAGTAGGTCACTAAACTAGCTGTGTATACAAATATAAAACATGTTCATTTAGAATTTTATCCACGGAAGTTCGTCAATATCAACATTTCCCCCGCATAGAATTACGCCCACGTTCCTGATGGAATCGTCCACTTTGCGAAACTCCTCAGACATGGCTGCCGCCACTACAGCCCCGGCAGCGCCCTCTACAACAAGCTAAAGTAGTAAAAATAACATTATATATCCAGTCACAAAATATTACTAAACGTATGAATTGTGTTTTCATGCACTGTCGATCTTGAAGAGATAGTAATGAAGGCGTAATGTGTTTTCAATCAAACTAGAATACGTTACCATTGCTAGTCAAATGATATTGTTTTTATGTTACTTTTTTTTAAACCAATACTTTATGTCTGAATATTTGAAAAAAGGTGGAAAAATATAATGCCATAGTTATGTCGATCGACGGTGTGTTTTTTTAATTAGCCTTAGTATTCGATTATAATATATACTGGTTAAAAGTGCTAACCCGCTAGAACACTTTCATATAGTTTCTACAAGCTACTAATTACATATTTTGTTGATTTTGATTGCATAGCAGTTATGGTTCAGGTAATTTGAACTATCCAAACAAGAAATATCTTTAAAAATATGATCGGCGCAATTTGGTTAATTTGGTATTTGTTGAACAACATAAAAAGTTGCCGAGATGTTACGATTGCTGGTCACTCCAGATCCAAAATGGATTTCGGTAAATTCACCGAAATTCAGCGGATTTCGGTAAGGTAACGTACCCTATATTAAAAGGTTACCTATCCATGTCAATGATACAAACGTTGTTCGGTTGAAGAGAAGTAAGTTTAGTGGTTAACGTAAGATTTGATTGGTTTACACAACACTAATATGCAAATAGCAAACCATGTTAGTACGGATGATGTTCATCTTTTCAGATAACTTCATCAGCATGTAGTGAGGATTCTCAATATACAACATGGCGGGATGACTCTTTTGACCAATACACCATGATGCTTCGCAAATGCTTTTGACTCAGAAATAAAGATGTACTTACTTTCATTCTCTCAAATGCGAATCGCATTCCTTCGATAATATGATCATTGTTCTACAATTGAAAATGTGACAGAATCCATTATCTTTATTATTGGTCCAATAAAGCGTCATTTTAATCCATCTAAATAGTTTATACTTGTATAAGAGACAATTTTACCTCCTTTGGTCGATGGTTATCTGAAATTTCTGTTTTGTCATCGAAAATCGTTACCAAGACAACATACAGTGGCGCTCATATTATGTTTTTTTCAAAATGCGTCATATTAAGAATCAAATTATTTACCACTGTTAATACTTTTTCCTCGACCAAATACTGTATAATTGGCCATGTTAACTGACCAAGCTGCAATGTCCGTATACCATCAGCGATTGTATCAACTAGCAGTGGGTGATGTTGTAAAACTCGCTCTCCTGTGTGAGGGAACATTTGAAATGTTGAATTAGCTTAACTTATAGCACACGGCACTTTGTCAGATTTCCGCGTAGGAAAGTATAAACCCGAACACTGGACAATAGTAGAATATTTCTAAACGTTAACGCTGGACCCTACTATAAAAGAAACGGCAGCATAATAACTGATTTAGGAGAAATTACCTTTTTCCTTCTAAAGTTTGTAATACGAGAGATGTTCGAAATGTATTGTGTATTGTGACAACAAGCAATTTTGACGAGGCATTTTACGTCGATGTTAATACAACTGAGTACTCCTATCCAATATCTATACAATGGTATATATACTTGACGCCATTAAAAACGTAACACAAATGTTTGCACATAGATAAAGTGACATAAGAAGACGGAGACTGTGTTACTGTGCAACCACATCCTCCTCATTCCCCATATCTAGCACCATGCGACTTCTATCTCTTTCCCAAATTGAAAAAAACTTTCTGGTCGTAGATATCGATGGCGACAAGGTCTTGGTACTTCCGCAGTGTACCAATCTCAGCATACAGGAAATGGATCCATAGACTTAATTTATGCATTTCTAATCATTGTGAGTACTTTCAGAGTATGAAATGAAAAACCGAACGTTTCGAGCAAATTTTAAGGTTACAAACCACAATACACAACTACATTTCGAACAGGCCTCGTAGACTTTAAAACCTCGGTAGGCTTTGAATTAAAACTCGAAAAGAAATATATTGCTGAAAAGGAAGAGGACATTGCGATCACAAGAACTATAACTTCATCTTGACTGACACGTGTCTGCATTATCTCCCTTCTTACATTTGTATTCGTTTCTGGATGAAACCGTTCAAATTTGGAAACCGGTTTCCATATGGGTAACATGTACATTGATTATTTTACTGATTGTCTGTTTTAAAGTTATACTATGCTCATTTTTTGTTCATTTGTTTGAACATCATAAAATTAGTTTTTTTAACAATCAGGCAATTTCACAGGTTTAGACTGTAAGTAATATGATAAAAAAAGATTTCTTCAATCGGTTTTACATTGCAATGGTTCTTATTAAATATGTTTTAGCCAATGTCACAACAATACTGGATAAAGCCAATTCAAACAGTTTATGTTCAGATGAGCCGGATACATCTTTAATATTGATCTCAGCCACAGAAGATATGGATGTCTTAAAAACTGTATTTTTGCTAAAACTATACCTCGTTGTAAACAAAGTCCCAGATTTTTTCCGTATGGTTCAACAACAAATACTGAAAAAGTATAACAAACAAAAATATGAGAATTATTATAATAAATCTGATGAACACACATTCATGATTGCAATTTGAGTAAGTTATGTAGAATAGTGCGGTTTTATTAACCGTGAATTTATGAATATTCTAAACATTAATGATTTGCCAATTCAAAATGTTCCTTATCAAACGTTACTGGGTGTTTTAATAGATCGAAATTTAAGCTGAGATAAACAAATATTAAACGTAACAAAGAAAATAAACTCAAAACTTTCGCTTTTGAAGCGTATTTCATACTTGATAACTGATGATATGAAATTGTTATTCTATAACTCCTATATAATACCTACTTTAGATTATTGTTGTATTGTATGGGGCAAGAGTAAACAATCAAATATCACTAAACTTACAATTCTTCAAAAAATATCTGCCAAACTAATTTTATGTAAACCAAAACGAACACCGTCTGCATATCTCTTTGATACCCTCCAATGGTTAACTTTTAATAGCAGACTCAAATATCATACTGGTGTTTTAATCTATAAATCATTCAATGAAATGGCTCCGGAGTATATAAAAGAAATTATACCGTTATGTAATAATCGCTCATACAGCTTAAGATCTGTCACGAAAAATGACATTGCCCATGTAGTTTTTAAAACTGAATTAGTTAAATTAAATTCTTTGTCATATTTTGGCATGACTGTATGGAATGACATCACCGAAGATATTTGTTCCATGCAATCTTTGAAACAATTTAAAAAATATATATTATATATACCTTTTAAAATTTCAATTACAAAAAGCAATTGGATTGTTTCTTCACTTTTTATCAATTTTCTGTGTCTGTCGTATATCATTTTTAATTTTGTTTTTCAAATGAAAATATTTAACACATTTTGTCAAAATTGTAAATGTTATTCCTACATGTATATATCTATCTATCAATAACATTTATAATTTTTTATGGAAGGCCACATGAAAATAAGACATGTTTTGTATTTGTAATTATTATGTTTTTATATGTACCAAAGTTTACTGTCTTTTGTGTTTTTACCTTCTGAAAATAAAGCTATTATTATTATTATTATAATATACATTCCAGGACAAGTACATTTCAAAATAGATTTTAAATAAATTTTCGTGTAAACTGTCCGAACGCTTGACAGAGAAAAGGTCGCGGTTGTGTTTTGATAGAAAAGTTAATCAAACAGCATATAATATAACGTTACACACGAGTGCAGGGCTGTATACATAGTAAAGAATAAGTATAAATAAGAAAAAAACATCCTATCGCTCGGGAGTATAAGTAACTAGAAACGACGAACAAGGATGCAAATTGTACGAAAGGCCAGTGGTGGCTAGAGGTCGAGCGGTAGAGTGCCTCGCTCCTGGTCTGAAGGTTTTGTGTTCGAGTCCCGCGTCGCGAAGGATTTGATCACTCCATTTGGCGCGAGAATAAGTTATGCTCCAAGAACGCTATCGTCAAACGTGGTAAGCATAATATGATAAGTTGTAAGACCTAGTTTCACAACCGATGTGAAATAAAAAAAGTTTAAGCTAAAAATAAGATTATACTGTTCTCTTTACAACTTCAAATCATCCTCATTGATCATGTATTGATTTACCATTAATAGTTTAAAAATGAACGTTTTCGTACAATTTTATTCAACATTTTGTATATTAAAGGTAAAATGATAACCAGTGACATAATTGACTCTCTATTTCACTGTTCATGATTTCAATAGTTTGAATAAAATTAAAATAATGAATAAAGAATACTACACCGGTTCGTACGATAGTCAATTCGTAACGGAGACATTATATAAACTAAATGAATATCAGTTTTGGCAATAATCGTAAATTCACAATAAATCTCAATTTCACTAATTTCAAAAAGTTATTCAATACCCGTGATCGATAAACATAAAATAGTAGTATAAATTGTATATTTGATCAGTCTGGTTGTATAAAGGACGTGTTTGTTGCATGTTAAAATACCTCCTTGAAAACCAAAGCCTACAAGTTAGAACACCTATACTGAATGCAAATTAGAGATTTATCGACATATGAGAGCAGTTAAAGTTTCATCAAACGCGTCTGAACACCTAAGCATATTACTGAAAATAAAAATGAATCGTATACATAGAAAGCGTATGATGATATAGGATTGTTGATGGTAGTTTGAGTGGAATAACGTTATGAACCAAGTATCAAAATCTCCCACCAGGTGGCGCTGTTGATAATGTGCTAGGTAGTCAATTGGGAGGTCCTGGTTCGATTTAGAGACGAAGTAGGACTTTTCCTTCCGTAACATTTGCCTAGGCTCCTCCCCCTCTGATTCGTGTGAGGAAATTGTCGGCTGCTTGCGCTAGGACAAGTCAGTACTTATTGATAATTAATGATAGGTAATTAATAATTTGTAATTCATTCCAGGATAACTTGTTAAGTTGACTGACCGCCAATTGTTACTTTAAAATGTTGCAAATACCGTTAAACCCAATAGAAACAAGACATATCTTGAAAAAAGATGGTTGGCGCAATTTGACAGCTAAGATTTGTTGTGCAACATAAAAAATGCCCAATATGTTACGATTGCTGGTCACTCCAAATCCAAAATGGATTTCGGTAAATTCACCGAAATTCAGTGGATATCGGTAAGGAAACGTACCCTTCATTGAAAGATTAACCAATCCGCGTCAATGTTACACACGTTATTCGGTTGAAGAGAAATTGCCTGGTGGTTAACGTCAGATTTGATTGGTTTACACAACACTTACATGCAAATGGCAAAACCATGTTAGTATGGCTGCGTCGAAAACTATTAAAAGCTGAAGTATCTGAGGTATGACATACTAAAACGATATATGATGATGCAGATAGCCGATAAAATATGCAGTATTATTTTGTTACTACAGCAACAATTTACTTGTGGTTGGTAAAGCGCATAAACGGTGTGTGCTTACCAGAGTACTGAAATATTAACTCATTTTGGAACCCAGTTTACGTATACAGTTTGCATCCAGGATGGCATTAGTAATGTGTTAACAGTTTTCTTGTTTTCCCACTTCGGTTCATTATTATTTACTTTCTTGACTGATTCCATGATGTATTCCCATCAATTAAATTACCCTACTTATTGTCCCCCTTAAGTTTTCGTGACTGTTTCTTTTGGTTGGCCAGTCCATTCCTCGTACACCTAATTCATACATGTTTACCATTGCGCCTCCTTAGTGCCTAATGTTTTGTTGACTGTTGTTTTCACTGGGGTTTGTGTGGGGAGGCATTGTCTTATGTATGTGGTGTTCCCTGTAACAACTTTATTTCTCTTGTTAAGTATTACATCGTTTACAATTGATCAGTTTGGGATCAGTTTAAAATATCTAAAAGTGCTATACTCGTACTTTTTATGTCTGCATTCAAAGACTTTGCCGCCAGGGCTACTCCCGCAGCCAGACCACCACGGCTTGCTGATACTAACACTGCGTCCAATAGAGGAATGTCTTCGACTAATTCTAAACCAACTGTACCCTGAATAACAATAATTGTTCGAAATTATCATTCTTATAAAACAAACGTTTATCGAATGTATAAGACATAAGATTGTGGTCAGCTGATGTTCTGTGAGTTTCGACTATTACGTTATACTAATTTTACATCAATTTTTGTGAAACTAGTTCTTACAAATTTAGTAATCATTCTCCTTGACTGTTTCCTTGCTTTACAACCAAGGTCCGAATTTATAACGGATACTTACAATCAGCACTAGAATCTCAACTTGTAATATTTACTTCTTTGAGGCTGAAAATGTATGATAATGTTAAATGACTGCTGAATATTCTATGTGAATAATTGTCTTAGATACGTGGGTGTATAACGAGGTCCAATTGAAAGCAGCTATATTTGTGAAAGAATTAAAAAAAAAAACTAATCTTTAAAAAGTTTCCAATGGAATAGCAAACCATATACATGTGTAACAGCATTAAAAGATACAAGAATTGTAGGTAATTCAAACCTGCCCAGCAATGATTTCATAATGATCTGATGTTGGTATGGAAACATAACCAAGATCGTTAACAATACGTTGACAGGCTTCTTCCCTAAAAGATATACGGACATATAATGTGCAAGTAGTCGATATCAAGAGTTCAAAGCGAAACAACATAATTGGCTCGTTAGGGGTTTTGTGTAATAAATCAAATAGTGCTAAATGACATCATTGTTACTTTCATTACTTCATTACCAAAATCGTCTTGCGGTGTAAAACTACTACTTTACTTATTTTAAACATAAAATTATATGCTTTTCTAACACTAAGCTAATATAAGTATTTCGAATATTTTATAACTATTTCCAGTTGTTGAGCAAACATGGGGGGGGGGGAGTTGTAGGAAATTAAACAAACCTTACAATGGTAACTTTCTGTTATTTCTAGAAATCTCAACATGAAGGAAGTGATAATAATGTATGCATTCATTTCTATAAGAGTGCCTGTAAATGTTACTTTACGTGTAGTCTGTCTTTGACATTTTAAAATTACATACAGGAAAACCTCACTTAAAGACCACCTTAATAAGGAGACAACCTCTAAATTAAGCACACAATTTTCAAGTCCATTTTCACTGTTTTGCTCTTTATTCAACCTCAATATAAAGACCTGCCCAAAAGAAGACAAGTTTCAAGGGTCCCAAGGATGGTCTTATTATTGAGGTTTTACTGTTTACTATTGTGTATTTTTCAGTACTGTGGGTAGTAGGAGCAATATTACTGTTGGTGTCGCCCACAGAAGTATAGCAGTAATGTTGCTGTTACTGCAACTATTGCGTTTGTCAACCTTTAAAAGGCTCACCTAGAATTGGGATCACTTCTACTGAAAGTGATTTCGGCACCATATCCTTTGATTGACCGAACTTTTACTTCAGGTGTACTTTCCGGCAATATCACGTGACATTTGACATTGCAAAGCTGCGCGGCCCAGGCTAAGGCTTGTCCATGGTTGCCACTTGAATGTGTCACCTATTTACAATTAAATGTGCTAAGTAGACATTGGTGTATACGAGAGACACATATATTTACATAATAAATTAAGGTACAAAGGGGGGGGGGGCTTTTATTCTAACAGTTAAACATTATAACAAATGGATACGCTTCCATGCATGGTATCACTGTTCATTTATATTTCAGAATAAAAGTATTTGATACTTAGAAGGTTTCCGACATTTCAAAGAATGACTACTTGAGTAGAAGTTATTAATATATATTTACTATAGGATATATTTTCAGTGTTCATTCACTACATATACTGATAAAAAAAGCTTTCCCGCCAAGAAAATTTCGCATCAGGATACATCTTATGTTGATTTGCAGTTAGCTATAACATTTATGATTCAAATGAATTATTCTATTACAAAGTCAAGTTTTTATTTTTGTTAAGCGTCCGCATGCGTCTTGGTTTTGATCTCTTCGAGTAAAAAAGCATCATGTTCGTAAGTTTAAATCATTGCGAAGGATAGAAACTGCGGTGTCGTATTTAAGGGTGTTTGAAAATAGTGAGTGAAAACTATTCAGTTTTTCTGTTAGACTTCTAATGTTTTATAAAAAAATAAGTTGTTGAGTCATTTTTTTATAATGTTTACCTAATTAAAACATAATACATTGTCTATTATCCGGCCTTGCGTTTCTTTCGACACGACTTCATGTGTTTTTTTCGAAAAGGTAGCTAGGTGTTGCGTAGCAAGGTTGACGCCTAACAAAAATATAAATCAGTTTGGCCTAAACACTCAAACTTTTGAGCAGTATATAAAAGGTCGTGAGTTAAAAAGGAAAGTTATACCACCCCCGCTACGTTGCTATTCCGGTTTTGAAGGGAAAGAACCTGAAAACAGAAAGTTCAGCCATTATCAATAACAGTTGTTGTAACTGCATATTACATTTCCATGTTGAAACGTTAAGCAAACTAGAGAGAACTGAAAATAGTAGAATGGACACCCGTGTTTTTGAACGTCGTCAACGTCGATTTTTTTAACCAATCAATAGGGCGATTCGACATTAGTATTTTATTAATATTTCTGTAAATTTGAAAAATTCGTATTCATGCAAAGACTGTTTTGCCGAAATAATGATTTTGGTTCATTAAGTTAGTTAACTTTTAGTACGAGTAGTGACGTTGTTATTACGTAAATTGATGACGTCAGGTAAATAACTAGTATAGTGAAAGCGTGAGACAAGCAAAGGAAAGGCAACATTAAAAATCAGGGATTCATCACACTAATTTTGAAACGAAATAACAAACTAAGTACGAAGCAAAAGCAGAACTAAAAAGGAAGAATTTAGAGAACAACAAATAAATCCACAACAATTTTACATGAAGGGGAATTTAGCACGACGACTTTGAGTGTCCTAACTTCGCGTCATATGACATAATAATGGTTACAAAATTATTAAGCTCAGTACATCGTCTCCTTGTAAAAACCTTTCAAAGTACTCAGACGATTTAATATAATGTATACTGATAATGGTCATAAAACGAAATCAGTTCAAGCAATTGCGGACAGAAATACGTTTTTGCATTGAAGCAAACATATTACATGAACTCTTTACAGTTAGTTCACTCTAACTGAACTCACTAAAAAGCATAACCTCGTGATACCGAACAGCCATCATCGCCTTTGTTAGTTTAGTACATATTTTTGAATGATGAGGTAACGAATAATGATAAATATTTCAAGTCTTTCAATTGTTTACTTACTGCGTTTAATGCACCTCGTATTTTGAAACTTCCAGTCTTTTGGAGATGTTCGCCTTTGAAGAAAAACTTCCTTTTGTACAAATGGTCGAAAGTACTTGACGTGAACAGGGGTGTTTTATGTACATGAGGTTGGATCCTTGATCGAGCAAGATATATGTCTGTAATACTGATTGGAATGTTGCTGTTTTCACGACTGGAAATGGTTCTTACCAAATCTGCTCTAAAATTTCGCAGAACATATTGTTAACTAATTGTAGACGTTCTGTTAAATGTATATTCAAACTACAATCATAAAACATTGTGAGTTGAAGTCTTATACTGTCTTTCAACGGTATTTAAGTTAAGTACGGAGGTCAGTGGACCCAAGAAGTGATCCTGGGTTAAACAGTTACAGCTAAATTTCCCTTACAAATCAGAAGACGGTATATGTCTTTTGATGTTATTCTATAAATTCATGAAATAACTAATAGTAGACAAATAATCTTTGGCGTCGATGGTAATTACCAAGCTAACTATATCTGGATGAAAGTGGTGTCTATATTGCTTATCATACACATCTTTCCGTGCCTTTTAGCTGGCTTATCGCAGTGGATTGTCTCCCTTGAAATTGACCCAAAAATCGATATCGAGTTTCCAGCTCTACCAGTTTTGATCAATAGATTATAGAGGGAAATTATTTTCATATGTAAATTTAAACACTTTATCTTAATACTGGAATATTTTAGCAGTTTATTACGACAATATTCTTCAATTTTCTCTCTTTCATTTAGTGTAAAAATATTTATTCTAGCTTAACATCTTCTTGCTTCCAATTTGATTTTAAAAGTATTACCTTTTATTACATAGAACATGGAGTAAAAATCAGTAAAAAATGTCTATTTCCAAACGTTTAGGGGCTAATAAATCATATTTTCCAATAAGAGAAAACATTTTAGCAGTTATGTAATTTTATATAATTAATTGCTTCTTGCTTCCATTATTTGTTAAAGTTTGTAATGTAATGGAATACTTTCGTCGGGAGGTAAAGGTTACACCTTTGCTTCTAAGACATGTATACTTACAATTACTACGCATAAAAAGTAATTATGATGTAATTGCTCAATTCACTACACATGTTAATAGTACTAACTCTGTAACGCAAATGCACATAATCGACCTTTCAATTTATATATGCCTTTGTGTATGTATTTCAATATCTATTTGTACAATGGGTAAAACGGAAATCACAGAAACATAATATTTGCATCACGATAAAGTATAAAAAGAAGTCTATTACGTTTATTTGCGCACGAAAGTTGATTTATCAGGATTAGAAAAGATTTTCCTTCATATTAAATCATAGGCGCCTAACGTGTATGATGTTCGTAATTTTATATAATTGCTAGCGTATACATTGTGTACATGCTTAAACAATGTGCATTTAGCGACCTCCATTGATATGCGCGTATTTGACTCTTCAATTGTTTTTCGGATAGATACTGATTCGTTCTCAAGATATCTGATATCTTTGTATTTCATTTATCTACAATCATGACAGAAATTTCACGTGTTTTACAATTTTAAGGTTCTACCATTATAACTGACCATTTTTCTTCATTTAGGTTTGAAAATCTTGTATTTCTAGAACACTTGAAGTCGGATTGAACTTCGGAAATAAATGTTTACTATTTTTTCAATATTTTTTTATTCTTTTTCGCCTTTCGGTATTATGTTTTTGTTTTATTCCATATTCCAAGCAAACCATCTGACATATTTTCACATACTTTGATATTATAAAACTGTTTAGTTACAAAACGGAAACTTGTATGCAACGAGTTGCCAGCTTGGCTACAGAGACGAGTGGTACTACCGTCCCACAGCACTTTTGTGCTTTGATTTTAGATAATTTTGTCACTGGATCTCCCAGTATAAATTACCATCACTAACAGTGACTTCGCGGGTCACACATTTAGGTATATCCACGGAATGAAACAGACGCTACTGTCATAGTGAGACATGTCCTGGAGAAAGCTTACACTAATAGCTTATATTGGAACTAAAATTGGAACATCAAATTAAAATTTAATATATAGTTACGTGGTCTACGCGGAACTGAATGTTGAAGTAAGGTAACTCCTTCCAGTTTAACATTAGACATTATGTCCACATAAACTCTAAATTGGACATTTCAGCTTATTTACTGGAACAATGAAGCAAAGAATATATCTAAATATGAGTCAAGTCCCATACTCGATTTTCTCCAAAATTTTGTTTGGGCAGTAAGCTCAACCGAATATTTAGGCGACAAACTAAATGAACATTGTTTTATCACTGACGCAAGGTTTCAGCGATCAAAAGCTTGCTTCTTCAATAAAATACTGGTACCTTGAATTCTGTGGTCTCACTAGTGCACGTGTAATCGCCTTAAGTTTCATCACCGTATTCTTGTCAAAGCTATCCGTATAATTATATTGTATTTAATTGCAGTCCGTATACTTTTAACGACAAGCTTCAAATGAGAACCGAATTACATGTAGTACATTTGCCGGTTGACATTTGATAATGTAACTTGAATTAAATCAAAATATAAATCAAAATATATAAAATAACATCAATTTTGCGATTTAAATATATGAAAATATATGAATACTAATTATCCGTAAACACTTCAGTTAAACACTTTCCGAAATACTTGACTCTTTTTCAGAAGGACTCGATCGATCTATTTCATTCGCCAATATAAACTGAATAGCATTTTGAAAACGTTATTTTCTCATTAATAATTCTGTGTATCTGATATACACAGTGTATAACCGGATTTAAGTTGATTGTCTAAACATTGAGTACTATATTGTTGGAGATTTTAATTTTGATTACAATCCGGATTCTGAAAGTTTTACAACCTGTTATTGGAATGATTTAATTTTGCAGTACGGTCTTAAGCAATTAGTCAATGTTCATACTAGAGTAACTCAGAAAAGCGCAACTATCATAGATCATTTATATTCATGTACGAATATCGGAGGTTGTCATTTCAACGTTAAATATCAGTGATCACTATCCAGTGTGTTTCACGCGTACCTTACGGCCTAAAGAGAATAGTATTAAAACGCACACAACTATTACATATAGATCATACAAACATTTTGATATTACTTTATTTCAGACTGACTTGGTATGGTCTAATATGCATTGTATTGAAATACTGCACGACCCAAATATGGCAATGGAAGTGTTATATAAGATAATGAATCAAGTCTTAAATAAACATGCACCAACAAAACAGAAACGGGTAAAATATGTAAAACAACCTGAGTGGTTCACTCAACAAATAAAAGAGGCAATTGATCAACGTGACAAAATAAGAAAACAAAATCATTGTAATGAATATAAAACATTAAGAAATAGAATCACGTACCTCATACGTCAAACTAAAACATAATTCTATAATAATGCAATAAAACATAACAAGGACGTTAAATTTCTATGGAAAACCTTGCATACTTTACAAAGGAATTGTAAACCTGATTCGTCTTTATTACCAAAGTCTTTATTAATTGATGATAAACTTATTTAGGGAGATCAAGACGTCTTTGAATAAGCATTTTATAAATATTTCAAACATGATTAAAAAATCAGAATTCTCAAAAGAAAATTTTAAAGGTTTGGAATCAACTTTAAATAATATCTTGAAAGATAAACAATTTGATATTGAATTAATAACACCACTTGAAGTTAAAACAGAAATCAATCGATTAAATTGTAGTAAAATCACAGGCTTGGATGGTAGGACTTATTGGAGCCAAAATTCTTTAATACTGTGGAGCCCATATTGTTCTGCCATTAACTGCCATTATAAATAAAAGTATCATTCAAGGCATATACCCCAAACACCCTTAAAGACGCTTACGTTCTTTCGATTTATAAAAATCGAACCTGCGATCCCTGAATTACTTGTCCAGTACCCGAATTTATTTGTAATTTCAATTTGAATTGGAAATTACATGACAATGTGTTTATTACACATGCTAAGTGAAACCAATTCCTTGTTGTTGTTTTTAATGAGCAAAACCTGGAAAATATACGGTCCCTGGCAAAACATTTGCCTATCACATAGTTCATTTCAATAATAAAATAATCTCGCGTTTCATCAACAAAATCGAACTACAATAGTTTTATTCTTTTTGTGCATAAAAACTTAATGTTAAAGGCCTAAGTATTACATTCCATAAATTATTGAAGTTTAAGAAACTTTTAATGAGTTATGGAATATGGGATGTAAAATTTTCCAAATCCCTGATCTTCCTATGACTTTCTATAACTAAAACTTATAAATTGGTACAAACAATACGACAAGCTACGATATCTTACCTTGAAGAGACAACTATGCCCAATTATCAATTAGAATAGAACATTTCTACCTATCAAGCATTATATGAGCATTACAGGGGACACAGTTTACAAATCATTATATAAAGCATAATTTAATTCCCAACTAGTATATGAGTACTTATAATACTGCAAAGAAAAATCCAGTAATTTCATTGGTTAAAGGCTCGCGTATATGATTCTATATACACGGCGCTGACAGGGTATATGACGTTTTTCCCTTCATGCGCCTCGTGACAATTTTCGCTGACGGCTCGACTCGAAAACGTTTATCTCTTGATATCGGCAAGTTACTAGAAATTGACAATTGATCTTCACACATGATTCAATAAATATCGAACAGATTACATGTGTGCTAGTATTAATATTCAAAACGATAGATTTTTTAAGGTTTGAGCCAAATTCAGTTCGATAGTCCATGAGATCAGACGCTTGAAAATAAAAATTAGAGTGCAAGCGCGCGCTTAACCATGTGTATTGAGGTACCTTACGGGGTAATGCAATTAATTTTCAGGCATTATAACGTGTGAGTGAAAAAAAGAAATTTGATCTACAACAAGTAATTCCCGATATATATTTAAAGGAATACGTTTTAATAACTGATATTTTACAAAACTAAAACACTCTAAACAATTTTATGAACCAAAAATACACAGATCTAATTATTAGATCTAGAGAGCTAGGCATCGAAGCATTGCTTGTTTAACTAAAATCGTATGAAAACATGGAATTACAGTATTATAAATTCGTTATACAGGTTGTTGACAGGGTATATGGGGGAATATAACCAGTCTATGATTCATATAACCCTCGGCTGACGCCTCGGGTTATATGGCACACAAACTGGTTATATTCCCCCATATACCCTGTCAACAACCTGTATAACTAATAGTATTTATAAGTCAAATAATGTGTGGTACTTAATTAACAATATTTTCAGTAATGAAATCCTGTTAGTCGACCTACGATCTAAGGTTATAGCATCCATTTCTCAACAATGAGATAAGTGAAGCACACAGGAGAAATTGTAAGTGTTAAAGTTATTCCAATAATGGTCCCGCATGGCATTTATCAAAACAAGAAAGATGTAGAAATCATTCGAAATCATTACGTTTACAATCAAACGTATAATGACGTTGGACCATTTTCAACCACAAGGCGTCAAAATCAGTCCTACGTGGTTATTAAAAATCAACAATGCTTTCAATTTGAAATGCCATTGCGTCGTTATAAATAACATACATTACACATGTACGCCACTTCATATACAACACAAAAACTCTCATATACAACCTTACATGAACTATGCAATATACAACACACAAAACCAACATAAACAACAACAAAATACTATCCAAATTATATGCATACTTACTAGACACATACTACACTAGATACAAAACACATACATGTATACCATAAATATATACATGTACTGCACACATATATCATAAAACAAGCCATTTACATGAATTCACAATTCTCATATACTACACACACTTATTACACACACATACCACACCCATACACTACACACACATATCACATACATATACACCTACCACATATATATACTACACACACCTACCACATACATACACTACACACACCTACCACATATATATACTACACACACCTACCACATACATACACTACACACACATACCACATACATATACTACACACACATACCACATACATACACTACACACATACCACATACATATACTACACACACATACCACATACATACACTACACGCATACCACATACATATACTACACACACATACCACATACATATAATACACACACATACCACATATAAGTGTTATTCACGTTTTAATCAATTTGTTGAAGGTGAAGAAAGTTTCTTTTTAAGTTAGCACCTTCAAAGTAAGTAAAATGTGGTTTTAGTTCGATATTTGAGCGTCTTTGCCATGCGTACCAAAACATATATAGGTAGCATTATATGAATAGGTTTACATACATAGGTAGCATTATATGAATAGGTTTACATACATAGGTAGCATTATATGAATAGGTTTACATTAAAAGAAATACTAGTACACCGCTAGAAATGTTGAACATTTTACGTCAAATGCATAATTTTCCTTTTAACACTATTCACCTCGGTCAATTAATATTTAATTAAAAGTATACTCATAAAATATAATATTAAGTACGTTTCGTTTTATAAAAAAAAACATTTTTACCTTCTATTTTTCGCCCATCCCTCTGTAAGAATTTTATCAATCTTTGAGTTTTATTCCACGTATTACAATACCACTAGTATACACATATATGCACTTTCGGTTCTTACGTACACACGATTATCTTTAACTTCTATTTAATTCATTTTTATTGCGTGACATTAAGTCAACAAATACATTAACGGAATTTAAATTGATTTTTCGTTCAATCACAGGGCATAGATATGCGTTATCGACTTGTATTAAACGTTTTGGCAGTGTTAGTGCTGTTTAACATAAAAACCGATCGATACTGTCAAATTTAGTGTTGATAAACAACTCAATGCTGATTGTGCTATGTCTGACTGACCGAACTCTCTGTACTGCAGACGACAAAAATATAATAAAATCGTTTTTTTATTCACATGCATCAAAGGTTTTTAACTGAGTTAGCCGATCAGTATCAGAATAAATCTTTTTCATTGGTCAAGTGCGAGTCGTCAATGATTTTATTTTTTCATCCAACCACCTATTTTTGCCTTATGAAATGTTTTCCGAACAATGTCAATATCTATGAGAAATCAAAAAATAAAATAATGAAATAAACAACAGCAAAGTAACATAACACTGTCAACAAGAGCATTGCAAGCGGATGCAGACGCTCGTCAGCGGGTTGGACGCATACGACGTCGACAATCAAGTTTCGGCAACAGCTCTTCGTTTTGTTTACAAAAAAAGAAGAACTGAAAGTAGTTGCGAAGGTTGAGGCAGCTGTACATTGTGAAGGGAGACTACCACTGGATGCATTTATTGTTACCGAGTTGATGCCACAAACACCATTGTGAACCATCGAGCTATCCATATCGCTGTGTGTGTACTGACTTATTCCACTACAGAGGATTCCACCACCTGGTTGAAACTACCCAATCGTTGAGCGACAGTCAAAAAACTGAGCTACTGCGAACACCTAGCGGAAAACTCTGGCTGCTCGATATGAAGTCAAACGGATCAAACACATGCAAGACTTAAGCACTGGACATATTACACGAAGTCTGAACAGTGCCGTTTGCAGATGACCATGTCCGTTAAGAACATGGAGGTGGTTTTAAAAGCGTGTAAGTGATGACAGGCGTACTAACAAAGCAAAGAACGTGTACGAGAATGTAAGTCAATAAAACACAAAAGAATGAAGGCATGCAGAAGGTGATATTTGTTATTAGACATCCGGTATGTATAATGATATACTTCTGCAATCTGTTAACTGTGTAAATGCATTTTCTCTGAATTAGCTTTCTATTCGATCCATCAAAAGTTGGTGGTGTGAATATTCTTTTCATCTTATGATCATTTTACTAAGTGTATAGAAATATCGATGGTCTTTCTTTCAGCTCTTGCATGGTTATAACACTAGTGCATTATCAATTTTATTTCATGGCTTTATCCCACGCGGTGATCTATATGACACGTCTACATATGTTCTACATTCATAATTATCCTGTGTTCACCACCTCTAATTTTGGGGCGTTGTCCGGTGGAGACTTTCTTATTTACATTGTTCTTTTTTTTTTGATAATGGTAGGATAAGCGTGGAACTGGAAGCCCCCCTAAACCAGGTTTCATGCCGGATTACCCCATTGGCGTTCTTGCCACTGAACTTTCCAAAGCGACACTCTTCACACGGCATTTATGTTTTTGTCTTGTATTATGTTTTGTTGTTGTTGTTGTTTACATGTATGCATACGGTTTATATCTCATTGTTTGTTCCTTAGTGGTGGCTGTTCACTTTGTATCTGGTATTTCCTTCTCGACTTCTTCATGCATGTTTACTATCTCGACTTCTTCATTCATGTTTACTATCTCGACTTCTTCATGCATTTTTACTATCTCGACTTCTTCATGCATTTTACTATCTCGACTTCTTCATTCATTTTTACTATCTCGACTTCTTCATGCATTTTTACTGTCTCGACTTCTTCGTTCATTTTTACTATCTCAACTTCTTCATGCATTTTTACTATCTCGACTGTTTCATTCAATTTTACTATATCAACTTCTTCATGCATTTTATATGTATACAAGTTCCACACCTAAACGATACTTACCCACCTCAAGTGCATGAAGAATGCCTCTCCACACAGACCCCAGGGAAACAACAGTATTCAAAACATTAGGGACTGAGGACGTGCAAGGGTAAACATTGGTCGACCATCAAAAACAACTAAGTAGAATTTAGGGTACAACAAGGGGAAAATAAATGGAATACATGACGGAACAAGGCCGAAAGTTAGATATTAATTAGGCATAATCTTAAATACTGTTGACAGGGAAAGCGATTTAACATAAAGACAAACATAAACTAGAATGCGTCCATAGGACACAGATGCACCCACTTGCAGCCTTTGTCACAAAAGAAAATGCTATTATTCTGCTCATAGTTACCAAGTGAACAACTGTACTGAGTATGGTGATAAGTCAAGGGTCATAACTTTGCACTTACTGGGTGTAACCATACATGAAACCCCAGGTGCACAACTATACAGGTTGGTGAACATTCATGTAAAGTATTATGACACTGGTTCATATACTTTTGGAGATATGAGTAACGCACGCAAGATTGCATACTCTGTAGGCTATGTTTAAACTAAGTCACGGGACTTAACTCTGCACTTACCGGACACAACCAAACATGAAACCCCAGGTGCAAAACTACATAGACTGGCGAACATTCCTGTAAAGTTTTATGACTCTGGCTCATATGCTTTTGGAGATATGAGTGACACAAGATTGTGTGACGGACGGACGGAAGGACGGGACGGACAGGGGCAAATTTATATGCCCCCCCCCCCCTTTCAGAGTGGAGGCATAACAACGTATAAAATGATACATATAGATAAAACGAAACAATTACGTTAATACTTAAGGCGGATTAACAGCCAAATAGAGACCAAATGACTTCACATGTGTTAAATACGTCATAATAAAGAAAGAAGCTTGGAGAAATCGAGCAGATAGATATGCCTCGTTGATAATTACGTAATGCATGGAGAATCTATGCAAATATCTAAGTCAAGAAACGATGCATGTATGTCCAATATGTTGGCTGTCAATAGTTGTAACTCTGTTCTATATATTTTATTTATCATAGCTGGAAAAGATTCAGTATCAATAATCAAAATATCATCTAAGTAACGAAAGTTATTATTGAATGCGCCAATTACATCCATTCGCCTTTCTTTTGTATAAAGATTACATAAAGTCTCTTTCATAACAGAATAAGAGAAAAAGAGATAGAATAAGTTGCTATAGGGAACGCCATATGTTCACATAAGACAGTGCCTTTCCAGACAGACCTCTTGGAAACAGTCCATAAAGCATAAGGCAGTTGAGGAGGCTCAAGGGTACATACGTAAGGGAACAGGGGCACAAGGAATGGCATGGCCGACTATAAGGGATAACTAGGAGAATTAAAGAGGACAAACAGTAGGAGGAATACATCACGTGACAAGTCAAGACAGCTGGCAACAATCGGCCGAAAGTGGGGAGAAATAACATGAACGCCATATAAAGTGAAATATTTGCACACGGGAAAGGGAAACTTAACATACATCTAAACCACCAATAGACGTAATAATCATACAGCGATTTACAGCCTTGAAACAGTCAGTAAAAATACTGGGGGTTTAAATCGATTTAACAGCTAGCTAATCTCACACTTAATCGCTATATAGTCGGCTATAAGTGGAGCGCAGTTAGTTCCCATAGGAATGCCAACTTTGTGTTGGTACACCGTGGTAACTTGCTTTCTTAGCTTGTCCTGGGTGCACTCATGTAATGTTAACTTTATTAGACTAAAAGAATTAATATATATATATATATATATCAATATGCGGGGAGACATAGCAAATAAACGCATACACCAAGGAATGAAAGTTGTGTAAATGAAACAGTCATATAGGTAGATATTTGTCAAGGATGTTAAAGAAGTAAGGAATATTGAATTTCCTTTGATGCAAAAGAAATTCAGGAAGGATAACATTGTTTTCAGGAATTTATAAAGCAGTGATCTTATTTTCTGGGTACCAATAAAATTTGTTTATGTGGTATAACAAAAAAGAAGACTATCAGTCACATGCTTTTATTATATAAACGATACATAAATTATGAGTTATAAGTTGGTTATAATGATGCGTTTTAGTATAACAATATAAATGACTGACCTAAAGCAAAAAATGAAGACTTTTGAAATATTGGATATTTCGTTGTTATGTATCAGTTAAAAGGAAGCTGAAAACTAAACTAAAAGCTTAAATATTCCATATGATATAAGTCCTTGTTTTTATGAGTCGTCAAAGTGTGGCGTATGCAGTTCAGCATTTAGCGAGTTTTTCTGTGTAAATCGATGGTGATAGTGCTAACATCGTTCCGCGGCTGGTTTTATATCAACTTCAGAGTATAAACACACAGCAATACTTGGAATGTCACACAGAGTGAATCATAATCGGATGCCAGATAAATCCAGTGGGTCTAATTAAAGAATTATTGTTAACATGTGTACAAAATTAGAAAGAAAAGTGCACATTATAGATATTAACAAACAAAAGCAATATTTCAACATGTCCATTAACGAAGGAGAAACAAGTTTGAAAACAAGAGAAATATATGTCTGAATAAAAATAATACAAAGTAATAAAAAAATACACAGCAATATACTAGTACATATTCTCTTAAAATAACCGCAGTGTTCTGTCATATTTAACATTTCTGTACACTCAAACGTATGTTGTATATTAGTTAATTTGATGTAAAATGCTGATGGTAACTGACCGGATTTCCCTCTCCAACCAATGATGAAGAGACGTGATGGGGCATGTCTTGAACTCTGAAATGAAATGAAAACTTATTTTCCATATTTGATTTATTAAGCCAAATAATGATTTCTTGGTGAATACAATAGGCAGCATATCGATATATTTTTGTTTTATTTATGTTTTTGTCTATAGTGACCCATTTGCTTCTGTAATTGTACGATGTAAAACTTTTACTGTGCACTTTGTGTATAGCAATTCCTGCTCAACTTGTTAATCGTCATTTTAATAGTTGCGCATGAAACAAAACTATTTTGATAGTAATATGAATTGCATGCCTCAAAAATACATCTAGAGTAATGGTTACAGAATTATTAACCTATTCAATTGAGTTATTTTCATAATACAATGCCATTATTGACACATTATATCTTAGGCTTCAATATATTAATGTAGAATACTTGTTCTTTTGAGATCCCCAGAATGTCTTATACAACATAATGCCAATCACAACCACCAAAGCAACGACTGTAGCAGCATTTAACCCGATGAGAACAGCATTGGAAGGTTCGGAATTGTTATCACAATTTGCTGAAAATAACAATTTACTTATTCAAAAATTATTACTATTCGGACATTATGAATATAATAAACTTATATAAAATACACTTACTAAGTAAAATGTTTAGGTCAATAGACGACTGATCTAGCAATTGAGAACTGTAACTCTGCAAGCCATTCTTACAAAATAAAAAATAATGAAGGTGTGTGTATTTTACTTTTTCATTAAAAAGAAAGCCATAAAATATATGTGTTAATGACTGCGTCCTTTTGGTATGTTGATAGACATTGGTTTACATACCCAGATTGTTCTTCTGTTACTGCATGAAAGTAGGTTTTGGTGACTTACCCAATGACCATTCAAATGGCAAATCACAAGTTCGGCTAAACACTATCAGAACATAAGGTAATTGTTATTAACTCTATAACAGCAAATTGGAGACTTCAGAGTGTTTTGCAAGATGCCCTAGAAATACAATTTCATTTTTCAGTGTTTTAAAACACAGGAGATTGTCACAAGTTATTTCCTTTTATCCCTTCCAGAGTTCTCTCCCTTATCACTTCTACCACTATAAGTATATATAGTACATCTAGAAGGGATAAAGATATTAAGGGAAAGAGTTCGTGACAATATCCTGTGTTTTAAATGTAAACATCATGACTCTGCAAAGGTGTTAACTGCTGAAACAGCAGATCTTATATGAGACACAGTATGAATCTCAAAACTGGTACTAACCTGTCTGACAGTTCTTGTCCTCATAACCAGCCACACTGTTACATGTATAATCATTGATACCATCTACACATGTTTCACCATTCAGGCATGGATTGACTGCACATTCATCAATGTCTATGTAGAAAGATGAATCAAAACGTATTACATAACAAGTACATGACATTCTGACATCATTGGCACAATATAAAGTATTAAGCAAAATAGCTGCTGAGTAGCACATGCATGAGAATTCTAGGGAAGTCAGACTTAATATGTGTTACCCCTTGTTGTCCCCCTAAATTGTCCATAGTTGTTTTTATGGTTGGCCATACCATTGTTTGCAACCCTCTTCACATTTTTACACTTGCACCTCCTCAGTGCCAAATGGGTCCCAGGGGTCTGTGTGGGAAGGCATTGTCTTATATATGTGGCGTTCATGTAACAACTTAATCTCTTTTTTTAGACGCTTAATCAGACCTGCTGCTTTACTGAGGCAAATGGAGAGACTTGCCATTGTGAAATGTCATTAGACTCCAAATATAATCCAAAATATTGCAACATTGCTCTGTGGGGAGAATGCCATTAAACCCTCTTTGCATCCATTAAATTGTTCCTGTAGCTATTAGCCTGTTAAAATCAAGCATAACAAACTGACAATGTTAGAAAATAAAACTAAGTACCAACTTGTTAAAGTGGTGAATTGTGTTAATAACCGATTTATATGACTAGTCAATTTTTACCCATGATGCAAAGCTTAGCTTACATATTTAATAAAACACTTTAAGAAAACACTTTACTTGTCTGGCAATTTTTGTCTTCATATCCAGCCACACAAGTACAAACATAGTCATCAACGCCATCAACACATGTTGCACCATTCTGGCACGGATCCGGGGAGCAGTTATCAATGTCTGTAAGAAGGAAGGAAACTAGCTAGCATTGGCACATAAGCAAACACTACAGGCACAAGATTTGTTCAGGTTATGTTTTTGAAAAGAAAGGCACGGTTTACTCCAGAATATTCAATAATGACCATGCAGGGATCCACGCGACATTCTCTTGAAACAAGAGCACTACAAGTGGATACAGATGCTCGTCTGTAGTTTAAATTATGATTGGGACTTTTTTCTTTCTCGAACAATAAGCTAAACGCAATATTTAACATTTTCATAGTTCCATACGCAGACAGCGACAATGATGCAGATGGCAATAGCTTCTCTTCGAGTTAAAAAGCATGGCAACAACTTATTGTTCTCACAATCTGTACCATCATAACCAGCAGCACAGAAACACAGGTATGTGTTTACACCATCTAGACAGAATACTCCATTCTGACACGGTGATGGGGAGCAGTCGTTTTTGTCTAAATACAAAATATTTGAAAAATTCAGTATAACTTATCATACATAAGTCATATTATATCGGCATTTCAACAACATCAGAATCAATGTCATGATAAATATAATTGTATATATTTTCATTATACTTAAAATGAATAAATATTTAATTAAGTCGGACCTCATTCGAATTTACTGGATCCAAAATGTTACTTTGAATAAAACATGATTTCAAATAGCCCATTTCAATTTGATGTGCCTAAGAAGATACATTGGGAGCTGATATTTATTTCGGATAATGCCAAGTATTCGGATAGAAGGTTGTCGAATAAACGAAGCCCAACTGTATATACATTTATATAAAGCATATATTATTTGCCATGCTGGTGAGATAACAACATATGGATAGACACTGACTGTAGCAATGTCATGGCTTAATTCCGGGAATGGAGGAAGCGTTTTCATATGAGTGCCACGAAGGGTGTGGGTGCAGAAGGGGACTCCCGTTCTCAATATTATAACAAGAGCGCATATCATCGCAAAGTATGCCCATTATAAAATATTTTTGTCACTAGAGTGTGGAATAAAGCAGTGTAAAAATGACTCATCTCCTATGACTCTACCTTTAGTGACCTAGGTTTGAACCCGACTTTAACCATTTGCATAGAATCAACCTAATTACCCCCGGGAAAATATTCCAACAACTGTTTTCGAAATTTATGTAATGTGTTTCATAAGAATAAAATTGCTCTCTGACCAAGTCTGGTGAAGATTAGGCAAAGCATTCTAAAGTTCTTGATCGGACAAGACTAATTAGAAAAATTAAAGGGCAATATCTCTGGAGTGACAAGTGCTATATGGCTGGTTATCGAATTTGCCCAAGATATTATGCCGATACACATTCTGACCAAGTCTGGTGAAGATTGGACAAATAATTCTTAAGTTATTGATCGGACAACTTGCTGGACAGCGCCCGCCCAACAGCCGCAGGTGAAACTATAATATGTCCCGTTCTTTGAACAGGCGCATACAATTTGATAAAATATGTCACATAAATGACTCCCTGTTGTACTAAAACAAGTGGTAATCATCCATTACATATCAACAGTAAACATTACTCACTGTTTTGACACTCATTGCCATCATATCCTGCCACACAGGTACATGCATATGAGTTGACCCCATCAACACAAGTGCCGCTATTCTGACACAGTGCTGCAGCACACTCATTTATGTCTGACAGATGATACATTATACGTGACATCACCAGTCTAAGTGACACCATCAGTCTAAGTGACACAAACCAGTCTAAGTGACTCCACCAGTCTCAGCGACTCCACCAGTATAAGTGAAACCGACAGTCTAAGTGACACCACCAGTCTAAGTGACACCACACTGCCAGTCTAAGTGACATCGACAATCTAAGTGACACCCCAGTCTAAGTGACACAAACCAGTCTAAGTGACTCTACCAGTCTAAGTGACAACACCAGTTTAAGTGACACCACCAGTCTAAGGGACACCACCAGTCTAAGTGACACCACCAGTGTAAGTGACACCATCAGTCTAAGTGACACCAACAGTATAAGTAACACCAACAGTCTAAGTGACACCACCAGTCTAAGCGACACCACCACTCTAAGTGACACCACCACTCTAAGTGACACCACCTGTCTATATACAAGGAGCAAAACAATCATAGCCAACAAGAAAAAGCTATTCAGACAGAATCCCATAAAATCTCAAGTTGAATAAAACATCAAGATCTTTTGTTCATTTTCTCTCTTTTTTGGTAATGTTGCTGAATGGGCATCCACGCATCAGTCACCCTGCGATACCATGCCATGTACATGTGACATAATGCCACATTCAGTCTAATTAAAGTGGCATTACAAATTGTATGTAATCAATGTATGTAAAAAACTTTTTTTAAGAAATCTAAATGAAATAAAACCTGTTTCACAGTTGGTTCCCTCATAACCAGCCACACATGAACAACTGTAGGAAACCGCGGTATCTGTACATGTTCCTCCATTTTGACATGGGTTGGCAGCACATTCATTTATTTCTGTGTATACACAATGAAAAAATACACGTTGCAAGATGAACGTGAGTTTTGTAAATCAAACATCGTAAGAAAGACACAAACTTTGCCTGTTGATGAGAGGATGTTGTTCTTGCGAGTTTAATTGGTAGTAAAGATTTATTATGAAATAAAAAAATGTATTTGAAGAGAGGTTGTTGCTCAAGAGTTGGCCACTATACATTACATCTTGGTTGTAACTCAAATAACAAGAAATATCTGGAAAAAAGATGGCTAATACTTGTTGTGAAACATAAAAAAATGTCGAGATGAAACGTTTGCTGGTTACTCCAGATCCAAAATGGATTTCGGTAAATTCACCGAAATTCAGTGGATTTCGGTAAGGTAACATACCATTTATCGGAAGGTTAACCAATCCCCGTCAAGGTTACAAACATTGATCGGTTGAAGAGAAATTGCCTTGGTGGCAAACGTAATATTTGATTGGTGTATACAGCACTGATATGCAAATAGCAAAACCATGTTAGTAAGGCTGCACCGAAAAACTACACTGGGAATCTTTAGTAATAGATAGATTGATGCCAATTTGTATTTAATGTTGGACTAGTATCGGTGGATTACCCCACCTATTTGTACTGTTTGACATGGATAATATGTGGGATTAACTTATAGTCAGGGCCCAAAAAAGTTGATCCCATTAAGCATTTACATTACCTGTGCAGGTAGTTCCTGTTCCGTCATCTTCGTAGTCATTCTGACATATACAGGAAGTGGGGTTACATGTGCCGAAAGCTATATTCATACACAGGAGTATGTTGGTTGAACAATCATCTGCCAATTCGCCTGTTTAAAAGGTTCATTTTAAAAATCACATTTTAAATCAAAATCCTGTAAATGCAAATGATGCGGTGTTATTTTGAAAACGTAGTTACCACTTAATGTAAACATTAGTGGCTGAACACTTAATCTTTCTAATTGACTTTATCAATTAATTGTCTCGGAAATGAGCGTGCATGTATGCAAGCTACCAATTTAACTCAAGGTCATGATTGTGTCAGTCCCAATACTCAAGGTCAGCTTGTTTCATTGAACACAATAATAACCATCATATCATATATGACCTTCAAACAACAACAATTCAAAGCAAGAGCAGAATAAAAAGGAGTCATAAGAGAGAGAAGTTGATAAACTCAAGTTCAAGAGATTGTATTTTTGGACACCATTGGTTCATACAAGTGTTGTAGAAAGCACATAATTTTGAAGTAACGTAGTGACCTGGAACACAAGTTGTTGCCGTATTGTCCCAGCCTGTGTCAGCCACACATGTAGATGTCCCAACACCGTTCAACTTGTAGCCATTGTCACAGCTGAATGTTGCGACATCATCAGGCGTTGTTCCAGGCGAGTTATCTACTCCGCCATTTGCAGGTGCACCTAGAGCCCCGCAATCTACAATGAAGCAACGTGCAATGTTACAGGGGTATTCCCTGCCATGCGTAAATAAGCATTCAGCAAAAACAAAATACGTAGAAAAATACCAGCTTTTAAAGTCAACAAAGGTAATTTAACATATATTGGAGGGGGTGTTAATGTGATAGATCGTAGGAATTTGTGGCTTAATTTTGCACAGCTGGTGTCAATCACATGAGTATGAACCCAATAAAAAGGGTAATCCATTATAAAATTCCATTCACGGCTGGGGGTCACTTTCATAGCACATGGTGAAGGTCTTTAAGTAAGGTCTAAGGTACTTCTATTTCTGAAATGTCAAATGATAGTCTTAAATACCAATAATATTGTTTAAGACGTGCAATGTGAGACAGGCATATTTTAAAATTTAGCCCTTCATGTGCATCAGTTTCAGAATGTCCTTGTACTATGTATCATACTTGTCAGAACGATGCCAACAAGTGTTTGTCCAATGCAAGCTTTTACATCAGGAGTACCCCAAGGATCTGTCCTTGGACCTATACTCTTTATACATTAATGATCTTCTTCTGCATATACAAAATTGTTCAACAGATATGTTTGCAGATGATACCACAATAACTGCATCCACATAAGGGTCATCCATAGATACTGCCTGTCAAAAACTACAAACAAGCCTTGATGCTATTCATGATTGGTGCCAGAAACATTCTATGATACCAAACCTCAAAAGACAAAAGCAATGATAATCTCCCCATCAAACAATATTTACAAGAGACTTTGTACAAGCGATGATTATAAACTGCTTCTACAGAATCAAAACATTGATTTTACTGAAGTTGAAAAGTTATTAGGTGTATATGTTGACCACAAGTTAAACTGGAACACCCAAGTTGAACACATTCTTAAAAATGCAATTCTCTACTGTATCTGCGTTAAAGAAGAATCCTTTCAATACATATGAGAAAAATATTGTTCAATGCTTATAATTTGCCACACCATGATTATTACTGCACTATCTAGGGCAACTGCAGTGATAAATGGTCAAATAAGGTATATAAATTCCAGAAAAGAGCAGCTCAAATAATTCTTAACCAGACTTATGATGCACCAACAAAACCTTATTCAAAGAACCGAAATGGAAACCGTATTCTCTACAAAAAAGCTGTTTTTGTGCATAAATCAATAAATAATATATTTCCTAAATACTTGCCCAACTGTGTAATTGCCACTTTAAATAAAGTCTTCTTTTTTTTATTATGTTCATAAAACAGTCGGACCTCGAACAGTCGAATTCATCGGGTCCAAAATTTTATTTCGAATAATACATGGTTTCGAATAGTCCATGATGATACCAAGTATTTGGATAGAAGATTGTCGAATAAACAATGTCCGACTGTACATGTATTTCATTCCAAATGGGAGAGATTATAAAAAAAAAAAGCTTCATCCCGAGATGAATGTGAGTGACCCCTTGTAAAACAAATTGGCTAAATGTTTGTACAAGTACAAGTAACATGTAGTAGGCAACAACCATGAATAACAAAATACATCAAAATATATTCCTACAGTAAATCTATTAAAATGACCGAAATTGAAACCAGGGTTATATACTATATACAATTATAAGATATAACAACTGTTACTGCAAAAAGTAGGTCCTTTTATGTAGTTTTAAGGATAAAAAGTAGTCCCTAGAACAGAAGTGGGAATTTAGGAATACAAAATCAGGAGTTTCTGCATAAGAACCCTCCGAAATGACAAGTCATACATACCGTAGGTGCAGGCAACTCCAGTGCCATCGTCAATATAACCTGCTATAGCTGGGCAATCACAGACACCAGCATTTATATCGCAGTAAGAGTTGGATAACAAATTTGGACAATTATTCTGGGTGGCGAATGTACATGCTGAAATCACAAACAACAAAATGAATACATTCATATTGTAAACCTTCATTTGTAACAGCTTGTTTACTATAACAGTACATTGCGTTACAGTAATTTGTGCCAAACGCTTGATATACTAGTATGTGACTAAAGCATACATTTCACAAGAACGGCAATATTGAAGTACAATGTTTAAACAGTTAGAATACCCATAGTTCTGTACCCAATGTTGTGATACTGAAATATGTTTCTAGTTATAAATACAGGGCTCTAGAAATTATCTTTAAATACATTTGTCCCAGACTAGTGTACATGTTAATTTTGACTTGTCCGACAGCGGAGGCTAGTTGTACAAGCAAGGAATAGGGTATGGATTAACAATTAAGTAAGCATGCATAACATACTTTGTTCCGGACTAAGTCAAACTCAACTATTCATAGCTTGAATAGGCAATTAGACTTGTCTGGGACGTCGAGCTACTGGATTTCTAGAGCACTGAAATAGTACATATATATACGAGGGGTTATCCAGAAGTTCGTGGACAAATTTAATTATTTTTTTATTTATGTACGCATAAAAACAAAAACTCTACATCTTAAGCATTGACATATTGCGCACTCATAGTAAATAATTCAAAACAATTCGAACATCCATAATAAAGTTACAGTCACCATAGCAACGTACATACACGGTTAGTGCCGCACCACACAATTTGAAACAATCTTATTGTAAAACATCTAAATTAATGCAACAATTTTCTCTAAAATCCGCGGGAAAACATATATTATTGACGCAACGTCATTAACGGCGGCAAACGTCATTTTAGTTGCATTCTCGACAGCTCTCGGGCATTTCCGTACCACTTCGTTACTCGGATAATTTAAATAACTTCGATAAATTCACGTAAGAGATGGATTATCGTTATCATTTCTAGTTAAAAACTTACATATTTCAGTCTTCATAAAGCTTAAACATTACATTCATCAGCATTCCAGCGTTCATGCCGCCATCTTGTTTTTATGACATTCGAATGGTATTTCCGAAAGTAGTGCCTAACGTACATCCGAGGCACTTGACGTAGTTGGCCGAGGATTTCCGAATGTTTTAGTTGTTGTTTTACGCGCATCCATTCTAATTACGCACAGTTTTGCATTGAAGCGGTAAACGCAATTGTACGTAAAAATGGCGTCTGAAGAAAAGCTGAAACAACGGGCAGCTATTCAATTATGTGTAGGTCATGGGCATTCGCCGGTTCAAACAATTGAAATGTTAAACAGAGTATCGAAGAAAACACCTGTTGCGCGTTCGTTAGTTTACAAATGGCATAAGCGGTACAGCGACGGAAGGCGCCCAGCGTCAAAGTCTAATAAAAGTGAAGTTACGTTAGTAAAGGATCGTCTGGATAAAGACCGGCAGGCAACTATTCACGAACTTTGTGATGATTTAGATATGGGATACGGCACAGTTCATAGAATCATCAAAGATGAACTTCATATGAGTCGGTTAAGTGCTCGTTGGGTTCAACGACTATTAAAAGACTATGAGATGGAGCGACGGGTCAAGGATTCACAAACATTCTTAAGAAGGTTTGCAAAAGAAGGGGACCAATATTTAACCGGATCATCACTACGGATGAGACGTGGCTATTTTACTATGATCCCGAAACCAAGCAGCAATCGAGTCAATGGAAATCATGTGATTCGCCCCCACCGAAGAAGGCAAGGATGTCGAAGTCTATGGGGAAACACATGTTTATAGTGTTTTTTGACATCAATGGAGTACTCTTGAGCCATATATACTATCTGGAACACACTATAACTCATTATGGTCCCTGATAATGTATAATAATTCGCTGGAACTTCAACTCAACTTTTCAGATACGAATACATGCCATCTCGAGAAAAATTACTGTAAACATTTTTCTTGATACTTAATCATATATCTATCGCAAACATGAATGTGATAACAAAATAAGTTGAGTACAATGTTAAGTGAGGAGACGACTAAAACCTCCTGTGTCTGATAGGTCCGTTCTGATTGTAGTGTTGAACTCAACCAATGGCAAGACTTTTAAAGCCTCAGAATTAGGACATTCCAAATAACACAAAGAAACATAAACTGAAAAGTGAGCAGTATTGATGCACCCTATCACTGTTAGTGGTACCAGCAATATAACGCTAGTTCTGTCTGTAGAAAGAGCGGTTATACCCCTTGAGGCAGCAGCAATAATAACAAAATTGTACAATTTTCGAAATAATTCAGATACAGAAATTGAAGCAACATTGCTGGCGGAATTGCAGGCAATAGGTGGTTACATTCAATTGCGAAATCCTCAAACACTAGGAATTCATAGAACATGCTTACATTATTATCACACAAAATGGCTTTGACTGCCCAGTACAACAATAACTTTGCTGCATAGTAGTTACGGCAGTGTTATTGTCAGTAATGTTGGCATTAAGAGCAGTGATACTGCTCCTGCTGTTAACTGTTACTACTGCCAACAGAAGGTCCTGGGTTCGATTCCAGGCCTGGTTGAGATTGAAACACGAACATCACAGTCTCCTAAATTAGGTGCAATTACTGGTTTAAAGCAAACTAGGAAGGATGAGAGAGAATAATACAAGTTGTAATAACTTATTTCATTAACAATGTAAATGTTTACACTAAATAATAACACATTACTTGTAACTCCTAATTCCGAATGCACTACGAGCACCGCACACCCCAGAATATAAATAAGACAACAAGCATTGTAAATATATCACTTTCTCTATGCTCCTCGAAGGTTTATATTTTCCATATACAAAATATACTGTTTTTTTAATTATTTTTGAATTCTGTTCTTTTAAACTCGAAATTTTACGAAACTATAATGCGTTGACAATTGATCAACTAAGTCTCCATGTGAGACAATAATTTGGCACCACAGCAACAATCTACATGATGATACAGATATTTAAAAATAATACAGTATACACACAGAGAGCTGAACCTTGTATGGACAATGTCAGAACCAACTATATTCTAATTCTAAACCATTTTCAAATCCAATATGTAACGATCGACGTAATTTCATTTTAACTTATCAGCACATAATGCAGTTACAATCAGTGGCAATTGTCATGAATTTAATCCACTACACCGAATTCATTATTTTGTAATACATGGTTTAATACACGCTATATGGTTATACTATAATGTTCAAATTAATTGTCTACATAAGTTTCATTCAAACCATTGGAACTGTTTCTTTACCAACATTGAGTCACAGCAGACTTGGGATGACCTCTACATACGCCAATATGATGTTATATGTAAGAAGTCTAATTTGTTCTAAATGAAAACCTCTTTGCATAATATATTCTATAACATTTTTACTTACAAACCTGTTCTATAATAAGGATAAAAACAATTAAATGTAAAATTTGAAAAATTATGTACGATATAGTGCCGTCGCCTGGAAGGTCCAGGGTCGATTCCCAGACAGGGCAGGTCATGTTCTTCTATTACATTTGACTGCACATTATTTTGTCCTCCACCTATGATTCAAGTGGGGAAGTTGTCAGCTGCTGGTGGAAGGGCCAGATAGTACTGGTTGATAATTAATTCTGGGGGAAATGATGAGTTCAACTGACCGCAGTGTTTACCGGAAAAATGGCGCTAATTCCAACACAAACAAAAAATTAATACGCGACTACTTGAATAAACTCATTCGTCAACAAAGATACAAATAAGCCTTCGAAGCCTTTTTCGCCATTCAACAATTGATATATCCCTACTAAATCAGCCATTATACTCATCAAATCTAAAATAAAATTTACATGAACTTTTTTCTTAAGACGATGAATAGGGGGGGGGGGGTACTTCGAGTAGACCTTCCGTTTGACGATGATAGCAATGAAACAATAAAGCGCCCCAAAAACTGGTTTTCTGAGGGTCCAGTGTTCCTTGTTGTAACTGTACAAAACTTTTTTCATCTCTTAGTCTCATCTCTCAATTACCTGCTGGCAAGTCAACAATTAATGTAAGACAATGGATGCATCATGGCAGGCTAACACCGTATTATCAATGCAACTATTGTAATAACTCTTATTGTGCCATAATTCATAATTATCTTTATATCAATGAAACAATGCTTTAAAGTTTAACTTAATCTATGTGATCAATTCAACTATTGTTATAACTCTTATTGTGCCATAATTCATAATTATCTTTATATCAATGATACAATGCTTTAAAGTTTAACTTAATCTATTTGATCAATTCAACTATTGTTATAACACTCATTGGGCCATAATTCATAATTATCTTTATATCAACGATACAATGCTTAAAGTTTATCTTAATCTATTTGATGAAATTTGGCACCTAATTGTGTATACCTGACTGCAATTTAACTTTGTTTAAGCAACACACTAGTACATGTATCTTATCAAAACATCTGCTGATAAATAATATTATTTATTTATTGAAGATTTATATTGCAAATTAAATAACAAAATTTAACACTGTATTTTGATCAAAGAATGATAAAGAATTGGATAATCTTAATCACACAGTTATGAAACGTCTAGTGTATTTCAAGATTTATCCCGTAAGTAGTGTGGTTAGTCATCACCACGGGGAATTGTTTGGTGTTGGAATTAAGAACACTTTCTTGGTTGTATGTACCGAACATTTATATTTTGTTTTAATCAGATCAATTGCTATGTAACAAGTTTATTAACATGAATGTGTGAGTTCATGACTTAGACATGTATCTTCATTTCAATCTCATCAGTGTACATATCACATACATATACAATAAAATCGAATGAGTACCTATTAAAAGTACACTGCCACTCATAAATTGAGTTATAAGAGATTACGTATACACATAAAACATCTACATACATTTATATACACTAAACATTAATATCACATAGTACACTGTACACGTACTTATATCACATATAGCAACATGGAATAAAACTGAAGAAACCTTGCTAATCAGTAGAACTAAGAACTGCCATAAAACAATTATAAGACACTGAAAAGGGGAGAGGAGCACTAACGCGCATTAACTAAAAAATGGATGTAATATATCACAGAACACGTTGATCAGATCATCGTGAGTTGGATTAGCAAGGTTGCCTCAGACGAAATAAAAAGGAACACATAGAAAACTAAATTAATGAGCATTATTGACAAACTATAAATACATTATTTACAAGTTAAAATAATCGTCTTTGTTAAATTTGATTGAGGATTTGCACAGATTCGTATCATATCTGGGTTAGAAAACAAGAACTTGAACTTATCAACATCAGAGAATGTAAAAAACGCAT
Source organism: Mactromeris polynyma (assembly GCA_032209605.1). Taxonomy (NCBI): domain Eukaryota; kingdom Metazoa; phylum Mollusca; class Bivalvia; order Venerida; family Mactridae; genus Mactromeris; species Mactromeris polynyma. Next base: position 5,991,547 of record JASFXZ010000031.1, on the reverse strand, counting down.
TGTTAAAAATAATGATTCTCGTATATCACAATAAGCTGGACAATTAAATAAGACATGATATTCAGATTCAATATCATCTCACATGGGGCATAATCGTTCGTCCACTGACAATACCTCGTATCGACCAGTTTCAATTCTAATGGGGGTAACGCCAAAACGAAATTTACTATACGCTGACCTATGTCCGGATGGTAGAATAACTTTACAGTATTGCTCGGGAACAAATTCGGACTTAACTTGTTTATATAAACGTAGCTTATGACCACCTCGTATAGAAGGACCAATATCATTGTTAATTCTATTTAATCACATAGTAACATAGTCGTCCAAAGTGACATTACCAATTGAACTGACGAACGAAGCAGGCAGGGGTTGTTCGATATCATTAAACATATGTAAACTATTGTCATCAAGGAATTTCTTTATATTAAAAACCCAATTTCTACATACACGAGAAGATTTTGTTGTAACCCAGAGTGCTATACGTTTATTGACCCTCAATATGTTCATAGATGACAAACGTGACCAATACAGTAGCACATATTTCCACTGCCTTACACATGGGGGGTTCCAGCCCATATCTCCTGATACTCCATCGTTAGGTGTATATTTTCCGACACCTAGATAAAAGCGTTGAGCCCTGTTGTATACTGCATCAATACAAGAATACGAACGGAAACCCCATAATGGTGCACTATAATTTATAACAGGCCAGACAACGGAATCATACAATTTAGAAAATACATCATATGGTACACCACCCAAGCTTTTACATTTAGCGATTAATAAACCCAATGCACGACTAGCACTCTGAGCAACAGCCTTAACAGTAACGTTATAATCAAGATGTTAATGTAAACTACACCTAAATAGGTATAACGGTCAACAGTGGGTAGTACAATTTCACCGCATCTAAAAACAGCATCCGTCCGTAAGAGAGAATTTGGACGAAAATGAATAATATTACTTTTAGAAGGGTTCACGGTCATATCATTAAGAGAGCACCAATCATTTAATGCGTTTAACAGCAGTTGTAGTTCTTCCGCGTTCTCGGCTAAAATAACAATATCACCAGCGTAAAGCATTATGCAAATGTTCTCATTTCCAATGTTAATTCCCAAATCAAAGGTTTTAAGATACAGTGCCAAGTCATTGATAAACAAATTGACTTATGCAATATGTAATGATGAACAATATCGAAACAGACTATACTGTGTCTATGACTAATCACACTACTGAATTATTTTTATCAAGTTTCCTATGCAGTGATCTCCCCTTAGTAAAGGTATCAGAGTTTCTGTAGTAAAGCATAATTGAATGACCGGCAGTCGTAACATTTAGGCATTTTTTATGTTATACAACAAATTTTAACCTTCAGATTGCAAATATTTGCATACTTCAAGTTGCGCCGACCATCTTGATATTTCTTATTTTCACTACTCAAACTTTTTCTTGTTCTGTTTAATACTCCCTCCTATTTTTGATTTCATTTATTACCCTAGGATTTCCTTTACTACCCTAGGATTACTTTTACTACCCTAGAATTTCCTTTACTACCCTAAAATTCCTTTACTACCCTAGGATTTCCTATACTACCCTAGAATTTCCTTTACTACCCTAGGCTTTCCTTTACTACCCTAGAACTTCCTTTACTACCCTAGGATTTCCTTTACTACCCTAGAACTTCCTTTACTACCCTAGGATTTCCTTTACTACCCTAGGATTTCCTTTACTACCCTAGGATTTCCTATACTACCCTAGGATTTCCTATACTACCCTAGGATTTCCTATACTACCCTAGAACTTCCTATACTACCCTAGGATTTCCTATACTACCCTAGAACTTCCTATACTACCCTAGGATTTCCTATACTACCCTAGGATTTCCTTTACTACCCTAGGATTTCCTTTACTACCCTAGGATTTCCTATACTACCCTAGGATTTCCTATACTACCCTAGGATTTCCTTTACTACCCTAGGATTTCCTTTACTACCCTAGGATTTCCTTTACTACCCTAGAACTTCCTTTACTACCCTAGAATTTCCTTTACTACCCTAGGATTTCCTTTACTACCCTAGATCTTCCTTTACTACCCTAGGATTTCCTATACTACCCTAGAATTTCCTTCACTACTCTAGAATGTCCTTTAATACCCTAGAATATCCTTTACTATCCTAGGATTTCCTATACTACCCTAGGATTTCCTATACTACCCTAGAATTTCCTTCACTACTCTAGAATGTCCTTTAATACCCTAGAACTTCCTTTACTACCCTAGGATTTCCTATACTACCCTAGGATTTCCTATACTACCCTAGAACTTCCTTCACTACTCTAGAATGTCCTTTAATACCCTAGAATTTCCTTTACTACCCTAGGATTTCCTATACTACCCTAGAATTTCCTTCACTACTCTAGAATGTCCTTTAATACCCTAGTATTTCCTTTACTACCCTAGGATTTCCTATACTACCCTATAATTTCCTTCACTACTCTAGAATGTCCTTTAATATCCTAGAATTTCCTTTACTACCCTAGGATTTCCAATACTACCCTAGAATTTCCTTTACTACCCTAGGATTTCCTATACTACCCTAGGATTTCCTTTACTACCCTAGCATTTCCTTTACTACACTAGGATTTCCTTTACTACCCTAGAATTTCCTTTACTACCCTAGGATTTCCTTTACTACCCTAGAATTTCCTTTAATACCCTAGGATTTCCTATACTATCCAAGGATTACCTTAACTACCCTAGGACTTCCTATACTACCCTAGGATTTCCTATACTACCCTAGAATTTCCTTTACTACCCTAGAATTTCCTTTACAACCCTAGTATTTCTTTACTACCCTAGGACTTCCTTTACTACCCTAGGCTTTCCTTTACTACCCTAGGATTTCCTTTACTACCCTAGAATTTCCTTTACTACCCTAGAATTTCCTTAACTACCCTATAATTTCCTTTACAACAATTGGATTTCCTTTATTACCCTAGGACTTCCTTTACTACCCTAGGCTTTCCTTTACTACCCTAGGATTTCCTTTACTACCCTAGAATTTTCTTTACTATCCTAGGACTTCCTTTACTACCCTAGCATTTCATTTACTATCCTATAAAAACATTTACAACCATAGGACTTCTTTTACTACACTAGGATTTCATTTGCTACCCTAGAATTTCATTTACTACCCTAGGATTTCATTTGCTACCCTAGAATTTCATTTACTACCCTAGGATTTCATTTCTACCCTAGAATTTCATTTACTTCCTTAGGATTTCATTTACTACCCTAGGATTTCATTTGCTACCCTATAATTTCATTTACTGCCCTAGAATTTCATTTACTACCCTAGGATTTCATTTGCTACCCTAGGATTTCATTTACTACCCTAGGATTTCATTTACTACCCTAGGATTTCCTATACTACCCTAGAATTTCATTTACTACCCTAGGATTTCATTTACTACCCTAGGATTTCCTATACTACCCTAGGATTTCATTTACTACCCTAGGATTTCCTTTACTACCCTAGGATTTCATTTACTACCCTAGGATTTCCTATACTACCCTAGGATTTCATTTACTACCCTAGGATTTCCTATACTACCCTAGAATTTAATTTACTACCCTAGGATTTCCTATACTACCCTAGAATTTAATTTACTACCCTAGGGTTTCATTCACTACTCTAGGATTTTATTCATTACCCTAGCTATCTGTGACGGGATGACCTGTTGTTTTAACTGTTCAAAGCTTTCTGTACTTGACATTATCTCACTATAAAGTTATAGGAGTCACTTGAAAAATTCCAGTCACTGAACATCTTGGTGATTCGCATGCTTTCATGCAGCCGGGTAACAGTAGCCTACAGATTTTTGTAAATCAACATGCAAAAAATAACGCCTCTGCCTTGGATAATATCGTGTTGATAGCGTGCCCTGTTATACTTGCATAAAAACCATTTCACTAATCAACCAGGATTGGGTAAACTTGAAGACATCCTAGTTATACTATTCGACAAATTAAACATAACTTTTAAACAATGTCACGGGTGTAGCACACAACATTCTAGAGGAATCCGCAGGTATGCCATTCGGAAATTTGTGAAATTCTATATTGTTGCAACTACATTCTGAGACATTTCAAACATATCTTATCTAAAAATTAAGCACGAAATTTAGCTGTTTTTGTTATGTTGAAACTTTTAAAGATCATCCCATTAGCCTCTGATATTTTCACCATTTTTGGCCATAATATTTGTTCATTTTGCCAACTGGTGTTACGTATGTGCATATCGCTAGCTACGCCCCTGAATGTGTCTGCAATATATGTCAGTCAGTTGGACGTGAACTGTAATCCTGTGTTTCTAAACTGTCCTCTTCCAACTGACAACTTTCGTTCATGAATCAGTAGCACAGATCATGTACTGGTTAACGTATATGCAGGAAGATAGCTGGTACATTATTTTCGGTCACATCATCATGATCCAAAAATACCATGCTGGGTTTCAGACTCACATCCTCTAGATTGGAGGGCATGCAGAAATAATCTTAAAAATAAAGACGATTATTATCTTCACTAGTCTGCACTTCGGATTTATTGTCACGTTTAATAGATGTAGAAAATGAGTTCCGTGCATGGAAACCAATCTCCGTGAATATATTTTCTCGGATACAACTTTCCGTTATCTAAATACTCCATATACGTGTATAGTGCCATGGGTGGTGGTGGCGAGTGTGCTGCTAGATACGAAAATAACACTTGAATTTGTCAAAACTGTAATGGACTGTGCATCCGAAATTCGTACTGTCCGAAACATGATAGTCTAATACATGTCAAGTTACCTTGATTTTATTCTCATCAAAGTTGCTTCCACTTTCCGCTGTTAGCGTATAGTATAGGAGTGTGCGACTGGAGCTTATTTTAATGAGATTGCCACATTACGCGCTTGAGAGCAGTAGTTTGTTGACTGGGAAAAGTAGATTAACAACATAAAACTCAAATACATAATATATTAAGTTTTATTTGTAACAATTGTAAACCAACATATAAAATTATATAAAATTAGAAAGTAAATATGTAAAAATTGCACCCTCAGAAGAATTAACATAAAAAACAAAACATAATAATAATGATGATAGGGCAAATGTCAGAACTAAAACATACACAATGTTATTCATAGGCTGAACATTGCTTTTAAACATAAGTACAGTTACACACAGTAGTCGGTTTACCAAACCAGAGTTACTGGGTCTTCAACCAGTACTTATACAGTAAACCATGAAGAAATGAAGGACATGTGTATTTGTATAAACCATATTTTTTTTCCTCAAGGTGAGGGTACACCTCCCACAGATAAAATTCATCCCTAACTTGGTAAATCAAGTATAACTATATTTGAACATATTAAATATACATTAAAATCAACCATGATCATCACTAAGGAATCTATATTCAATCTATATCACAGTATATATGACAATGACCACTCATAAAACAAGAACAACAGTACAACATGGTTCAATAGTGACGCAGCTGATCAATTAGTCATACCTAAAAAAAAAAAATTAATTAATTTAGTGACAACATTGTTTTATAAAACAAGAGCACCTGAACTGAATGCAATGTTCAACATTTTTGAAGATGCAGACAACAAAGATAAAATATTCAAGTAGGTTGCACAAAATTAAGTCATTTAACAACTACATGTTTAGTTTAAATTCATAATCACAATTCCCAAATTCAGAGACCCTTCAATTCAAAACAGAAAAGATCTTAATTTTCAAACCTTAACGCTTACTCACCAAACTACACATATTGGGATTGTTCTCAAGTATCTATTCTATTTCTCGTTCTGAGAAAATGACACTACAATAACAGCTTACAGGATACAGAGTTATAAGCTTCACTAGTACTCGTACTCATGTGCAAGACAATTCCACATAAATGTAAATAATTACTCACTTTTATAAAAAAATAGGCACTAATGCTAGAGGCAATATAAGAATTAAAACAAATCAGAGATTTCCAAAACTGGATCTCCAACACTGTCATTCAAAATACATAGAATTTTAAAGTCGGTAACTATTTTGAGTGCAAGCAAAACAAGTCTATCTGCATATGGATGAAAAAAACATATATACTTCGCTTTCATCTCATGAGATATAGTACTGATTTAACAGTACAAACATAACAGACCACCTAGGAATGCATTACAGAATTTAAAAATAAAGGTTAATTGTAAAGACAAATACTTATCATAATACAATTTGTTTAAATACCATTATTTTATTAAGAAACGCTAAAGTAGCCATCGATACTGATACACTTTTTAAATCTAAAAATATATCACAACACAACCAACTGGTGAAATCTGAATTCATTCAAAATCCCACATGATATAAAATAGACATCATAAGTAATTTGATTTAGATTGAAAAGAACATCATGTGCATGTAAAATACATGTATGTATGTGATATCATATCAATGGACATATATAACTGAATTTCTGTAACAATTAAGTTGTCTGAAAATGGCCTTCAATGTTATTTCTTAAAAAAGTTCAATAAATTCCGATTAATATTTTATTTTAAATAAAACTACATTAAATTATATTCTACATTAAAACTTGTAGCACATATTTTATAGGAAACAACATTGTTGTCCACAGAAGGAGTGGCCATCTCCATAAAATCATGTTTACGTCAGATCATACATTGTTTCACTACCGTATGCATGCAGTTGGAAAAAAAACAGGACTCTAGAAATGCACTAGCCTGCATCCCGAACTAGTCTACCAAAAGTTGAGTTGAAGTTTGTCCTTTTTTAAAGCTAACCAACATCAGCAATTGTTCAGTTGTAAGTCAAACCTTAGAATCCCACAAACACATACATGTGATTTTTAATTTTAGATTTCTAGAGCCCTGAAACAATACATGTATGTCAATAAATATCAGAGACATTGTTGATGATATTAATATGTAAAATGCATAACATTTTAAATTACAAATATCACATGATATGAAAGACATTCAAATACTGAAAGACATCTCAGATATCAATCAATACACAATAGCAATTGCCTTGTGACTTGTATAAAGACAACATGAAACAACATTAACAAAATTACATGATAAATCATTTGAATAAAATATTTCATTATTTGATGAATACTTTTAAACAATGTTGAACACATATCAGCGATTGCATGGAATAAATTGTATAACATAGTATAATTTCATAACACAATTTCAGGGGAAAAATAACAGAAGTAATTACACCATCGACAAAACCTTAGTGCAGGGTCACATGATGCCACCTCTACCAATATGACCTCCAAAACTTCACCTAAAGACAGCAACCCTTGGATACCGAGCTCTGCGCTGGTCTATTGTGGTAGTCTGCGAGACAGAAATACACTCACCCAGCACTGGGTACGGTGCAAGATCCTTGACACAGAATCTGCAAAGGATAATGATATTACATTTATATATTATAATCCAATGTAATGAATTGACACAAATGAAGAATTCAAAATGTATCCTGAAAAGCAAATCTGATTAAATTGCATGGTTACACAAATATAATAGGACTGTAATATTCTTAATATTCATATACCATTCAGAATATCATTCAGATGAAGATGCCGATCCTTATACATTTCACTTAAACCGGAATATAATGTAAAATGTATGAATTTGTATCAACCATCATACAGATTTACGTTAGGAGATTTTTACGTTCAAGTACAATTACACAAGTTGTTTTAGCCAGATAATGAAGTAATGCACCAGTCAATTGTAACCACGGCCCCAGGTCCGGGGAATAGCGGGGACTTTGACTTTCGATCCAGCCAATCCCAGGTAAAATCCCCGCCCTGTGGGGACAAACTGCTGGTAAAATCCCCGCCAAATGCCCCCCGCACCCCGGGGACATCCTAGGTAAGGCCCATTCCCCGCTATTTTCGGCGCGAAAACAAAACCACCGCATTCACTCGGCACTGCGGGGCCACATGGAAGGTAAAAACACGGCCCATTCCCCCCGCTATCCCCGGTATACCCCCAGACCTGGGTGGGGCAGTGGTTACAATTGACTGGTGCATAAGTACCAAAAACTTTTTTGAATTCCTCATGTAGGTTCATTATCCACTCAATGTGGAACAGTTTAGCAGAAATATGATAAAACCTCTAAATGTCAACAACTTTACCAGTACCTCGAACATCAATGGAAGGGTTGAACAAATGCTATATATATGTGATAGTCCAAATGCCACACAAAAACCGTTGTCTTACTATAACCTATAACCTATGACTTAGAGTCTTTATCCCACGCGGTGATCTATATGACACGTCTACATATGTTCTACATTCATAATTATCCTGTGTTCACCACCTCTAATTTTGGGGCGTTGTCCGGTGGAGACTTTCTTATTTACATTGTTCTTTTTATTTGGATAATGGTAGGATTAGCGTGGAACTGGAAGCCCCCCTAAACCAGGTTTCATGCCGGATTACCCCATTGGCGTTCTTGCCACTGAACTTTCCAAAGCGACACTCTTCACACGGCATTTATGTTTTTGTCTTGTATTATTTTTTGTTGTTGTTGTTGTTTACATGTATGCATACGGTTTATATCTCATTGTTTGTTCCTTAGTGGTGGCTGTTCACTTTGTATCTGGTATTTCCTTCTCGACTTCTTCATGCATTTTTACTATCTCGACTTCTTCATTCATGTTTACTATCTCGACTTCTTCATTCATTTTTACTATCTCGACTTCTTCATGCATTTTTAGTATCTCGACTTCTTCATTCATTTTTACTATCTCGACTTCTTCATGCATTTTTACTATCTCGACTTCTTCATGCATTTTTACTATCTCGACTTCTTCATTCATTTTTACTATCTCGACTTCTTCATGGATTTTTACTATCTCCACTTCTTCATTCATTTTTACTATCTCGACTTCTTCATGCATTTTTACTGTCTCGACTTCTTCGTTCATTTTTACTATTTCAACTTCTTCATGCATTTTTACTATCTCGACTGCTTCATTCAATTTTACTATATCAACTTCTTCATGCATCTTATATGTATACAAGTTCCACACCTAAACGATACTTGGGACACAGATGCACCCACTTGCTTATTCTGCTCATTGTTACCAAGTGAACAACTGTACTGAGTATGGTGATAAGTCAAGGGTCATAACTTTGCACTTACTGGGTGTAACCATACATGAAACCCCAGGTGCACAACTATACAGGTTGGTGAACATTCATGTAAAGTCTTATGACACTGGCTCATATACTTACTCATATAGGAGATATGAGTAACGCACGCAAGATTGCATACTCTGTAGGCTATGTTTAAACTAAGTCACGGGACTTAACTCTGCACTAACTGGACACAACCAAACATGAAACCCCAGGTGCAAAACTACATAGACTGGCGAACATTCCTGTAAAGTTTTATGACTCTGGCTCATATGCTTTTGGAGATATGAGTGACACAAGATTGTGTGACGGACGGAAGGACGGACGGACGGAAGGACGGGACGGACAGGTGCAAATTTATATGCCCCCCCCCCTTTTCAGAGTGGGGGCATAACAACGTATAAAATGATACATATAGATAAAACGTCAATACTAAAGGCGGATTAACAGCCAAATAGAGACCAAATGACTTCACATGTGTTTAATGACGTCATAATAAAGAAAGAAGCTTGGAGAAATCGAGCAGATAGATATGCCTCGTTGATAATTACGTGATGGTATAATTCGCCTTTCTTTTGTATAAAGATTACATAAAGTCTCTTTCATAACAGAATAAGAGAAAAAGAGAGAGAATGAGTTGCTATAGGGAACGCCATATGGTTACATAAGACAGTGCCTTTCTAGACAGACCTCTTGGAAACAGTCCATAAAGCATAAGGCAGTTGAGGAGGCTCAAGGGTACATACGTGAGGGAACAGGGGCACAAGGAATGGCATGGCCGACTATAAGGGATAACTAGGAGAATTAAAGAGGACAAACAGTAGGAGGAATACATCACGTGACAAGTCAAGACAGCTGGCAACAATCGGCCGAAAGTGGGGAGAAATAACATGAACGCCATATAAAGTGAAATATTTGCACACGGGAAAGGGAAACTTAACATACATCTAAACCACCAATAGACGTAATAATCATACAGCGATTTACAGCCTTGAAACTGTCAGTAAAAATACTGGGGGTTTAAATCGATTTAACAGCTAGCTAATCTCACACTTAATCGCTATGTAGTCGGCTATAAGTGGAGCGCAGTTAGTTCCCATAGGAATGCCAACTTTGTGTTGGTACACCGTGGTAACTTGCTTTCTTAGCTTGTCCTGGGTGCACTCATGTAATGTTAACTTTATTAGACTAAAAGAATTAATATATATATATAAATATATCAATATGTGGTGAGACATAGCAAATAAACGCATACACCAAGGAATGAAAGTTGTGTAAATGAAACAGTCATATAGGTAGATATTTGTCAAGGATGTTAAAGAAGTAAGGAATATTGAATTTCCTTTGATGCAAAAGAAATTCAGGAAGGATAACATTGTTTTCAGGAATTTATAAAGCAGTGATTTTATTTTCTGGGTACCAATAAAATTTGTTTATGTGGTATAACAAAAAAGAAGACTATCAGTCACATGCTTTTATTATATAAAGGATACATAAATTATGAGTTATAAGTTGGTTATAAAGATGCGTTTTAGTATAACAATATAAATGACTGATCTAAAGCAAAAAATGAAGACTATTGAAATATTGGATATTTCGTTGTTATGTATCAGTTAAAAGGAAGCTGAAAACTAAACTAAAAGCTTAAATATTCCATATGATATTAGTCCTTGTTTTGATGAGTCGTCAAATTGTGGCGTATGCAGTTCAGCATTTAGCGAGTTTTTCTGTGTAAATCGATGGTGATAGTGCTAACATCGTTCCGCGGCTGGTTTTATATCAACTTCAGAGTATAAACACACAGCAATACTTGGAATGTCACACAGAGTGAATCATAATCGGATGCCAGATAAATCCAGTGGGTCTAATTAAAGAATTATTGTTAACATGTGTACAAAATTAGAAAGAAAAGTGCACATTATAGATATTAACAAACAAAAGCAATATTTCAACATGTCCATTAACGAAGGAGAAACAAGTTTGAAAACAAGAGAAATATATGTCTGAATAAAAATAATACAAAGTAATAAAAAAAATACACAGCAATACACTAGTATATATTCTCTTAAAATAACCACAGTGTTCTCTCATATTTAACATTTCTGTACACTCAAACGTATGTTCAATTGTATATTAGTTAATTTGATGTAAAATGCTGATTGTAACTGACCGGATTTCCCTCTCAAACCAATGATGAAGAGACGTGATGGGGCATGTCTTGAACTCTGAAATGAAATGAAAACTTATTTTCCATATTTGATTTATTAAGCCAAATAATGATTTCTTGGTGAATACAATAGGCAGCATATCGATATATTTTTGTTTTATTTATGTTTTTGTCTAGTGACCCATTTGCTTCTGTAATTGTACGATGTAAAACTTTTACTGTGCACTTTGTGTATAGCAATTCCTGCTCAACTTGTTAATCGTCATTTTAATAGTTGCGCATGAAACAAAACTATTTTGATAGTAATATGAATTGCATGCGTCAAAAATACATCTAGAGTAATGGTTACAGAATTATTAACCTATTCAATTGAGTTATTTTCATAATACAATGCCATTATTGACACATTATCTCTTAGGCTTCAATATATTAATGTAGAATACTTGTTCTTTTGAGATCCCCAGAATGTCTTATACAACATAATGCCAATCACAACCACCAAAGCAACGACTGTAGCAGCATTTAACCCGATGAGAACAGCATTGGAAGGTTCGGAATTGTTATCACAATTTGCTGAAAATAACAATTTACTTATTCAAAAATTATTACTATTCGGACATAATGAATATAATAAACTTATATAAAATACACTTACTAAGTAAAATGTTTAGGTCAATGGACGACTGATCTAGCAATTGAGAACTGTAACTCTGCAAGCAATTCTTACAAAATAAAAAATAATGAAAGGTGTGTGTATTTTACTTTTTCATTTAAAAGAAAGCCATAAAATATATGTGTTAATGACTGCGTCCTTTTGGTATGTTGATAGACATTGGTTTACATACCCAGATTGTTCTTCTGTTACAGCATGAAAGTAGGTTTTGGTGACTTACCCAATGACCATTCAAATGGCAAATCACAAGTTCGGCTAAACACTATCAGAACATAAGGTAATTGTTATTAACTCTATAACAGCAAAATGGAGACTTCAGAGTGTTTTGCAAGATGCCCTAGAAATACAATTTCATTTTTTCAGTGTTTTAAAACACAGGAGATTGTCACAAGTTATTTCCTTTTATCCCTTCCAGAGTTCTCTCCCTTATCACTTCTACAACTATAAGTATATATAGTACATCTAGAAGGGATAAAGATATTAAGGGAAAGAGTTCATGACAATATCCTGTGTTTTAAATGTAAACATCATGACTCTGCAAAGGTGTTAACTGCTGAGACAGCAGATCTTATATGAGACACAGTATGAATCTCAAAACTGGTACTAACCTGTCTGACAGTTCTTGTCCTCATTACATGTATAATCATTGATACCATCTACACATGTTTCACCATTCAGGCATGGACTGACTGCACATTCATCAATGTCTATGTAGAAAGATGAATCAAAACGTATTACATAACAAGTACATGACATTCTGACATCATTGGCACAATATAAAGTATTAAGCAAAATAGCTGCTGAGTAGCACATGCATGAGAATTCTAGGGAAGTCAGACTTAATATGTGTTACCCCTTGTTGTCCCCCTAAATTGTCCATAGTTGTTTTTATGGTTGGCCATACCATTGTTTGCACCCCTCTTCACATTTTTACACTTGCACCTCCTCAGTGCCAAATGGGTCCCAGGGGTCTGTGTGGGAAGGCATTGTCTTATATATGTGGCGTTCATGTAACAACTTAATCTCTTTTTTTAGACGCTTAATCAGACCTGCTGCTTTACTGAGGCAAATGGAGAGACTTGCCATTGTGAAATGTCCTTAGACTCCAAATATAATCCAAAATATTGCAACATTGCTCTGTGGGGAGAATGCCATTAAACCCTCTTTGCATCCATTAAATTGTTGCTGTAGCTATTAGCCTGTTAAAATCAAGCATAACAAACTGACGATGTTAGAAAATAAAACTAAGTACCAACTTGTTAAAGTGGTGAATTGTGTTAATAACCGATTTATATGACTAGTCAATTTTTACCCATGATGCAAAGCTTAGCTTACATATTTAATAAAACACTTTAAGAAAACACTTTACTTGTCTGGCAATTTTTGTCTTCATATCCAGCCACACAAGTACAAACATAGTCATCAACGCCATCAACACATGTTGCACCATTCTGGCACGGATCCGGGGAGCAGTTATCAATGTCTGTAAGAAGGAAGGAAACTAGCTAGCATTGGCTAATAAGCAAACACTACAGGCACAAGATTTGTTCAGGTTATGTTTTCTGTTCAAGTTTTTGAAAAGAAAGGCACGGTTTACTCCAGAATATTCAATAATGACCATGCAGGGATCCACGCGACATTCTCTTGAAACAAGAGCACTACAAGTGGATACAGATGCTCGTCTGTAGTTTAAATTATGATTGGGACTTATTCTTTCTCGAACAATAAGCTAAACGCAATATTTAACATTTTCATAGTTCCATACGCAGACAGCGACAATGATGCAGATGGCAATAGCTTCTCTTCGAGTTAAAAAGCATGGCAACAACTTATTGTTCTCACAATCTGTATCATCATAACCAGCAGCACAGAAACACAGGTATGTGTTTACACCATCTAGACAGAATACTCCATTCTGACACGGTGATGGGGAGCAGTCGTTTTTGTCTAAATACAAAATATTTGAAAAATTCAGTATTACTTATCATACATAAGTCATATTATATCGGCATTTCAACAACAGTACAATCAATGTCATGATAAATATAATTGTATATATTTTCATTATACTTAAAATGAATAAATATTTAATTAAGTCGGACCTCATTCGAATTTACTGGATCCAAAATGTTACTTTGAATAAAACATGATTTCAAATAGCCCATTTCAATTTGATGTGCCTAAGAAGATACATTGGGAGCTGATATTTATTTCGGATAATGCCAAGTATTCGGATAGAAGGTTGTCGAATAAACGAAGCCCAACTGTATACACATTTATATAAAGCATATATTATTTGCCATGCTGGTGAGATAACAACATATGGATAGACACTGACTGTAGCAATGTCATGGCTTAATTCCGGGAATGGAGGAAGCGTTTTCATATGAGTGCCACGAAGGGTGTGGGTGCAGAAGGGGACTCCCGTTCTCAATATTATAACAAGAGCGCATATCATCGCAAAGTATGCCCATTATAAAATATTTTTGTCACTAGAGTGTGGAATAAAGCAGTGTAAAAATGACTCATCTCCTATGACTCTACCTTTAGTGACCTAGGTTTGAACCCGACTTTAACCATTTGCATAGAATCAACCTAATTACCCCCGGGAAAATATTCCAACAACTGTTTTCGAAATTTATGTAATGTGTTTCATAAGAATAAAATTGCTCTCTGACCAAGTCTGGTGAAGATTAGGCAAAGCATTCTAAAGTTCTTGATCGGACAAGACTAATTAGAAAAAATAAAGGGCAATATCTCTGGAGTGACAAGTGCTATATGGCTGGTTATCGGACTTGCCCAAGATATTATGCCGATACACATTCTGACCAAGTCTGATGAAGATTGGACAAATAATTCTTAAGTTATTGATCGGACAACTTGCTGGACAGCGCCCGCCCAACAGCCGCAGGTGAAACTATAATATGTCCCGTTCTTTGAACAGGCGCATACAATTTGATAAAATATGTCACATAAATGACTCCCTGTTGTACTAAAACAAGTGGTAATCATCCATTACATATCAACAGTAAACATTATTCACTGTTTTGACACTCATTGCCATCATATCCTGCCACACAGGTACATGTATATGAGTTGACCCCATCAACACAAGTGCCGCTATTCTGACACAGTGCTGCAGCACACTCATTTATGTCTGAAAGATGATACATTATACGTGACATCACCAGTCTAAGTGACGCCATCAGTCTAAGTGACACAAACCAGTCTAAGTGACACCATCAGTCTAAGTGACACCACCAGTCTAAGTGACTCCACCAGTCTAAGCGATTCCACCAGTCTAAGTGACTCCACCAGTCTAAGTGACTCCACCAGTCTAAGCGACTCCACCAGTATAAGTGAAACCGACAGTCTAAGTGACACCACCAGTCTAAGTGACACCACACTGCCAGTCTATGTGACATCGACAATCTAAGTGACACCCCAGTCTAAGTGACACAAACCAGTCTAAGTGACTCTACCAGTCTAAGTGACACCACCAGTTTAAGTGACACCACCAGTCTAAGTGACACCACCAGCCTAAGTGACACCACCAGTGTAAGTGACACCATCAGTCTAAGTGACACCAACAGTATTAGTAACACCAACAGTCTAAGTGACACCACCAGTCTAAGTGACACCACCACTCTAAGTGACACCACCACTCTAAGTGACACCACCTGTCTATATACAAGGAGCAAAACAATCATAGCCAACAAGAAAAAGCTATTCAGACAGAATCCCATAAAATCTCAAGTTGAATAAAACATCAAGATCTTTTGTTGATTTTCTCTCTTTTTTGGTAATGTTGCTGAATGGGATTCCACGCATCAGTCACCCTGCGATACCATGCCATGTACATGTGACCTAATGCCACATTCAGTCTAATTAAAGTGGCATTACAAATTGTATGTAATCAATGTATGTAAAAAAACTTTTTTAAGAAATCTAAATGAAATAAAACGTGTTTCACAGTTGGTTCCCACATAACCAGCCACACATGAACAACTGTAGGAAACCGCGGTATCTGTACATGTTCCTCCATTTTGACATGGATTAGACGCTTAATCAGACCTGCTGCTTTACTGAGGCAAATGGAGAGACTTGCCATTGTGAAATGTCCTTAGACTCCAAATATAATCCAAAATATTGCAACATTGCTCTGTGGGGAGAATGCCATTAAACCCTCTTTGCATCCATTAAATTGTTGCTGTAGCTATTAGCCTGTTAAAATCAAGCATAACAAACTGACGATGTTAGAAAATAAAACTAAGTACCAACTTGTTAAAGTGGTGAATTGTGTTAATAACCGATTTATATGACTAGTCAATTTTTACCCATGATGCAAAGCTTAGCTTACATATTTAATAAAACACTTTAAGAAAACACTTTACTTGTCTGGCAATTTTTGTCTTCATATCCAGCCACACAAGTACAAACATAGTCATCAACGCCATCAACACATGTTGCACCATTCTGGCACGGATCCGGGGAGCAGTTATCAATGTCTGTAAGAAGGAAGGAAACTAGCTAGCATTGGCACATAAGCAAACACTACAGGCACAAGATTTGTTCAGGTTATGTTTTCTGTTCAAGTTTTTGAAAAGAAAGGCACGGTTTACTCCAGAATATTCAATAATGACCATGCAGGGATCCACGCGACATTCTCTTGAAACAAGAGCACTACAAGTGGATACAGATGCTCGTCTGTAGTTTAAATTATGATTGGGACTTTTTTCTTTCTCGAACAATAAGCTAAACGCAATATTTAACATTTTCATAGTTCCATACGCAGACAGCGACAATGATGCAGATGGCAATAGCTTCTCTTCGAGTTAAAAAGCATGGCAACAACTTATTGTTCTCACAATCTGTACCATCATAACCAGCAGCACAGAAACACAGGTATGTGTTTACACCATCTAGACAGAATACTCCATTCTGACACGGTGATGGGGAGCAGTCGTTTTTGTCTAAATACAAAATATTTGAAAAATTCAGTATAACTTATCATACATAAGTCATATTATATCGGCATTTCAACAACATCAGAATCAATGTCATGATAAATATAATTGTATATATTTTCATTATACTTAAAATGAATAAATATTTAATTAAGTCGGACCTCATTCGAATTTACTGGATCCAAAATGTTACTTTGAATAAAACATGATTTCAAATAGCCCATTTCAATTTGATGTGCCTAAGAAGATACATTGGGAGCTGATATTTATTTCGGATAATGCCAAGTATTCGGATAGAAGGTTGTCGAATAAACGAAGCCCAACTGTATATACATTTATATAAAGCATATATTATTTGCCACGCTGGTGAGATAACAACATATGGATAGACACTGACTGTAGCAATGTCATGGCTTAATTCCGGGAATGGAGGAAGCGTTTTCATATGAGTGCCACGAAGGGTGTGGGTGCAGAAGGGGACTCCCGTTCTCAATATTATAACAAGAGCGCATATCATCGCAAAGTATGCCCATTATAAAATATTTTTGTCACTAGAGTGTGGAATAAAGCAGTGTAAAAATGACTCATCTCCTATGACTCTACCTTTAGTGACCTAGGTTTGAACCCGACTTTAACCATTTGCATAGAATCAACCTAATTACCCCCGGGAAAATATTCCAACAACTGTTTTCGAAATTTATGTAATGTGTTTCATAAGAATAAAATTGCTCTCTGACCAAGTCTGGTGAAGATTAGGCAAAGCATTCTAAAGTTCTTGATCGGACAAGACTAATTAGAAAAATTAAAGGGCAATATCTCTGGAGTGACAAGTGCTATATGGCTGGTTATCGAATTTGCCCAAGATATTATGCCGATACACATTCTGACCAAGTCTGGTGAAGATTGGACAAATAATTCTTAAGTTATTGATCGGACAACTTGCTGGACAGCGCCCGCCCAACAGCCGCAGGTGAAACTATAATATGTCCCGTTCTTTGAACAGGCGCATACAATTTGATAAAATATGTCACATAAATGACTCCCTGTTGTACTAAAACAAGTGGTAATCATCCATTACATATCAACAGTAAACATTACTCACTGTTTTGACACTCATTGCCATCATATCCTGCCACACAGGTACATGCATATGAGTTGACCCCATCAACACAAGTGCCGCTATTCTGACACAGTGCTGCAGCACACTCATTTATGTCTGACAGATGATACATTATACGTGACATCACCAGTCTAAGTGACACCATCAGTCTAAGTGACACAAACCAGTCTAAGTGACTCCACCAGTCTCAGCGACTCCACCAGTATAAGTGAAACCGACAGTCTAAGTGACACCACCAGTCTAAGTGACACCACACTGCCAGTCTAAGTGACATCGACAATCTAAGTGACACCCCAGTCTAAGTGACACAAACCAGTCTAAGTGACTCTACCAGTCTAAGTGACACCACCAGTTTAAGTGACACCACCAGTCTAAGTGACACCACCAGTCTAAGTGACACCACCAGTGTAAGTGACACCATCAGTCTAAGTGACACCAACAGTATTAGTAACACCAACAGTCTAAGTGACACCACCAGTCTAAGCGACACCACCACTCTAAGTGACACCACCACTCTAAGTGACACCACCTGTCTATATACAAGGAGCAAAACAATCATAGCCAACAAGAAAAAGCTATTCAGACAGAATCCCATAAAATCTCAAGTTGAATAAAACATCAAGATCTTTTGTTCATTTTCTCTCTGTTTTGGTAATGTTGCTGAATGGGCATCCACGCATCAGTCACACTGCGATACCATGCCATGTACATGTGACATAATGCCACATTCAGTCTAATTAAAGTGGCATTACAAATTGTATGTAATCAATGTATGTAAAAAACTTTTTTTAAGAAATCTAAATGAAATAAAACCTGTTTCACAGTTGGTTCCCTCATAACCAGCCACACATGAACAACTGTAGGAAACCGCGGTATCTGTACATGTTCCTCCATTTTGACATGGGTTGGCAGCACATTCATTTATTTCTGTGTATACACAATGAAAAAATACACGTTGCAAGATGAACGTGAGTTTTGTAAATCAAACATCGTAAGAAAGACACAAACTTTGCCTGTTGATGAGAGGATGTTGTTCTTGCGAGTTTAATTGGTAGTAAAGATTTATTATGAAATAAAAAAATGTATTTGAAGAGAGGTTGTTGCTCAAGAGTTGGCCACTATACATTACATCTTGGTTGTAACTCAAATAACAAGAAATATCTGGAAAAAAGATGGCTAATACTTGTTGTGAAACATAAAAAAATGTCGAGATGAAACGTTTGCTGGTTACTCCAGATCCAAAATGGATTTCGGTAAATTCACCGAGATTCAGTGGATTTCGGTAAGGTAACATACCATTTATCGGAAGGTTAACCAATCCCCGTCAAGGTTACAAACATTGATCGGTTGAAGAGAAATTGCCTTGGTGGCAAACGTAAGATTTGATTGGTGTACCAAGAGCCCCGCAATCTGCAATGAAGCAACGTGCAATGTTACAGGGCTCTTCCCTGCCATGCGTAAATAAGCATTCATCAAAAACAAAATACGTAGAAAAATACCAGCTTTTAAAGTCAACAAAGGTAATTTAACATAAAATTGGAGGGGGTGTTAATGTGGTAGATCGTAGGAATTTGTGGCTTAATTTTGCACAGCTGGTGTCAATCACATGAGTATGAACCCAATAAATAGGGTAATCCATTATAAAATTCCATTCACGGCTGGGGTCACTTTCATAGCACATGGTGAAGGTCTTTAAGTAAGGTCTAAGGTACTTCTATTTCTGAAATGTCAAATGATAGTCTTAAATACCATTAATATTGTTTAAGACGTGCAATGTGAGACAGGCATATTTTAAAATTTAGCCCTTCATGTGCATCAGTTTCAGAATGTCCTTGTACTATGTATCATACTTGTCAGAACGATGATAACAAGTGTTTGTCCAATGCAAGCTTTTACATCAGGAGTACCCAAAGGATCTGTCCTTGTACCTATACTCTTTTTACATTAATGATCTTCTTCTGCATATACAAAATTGTTCAACAGATATGTTTGCAGATGATACCACAATAACTGCACTAGGGTCATCCATAGATACTGCCTGTCAATAACTACAAACAAGCCTTGATACTATTCATGATTGGTGCCAGAAACATTCTATGATACCAAACCTCAAAAGACAAAAGCAATGATAATCTCCCCATCAAACAATATTTACATGAGACTTTGTACAAGCGATGATTATAAACTGCTTCTACAGAATCAAAACATTGATTTTACTGAAGTTGAAAAGTTATTAGGTGTATATGTTGACCACAAGTTAAACTGGAACACCCAAGTTGAACACATTCTTAAAAATGCAATTCTCTACTGTATCTGCGTTAAAGAAGAATCCTTTCAATACATATGAGAAAAATATTATTCAATGCTTATATTTTGCCACACCATGATTATTACTGCACTATCTAGGGCAACTGCAGTGATAAATGGTCAAATAAGGTATATAAATTCCAGAAAAGAGCAGCTCAAATAAGTCTTAACCAGACTTATGATGCACCAACAAAACCTTATTCAAAGAACTGAAATGGAAACCGTATTCTCTACAAAAAAGCTGTTTTTGCATAAATCAATAAATAATATATTTCCTAAATACTTGTTTAATGAAACAAACAACACATCTTTCAGATCTTACTCAAGCAACACTCTTTACATTCCAAATCCCAGACTTGAATTTTGTAGAAAATCTCTTGCATATTCTGGACCAAAATCCGGAACAAAATACCAATAATATTCGCCAGTCAAATTATCTAAATGCTTTCAAAAGATCCTTCCTCACATGGTTTTACTCTGATGAGCAGCATATTGTTACTTTGTGAAAATCGTCATTTCTATTGTTATATATTTATGTACATGTATGATCTCATATGTTGTTGTTGGTTGTTTTTCAGGTTTATTTTTAATTGTCTGTATATCTAGAACTGCCTATTATAATTGTTCGTGTTACATAATGTTGTAATCATGTACATATCATAGAGGCTCATAGGGAAGACTGGGCTTGCCCAACTGTGTAATTGCCACTTTAAATAAAGTCGTTATTTTTTTTATTATGTTCATAAAACAGTCGGACCTCGAACAGTCGAATTCATCGGGTCCAAAATTTTATTTCGAATAATACATGGTTTCGAATAGTCCATGATGATACCAAGTATTGGGATAGAAGATTGTCGAATAAACAATGTCCGACTGTACATGTATTTCATTCCAAATGGGAGAGATTATAAAAAAAAAATAGCTTCATCCCGAGATGAATGTGAGTGACCCCTTGTAAAATAAATTGGCTAAATGTTTGTACAAGTACAAGTAACATGTAGTAGGCAACAACCATGAATAACAAAATACATCAAAATATATTCCTACAGTAAATCTACTAAAAATGACCGAAATTGAAACCAGGGTTATATACTATATACAATTATAAGATATAACAACTGTTACTGCAAAAAGTAGGTCCTTTTATGTAGTTTTAAGCATAAAAAGTATTCCCGAGAACAGAAGTAGGAATTTAGGACTCCAAAATCAGGAGTTTCTGCATAAGAACCCTGCGAAATGACAAGTCATACATACCGTAGGTGCAGGCATTTCCAGTTTCATCAACAACATAACCTGCTACACAATCACAGACACCATCATTTATATTGCAGTAAGAGTTTGGTAAAAAATTTGGACAATTATCCTGGGTGGCGAATGTACATGCTGAAATCACAAACAACAAAATGAATACATTCATATTGTAAACCTTAATTTGTAACAGCTTGTTTACTATAACAGTACATTGCGTTACAGTAATTTGTGACAAACGCTTGATATACTAGTATGTGACAAAAGCATACATTTCACAAGAGCGGCAATATTGAAGTACAATGTTTAAACAGTTAGAATACCCATAGTTCTGTACCCAATGTTGTGATACTGAAATATGTTTCTAGTTATAAAATACAGGGCTCTAGAAATTATCTTAAAATACATTTGTCCCAGACTAGTGTACATGTTAATTTTGACTTGTCCGACAGCGGAGGCTAGTTGTACAAGCAAGGAATAGGGTATGGATTAACAATTAAGTAAGCATGCATAACATACTTTGTTCCGGACTAAGTCCAACTCAACTATTCATAGCTTGAATAGGCAATTAGACTTGTCTGGGACGTCGGGCTACTGGATTTCTAGAGCACTGAAATAGTACATATATATACGAGGGGTTATCCAGAAGTTCGTGGACAAATTTAATTATTTTTTTTATTTATAAACGCATATAAACAAAAACTCTACATCTTAAGCATTGACATATTGCGCACCCATAGTAAATAATTCAAAACAATTCGAACATTCATAATAAAGTTACAGTCACCATAGCAACGTACATACACGGTTAGTGCCGCACCACACAATTTGAAACAATCTTATTGTAAAACATCTAAATTAATGCAAACAATTTTCTCTAAAATCCGCGGGAAAACATATATTATTGACGCAACGTCATTAACGGCGGCAAACGTCATTTTAGTTGCATTCTCGACAGCTCTCGGGCATTTTCGTACCGCTTCGTTACTCGGATAACACCCTCTAGTGTATGTAAGGCGGAGCACTATGTAGCAAAACTCAACATTTTGTGCGGTCAAGAAATAGATCTCGTAAAACGGATTTATAATTTAAATAACTTCGATAAATTCACGTAAGAGATGGATTATCGTTATCATTTCTAGTTAAAAACTTACATATTTCAGTCTTCATAAAGCTTAAACATTACATTCATCAGCATTCCAGCGTTCATGCCGCCATCTTGTTTTTATGACATTCGAATGATATTTCCGAAAGTAGTGCCTAACGTACATCCGAGGCACTTGACGTAGTTGGCCTAGGATTTCCGAATGTTTTAGTTGTTGTTTTACGCGCATCCATTCTAATTACGCACAGTTTTGCATTGAAGCGGTAAACGCAATTGTACGTAAAAATGGCGTCTGAAGAAAAGCTGAAACAACGGGCAGCTATTCAATTATGTGTAGGTCTTGGGCATTCGCCGGTTCAAACAATTGAAATGTTAAACAGAGTATCGAAGAAAACACCTGTTGCGCGTTCGTTAGTTTACAAATGGCATAAGCGGTACAGCGACGGAAGGCGCCCAGCGTCAAAGTCTAATAAAAGTGAAGTTACGTTAGTAAAGGATCGTCTGGATAAAGACCGGCAGGCAACTATTCACGAACTTTGTGATGATTTAGATATGGGATACGGCACAGTTCATAGAATCATCAAAGATGAACTTCATATGAGTCGGTTAAGTGCTCGTTGGGTTCCACGACTATTAAAAGACTATGAGATGGAGCGACGGGTCAAGGATTCACAAACATTCTTAAGAAGGTTTGCAAAAGAAGGGGACCAATTCCTTAACCGGATCATCACTACGGATGAGACGTGGCTATTTTACTATGATCCCGAAACCAAGCAGCAATCGAGTCAATGGAAATCATGTGATTCGCCCCCACCGAAGAAGGCAAGGATGTCGAAGTATATGGGGAAACACTTGTTTATAGTGTTTTTTTGACATCAATGGAGTACTCTTGAGCCATATATACTATCTGGAACACACTATAACTAATTACGGTCCCTGATAATATATAATAATTCGCTGGAACTTTTCAGATACGAATACATGCCATCTCGAGAAAAATTAATGTAAACATTTGTCTTGATACTTAATCATATATCTATCGCAAACATGAATGTGATAACAAAATAAGTTGAGTACAATGTTAAGTGAGGAGACGACTAAAAACTCCTGTGTCTGATAGGTCAGTTCTGAGTGTAGTGTTGAACTCAACCAATGGCAAGACTTTTAAAGCCTCAGAATTAGGACATTCCAAATAACACAAAGAAACATAAACTGAAAAGTGAGCAGTATTGATGCACCCTATCACTGTTAGTGGTACCAGCAATATAACGCTAGTTCTGTCTGTAGAAAGAGCGGTTATACCCCTTGAGGCAACAGCAATAATAACAAAATTGTACAATTTTCGAAATAATTCAAATACAGAAATTGAAGCAACATTGCTGGCGGAATTGCAGGCAATAGGTGGTTACATTCAATTGCGAAATCCTCAAACACTAGGAATTCATAGAACATGCTTACATTATTATCACACAAAATGGCTTTGACTGCCCAGTACAACAATAACTTTGCTGCATAGTAGTTACGGCAGTGTTATTGTCAGTAATGTTGGCATTAAGAGCAGTGATACTGCTCCTGCTGTTAACTGTTGCTACTGCCAACAGAAGGTAATGGGTTCGATTCCAGGCCTGGTTGAGATTGAAACACGAACACCACAGTCTCCTAAATTAGGTGCAATTACTGCTTTAAGCAAACTAGGAAGGATGAGAGAGATTAATACAAGTTGTAATAACTTATTTCATTAACAATGTAAATGTTTACACTAAATAATAACACATTACTTGTAACTCCTATTTGCGAATGCACTACGACCACCGCACACCCCAGAATATACAATAAGACAACAAGCATTGTCAATATATCACTTTCTCTATGCTCCTCGAAGGTTTATATTTTCCATATACAAAATATATACTGTTTTTTTAATTATTTTAGAATTATGTTCTTTTAAACTCGAAATTTTACGAAACTATAATGCGTTGACAATTGATCAACTAAGTCTCCATGTGAGACAATAATTTGGCACCACAGCAACAATCTACATGATGATACAGATATTTAAAAAAAAATACAGTATACACACAGAGAGCTGAACCTTGTATGGACAATGTCAGAACCAACTATATTCTAATTCTAAACCATTTTCAAATCCAATATGTAACGATCGACGTAATTTCATTTTAACTTATCAGCACATAATGCAGTTACAATCAGTGGCAATTGTCATGAATTTAATCCACTACACCGAATTCATTATTTTGTAATACATGGTTTAATACACGCTATATGGTTATACTATAAATGTTCAAATTAATTGTCAACATAAGTTTCATTCAAACCATTGGAACTGTTTCTTTTCCAACATTGAGTCACAGCAGACTTGGGATGACCTCTACATACGCCAATATGATGTTTTATGTAAGAAGTCTAATTTGTTCTAAATGAAAACCTCTTTGCATAATGTATTCTATAACATTTTTACTTACAAACCTGTTCTATAATAAGGATAAAAACAATTAAATGTAAAATTTGAAAAATTATGTACGATATAGTGCCGTCGCCTGGAAGGTCCAGGGTCGATTCCCAGACTGGGCAGGTCATGTTCTTCAATTACATTTGACTGCACAGTATTTTGTCCTCCACCTATGATTCAAGTGGGGAAGTTGTCAGCTGCTGGTGAAAGGGCCAGATAGTACTGGTTGATAATTAATTCTGGGGGAAATGATGAGTTCAACTGACCGCAGTGTTTACCGGAAAAATGGCGCTAATTCCAACACAAACAAAAAATTAATACGCGACTACTTGAATAAACTCATTCGCCAAAAAAGACACAAATAAGCCATCAAAGCCTTTTTCGCCATTCAACAATTGATATATCCCTACTAAATCAGCCATTATACTCATCAAATCTAAAATAAAATTTACATGAACTTTTTTCTTAAGACGATGAATAGGGGGGGGGGGGGTACTTCGAGTAGACCATCCGTTTGACGATGATAGCAATGAAACAATAAAGCGCCCTAAAAACTGGTTTTCTGAGGGTCCAGTGTTCCTTGTTGTAACTGTACAAAACTTTTTTCATCTCTTAGTCTCATCTCTCAATTACCTGCTGGCAAGTCAACAATTAATGTAAAACAATGGATGCATCATGACAGGCTAACACCGTATTATCAATGCAACTATTGTAATAACTCTTATTGTGCCATAATTCATAATTATCTCTATATCAATGATACAATGCTTTAAAGTTTAACTTAATCTATGTGATCAATTCAACTATTGTTATAACTCTTATTGTGCCATAATTCATAATTATCTCTATATCAATGATACAATGCTTTAAAGTTTAACTTAATCTATTTGATCAATTCAACTATTGTTATAACACTAATTGGGCCATAATTCATAATTATCTTTATATCAACGATACAATGCTTAAAGTTTATCTTAATCTATTTGATGAAATTTGGCACCTAATTGTGTATACCTGACTGCAATTTAACTTTGTTTAAGTAACACACTAGTACATGTATCTTATCAAAACATCTGCTGATAAATAATATTATTTATTTTTTAAAGATTTATATTGCAAAATTAAATAACAAAATTTAACACTGTATTTTGATCAAAGAATGATAAAGAATTGGATAATCTTAATCACACAGTTATGAAACGTCTAGTGTATTTCAAGATTTATCCCGTAAGTAGTGTGGTTAGTCATCACCACGGGGGGAATTGTTTGGTGTTGGAATTAAGAACACTTTCTTGGTTGTATGTACCGAACATTTATATTTTGTTTAAATCAGATCAATTGCTATGTAACAAGTTTATTAACATGAATGTGTGAGTTCATGACTTAGACATGTATCTTTATTTCAATCTCATCAGTGTACATATCACGTACATATACAATAAAATCGAATGAGTACCTATTAAAAGTACACTGCCACTCATAAATTGAGTTATAAGAGATTACGTATACACATAAAACATCTACATACATTTATATACACTAAACATTAATATCACATAGTACACTGTACACTGTACTTATATATCACATATAACAACATGGAATAAAACTGAAGAAACCTTGCTAATCAGTAGAACTAAGAACTGCCATAAAAACAATTATAAGATACTGAAAAGGGGAGAGGAGCACTAACGCGCATTAACTAAAAAATGGATGTAATATATCACAGAACACGTTGATCAGATCACCGTGAGTTGGATGAGCAAGGTTGCCTCAGACGAAATAAAAAGGAACACATAGAAAACTAAATCAATGAGCATTATTGACAAACTATAAATACATTATTTACAAGTTAAAAATAATCGTCTTTGTAAAATTTGATTGAGGTTTTTGCACAGATTCGTATCATATCTGGGTTAGAAAACAAGAACTTGAACTTATCAACATCAGAGAATGTAAAAAACGCATTGTTAAAAATAATGATTCTCGTATATCACAATAAGCTGGACAATTAAATAAGACATGATATTCAGATTCAATATCATCACACATGGGACATAATCGTTCGTCCACTGACAATCCCTCGTATCGACCAGTTTCAATTCTAAAGGGGGGGGGGGGGGGGCAACGCCAAAACGAAATTTACTATACGCTGACCTATGTCTGGATGGTAGAATAACTTTACAGTTTTGCTCGGGAACAAATTCGGACTTAACTTGTTTATATAAACGGAGCTTATTACCACCTCGTCTAGAAGGACCAATATCATTGTTAATTCTATTTAATCAAATAGTAACATAGTCGTCCAAAGTGACATTACCAATTGAACTGACGAACGAAGCAGGCAGGGGTTGTTCGATATCATTAAACATATGTAAACTATTGTCATCAAGGAATTTCTTTATATTAAAAACCCAATTTCTACATACACGAGAAGATTTTGTTGTAACCCAGAGTGCTATACGTTTATTGACCCTCAATATGTTCATAGATGACAAACGTGACCAATACAGTAGCACATATTTCCACTGCCTTACACATGGGGGGTTCCAGCCCATATCTCCTGATACTCCATCGTTATGTGTATATTTTCCGACACCTAGATAAAAACGTTGAGCCCTGTTGTGTACTGCATCAATACAAGAATACGAACGGAAACCCCATAATGGTGCACTATAATTTATAACAGGCCAGACAACGGAATCATACAATTTAGAAAATACATCATATGATACACCAACCAAGCTTTTACATTTAGCGATTAATAAACCCAATGCACGACTAGCACTCTGAGCAACAGCCTTAACAGTAACGTTATAATCAAGATGTTAATGTAAACTACACCTAAATAGGTATAATGGTCAACAGTGGGTAGTACATTTTCACCGCATCTAAAAACAGCATCCGTCCGTAAGAGAGAATTTGGACGAAAATGAATTACTTTTAGAAGGGTTCACGGTCATATCATTAAGAGAGCACCAATCATTTAATGCGTTTAACAGCAGTTGTAGTTCTTCCGCGTTCTCGGCTAAAATAACAATATCACCAGCGTAAAGCATTATACAAATGTTCTCATTTCCAATGTTAATTCCCAAATCAAAGGTTTTAAGATACAGTGCCAAGTCATTGATAAACAAATTGACTTATGCAATATGTAATGATGAACAATATCGAAACAGACTATACTGTGTCTATGACTAATCACACTACTGAATTATTTTTATCAAGTTTCCTATGCAGTGATCTCCCCTTAGTAAAGGTATCAGAGTTTCTGTAGTAAAGCATAATTGAATGACCGGCAGTCGTAACATTTAGGCATTTTTTATGTTATACAACAAATTTTAACCTTCAGATTGCAAATATTTGCATACTTCAAGTTGCGCCGACCATCTTGATATTTCTTATTTTCACTACTCAAACTTTTTCTTGTTCTGTTTAATACTCCCTCCTATTTTTGATTTCATTTATTACCCTAGGATTTCCTTTACTACCCTAGGATTACTTTTACTACCCTAGAATTTCCTTTACTACCCTAGGATTTCCTATACTACCCTAGAATTTCCTTTACTACCCTAGGATTTCCTTTACTACCCTAATTTCCTATACTACCCTAGAATTTCCTTTACTACCCTAGGCTTTCCTTTACTACCATAGGATTTCCTTTACTACCCTAGGCTTTCCTTTACTACCCTAGGCTTTCCTTTACTACCCTAGGCTTTTCCTTTACTACTCTATGATTTCCTTTACTACCCTAGGCTTTCCTTTACTACCCTAGGCTTTCCTTTACTACCCTAGGCTTTCCTTTACTACCCTAGGATTTCCTTTACTACCCTAGGCTTTCCTTTACTACCCTAGGCTTTCCTTTACTACCCTAGGCTTTCCTTTACTACCCTAGGCTTTCCTTTACTACCCTAGGCTTTCCTTTACTACCCTAGGCTTTCCTATACTACTCTAGGCTTTCCTTTACTACCCTAGAATTTCCTTTACTACCCTAGGCTTTGCTTTACTACTCTAGGCTTTCCTTTACTACCCTAGGCTTTCCTATACTACCCTAGAATTTCCTTTACTACCCTAGGCTTTCCTTTACTACTCTAGGATTTCCTTTACTACCCTAGGATTTCCTTTACTACCCTAGGATTTCCTTTACTACCCTAGGCTTTGCTTTACTACTCTAGGCTTTCCTTTACTACCCTAGGCTTTCCTATACTACCCTAGGCTTTCCTTTACTACCCTAGGCTTTCCTATACTACTCTAGGCTTTCCTTTACTACCCTAGAATTTCCTTTACTACCCTAGGCTTTGCTTTACTACTCTAGACTTTCCTTTACTACCCTAGGCTTTCCTATACTACCCTAGAATTTCCTTTACTACCCTAGGCTTTCCTTTACTACTCTAGGATTTCCTTTACTACCCTAGGATTTCCTTTACTACCCTAGGATTTCCTTTACTATCCTAGGCTTTCCTTTACTACCCTAGAACTTCCTTTACTACCCTAGGATTTCCTTTACTACCCTAGGATTTCCTTTACTACCATAGGATTTCCTATACTACCCTAGAATTTCCTTTACTACCCTAGGATTTCCTATACTACTCTAGAATTTCCTTTACTACCCTAGGTTATCCTTTACTACTCTAGGATTTCCTTTACTACCCTAGGCTTTCCTTTACTACCCTAGGATTTCCTTTACTACCCTAGGATTTCCTTTACTACCATAGGATTTCCTATACTACCCTAGAATTTCCTTTACTACCCTAGGCTTTCCTTTACTACTCTAGGATTTCCTTAACTACCCTAGGCTTTCCTTTACTACCCTAGGATTTCCTTTACTACCCTAGAATTTCCTTTACTACCCTAGGCTTTCCTTTACTACCCTAGAATTTCCTTTACTACCCTAGGCTTTCCTTTACTACCCTAGAATTTCCTTTACTACCCTAGGCTTTCCTTTACTACCCTAGAATTTCCTTTACTACCCTAGAATTTCCTTTACTACCCTAGGATTTCCTTTACTACCCTAGGATTTCCTTTACTACCCTAGGATTTCCTTTACTACCCTAGAATTTCCTTTACTACCCTAGGATTTCCTTTACTACCCTAGAATTTCCTTTACTACCCTAGGATTTCCTTTACTACCATAGGATTTCCTTTACTACCCTAGGCTTTCCTTTACTACCCTAGGCTTTCCTTTACTACTCTAGGATTTCCTTTACTACCCTAGGCTTTCCTTTACTACTCTAGGCTTTCCTTTACTACCCTAGGCTTTCCTTTACTACCCTAGGATTTCCTTTACTACCCTAGACTTTCCTTTACTACTCTAGGCTTTCCTTTACTACCCTAGGATTTCCTTTACTACCCTAGGCTTTCCTTTACTACCCTAGGATTTCCTATACTACCCTAGAATTTCCTTTACTACCCTAGGCTTTCCTTTACTACTCTAGGATTTCCTTTACTACCCTAGGATTTCCTATACTACCCTAGAATTTCCTTTACTACCCTAGAATTTCCTTTACTACCCTAGGCTTTCCTTTACTACCCTAGGATTTCCTTTACTACCCTATGATTTCCTTTACTACCCTAGGATTTCCTTTACTACCCTAGGATTTCCTTTACTACCCTAGGCTTTCCTTTACTACCCTAGGCTTTCCTTTACTACCCTAGGATTTCCTTTACTACCCTAGGATTTCCTTTACTACCCTAGAATTTCCTTTACTACCCTAGGATTTCCTTTACTACCTTAGGCTTTCCTTTACTACCCTAGGCTTTCCTTTACTACCCTAGGATTTCCTTTACTACCCTAGGCTTTCCTTTACTACCCTAGAATTTCCTTTACTACCCTAGAATTTCCTTTACTACCCTATGATTTCCTTTAATACCCTAGAATTTCCTTTACTACCCTAGAATTTCCTTTACTACCCTAGGATTTCCTTTACTACCCTAGAATTTCCTTTACTACCCTAGGATTTCCTATACTACCTTAGAATTTCCTTCACTACTCTAGAATGTCCTTTAATACCCTAGAATTTCCTTCACTACCCTAGGATTTCCTATACTACCCTAGAATTTCCTTTACTACCCTAGAATTTCCTTTACTACCCTAGAATTTCCTTCACTACCCTAGGATTTCCTATACTACCTTAGAATTTCCTTCACTACTCTAGAATGTCCTTTAATACCCTAGAATTTCCTTCACTACCCTAGGATTTCCTATACTACCCTAGAATTTCCTTTACTACCCTAGGCTTTCCTTTACTACCCTAGGCTTTCCTATACTACCATAGAATTTCCTTTACTACCCTAGGATTTCCTTTACTTCCCTAGAAGTTCCTTTATTACCCTAGGATTTCCTTTACTACCCTAGGCTTTCCTTTACTACCCTAGGATTTCCTTTATTACCCTAGGATTTCCTTTACTACCCTAGGATTTCCTTTACTACCCTAGGCTTTCCTTTACTATCCTAGAATTTCCTTTATTACCCTAGGATTTCCTTTACTACCCTAGGCTTTCCTTTACTACCCTAGGATTTCCTTTACTACCCTAGGATTTCCTTTACTACCCTAGGATTTCCTTTACTACCCTAGGATTTCCTTTACTACCCTAGGCTTTCCTTTACTACCCTAGGATTTCCTTTACTACCCTAGGATTTCCTTTACTACCCTAGGATTTCCTTTACTACCCTAGAATTTCCTTTACTACCCTAGGATTTCCTTTACTACTCTAGGATTTCCTTTACTACCCTAGGCTTTCCTTTACTACTCTAGAATTTCCTTTACTACCCTAGAATTTCCTTTACTATCATAGGACTTCCTTTACTACCCTAGGATTTCATTTACTATCCTATAAAAACATGTACTACCCTAGGACTTCTTTTACTACACTAGGATTTCATTTGCTACCCTAGAATTTCATTTAATGCCCTAGGATTTCCTTTACTACCCTAGAATTTCATTTGCTACCCTATAATTTCATTTACTACCCTAGGATTTCATTTGCTACCCTAGAATTTCATTTACTGCCCTAGGATTTCCTTTACTACCCTAGAATTTCATTTGCTACCCTATAATTTCATTTACTACCCTAGGATTTTATTTGCTACCCTATAATTTCATTTACTACCCTAGGATTTTATTTGCTACCCTAGAATTTCCTTTACTATCCTAGAATTTCCTTTACTATCCTAGTATTTCATTTACCACCCTAGTACTACCTTTACTACCCTAGTACTACCTTTACTATCCTAGAATTTCCTTTACAACCCTAGGATTTCCTTTACAACCCTAGGATTTCCTTTACTACCCTAGGCTTCTCTTTACTACCATAGGATTTCCTTAACTACCCTAGAATTTCCTTTACTATCCTAGAATTTTCTTTACTATCCTAGTATTTCATTTACTACCCTAGTACTTCCTTTACTATCCTAGAATTTCCTTTACTATCCTAGAATTTCCTTTACTATCCTAGTATTTCATTTACTATCCTAGTATTTCATTTACTACCCTAGTACTTCCTTTACTATCCTAAAATTTCCTTTACTATCCTAGAATTTCCTTTACTATCCTAGAATTTCCTTTACTATCCTAGTATTTCATTTACTACCCTAGTACTTCCTTTACTATCCTAGAATTTCCTTTACAACCCTAGGATTTCCTTTACTACCCTAGGACTTCCTTTACAACCCTAGGATTTCCTTTACTACCCTAGGACTTCCTTTACTACCCTAGGCTTCTCTTTACTACCCTAGGATTTGCTTAACTACCCTAGAATTTCCTCTACTATCATAGGACTTCCTTTACTACCCTAGGACTTCTTTTACTACACTAGGATTTTATTTGCTACCCTATAATTTCATTTACTACCCTAGGATTTTATTTGCTACCCTAGAATTTCCTTTACTATCCTAGAATTTCCTTTACTATCCTAGTATTTCATTTACTACCCTAGTACTGCCTTTACTACCCTAGTACTACCTTTACTATCCTAGAATTTCCTTTACAACCCTAGGATTTCCTTTACAACCCTAGGATTTCCTTTACTACCCTAGGCTTCTCTTTACTACCATAGGATTTCCTTAACTACCCTAGAATTTCCTTTACTATCCTAGAATTTTCTTTACTATCCTAGTATTTCATTTACTACCCTAGTACTTCCTTTACTATCCTAGAATTTCCTTTACTATCCTAGAATTTCCTTTACTATCCTAGTATTTCATTTACTATCCTAGTATTTCATTTACTACCCTAGTACTTCCTTTACTATCCTAAAATTTCCTTTACTATCCTAGAATTTCCTTTACTATCCTAGAATTTCCTTTACTATCCTAGTATTTCATTTACTACCCTAGTACTTCCTTTACTATCCTAGAATTTCCTTTACAACCCTAGGATTTCCTTTACTACCCTAGGACTTCCTTTACAACCCTAGGATTTCCTTTACTACCCTAGGACTTCCTTTACTACCCTAGGCTTCTCTTTACTACCCTAGGATTTGCTTAACTACCCTAGAATTTCCTCTACTATCATAGGACTTCCTTTACTACCCTAGGACTTCTTTTACTACACTAGGATTTCATTTGCTACCCTAGAATTTCATTTACTGCCCTAGGATTTCCTTTACTACCCTAGGATTTCATTTGCTACCCTATGATTTCATTTACTACCCTAGGATTTCATTTACTACCCAAGGATTTCATTTACTACCCTACGATTTCATTTACTACCCTACGATTTCATTTGCTACCCTATGATTTCATTTACTACCCTATGATTTCATTTACTACCCTACGATTTCATTTACTACCCTACGATTTCATTTGCTACCCTATGATTTCATTTACTACCCTACGATTTCATTTACTACCCTACGATTTCATTTACTACCCTACGATTTCATTTACTACCCTAGGATTTCATTTACTACCCTAGAATTTCATTTACTACCCTAGGATTTCATTTACTACCCTACGATTTCATTTACTACCCTACGATTTCATTTACTACCCTAGAATTTCATTTACTACCCTAGGATTTCATTTACTACCCTACGATTTCATTTACTACCCTACGATTTCATTTACTACCCTATGATTTCATTTACTACCCTACGATTTCATTTGCTACCCTAGGATTTCATTTACTACCCAAGGATTTCATTTGCTACCCTAGAATTTCATTTACTACCCTAGTATTTCATTTACTACCCTAGGATTTCATTTACTACCCTAGGATTTCATTTACTACCCTAGGATTTTATTTGCTAACCTATAATTTCAATTACTACCTTAGGATTTCATTTACTACCCTAGGATTTCATTTGCAACCCTATAATTTCATTTACTACCTTAGGATTTCATTTACTACCCTAGGATTTCATTTGCTACCCTATAATTTCATTTACTACCTTAGGATTTCATTTACTACCCTAGGATTTCATTTGCTACCCTAGAATTTCATTTACTACCCTATGATTTCATTTACTATCCTAGAATTTCATTTACTACCCTAGGATTTCATTTGCTACACTAGAATTTCATTTACTACCCTAGGATTTCATTTACTACCCTAGGATTTCATTTACTACCCTAGGATTTCATTTGCTACCCTAGGATTTCATTTACTACCCTAGGATTTCATTTGCTACCCTAGAATTTCATTTGCTACCCTATAATTTCATTTACTATCTTAGGATTTCATTTACTACCCTAGGATTTCATTTGCTACCCTAGGATTTCATTTACTACCCTACGATTTCATTTGCTACCCTATGATTTCATTTACTACCCTATGATTTCATTTACTACCCTATGATTTCATTTACTACCCTACGATTTCATTTGCTACCCTACGATTTCATTTACTACCCTATGATTTCATTTACTACCCTACGATTTCATTTGCTACCCTAGAATTTTATTTACTACTCTATGATTTCATTTACTACCCTAGGATTTCATTTGCTACCCTATAATTTCATTTACTACCCTAGGATTTCATTTACTACCCTATAATTTCATTTACTACCCTATGATTTCATTTGCTACCCTATAATTTCATTTACTACCCTAGGATTTCATTTACTACCCTATAATTTCATTTACTACCCTAGGATTTCATTTACTACCCTAGGATTTCATTTACTACCCTATGATTTCATTTGCTACCCTATAATTTCATTTACTACCCTAGGATTTCATTTGCTACCCTATAATTTCATTTACTACCCTAGGATTTCATTTGCTACCCTATAATTTCATTTACTACCCTAGGATTTCATTTACTACCCTATAATTTCATTTACTACCCTATAATTTCATTTACTACCCTAGGATTTCATTTACTACCCTATAATTTCATTTGCTACCCTATAATTTCATTTACTACCCTAGGATTTCATTTACTACCCTATAATTTCATTTACTACCCTAGGATTTCATTTGCTACCCTATAATTTCATTTACTACCCTAGGATTTCATTTGCTACCCTATAATTTCATTTACTACCCTAGGATTTCATTTACTACCCTATAATTTCATTTACTACCCTAGGATTTCATTTGCTACCCTATAATTTCATTTACTACCCTAGGATTTCATTTGCTACCCTATAATTTCATTTACTACCCTATGATTTCATTTGCTACCCTATAATTTCATTTACTACCCTAGGATTTCATTTACTACCCTAGAATTTCATTTACTACCCTATGATTTCATTTACTACCCTAGGATTTCATTTGCGACCCTAGGATTTCATTTACTACCCTATGATTTCATTTGCTACCCTATAATTTCATTTGCTACCCTAGGATTTCATTTACTACCCTAGAATTTCATTTACTACCCTATGATTTCATTTACTACCCTAGGATTTCATTTGCTACCCTATAATTTCATTTACTACCTTAGGATTTCATTTACTACCCTAGGATTTCATTTGCTACCCTAGAATTTCATTTACTACCCTATGATTTCATTTACAACCCTATGATTTCATTTGCGACCCTAGGATTTCATTTACTACCCAATGATTTCATTTGCTACCCTAGAATTTCATTTACTACCCTACGATTTCATTTACTACCCTATAATTTCATTTACTACCCTATGATTTCATTTACTACCCTAGGATTTCATTTGCTACCCTATAATTTCATTTACTACCTTAGGATTTCATTTACTACCCTAGGATTTCATTTGCTACCCTAGAATTTCATTTACTACCCTATGATTTCATTTACAACCCTATGATTTCATTTGCGACCCTAGGATTTCATTTACTACCCAAGGATTTCATTTGCTACCCTAGAATTTCATTTACTACCCTAGGATTTCATTCACTACTCTAGGATTTTATTTTCTAACCTAGGATTTCATGAACCACCCTAGGATTTCATTCACTACTCCAGGATTTTATTTTCTAACCTAGGATTTCATGAACCACCCTAGGATTTCATTCATTACCCTAGATATCTGTGACGGGATGACCTGTTGTTTTGACTGTTCAAAGCTTTCTGTACTTGATATTATCTCACTATAAAGTTATAGGAGTCACTTGAAAAATTCCAGTCACTGAACATCTTGGTGATTCGCATGCTTTCATTCAGCCGGGTAACAGTAGCCTACAGATTTTTGTAAATCAACATGCAACAAATAAAGCCTCTACCTTGGATAATATCGTGTTGATAGCATGCCCTGTTATACTTGCATAAAAACCATTTCACTCATCAAACAGGATTGGGTAAACTTGAAGACATCCTAGTTATACTATTCGACAAATTAAACACAACTTTTAAACAATGTCACGGGTGTAGCACACCACATTCTAGAGGAATCCGCAGGTATGCCATTCGGAAATTTGTGAAATTCTATATTGTTGCAACTGCATTCTGAGACATTTCAAACATATCTTATCTAAAAATTAAGCACGAAGTTTAGCTGTTTTTGTTATGTTGAAACTTTTAAAGATCATCCCATTAGCCTCTGATATTTTCACCATTTTTGGCCATAATATTTGTTCATTTTGCCAACTGGTGTTACGTATGTGCATATCGCTAGCTACGCCCCTGAATGTGCCTGCAATATATGTCAGTCAGTTGGACGTGAACTGTAATCCTGTGTTTCTAAATTGTCCTCTTCCAACTGACAACTTTCGTTCATGAATCAGTAGCACATATCATGTACTGGTTAACGTATATGCAGGAAGATAGCTGGTACATTATTTTCGGTCACAACATCATGATCCAAAAATACCATGCTGGGTTTCAGACTCACATCCTCTAGATTGGAGGGCATGCAGAAATAATCTTACAAATAAAGACGATTATTATCTTCACTAGTCTGCACTTCGGAGTTATTGTCACGTTTAATAGATGTAGAAAATGAGTTCCGTGCATGGAAACCAATCTCCGTGAATATATTTTCTCGGATACAACTTTCCGTTATCTAAATACTCCATATACGTGTATAGTGCCATGGGTGGTGGTGGCGAGTGTGCTGCTAGATACGAAAATAACACTTGAATTTGTCAAAACTGTAATGGACTGTGCATCCGAAATTCGTACTGTCCGAAACATGATAGTCTAATACATGTCAAATTACCTTGATTTTATTCTCATCAAAGTTGATTCCACTTTCCGCTGTTAGCGTATAGTATAGGAGTGTGCGACTGGAGCTGATTTTAATGAGATTGCCACATTACGCACTTGAGAGCAGTGTAAGTGAAAGAAGTAGATTGTTGACTGGGAAAAGTAGATTAACAACATAAAACTCAAATACATAATATATTAAGTTTTATTTGTAACAATTGTAAACCAACATATAAAAATATATAAAATTAGAAAGTAAATATGTAAAAATTGCACCCTCAGAAAAATTAACATAAAAAACAAAACATAATAATAATAATCATAGGGCAAATGTCAGAACTAAAACATATACAATGTTATTCATAGGCTGAACATTGCTTTTAAACATAAGTACAGTTACACACAGTAGTCGGTTTACCAAACCAGAGTTCCTGGGTCTTCAACCAGTACTTATACAGTAAACCATGAAGAAATGACGGACATGTGAATTTGTATAAACCATCTTTTTTTTCCTCAAGGTGAGGGTACACCTCCCACAGATAAAATTCATATCTAACTTGGTAAATCAAGTATAACTATATTTGAACATATTAAATATACATTAAAATCAACCATGATCATCACTAAGGAATCTATATTCAATCTATATCACAGTAGGCCTATGTATGACAATGACCACTCATAAAACAAGAACAACAGTACAACATAGTTCAATACTGACGCAGCTGATCAATTAGTCATACCTAAAAATAATTAATTAATTAAGTGACAACATTGTTTTATAAAACAAGAGCACCTGAACTGAATGCAATGTTCAACATTTTTGAAGATGCAGACAACAAAGATAAAATATTCAAGCAAGTAGGTTGCACAAAATTAAGTCATTTAACAACTACATGTTTAGTTTAAATTCATAATCACAATTCCCAAAATCAGAGACCTTCAATTCAAAACAGAAAAAAAATTAATTTTCAAACCTTAACGCTTATTCACCAAACTACATGTATTGGGATTGTTCAGAGAAAATGACACTACAATAACAGCTTAGACAGAGTTATAAGCTTCACTAGTATACTCATGTGCAAGACAATTCCACATAAATGTAAATAATGACTCACTTTTATAAAAAAATAGGCAACTAATACTAGAGGCAATATAAGAATTAAAACAAATCAGAGATTTCCAAATCTGGATCTCCAACACTGTCATTCAAAATACATAGAATTTTAAAGTCGGTAACTATTTAGAGTGCAAGCAAAACAAGTCTATCTGCATATGGATGAAAAAAACATATATACTCGTACTTCGCTTTCATCTCATGAGATATAGTACTGATTTAACAGTACAAACATAACAGAGCACCTAGGAATGCATCACAGAATTTAAAAATAAAGGTTAATTGTAAAGACAAATACTTATCATAATACAATTTGTTTAAATACCATTCTTTTATTTAGAAACGCTAAAAAACCCATCGATACTGATACACCTTTTAAATCTAAAAATATATCACAACACAACCAACTGGTGAAATCTGAATTCATTCAAAATCCCACATAATATAAAATAGACAAGTAATTTGATTTAGATTGAAAGGAACAACATTTGCATGTAAAATACATGTATGTATGTGATATCATATCAATGGACATATATAACTGAATTTCTGTAACAATTAAGTTGTCTGAAAATGGCCTTCAATGTTATTTCTTAAAAAAGTTGAATAAATTCCGATTAATATTTTATTTTAAATAAAACTACATTAAATTATATTCTACATTAAAACTTGTAGTACATATTTTATAGGAAACAACATTGTTGTCCACAGAAGGAGTGGCCATCTCTATAAAATCATGTTTACGTCAGATCATACATTGTTTCACTACCGTATACATGCAGTTGGAAAAAAACAGGACTCTAGAAATGCACTAGCCTACATCCCGAACTAGTCTACCAAAAGTTGAGTTGAAGTTTGTCCTTTTTTAAAGCTAACCAACATCAGCAATTGTTCAGTTGTAAGTCAAACCTTAGAATCCCACAAACACTTGTTGATGATATTAATATGTAAAATGCATAACATTTTAAATTACAAATATCACATGATATGAAAGACATTCAAATACTGAAAGACATCTCAGATATCAATCAATACACAATAGCAATTGCCTTGTGACTTGTATAAAGACAACATAAAACAACATTAACAAAATTACATGATAAATCATTTGAATAAAATATTTCATTATTTGATGAATACTTTAAACAATGTTGAACACATATCAGCGATTGCATGGAATAAATTGTATAACATAGTATAATTTCATAACACAATTTCAGGGGAAAAATAACAGAAGTAATTACACCATCGACAAAACCTTAGTGCAGGGTCACATGATGCCATCTCTTCCAATAGGACCTCCAAAACTTCACCTAAAGACAGCAACCCTCGGATACCGAGCTCTGTGCTGGTCTATTGTGGTAGTCTGCGAGACAGGAATACACTCACCCAGCACTGGGTACTGTGCAAGATCCTTGACACAGAATCTGCAAAGGATAATGATATTACATTTATATATTATAATCCAATGTAATGAATTGACACAAATGAAGAATTCAAAATATATCCTGAAAAGCAAATCTGATATAATTGCATGGTTACACAAATATAATAGGACTGTAAATAATTATTCTTAATATTCATATACCATTTATAATATCATTCAGATGAAGATGCCGATCCTTATACATTTCACTTAAACCGGACAGCATCCAGCTGACGAATATAATGTAAACTGTATGAATTTGTATCAATCATCATACAGATTTACGTTAGGAGACTTTTACGTTCTAGTACAATTACACAAGTTGTTTTAGCCAGATAATGAAGTAAGTACCAAAAACGTTTTTGAATTCGTCATCTAGGTTCATTATCCACTCAATGTGGAACAGTTTAGCAGAAATATGATAAAACCTCTAAATGTCAACAAGTTTACCAGTACCTCGAACATCAACGGAAGGGTTAAACAAATGCTATATATATGTGATAGTCAAAATGCCACACAAAAACCTTTGTCTTACTATAACCTATAACCTATGACTTAGAGTGATTACAAGTACTGATTCCAAGATTTTCTAAACAAATAAGGATACGTGATTAGTCTTAGTAAACGTCATAATCACATGATAAAAAGTCAGGATCATGTGATATATTCTGATTGGTCAATAACCTAAAATGTATAATAATATAGCGCCAGCAAGCCGCTTCAGATTCAGTATAGGTGGTCCTGTGGCTCAGTGGTTAACGCTGCTGACTACGAATCCGAAGGTCGTGGGTTCGATCCCTCGTCTCGCCGGATAAAACAGAAATGCTTTTCAGTGTTTCCCACCTAACATAGTACTGGCATGTAACCAGGAAAGTACTGGGTAGATTCCAGGAAAGTACTGGTTAGGTGCCAGGAAAATGGTAACTGTACGCTAGGTCTCATTGGCACTGTGCAGTGACCGTCTTTGGCTTCAAACACTTCTGTTTGATCTATACTGCTATACTGGCAGGTAAATTTCCCCCTTCGGTTTCAAAAAGTCTATTTATGGTGTGCGGGGTACATACCGGGTCGGCCAAAATACCATAAAGTGCATTATAAAATGTGCGCGGCGACGGGCGACCTCATAAACCAGTA
Source organism: Mactromeris polynyma (assembly GCA_032209605.1). NCBI lineage: Eukaryota > Metazoa > Mollusca > Bivalvia > Venerida > Mactridae > Mactromeris > Mactromeris polynyma. The sequence continues at coordinate 5,950,018 of JASFXZ010000031.1, read as the reverse complement.
ATACAAATACATACAAATACTTCAGATTCCGTCTTTTCCTGCCAGGCCCCTGAGAGTCTTTCCTGACAATCTTTTACTGATATATAGAACTTGTAAATCATCTAACGGAATCACTCTCAGTATTCTAATTGGATTTTATTTGACACTGTTTTCAATAAGGATTAAATAAAGTAATGAAATCATCAGGGATTTGTGATAAATTTTATTATTTACAATATCACCCAACTAATGATCTCGGTACAGGACAGTAGACTTGTATATCACAACCAAAAAGCTAGCAAGACTACTCTGGCGACTTCTGGTCGAGGTGATATCTAAGCAGGGTGATATCTGGTGGAGAATCCGGGTAGTACAAAATGTATACGTTGTGTAAAGTAAGTGAGTATAAACTATGTGATGGTACACGCTGTTTACTCGTGGTCAGTTCTACCTGTAATTATTCTGGTATAGCAGAGATCATAGGTTATTGACCGAATGTTAGAGCGATGTAAGAGGTTACACTTGCACAATTTCTTTCCCCTTGTCAGTTTGCCATGTATCCACTTAAGAGGGGTATATCCCTGTGCAGACATAGGTTGTGTAGCCGTCCATAAGTGAATGCTACCATTGTACATCCTCCACAGTTTTACATGTGATGCAGCCACCAGACATCTGAAAAATAGTATGAAATAATGTTATTGAAGGCCACTTAAAAACATGATTGATGTAATATATTAAATTAGATTTCATTTAATTTTATATACATGCATATACTACATACTTTTAGCCATACAATGACATTTTTGTTGATTTTAGTTTATTAATTGTATTATGTATATATTAGTCATGGTATAAGTTAATCTGATACATACAATTAATCCTGAATGATCACCCTCTTTATTCATACAAGGTCACATTTATTGCATGATTTATTGTTGGTACTGATGGTTGACCCAAACTTGAACAGTGGCTGTGTCTGCCAATCTCTACCAGTACGGCCATGGGATTATCCAATAATGCTGGTTTGAATATGCCCGTCCCAAATGAAAAGTGGATTTTTGGACAACAATTAGGGTTTTAAGCGATTCCTTTTGGAAATAAGTGAGTTAAAAGTGGGTTTTAAAACCCGCTTGAACCAACTTATAAAGCAGTGGGTTTTAAGCGGTTTTATTTAACTCGCTTCTCTGGCTACTTATGCCTAAAATCTCACTTTTGCTCACTTTGAGGACCGTTGAAGACGTATGCTTCCCATCCGAAATGTATGGGTACCTCGACTCGCCGCTACAAGTAAACTCGCAGACAAAGAAAATTGAAAATACATGTACCCGTTTAGTTTTTACCATTTCTTTGTCGGGATTGCATTTTTATTCCGTATTTCATGGCTTTTCTCAATCCAAATAGATTGATGTGTTGATGAAAGTATTAGTTTATCCTTAATTACAGATTACAAGTCACTTTTTGGTTAGAAAAGTCCTTTCTTCCGCAATAGGGCCTGTGTCAAAATACTGGAACACTGACTTAGTTGAAAACCCGATTTTAAAGCGCTGTGTGCAGTTTGGGGCAAGTAGCTGCTTTATTTGCATATACTAGATGAATGTTTGGTCAGAAGTAATCATTGTCCATAGTTGTATGTATTTGGGTCATTTTTATGGTCAGAAAAGAAAATGGTGACCGTAGAGCATTATCAGCAGATGCTCAGACACAGAATAAAATGATATTTGCATGCTGGCTGATAGAGTGTTTCAATGTCGTGTATTTAATTCCGTGATATAATTATGTTAGTTTTTAAATATAAAAACTGACTATCGTAGTACACTTAATAACACAAATATAACAACAATTAAACCTTCCAAACAAGAACTTTATGTAGTGTCACATAATAGTCCGTGCCGCATTTAGTTAACGTAAGCTTTATGCGGTGGACATGTGCCTCGACGCCGCATTGAGCTCATTTCTCTTTAAGATGTTTTACTGAAACGAATATTTGAAAAAGCAACAATATCAAAAAAACTGACTTATGTATCATAACCAATGCTTCTTAACCACTGTCGGTCGAAAGATTTTCTCGTGAGTTATGAACCTTTTATGTACACATACATTATAGTGGGCATGTCGATGTTTGTCAGCGCTTCGCCTTCTACAGTGTATGACCACTTTGTAGATATTAACGAAACATCACATAAATAATAATATCCTTGAAATATCTTCATGTGAAGACTTGCTTCAACATCTAATTTAATCTTCTTCAGCTTGGTTACATGTCAAATGCATTAAAACAAATTCGCGTATTTCGGAGAGTGTGAAGTCGGCTTAATTAATATACAAACATATTTAACTTCTAGTTCAACACATACAATAGTCTCTTATATTTGAATGGCTTTGTGCGATGTTGTTATGTTCTTTATTGTCTACGTGTATTTATGCTTGTACAAAGATGAGACTTTAATAAATTAATTAAATATACAAGATGGAAGCATCTGGAACATTTTAACAATACGTATTTTTGGAAGAATGCGACAGGCATGATTTACAACCAATATCCATTTACAAATAATGAACACATAATTTGGTTATATACAATAAAGTATAAAGCTAAAACAAGTCTTTGACATGGACAAGAATACACTATGTACAATTATACATACATGGTTATATACCGAATTTGAAGAACCATAAGTAAGCAGCAATTTGATTATTAGAACAAAGAATTTCCCACGATGAACTACAATTAAAAACCTTTCAGTGACGGCTAACGGATGACATAAACAGATATAAAGAAGAAACAGCGCTTCAAAGACAAATGACATAATGTAATTTATACAGAGATTATCTTCCATATACCTGTTCCACTGTACAATATCATGTATTCAATCGTCTTGGTTTATCAACTGTATTGTATTTTTGAATGACATTGAGGTTCCATATAAACAGACACGAACACCTGACTACCATTCTGTTGATAAGTGGCGTTTTACAATGGTTGTTAATGCATTTGTTGCGCACAATTCGTTTATTAAACTAAAGAACGACATTCAACCTTCTTGAGATAGAGATTACTGTGTAATGTAATTTTTTGATCAACTATAGTTTATGTTTTTGAATGGCATTGAAGGTACCTATTCACAGAAACGACCATCTAAACCCAGATCTGTAATTTATAATTGGCGTCAAACAATGGTTGTTAATGTAACATTTATTTAAAGAAACATCGGCGATATCAATAACGTACAAATTGTAATTAAGATTTACAGATTTATTGTAGCTTGCTGTTTTTGCAAAAATGATAAAACTTATCATTTGTTTGCAAATATATTAAACAAATACCCGAACATAAACAATGCAAAACTACGTAGAACAGAATACTTTATTCAAACTACAGGCTTAAGTGTTAACTTATTGTCTGGCGTACACAATTGTACATAATATAGCACAAATAAATTTATATTTACTATCAATTAGATATAATCACCGATGCACATATGATGATTGTAGAAATAATTGCACTCCATCAGTAAAAATACAAGATCATGTTCTTAAATGTAACAGCCAAAATAAGTAGTTGTTTTGGTCAGTGTCATTATAATGTTATTCGAAAAGAGACAAATGTATGTTTGCGATGTTAGAAAGCTAAGTAGCTACCATAATACAGCCTACCTTGCCGAAACAAAATACAAGGCAAAACTTGATGGTGCATAATTAAATATATTTTATTTTCGAAAGAGGCTATAATTGTCGCGGCACTGAAGTGCGGCGTACTGTCTGGAATGGGATATTTTTTTGTACGTGGAGGTGGAGGGGCACGTGACTTAATTTTTTTCCAAGATTATTCGATTCAAGATAATTTTACCCACTGACAATAAAGTTTACAGAAAAAGTATTTGTAATTTTGTTTTTTTAAATCTTTTAATTTAGTCCCTCATGTGGTGCACGATTTCAAATGGTCAAGGTCTATTTTGACTGATAAAATATTTGAAACCAGTCTACGGAAAGTTTATTTTTAGATTCCCTCATGTGGTGCACGATTTCTAATGGTCAAAGGTCTATTTTGTATTTTCCAGAAATGAGAAGATTGCTTTGCTTGTACAGTAAGATGATTTTCAGAAAACATTCATATTAACACTTGAAAGGTTTAAATAAATGTAGAGGTCAGTTATTTTTAGATTTTCGAGAAATGAGATGACATATACGTTTGACTTGCCTTACACAGTTGATTTCTCAAATGAATCTATGTCTGATACATTTAGAGTGTCATGATAGTCTGAGATAATTATTTAGAAACTTAATGAGAATTTATGTAAAAGATTCAAAGAATGTAATTTTAAATATTATTATTTTTGTGAACAAAGACCTAAATTGCTATATACAGAGAAGTTGGAACTGGGTCTGTAAACAGATTAATATTTTTTGTTTACGTGTTTGATACTTCTAAAATGGATTGTAATGATTTAGTTACATGTTTTTTGTACAAAAGAATGTAAATAACAAACTATCATTCTACATTTCCTTTGCTCAATTCTTTTGCATCAATGATTTTCTTGTAAGTATCTTGAATGTATAATACATTCTGATAAATCAGTACAGCCCAGGGCAATAACATTATGATGGCTAAACACAGCGGGGTGGCTAATTAAGTCGCGAACGATAATGAATGTGAGACATTACAGTAGCTACGACCAATGCTCTGCGTAAAATCGGAACAAATATTCGGCAATATTAAAAGATTCAACTGACTTTCTGATGTAAACAGCTCACAAACTAAATCAATATTTGAGTAATCTTCGATGAATTTGACATGTGAAAAAATCGCGGTATAAACAGTATGCCGTTCTATAAATAGAACGAGTAAAACTGGTGCGGTGTACAACAAAATGTACCAACGCTCGGCGTACGGTAGATAACCTATTAGGTCACATGTTTGGAAAATGAATATTGTAAACATAAATGGACACAACCTAGATACAAAACAAACGCAAATATAAATCAGTATGTTTTATTGATTGTAGTTTATAATGGTCAATATTCCTGGACCAAGTTTCCAGTTTTTAAGACAAATGATTGTTTCACGCTTTAAAACACGAGAGAAGCTTAACACAAGGTACATACATCATTTATATATTGGTGTATAATTAAAACATTCGTTCAAGCCAGTCCTCACACGATTATGTAGGTGCATGGCAGGAACGACTACTCTGAATGGAGATTTGGTGCGTACGGGTCGAAATCATTGAGATGTTCGATAGGATAGATGTCATGATAAACTTGAAAATAAACAAAAGTATAATATACAAAATGTGCTTATTAATCAAGACAGATGTTTTTTCTAAATGTTTTATTGATTTTATGGCAAGTTTATTTGATTTCTTGCAGAAATAAACGTTTTTTATCGGTTTATCGCAGTACGGTTCGCTATTACGCCCCTTTTCGTCTGCTACTCCGTGGTCACGTGACTCTACCGGAAGTTCATAGAATCCTGAAAAGTTCAAAGAAATGACAGTCAACACAAAACAACGAGGTTCCCTGGAAATATCCTTCAGAAAAATAAAGAAATCTCGTGATAAATACGATTTACGCCGAGCATTGGTATGCGCCGAGCATTGGTCGTACCACTCTGTATCACCTTCAAACAAGATTTGCCATTAATTCATATTTTCTCTTTTATCCTTAATAACGTCATATGATTTGTTTGTCCTCTAAAACTAGCCGTAATGCCTCTGTTTACTTTTCTCTTCCGTTCGTTCCATGTTCTCATGTGATGTATTGTATCGTTGTATTTTGTATGTGTTTTATGACGATGTACCATGTACAAGTCAAAACAAATTAAGTGTTCTGCTCTGTTATGTTATGTTCTGACAGAAAGGTTTTACTGATGTTGCTCGCAGTAAAACAGATAATTGACTGAAATATTAGCCCCCTGTCTATATCAATACATACCTGGATTCTACATACGCTGGGAAATTAATCCATGATCATTTTGGCAAATTCATTCAAATCTTTCCCTATTGACGATGTGAAACTTAAAACGTACGACAAAGTTTTTTGAATGTGGAGAAAGAACATGAAAACTCGTCCGGAACAATTGCTGTTAGGAAGATCTACCGTAGTTTCTACGGAAACCAATTACATGTACCGCGTATGAATATAATTACCCACATTTCACTACAAACAGTAATTTATGCATATGATCTCTAAACGTCTTAGGTGGCTGCGAAGTCGCTGTACATAGGCAGGGAGGATAGATACATGTTGTAAAGTAGTCACCATAACGATACAGGTTCGAAACTAGAAATTAATTAAATAACTTATGGCAACGTTCGACCGTTAATTTGTAAGCGTTTAATAAATTACTTGCTACGGAGGATTAGTGGACAATTAACAATGGTATCTTGAAACACAGTGAAAAATCTGAAAGTGTAGATTTTTAAATGAGACAGTGTTCAAGAAATTTGTAATTTCCATTACAATTCATCATTGTAACTTGTACTTTCAGTTATGGCTGCGTAAATTACAGATTGGTTTACAACGGGCAGTTGCCTTGTTCAGCGGGACTGTGGGTGCCCCCTTCAAAAGCCAACCGGGCTTTCTCGCTGATTCTAAAGAAATATTTACCAAATGTAGCTCAATGTAATACCATGCTTCATAAATACATTATATGTTGATAGATTCGGAAAATATTTATTCCGCTCCAGTAAAGTAATGCTAAACAAGCTTACTTGGCTTTAGATAGGGAGGTTTTCCACACCACCCGTATCAGCCTAATGTATGTTAATAACCCATTTACGATATCAGTTATCTTTCCTTAATAGTTAGTATTACTTATACCACGGACCTATATACCATGGTAATAGATCCGTGCTTATACTCAATACTCAAAAGAGCTATTTTCTCACACAGTGAAATCACACACACTATATGAATATGTTTGTTCTCACATGAAGATGGCTTTGAAAGTCGAATTGAAATCATCGTACTTGTATTTAACAGCTTATGTACATTAAGTCATGTTTACAGAACACGAAAACTTGAATAGCGCTACCGGGTTTCGAACACACTCACTTACATTCGGAGAAATAAAATTATGTCATGGCTGCCCCAGTAAATTGTCGTGGGAACCAGGTTGCCGCTTCACCATTAGAATTATTTTGACAAAATCGTTTAACCCTGTATGTTTATCAGATAAGTTTCATGTCAGTGTCCTCTTTTTAGGACTTTGATTAATTGAGAAGCCCATTATCTATCATAAATACTCGATGTACGATTTGTTTGGTTAATACATGTCAAGCCTTTTATCCCCCTCCCTTTCACTACCCATGCCACTGACCGTTCCAAGGCGGTTGTCAGATTTTCCCAAATCATTTATGTATTCGTTTTGTGTCCGATTTGCTGCTGTTATAGTTTCACGTCTCCTTGCGCTTTCCGGGTGGTTGTGAACGGTGTATGAGACATTTTCTGTTCGGCTTCTTTATTCGTTATTTCAGTATTTACATGAAATGAAATGTAATGCTGAGAGATTTGTTTTAAGCAATCACATCGATATTGCTATCGAAACCATACAATGTCACATACACTTGCTATGGTGTTGCATTATATACTAGAATTAAATAAATATATTATATGGTCTCTGGGTATATTAAACCATATAATTTCACATACGCTTACTATGTTGTGTATATATCGTATGCGTAGCCGAGTGGTTAAGGCATTCGCTTTCGGAGCGGAGGTCGAAGGTTCGAATCCCGGTAGGGGTCCGTTCTGATATGGCCGGTTAGTGAGCCACCAGCTAGTTAAATAATGGTTGCCGTGTGCCCACATGCCTGGTTAAAGGATAGGAATCGGGAAGTAAATGTGCTCAGAAAGTAGGTGTCTTATAAGTCAGAAATGAATGGCCCTTTAAATAAGGGTGACACTATAATAAATCAACACTTAAATATATACACTTCTATTATATAATGCAATATCATAGTAAACGTATGTGAAATTATATAGTTTAACTAAACTAGAGTGATTCGGTGAATTTAAATAGGTATACATATACTATAGAAGGGATAAGGGGAGAGACAATTCAGTGTCATGAGTTTTCTCCCTTCATCCATATATATATGATACTATATACATATGCTATAGAAGGGGTCTGATAAGAGATGTCGTGACAATCTCCTGTGGTTAACATTGATACGTGGGGGTTGGTAATGGTCATATAGTACTGTGAATTTAACCTAATATGAACTATTTTTTGGTGTGGTGAAAATGATGTTACATGAATTTTGCGTTTCACAATGCCGTCGAAGTAAAGCTTTTTAATTTTGTTTTAATTGTATAAAACCTATATAACCGTTTGTAATTTAATCGCATTACTAAGATAAACATATATACATTTTGTAGGTAGTTACTGTTTTATTATCCTTTAATAATCTTCAAATATTAAGTGAACGCTTATGTTTGTAAAATCCATCATCCTTTTAAAAATGCCAATCAAAAAGCAATGTTCCTCTTGTTTTCTAGCACATCTACATATTGTGATGCCCAAGAAGCAATGTTTATAATAATTAAAATGTATCAAATCAGTACATATACTCGTAGTACAGGCTAAATACAAATACTGTGTGTTGTTTATTATTCCTGTTCATATTAAACATACGCATATGCGTATTTCGTGTTGTGGTAAGTGCATTAGGAAGGCAATGCTATATAGCGTAGAATTTCTTAAATGTATTATTCGATTTCAGTGCAGAAAATAGTTCATGTTTAATAACCGTTAGTGTTCTTATATCATATGTATTTATATACAACTCAGAGGGCACAGTGGCGTATGCCTTGGTCATACGAAGCTCCCGACGTCACACTGGCAATTGGCCTGTACCATCTACATGATACTCTACATCTATATGATACTCCCAAAAAATTTGATTATGACAGGGAGGCGCAAGTCAGGTGACAGTGGTTTAAAAAGAGATTTAGTCTCGTGATGTTAAAAGAAAAAAATACTAGTGCAAATGTTAAAAATTGGTAAAAACAGAAGGCGGATTTAAATGAGTGGTACAGTGGCCAGCCACTCAAGTTAAAGTCTTACGGATCCGGGACCACCCGTGGATAAGGGCATGCATATTGTGCATACCTAACTTAAAGCTTCAGGCTATTTGGCGCCACTACGGGTCAAAACAATCGTGCGGGCCATTACGGGGTCCATAACGTGCACGGAAGCTTCACTTGACCAAGGCAAAACTGATGAAAATAGTGGTATCATCACCTCGCACAAAATCCTATCTGTGTCACTAATTCACGGTAAGTTGGAGTTATCATGCATGATTACACAATAGATCCAATAATAACGCATATAGCTAAGTGGAAAATTTCAAATGAGCATATACAAGCTGTGTTAACTCTTTTGTGTCCTGTTCATGCTAGTACCATCAAATTTTGAAGACTCGTTAATATAAAAAAATAGATATTTATTTATTATTATTTATTTAATGTCATGTCTTCCTAGATCCACATGTATATTGTTAAGGACCACAATGGAAATAAGAGAATAATTATCCCTTTTTGTGTGTCATCCATTTCATATTATGTATATGACATGGTTTAATGTTTTTTATATTGTAATTGCCATGTATGTCTACATATATGAGAAAGAAATCTATATATCTATCTAATATGGTAATCCGTTCCTCCCGAACTTCGTTGCATTTTTTAAGAAATGCGTGTGCTTATATTGTTGCACAGGTTACTGTTTCAAGTTACAATTTCAATTTTAAAAACTTCTGTGCCTGATGTATAACACCTCCGCCCTCACATTGTGCCACGGACAGTTCCAAAGCGGTGCCTCAACTTTCACCCATCATTTCTGTTCGTGTCTTGAGGACCTTATGTATGTGTTGGCTGTTTAATAGTTTCATTGTTCTAGGGATGGCTGCGTGTAATGTATATAATATGTTCTGCTCGGATGATGTACATGCTTTTATTTGTGTTAAATGCTGCTGTAAACAGGTTATTATTGGATAGATATTTTTTATCTGTGTTCAGCTTTTGTTGAAAGCCTCATACATCAATTTCGTTGACTGATGTTGGTCTAGGTAGCTAGTATTTTATTAGTCTTTCTATTTGCATTTTCTAAAAAGAATCGTTCAACGTACAGTCGAACGTTCCATGGTAGTTTATGTGTTTACACTCTTTAACTACAAACAACAAACACACACCAATAGGAGAACAGCATGTATAATTATCAGATTGAAACATTGTTATTTTAAAGTAAATAAAAATAAGTCACGGCGTTAAGTCAGCTATCTTGTTTGCTTCAGATTCCATCTCCTACATTGTTTGTTTCCATAACAAAACTATTGAAGTTTAAAATGACTATCAAAGACAAGTAATTGTTTCATGTAAAGAATAAGTTCATATTTCGCCTTATTATATTGCTCTTAAAAGTGATACAGTTGGATGGCAACCTTTATCTGTCCTCTGTAACAATACACGCACGCTGGAAAACCACTGTAATTATTTATGTCATCGTTTCCAGCAGTTGAATTTCCATCTTACTCGTATTCCTTAGAATCGTCCTTTACTTCTACAGATTGTCACCGTGTAGTCTTGTGTCAGTATTTTCGGTTCCAAAGACGTCTTGCTTTGTGATAATATATCATGCTTATCTGTATTGAAGTTCTGATTGGTTATCTAAATTAACTTTAAAGTCCTGAAATAAAATACCATTAAAATGCTGATTGTATTTCATTATTATTCTAGCTAGCGCAAAAATAACATAATAACTTTGTCCTAAATATTACGGACTAGATAATATAACATGCCAAACAATTCATATCAAATCAAACGAAAACGACCAAATCCTTTTTGAAATAACAAAGTATGTTTATCTCACTGCATACATGCGAAGATTTTGTCATAACATTTTAACGCTAACTTACAGAAATTATCACAACAAGTCCATTTTGGAAGTTTTTAAGTGAAACAATGACTAGGCGGATGTATAGCAGATGATAGCATCGTCTCCACCTAGTGCAGCGTGTCGGGAGTTGACACGTAATGGAGTTAGCACCAGTTAAAAACCCAGAAAATCTGACAAGGCAAACGTACCGTCAATGGTGGGCTGCAACGCTGTATCAGTGGGAGAAACTTCTAAACGGAGATTCAGGTGATTTCCCTTTCATGCTTCCTGATAATTAAGTGTGTATACTGTGTTTAGATTTTAATTTCTCATTCGGGAAGCAAAATGTCTTTTTTTTCTTTAAGAAAACCGTCTGGTGGAAAACTTTCTCGTTGTGCTAAGAATGATGTTGTCATTGGGTATCGACATAGGAAACGAGAGAGAATAAGTTGCTAGGGGGAAGTCCACATACATAAGACAGTGCCTCTCCACACAGACCTTGAAAACAACAATCCATAAAACATTAGGCATTTGAGGAGGCTCAAGAGTATATACGTAATGGTACAGGTGCGCAAGGAATGACATGGCCGACCATAAGGGATAACTAGGAGAATTAAAGAGGACAAACAATGAGGGCATATCCAAATCTTCACCATTTAGAAGATGTGCTGATGTTTTGGAAATGGGGGCAAGACCCTTGAGAGGGGAAACAGCGTGATGAGTGGAAAGTAAGGAAATTAATTTAGTATATGTGGAAAAGAATAAATATCTGTTACCAAACTTATTAATATATGCATGATTATCACCATTGCCAAGTTTCGTTAGAATCTTGACAATGTGCACCCGGCGTGTAGTGGTGATTCTTGCAGACCTTGTCCCTTGTAACAATGGGTACATCGTCATTTTGTTCTATTTATCACAGATTCAATGTTCCAGTGTGTATAAACTATTGATGTAAGAGAGAGATACGTAGCTACACGGAACGCCACGGGAATACTCATAAAAGTATAATGAATTATATTGAATTAGGAAATATAAGATCACATAGTGAGGCGGTTTTCAAGTGTAGGAGACGGAAGTGTTCCTCCATGCATTTTAAAACCATAAAATGTAATCCGGAACAAGAATTAAAATCTAAATATTGTAACACATTGCCTGCACAGAAAACTAAAAAGGAATCCCCTGATTTCCCATTCAGAAAGTTTCTCTTGTTGGTTCAGTAAAACGTTTAGCAATAAAAGTGCCACACAATGTATGTGTTTGATATGTTACGATTAAATTGCGATTCCATCGTACTCTATCCTTACCTCAAATTGAATCTGGCGAAATCCTCATGCCACAGGAAAATTTATGAATTTCTTTCCAAGAAAAAACATCATTGTTAATATAGTGCTGTATGTCAGTTGTATTACTTGCAAATCTATCTTACATCGATATTAGGACGGTTGCCTGTTAACCGTATCCCGGTTTAATATACTGTACATTGACAGTCCGTGTAGCTGTTACTGCAAACCAAATGACGGCTGCAATAGATGGCATCGATCCATAAAGCAGTTCGTAAAGAACGAATATTGTGCACAATTATAGTAGTGACTCGTATATTTCAATCCTCGTCAAAGATTCCATTCGTTGTTAGCAGCCAGCGAAACTATGCTAAATTTAGTCGCTGCCGTGGCAACTTGTAAAGTAGCTCTTTGTCTTCATGGTGAAACATTTTCACAGAAATAAGGTTCGTCTGCGAAGTAGTTCATGTACACCTTGTATGGGTGGAAGTAGCGATCATTATTGTACTTAAAGTTGTATTATGCTCATTGTATGTTCATTTGTTTACCTAAACAAACATGAACAAATATACTGTATGTAGTTAAAAATCAGTAAATATGCATTATCAAAGAATAAACTAATAATATATTCCGCTGTATTTGTCGAAAAAAAGAAAATTGTATTAATCTTAAAATCAGGTTTCCTCTGTTAGTAATAAGATAAAACAAGGTCGTATTATCGGTCATACATTGCAATGATTCTTGTTTTTGCCAATGAAACAACAATACTGGATGAAGTCCATTAAAACGTTTTCGGGTTCAGATGGGCAAGATATATTTTTAAAGCTGTATCTGGCTCATCTGAACATAAAATGTTAAATTGGCTTTATCCAGTATTGTTGTTATATTGGCTAAAACATCTCTAATAAGTGCCAATTCAATTACTACTTACAGTCAAAACCTGTAAAATAGCCTGATTGTTTTCCAGTTGTTTTTTTAATTTAATGATGTACAAACATCTTTCTTCAACAAATACGGATCAATACATTATGAGTTTCGGTGAGTGAGTTTCGGTTAATGCATGTTTTTTGATGAGGTATCTGTTTTCATGTTTGGTTAGGTACCAAAATCCATTGACAGACCATTCATTGTCTTATCGAATGTCAATCTCATTGACATCAGTCCCTAACTTTAGCTCCATTACTTTCTGCTGTTAGGATCTGACTCCGTAAGAGGTCACGTTCATATAACCTCTCTCAAAATAGATATGCGTAACCAGGTGCTCGTTTGTGGTCCAATGAAATTTCTTCTCACAAAACCGTGTTTGTCGTCTCTCTCAAAATGGCTTTATCGTTTATTCGGAGTTTCTGTTTATACAACGTTTTAACGTCCTTCCTTCCACTTCTGGTTATAGATATTTCTAAAAACGAAACACCACACAAACAACACCGATCAACCAAAGAATGTTGCCGTGTACGAGTTGCGGTTGTGTCCAAGGGTGCAGCAATATTAAAATTGACGAAAGTATGTAATCGGAACGCCTCGGTGATCTACGCTCAAATAGAATTTACGGAGCTCGTCTGAGATCAACGAATATTCATAACTCTATACTACAGCATTTTGCAGTCGACGATTTGATTGGCTACTCAAAGGTCACATGAACGTGACATGTATTGTGCAGTCATCAGATCCAGTTAGCGTATAGTATAGAAGCGTGTGACTGGAGCTGATTTAAATGAGATTGGTAAGCAAATGAACTAAAAATGAGCATAGTATTACTTTAAGTATTTCATCAATGAAAATCATGTCGGAATTCATTCTATCAGCACCACTCATAACACCGCTATTCGTAGAAAAATGTGAAATGTGCATCAAAACAAATCATTAGGGTCACGGAAACGTACGTTAATGTTTGAAATGACTATAGACTTAAAATATAGTCCATCAAACTGTCAAGCATAAATCTATCTAAATCTCGACTTAATGTGTTTGATGAAGCATTCCATTGTAAAAAAAACTGATTCAGTCTTGCCCAGCAGAGGTAGCATGATTTGTATATCTACGAAATGCAAGATTTTAAAGTAATCCAGAAACATCAATGTATCCAGTAATTCATAGTGATTGTTCGGATAATCACATATTTATAATTATGCTGGTCCCCGTGGAGGGCTTCACAAATTGTACAGACTCGCGCTAAATGGAAGAGGTTAAAACATATATTTCACATGTAATTCCTATTTTCATAAACTGCTAAAACACTAGGAGAAAAATGTATTCACATATGGAAAGAGGGTAACAGAAAACGAATCGTGTTAGTAAAGTCAATAACTCAAACGTACTTGCAAAGCTATTTATTATATATACTGGTTAAAACATAAGTATACTCCTTCGACTTAAGTTAAGTTGTTGCTTTCGAACACCCCCTAGTTTTTCTTAAACCTAAATAGACTGCTTGAGAATTTTTTTGACGTAACTACTATTTTCTATTTTTTCCAGTTATTGTTTATATTCGCCGAGAACAATAAACATATAAACATAATAAGATACAAATTAAACAAGAAATATCTTGAAAAAGATGATCGGTGCAATTTGAAGGTTAAAATTTGTTGTGCAGCATAACAAATTGCCGAGATGTAACGATTGCTGGTCACTCCATATCCAAGATGGATTTCGGTAAATTCACCGAAACGCATTGCATTTCGGTCAGGTACCCCTTTTCGAAAGGTTTACCAACCCGCGTCAATGTTACAAACGTTGTTTGGTTGAAGAGAATATGGTTTAGTGGTTAACGTAAGATTTGATTGGTTTACACAACACTGATAAGCAAATAGCAAAGCCATGTTAGTACGGCTGTGCCAAAAAAACAATTAAAACTCTTAGGAAAGCACAGACACCGTCACATTTTCGCAAGTATATCATATTAAGTGTATTAACAAAAAAATGCAGAAAACCGTACAGTCCGTACCATCTGTTATCATAAAATATCCCTTATACATACTAATTATGTAAGTTACGTTCCCTGAAGCAACTTATTCTCTCACTTCTATAATGATTGCGAAACAAATGAGTCACAACAGCTGATTTAAAACGTTTAAGAATGGTCCTTCATGTGTACAGTTTTCATCATCAAGTCTACTATACCTACACTCAACAAAAATTCTAATTGGTCACTTCTTATTCATTGAAGAGACCATACCATATTTATCCGTTTTATGAGTTTTAATTTTAGGGTTGTAAGTGTTGATCTGTCGTAAAATTCACGTGAGAATCAATATGGATTAATGTATTCTGAACAGTTGCAAGAAGAAAGTATTTATGTGATGGTGTTTGCATTGTTGAATTTTCATTCACTGTTAAATAATATCAATAAAATCCAAGTGACCAATTAGAAATTTTGCTGAGTGTATATTCTATTGTTTATGGTATGGATTTCCGTCACGGCGACGACAAACCTTTAGATTACACTTCCCAACCTTGTAAGCACACTATCAAGAATTTGACATATATACCTCGTTAAGAATGAACCTAACTGAAGTTTGTTCTGTTAAATGCGTTATCAGACCAATTATATCGCATTTCTGGAATCACTTTAGTTGGTCATAATTAACAATACAATTATCTATGTTAGAACATTGCCATTACTATGGTATGTGTACGATAATAATTGCAACGCTGTAACAAACCATTCCAAAGTGAGATGTATAATGGCTGCATGACCTATAATGCCGAAACCTAATTTCAAAATAGGATTACGTTTCATATTCCGAACATTCGAAGGTAACATATGTCCGTCTACCAACATGTTAACAGTAGCTGTTTTCGTTGTTAAATACTTGTTGTAAGAGAGACTAAGTTGTTAAAGGGAACTTCTACCATTCTTATTTGATTTTTGCGTTTTCCATTCAAATCAAGGTATTTAATAGTCCTGCTCAAAGCTGTTTATGTCCCTCTTCAATATCGTTTTGTTAAGTACAATATTGTGTGTACAAGTTACTCGATGTTATATAAATTTCAGATATATTTACTTTTAAATAAATGATATTGATACTAAATTACTATAATTATATAAATAATAGATCGCAGTCTTTCATTCCATTCAAATCTATCTAAGATGATAGGGAATAAAGTTGTCATGCTGTTTTGTCTGCTAACGCTCCTAGTTGTTGCTTGTGGTCTGCCGGGCCATTCCTTGTGCCTCTGTTCCTTAACATGTGTACTCTTTGACCTCCTTAAGTGCCTTATGTTTTGTGGAGTGTTGTTTTCCCGGAGATCTGCGTGGGGAGGCACTGTCTTGTGTATGTGGCGTTCCCTGAAGTTACGTATTCTCTCTCTTTTGTTTTTATGCCTAATTAAAAATAATGTTCAGGATGTCAATAATTCAAATGCACTTGTAAACTCATCTACTGTGTATGGTGGAGAAAGAAATTATGCTTAATCGACTTAAACTTAGATTCGATAGTGCTCATTTAGATAACAAAAAGAGAGAGAATAAGTTGTTACAGGAATCGCAACATTCATAAGACATTGCCTCTCAACACAGACCTCCGGGAAAACAACAATTTATAAAACATAAGGGATTTGAGGAGGTTCAAGGGTACATTCGTAAGGGAACAGAGGCGCAAGGAATGGTATGGCCGACCATAAGGGGATAACAAAGAGAATCAAAGAGGACAAACACTGGGGGCATATCTAAAAGTTCACCATTCAAAAGTTTGCTAATGTTTTGGAAATAGCATGACATTTTTGTGTTTTTCAGAATTCTTATATTCGCAATGACAAACGCAAATATACCTATAACTCTATGTTATCATTCATTCATGAACGACCACCAATGCACAAGCTCAGTACATTGAGTGTATCGGCAGTATAAATAGGTCACACCATTGTTTCATATATTTCACTCATTGTAATGTTTGCGAAACCGACCACTACAATTCAATTACAATAGTAATTACTCGTTCATTTCAACATAGGTTTCTTCTACGGTCTCACTTTTTTCACTTTTTTCACTTTTGTCCTTGTGTTATGACCCTGACAGCTGCTTTTGTTGGATGCACACGCGGGTATTTGTCTCACACCTGCACCCGAATCCGCTGATCTTGATTGTTTTATACTTGTATATGCACGTTGTGACACGGGTAGGCCGAATACGTTGACATTGGTCAATGCTGGATATACGATCCCATGTCGATCGATCATAGTTTGGTTGCTAGTTTTCTTACGACGGCGACCACATCCATACCGATTGCAGAACGACTTCTTAACATACTGACTAAATTTGCATCCCATTGTTTGACATTCAGTCGGTTCATCTTTCTTGATACTTCGTTTAAACAATGACTCCAACTTCTCCATACAAGATCTGGTTGTACAATAACTTTCATCATCATCGTACTGGATGTTCCGTTCGTTAAGCAATCCTGAACATAGTGCATAGTTTTGTTTGTATGTGTATAAACAAGCTTTCATATCGGTTGGAACATCGAGGTCAGTATTATGACTTTGATCGTCGACAGCAGACATTGCTCCTGGCGTGACTAGATTCTGCTGCAGAAACGCAAAATCAAAATCAGAGTCATCAGCAGGACCACCATCGTTTGCGTCCAATAGTATGTCTAATATTCTCTGATTGTCCTCATTGAGGTTGTTCACCGTATCATCGCCGAAGAAACTTTCCAATTCCTATGAACATATAACGCTCTCATGTGAAACTATTCATAAATGATATGACTACCCGAAAGTATATTTTAAAGTTATATTGTTTTTGTAAACGTTGAATATAAAATATAGAATTACTACAATAATTTACAAGGTCTAAGCCATAGGAGTCAATGAAAAACGTTAGACATTATAGTGTAGATACAGTGGAATTTTCAGATATAAAGAAAGTCTATGAAACAGATTTGAGTCATGCATAAAGTCGTATTAGTTTTAAGAAATTGTCATAAGATGAAATTGACACTATTACCTGGCCAATGAAGAATCCGTCTGAACATGCTGATACTCCAAAAATCCGTGCAAAGCAGTAACGAACGATTGGTTATGCTTTATTTGTACATAGAATATTTGAACAATAACAAAATAAAAGAAAATGAAAAAAAAGCCACTTGATGTCAGCAGTTTTACAGTTAATGCATCATGCTGTCATTTTCGTTAAATGTTTAAACAATCCAATTCCTAATGTTGTGTACCTGTACACGCTGACGTCTGATAAGACTAAGTAGCGCCATTGACAGTCCCGGTAGCGCCATTGACAGGCCCGGTAGCGCGATTGACAGTCCCGGTAGCGCCATTGATAGTCCCGGTAGCGCCATTGACAGTCCCGGGAGCGCCATTGACAGTCCCGTTAGTGCCATTGACCGTCCCGGTAGCGCCATTGACAGTCCCGGTAGCGCCATTGACAGTCCCGGTAGCGCCATTGACAGTCCCGGTAGCGCCATTGACAGTCCCGGTAGCGCCATTGACCGATGTTACGTGTTCCTCAAAACAAGACTTCATTTTAATAATGAGTTATCGTTATATATCTTCGTTAGGCTTGCGTACATATGCATTACTGTTGTTTATTCACGTCGAGTGAATGTTGCGACAACAATATTTTTGTTTCATGCCAGTATTATACTGATATTTTTATTGTTGTGGAATATTTTTTCCTCTTAGATGAGGAATACGTCAACGTAATGAAACATTTAATGTGACTGTGTCGTTTTGTAAATATTGTAATACATTTATTGAAAATGAACAAAACCTTTCCAAACCAGCAATGTGTTTGTGTCGCATTGAAATAAATTGACTTTTCCTTTTCCATGCCCGCGACATTTGAAAGAAAACGCCCGGCTACTTACCATTTAATGGTGGCTGATTAGTTTGCGTAGTTGTTTGTGACCATACCTATTTGTGTATGTTGTTAACAGTAACTTAAACGACTTAACTTTTTAAATATACTCAGTACGTTTAAAAATGCACAATTTGAGACCTGCGAAATATTTGTAAATTGTCTTTTTATTGCATTTTGAAACTTATTTTATATGAAAATACTAAACATTTGCAATAATCACATCGTTTATGTTGCAAATAAACAGAAAATAATACATTGTACCGTACTTTTCTAGTACCCCTATGTAAGTAAAAAAACTGTTTAGTGCGTTTTTAAATGTACTGAGTATATAATTTGACAATTATGGGTCGTCCGGTTTTGCTCTTTTATAATAATTCGTGTACACAACAAATATATGTGTTCAATTTAATACACTGGCGTATATTACGTATCACATGTAAACTTTATATAATAGTCTAAAACATCTAAAGCACGTCATTCATTATATTAACTTGACAAACAATTCTGAATAAGTTTAATTTTCTAGAAATGTTTGTTTTTTAAAGCCATGTTTTGATTAAGAGAATAAATTAAAGGAAATAACACAATTTGCCAATATTTCTCCATTTTTAATCATTTATTTATAAGTAGCCTTTAGACAGATAAAAGATACTTCAGAATGTACTAAATTATATCATGTCTCTATAGCTCGTTGGCTTGTAGTTACTGGTGATTATTTCTCATTAAAAGACTAAATACCTATTTTTTCTCGCGCGAAAATCAAAACTTCCAAACCTTTTGATTGCACATGCTGAAATAATTGATACATATATTTACTGACTTCATACTTGAGAGTATTTTTGTTGAAATCGGTTCCTTATTACTCCATGTTTGCGAGAAAACATTTCGTATGTGTGTATTTAGAAATGTTCGTGGCTTATATAAGGAGGCATTAAGTTTGAGGCATTTAAAGACGATTTTAATTCAAGTCAAAGTTGAGTCGACATCTTTGTTCTACGAAATAGATACAGACTAATTATAAGACGTTTTGACTTGTCCGTTTTATTTGAGTTTGGATTATTCCATTTTTTGATACAGATAGGCAATGTTTTTCATTGAAAATCGGCGGTTTCAGTCAAACGTAATGCATACATAGATAGGCTTAATAATTTGCTCCCACTAAAGAGAAATTGTGAATCGTGTTATATTTGCGTGATCTTTCATTCACGAAAACCACCCCCTTTAATTATTTCGCGAAAAGGGTCCGAAATTCTAATTTCGCGAAAACCGAATTCCGAAAGTTGAGTGGCAATAAATTCTGTTCTGAGTCGGACTATAATTGTTTTCTATCACCCATTTAATACATGCCCCCCTCCCATGGTAATTTACTACTACTGGGCCAATGCTCACAAAGGATCAATATTTGCCATTTTCATGAACACAACAATACCTAAAAGTCTTCTAATTAACAATGCGAAAACATACAAAGCTTCACTGTTTTATTGAAAAATTAATTTGTTATACTTATGACTGAAACTGATCTAGACCAAATCAGGATTAATTTTCCAAAGTCGTTCGTAATAACACATCTTTCCATTTTTTTCTTAATACGCGTGACATTTGAATTTAATGTCTCAAACGTTTGCAGTATATTCATATTTGTCACATTATGTAAAAAGATTTAGCTTTACATAACATGTTGTACAAAGTTTAAAGTTTTTATATTTGATCTTGATCCTGATCCTGAAATGTGATTCTTCGTAAACAGGGGGCATGAGCACGTTTTTAAGTGAGTCATAACGGCGTGTCTCACATGTCTACTTAATACATATTCTCGGAAAATGTTATAAGTTTAGTATTCGCGATGCATTCGATTCGCTATTTTATAGCTAAACAAAAATCACTGCGAAAAAAGCCTGACTTACAGTACATACTATTTCACGTTTCATTTCCAAGTTAAAACTGATATGTCTGTAATCGTTATCTACACCAATCATGATCTATACAAGGAAAAACAAGAGACAGATTTTTTAAAATTCGAGTATTTAGTTAACTCTAGAAAGCTTTAATATCACATGCTTCAAATCAAAAGAAATTCATAGATATGTAGAACATGCGTTGCGAGAAAACAAACATGAAACAGAAGGAAGGAAACGCCCCATATAACAAATATGTTTAAAATCCGAAATTTCTCTTCAACATGTATATTAAACAAATATATTTATAATCATTTAAAAATTATTATTGTAATTGAGTTAGATTTTGATTGAAGTGGATTCCATTATTCATATGTGATTAAATCATTCCGTTCGCATAAAAAATAATTTCTAAACATGTGTAGAACAAGTATATCCAATTGTGGTGCCAAATTACAATGTGTTATCTAAATCGTTGATCTGTGTATTTATTAACATAATACACAGTAAAATAAGATATTAGTACGACGTTTTTTGTGAAATATCAAAACAAACATAGTAAGTTTCTGTGACATTGTCCACACAGTACCGCAATCAGAGAATTTCATAAAGCAGAAATAACAAGGCATGCGTCAGAATAATATGTTTTGGAGACTAATTGTCAATGCTGGTGCACAAACCATGCTTCTCAATCAGAGTCCATTAGAGAATTCACGCGAAGCAGCATAGCATTACTCAAAGGAAACCGTTTATTCCGATTAGAGCAACCAAACGCCCCGGGATTGCAGAATATTCTTTTCCCATTCGATTCTTTGTCTGCGACACCGTAGCCAACAGGGGCGTTTCTAAAAACCAGTCGTTTTCCAGGATTGCCGCAACCAAAGAATCCGTTACAGAACGGTCGTTTAGCTCTAACCACTGAAGAAGTTTCATGCGGAGAATCAGAAGATGGTGAGAGTCGGATTTTATCAAGAATGAAGGAAGGAGCAAGCCGTTTACCGCGTACCCGTCCACAGCCTGTAAATCCATTACAGAAAGGACGTTTGCTTACCGATGTATCGTCAGTATCTTCAAGTAATGTTGACAACGCTTGGTCTAGATCACTGATGTCTTGAATTGATGCATAGTCGCGTCTGGTTTCAGACAGGCTATTGTCTCTGCCCGGCTTTTCATTGAATATCTGAAGTAAACAGAGTATTTCAGATTAGCAATCATTTTGTCGATCAACAACGAGCAAACGTTTTGGGAAATGTACAAAGAGAGCTTCTTGGCTCAGATCGTTTTCTGAAATGATGCTTGCATTACCAACATGCAATAAATTTGCATTCGCCTACCTATCTTCTAATTTACATAGGTATGCAATCGGTCTGCATTATAATATCTAGACAAAATGTATAATTATGCTTTAAGAAATACAACGTTTATAACGGTTCAATTACTAAATGGTATAATCATAACAAGGCATGTTGATTGAAGGGACGATGTTAATGGTAATCTGCAATGTATAGACCAGACCGTTGCTACGACATCCTTACTGTTCGTCCAATAAACATGTTTTCTCTTCTATCGTTTGAACTGGCATCCGTGTGCCTAAGCATTAGCTGGATTCATTAGATACAAATCAACAGATTATCAGGCAATTTGATAGGATGAGTGTGTGTGCTTCTAAGCATGTTATTCAATGTCATAGTTTTTTCAGATTACTTTGGAGCGCAGACTAAATACATGTACATATGGGAGTGATCGTTTTGGTGTAATAGATCATAGAACATGCATTAATTTTGTTGTTTGTGATATTGCATCATAAAATGTTTCTTGCGGATCAGACAATAATTTGAATACTCTTATTTCTAGTTAAGTCAAATATACCATTAACTTACCTGTGCTAATTGTTCATCAGTTAAACCAGCTGCCGCGCATGCGCTGATGATAACAGCTAGTAGAATATTGGTGTACATTATGGTGTTCATCATTTTCTGTACAAGTTGAGTATAAAAACTGAAATGGAATAAATTAAAGGTGACCATTAAACATTTCCAGCATTAGTCATTGTGACTTAGGCGTAAAAAATGTTTGTTTCAGGTTTCCCGACCTATCCTTTTTTGCCCCGACCCTAGAACATATTTTCCTTTTTGGTAATATTTCTTCTTTATGGTAAAATTTCTTTGTGTGAATTTTTCTTTAAGTTCATATTTCTGCCCAGTTATTAGACGCTTTACAAGTATTCCGTGTGTAGAGCATTATATTTACCTTGATTAAACATTATCCATGTTAAAGGGGACAGGGGATTTGTCTTTGATCATATATTTATTTAAATCTATGTTTAATTTGCTTCGATTGAAAATTAAAAAAATACCTTCCCTATTTCCCTAAAAAATGCTGTGATATTAATGCGCTAGAAAGTTCATACGCCAAAAAGTAGTGCCATAATGACACATGTTAACAGATTTGACACTTTAAACTGTAAATATCACAAGTAAAATATTGCTGCTTGATGCAGCAAAGTTGTGTGCACGGCGTGAAAAAAGGAATGAAAACAAGCTCAATTGTAAAGAAAACTATATACAGTCAAACCTGTCTGTAAAGACCACCCATGGGAACAGCAAAATGTGGTCTTTGTTTACAGGTGGTCTCTATAAACAGATTAAATATCATTGAAAATGGTCTGATGTGCGATAAAATGAGTACATGTAGTTTGCAGACAGGTTTTGCAATAGTGGTCTTTGTTCGCAGGTGGTCTTAACACAGGTTTGACTGTACAATGTGTGGTATTGGTATACATTGAAATAGTAAGCAGTAATAATTACTATGATATTTAACTGAAATAATTGACTATGGTAGCATTATCACTAGGAAAATAGCATAGTCATACGAGGTAGATAGTTAATGAAAGAAGTGAAACTGATCGTTTTTCATAGTTTCATGATCCTAATAGTAACGTGAGTCAACTCTGACATTGGCAAGCAATAAAATATTAACAAAAGAGCAAACGGAAATATATCAACTACAAAATTGTACATTTATGAAACAAACACATTCACATACATGTAACGCCACTGTTGAGGTAAACATCAATTTAAGAATACTACTGTCAATATGAGTAGTAATAATAATAATAATAATAACGACTTTATTTAAAGAGGCAACACAATTGGACAAGCTCGGTCTTCCCAGCAAGTCTCTAAAAGTAACACATAATATTTGATGGTATTATAAAGACTGATAAAGCAATGAACTAAATTGTTATCATGATATAATACGGTCAACATCTGATGGCACAATGATATTTACTCATGCTAATTAGCTGACTATTTCGCTTTCCATAAAAAAGTTAGGTTGATTTATAGAATGGGCAATAAGCACTTGTGTCATATGAAGTTACCAACAATGAACAATTATTCACATATGTATCGGTATGTGCATCAGTAACTGAATGAGGTAAGCATTCACACTGCAATTTATGTTAACTCAAGTTCGAGTCTCGGTTTTGTGCTTAATTTGTATTCACAGTGTTAAATTATTCTATATATCTAGTATATAGTTTCTTGATTTATCCTGCTACATGTATATTATTTTCTTTTCCTTTTTTTTTCGTCAACATACGTAGCATTTTTTGGAAAATCAAAACAATAACATAAAGAAAGCAATATTTAATAAATTGATTTGAAAATTATTGTTTCATCATCCATATAATGTTTATCATGACTCGCAGCAGTGTCTGTGCAAGATCACGTACTAAAAATCAGCGAAACTGTTATCACTATCACCTTCCGCAACAAAGTTATTCTCTGCCTAGCAGCGACAGAACGATAACCTTTTCCCATCATTTCTGCCAAAATGGTTTACAGTTTGCAAATATTGTAATAGTTTTCTGTGATACACACACCTCTTCATGAATTAAAATCATTTCATGAACTCAGTGAATGTCGGGATTCAAACCAGGATAGTCTGTGTTTATCCATTATGTTATAGCATGTTGAATAAATACGCTGATTGGACATATCTTTGCATTTATATTTTGCAATTACAGAAAAAAAGCCAAGATGATTATTATCATTGAACTAACCTGCGATTTGATCTGAACTGATCAAACCATTGACGTTTTGTCAATAAAAGTTTGCCTTCAGATCTTGGCCATACTATAGTGAACTTATAACTCACTTGGAAAATAATACCTAATGTTTAAGTTAATATGAATAAAATGAAGGAAACAGTTATGTTGAGCTCTTTTCAAGCTTCAAATAACTCCTTAAACTTTGAAAATATATGTAGTATAATTTAGACATCCAACATTATCAATGAAATTCAAGACATTTTGTAAAAATAATCAATGCTTCATGAGCGACGGAACATTTTCCCCTATTTCTAAAAAAATAAATTATATCATAACTTCTGCATTTTTCAACATATGATGATACCCACATTTTCCAACTTTATGTATTTATTCATGCTGAATCTGAATATGTTGTTTGTCTTGTTGTATATATAATACGAGTGTGGTGCTGCTGTTCCATTATGGAAAAGAATGACAATTCTATGTTGTATGCAAAGCAAAGTCGAGGCTGTTATTTGTTTCGGCATCAAGACTACCTTCATGCAGTGTGTGAACTTGTTCAAACGGTATAAACAGTATGTAATACTTATACAATGTTTAATTGATGTACAGTGTCTGTATGCTTTCTTGTTCTGAATGATACTCCAGCAAAACAAGTAGTTAATACTAATACGTTCCCTAATTAACTCATAACATAACACTTTGTTGTACATTCTTGATATAAAAAAGCAATATTTAGATCTAACAATGTAATTGTATTTCTTTCAATTCCATTGTAGTTTTTTTGGTACTATCAACATATTTATACAAACAGCAATGAATAACTTATATATAACAAATACAGCATTATTTCTTCTAAATATACTCTTGTACGAGTTGAAAGTTTGCTAATGTCCCGATAATCAGGTAAAATCATTGTCTCCCTGAATTACAACATTGCGAATCAAGGCACATTTTATCACAGAGACTTTCAGTATTTATTTAACGTTTTTCCGCTGCCAGAGACACATGTTATTCCAATATTTCGGCAAGGCGACATTTACAACTGTCATATATTATCTGAACCAGGCATCGTGGTATGCGACATCAACATAGGAGTCTGGGTTCTCACTAGGAATCAGTTGGATTTGCGTCCCAGGAAAGAAATATGAGTACAAAAAGCATTATTATGAGCCTAGTCTAGTTCAGTTTGGGGATGCAAGTGGTTGATCTGCTTGTGGATGAAATTCATGAATTTTATATATTTATCTTCTTCACGGGATTTAAACAGCTGTCAACTTAAAATAAAACAAATTTTTAAACATTGTCATAAATTATCCGAAAATTGTGACAATCCGAAATTGGTACTATCGGACAAATCTGAGTCAAATCAGTCTCACTCTAAAATGGCAATATTATAAATAATAATGTCAATGGCAAGGATTTTCGGAAAAGAGATAAAACAATCGAAAGGATTTTTTATTCAAATCAGAGCCCATTGAACTATGTACAGCGCTACAAGAATTCAATATGCCCGGCGTTGATACTCCGTGCAATAATTTTAAAGAGACATAAGACTATTTTACTGATCGGTGTATGTTTTGATTTTGCTATTATTTTTCGATGTTTACATGTTTCTTGTTGTAACATAAGGTATTGGATTCTGTCCGATTGTTTCGGGGTTATACCCACTGCAAGGAAAAGTGTCACACATGTATGTTTTCATATATTAGATCAACAAATGTTTAATTTTAGTTTTTACAGAATTTATATTTCATGGTATTTTTATGAATAAGTACATGGTGTAGGATTTAGTTTTTGGCAGGTAATCCTTTTAGTAACTTGTCTGTGGACAGGTGAGATTTAAGCACCTCTGATTAATCAGTGTATCTAGCAACTTGAAACGGATTAAATGTTATACAGCGTGTTCTACATTTAGTGGTTATTACTGATTGATACTAAATTGTTTTAAATCGGCTGTGAATTTGAATTGAAGTTGACATCTGTCAAAAATAATATTCCAATAGTACTTTGAGTACTTTGATTTCTTATAAGTTATTTAATTAAAGGCTATATTCTACAACTACGGTTAATATAATTTATGGGCAATTTAACCAGAGACTCCTCTCTCTTCGTATCATGATACAGATCCTGTTTCTGGTATGTCAACGACATTACATCATTTTAATGGCTTTTTGTCGCAAATCAGATGGCTCAGGGTCAGTTAGGGAGAGACAGAAAGCTATTTATTTGGCGAATCTCTAACATCATTCAAGAAATAAATTTGCTACTTGCGTAAAATTCTACTTTGGATTTTCACAATTTAATCAATTGGGAAAAGTGCTTTAATTTCGAACTTTCCGCTCTTCTGCTGTGTGCTTTATACTAATTGTGTTAAAATGCAACGTTTCATTCCCTGGTCACGTAATCTGAAATATTAGAATACATTACATGTTGTGAATCTAGATCACAGATAAAACGTTTACAAAAAATATTTAAGACCAATTTTTATGATGGCAACTTAACTTGACAACATGGCCGTTATCCAATTTTCAAGTGTATTTAACAAATGATATTTGTAAAATTTTGACAGTTATTCTTTGCGGCGAATAGAGCATAATGTATGTTGTATACTGTTGATCGGTTTTGGTTCTATTTGTTTTATAAGAGTTATAGGGCTCATACCGAAATCGGCATAATTGGCTTGTACTGGAATCAGAAATGTCACACGAAGTGAGTAAACTTATATCGAATGTTGTTGATATATTCAGTATGCTTTTAAAGTCAGATATTGTAGGAACCTTTCGAAATATTTCTTCCATAGACCATGTCACTGTCCAAAATTGAAACCATTTTTTCTGTCAGACTTTAATCAATGCCTGTTTAAGCGAGAACGCAGTTATTCCATGCAAAGTAACATAAACTATTTATTGCTTAATTCTTAAAAAGCGTAGCGTTTCCCACTAGCACTAATCATATTAGTTTCTTATAAGCCACCGACAATTACGTATACACCAAGTCTCCAAAAGGTAACGCAAACCAACATAAAAAAACTTGCCAGACACTAAACCATCCATCATACACTTTCCTATCTCGGAAACATGCTATCACTAAATCCGAACAAAATGGTCTTTGCTTAATCAAATTTATCCATTTGTAAAGTCATTCCCTGTCACATACCGCGCTAAAACTCTCTCCTAGGTAAATTATTGATAAATGTTCGCGCTCCGGCAACACCATTCAAATTTGGTTAGTTGTTTTTAAGATCATATGCTGACCTGTCACCGATGCGTTTATCAAAGACGGTCTGGTGGGAAAAAGAACATCTAAACTTATATAAAATGTCCACTGATACAGACATATTGGCTGTTTTAGGCTGTTTTACTCTACGTTCCAAGCCAAAGCCAGAAGGCATTTTAGGAAACATCCGCGTAATGGGTATGCCAGAAACACAATTAATGGAACAATGATTATTATTCACATCTTGTTTTTCTGCCATTGCTATATACTGCTATGTACATAATGTTGCAGAATAGTGTAAATCAACCCATCGCAAACAATATATCGTATTAACCTAATGTATTCCGAAACTAGTCTGCCTGTTTAACATTCCAGACTTTTTCCACTAAACTTGTCTACTTGAACTCAGTTATATGATATAGTTTATTCCAACATATTAGGCATACTGCCCATACTTTCACATAAACAATGCAAATATATAAACAAAAATAATCAAATATTATACATTGGTCAATGGTCATTTGTCATGCAATAGTATGATTGATGAACATAATATAAATCTTAATATAGTGAATAATTACATTTTCATTGATACAATGTGAAAAATAATAGAATAGTGAGGAGAAAATACAATTGAATTACTTATTTCTAATACAACTTATTTCTTAGGTTAGAAGCTTTATGAATAAACAATGACAGATTTTTAACAACAGTCTTACTTTCTGAGCTTAATAGTTAAAAAAATGTTGGTATATTGTATTTTTTCTATAACACTGTTTTATATATTGTTTACGAATTTCATGGTACAATGGACATTCAAACAAAAAATGAAACTTATCTTCGATTACATTGCATAACTGGCATTGTCTATCTTGGAATGATTTTTTCGCTACTTTGTGCAATCGTCCAGCTTCGATTTCTAATCTATTCGAAGATACTCTAAAACGTGCTAGCGATTTTCTAAATTTTGAAACATTTACTACATTAAGATATGACTGGAATTTAAAAATCAGGGAATAACACATACTTTTTTTCTCTGTTTGAATTTAAAAGATCAGACTTCCAATTTTGAATAAAAATATCTCTCAGTCTTTGTCGTAACACAAGTATAAACATATTGTTATCTCCAACACCTTGAAACAACAAAACATAATAAAAACCTAACATTTCTTAAATAGTTTTCACCGATTTAGCCCAACTGTTACATTCTGGGTGCATTTCTAAATCAGACAACATCATATTATTTACAATTTTGACAAATTTAACATTATCACAATGCAATATTTTCAACTAATATTTCGTAACATTCTCAGTACGTCTAATAATGAGATTAGTTCTACCAAGATCTCCATACACGAAATTGTTCTGTTTGTGGTTTGACACCAAGCAGATACATCTACTCTTTGCCTTGTAGACATTTTAAGGGAGGGTCAGACCTCGTTAATTCGAAATCATCGGGTCTGAAATTTTATTTCGAATAATGCATGGTTACGAATAGCCCATTTCAATTCGATTAGCCAAAGAAGATGCATTGGTATATGATTTCGAATTATACCATTTATTCGGATAAAAGGTTGTCGAATAAACGAGGTCCGTATATATTAACTTTGCATTGAAGTACACAGCGTTTTCGTAGGTTTGTATGTTTATCAGTTTGTCAAAATAATTCCGAACTAGCATATACTTTAAAGTAATATTATGCCCATTTTTTGTTCATTTGTAAACAATTATTAGAATCTACTTTATCTAGTAAATCTTAAAAAAATAAGCATTATCACAGAATACATAGAATACATTAATTTTGTCGAAAAAAGACGTTTTGTCTGTTAGTAATATCATTAAATAACATTGTTTTAAACTGTTATACATGGCAATGGCTCTTATTAATGATGTTTTAAACAATGTAACAACAATTCCGGATGAAGCCCATGCAACAATTTAGGTTAAGATGAGAAACATACATCTTTAAAATAGCATAGAGAAACAATGATGTTACCTTGATCAGTATACAGTTAAACTTCGATCAATCAAACAGGCGACTACTCGAGAACACCGGATTTGTCGAGGAAATAGCAGAGTCCCGGACTTTATTTCTTCTATTTTCATATAAAATATACCGCCGATAACTCAAGCAGAATTAAGTCGAACGCTCGAGCACCCTTGCCGGTCCCCAGTACACAAACTATACACTATAGCTTACTGGTTACTCGAGGACACATTTTCACACATTGTTCGAATAGGAGCTCCAAAAAGACTAACAATGAAACGGTGTTAAATTTTCGCAGTATCTATACTGATGCAGACATGCCAGCAATATATAGACATAGAATTAAAATTAATCCAATCACGAAGCTTGAATCTCGTGCGCAACACACATAAATACACTTATGACACAATTCATATTTTAATAATTGGCTGTCTGATGACCATATTATTAGCCTTACATCGTGATCATCGACTAGTTTTTTTATAGAATGATTACGTAAAAGTGTCGCGTTAATTTAAAATCAAAATGGATGAAGCAAGAAAAGTTAACCTTATCGAATTCCTACTGCCATTCCTGTGTAGTTAAATATTAATTTTGAATAGGTTTAATACTCTAACATCATCAGCAAATATTGAAAATGACTCTCTAAATTATTCATTTACGCACTGCCCTTTAATTAGCGGCAATTAAAGGCAATTTAGCATGAATAATTTCGATAAAGTGTAGCCAGTCGTTAAATGTCAACATGCTATTTACAGAGCTATAAAATGCAGCAATATGGGTTTCACTGACGAGGCAATATTTTGTAGTTTCGGATTATATATTCAATACACACAATATAAACTAGTATACGTGTTGCTTGTTGTTTCGCTTGAATGTACATATGAGCACTGCTGTGGGATTTCCAACGTCTTCTGTAAGTGACGTCATTTCAAGAAAACGCAACATGTGATGTCACTATTTGCAAACAGGAAACCGTATTTACTCCATATGGTCAATTCGTTTTAAAATTGCCATATGGGGCAAATATTGCTAACTGTCAGTACATGGTGACATCACATGTGACGTTTTCTGGAAATGACGTCACTTATAGAAGAGGTTGGAAATCGTTAAGCGGCGCTCATATATAAATATTCACTGAAGCCATATGCATAGTATGTGTTCAAAGTAGGGATGTAAACGATTAATGAGTTAACCGTTAGAACAGACGGTTATCGTTTAGTAAATCACTATCCGGTTTATCGTTTATCTTTATGAAAAAAAATACTTTTCATTGTTGACAAAATTCTAAAATATCGCAAGATATCCGTAATCACAATCGCAAAACTTGATAATTGATAATCTGTAATTAACAGTTTGATACGTATGCGTTTGTTAAATATATTTAATTAAAATTCAGTTAATTAACGTTTATTTCAAATGAAAGTCGAAAAACATGTTCGGGTTTGGCATATTAAACAACATTGTAATGAATGACTTCTTTGGTTAACCGGTTAACCGTTCGGAAGATTAAACGGTTAACCGGTTAGCAAAATAACCTAATATTGAAATCCCTAGTTCAAAGTAAAATTATTTAGAGCAGAAAATGCATCGCCCACAAACCATGGGGCAAGGCAAAAGAAATGAAAAGAAAGGAAGCGTACGTAAAATGAGGACTAAAAACCATGGTAATGATAAGAATATGAAATTTGAACTACACCAAAGGACTAAAACATGGACATGGAAAAACACTGGCATTCACGACACAACAACAATATAGTCATAGTACTATAACAGCCGACAGTCGTGGAATTAATAGTAAAATACTGAGAACCAGTTACATAGTCCTGTGTTACCATAAATAATTTGTCTGACCTTGATCGTTCGAATTCATCGGGTCCAAATTTTACTTCGAATAATGCATGATTTCAACTAGCAGATTTCAATTCGAAATAAGAAGCTACATCGGGACCTTATATCTTTTTCGGATGATACCGAGTATTCGGATAGAAGGTTGTCGAAGTCCAACTGTTATTTGCTTACCACTTGGCCACAACACAGACACTAAAACTGATCTGGTTCTATTTGCCGATTAAGTTAAATCAACACAAAAGTAGTGTACATGTCATTTAATTTTTTAAATGACGATCAAATTTCTATATGTTGTAATACTTGTATTTTTCGACACTATTTTAGTTAAGTACGGCGGTCAGTTGACCTAACCTGGGTTCCAGGGTTGCCAACCACTACTAACCATTTTCTGTCGCAACCAACTAGCATATGTAACGGAGTGCAGACACTCTGAGCAAAGGTTCGAACTACGACCTTATGATTGGTAGTCGTCTACGGCTGTACCGACTTAGAAGATCGGGCGAGTCCGCCATGCATAAGCTGTCCGTATAATGCTTTATGTAATACATATGACTCGGAGAAACAGATGACATGCGCTAATGTTTGCTATAAGTACTCAGTTATTAATATCAATTATTTATTTATTCCATTTATTGCATTTTATGACCCATATCGCAAAAATATCATTTAGCTCAAATTTCAATTAATTGGGCAAATGTATTGTATATGTCCCAGAATGGACACAAGACCTTTATATTATAACGTAAATTTAATTAGCAACTAAGTGTTTCTGGATGTCCCGTACCAAACTTTCAGTTTGTTAAATGGAAATATGATTAAGGAAGTCGAGCGGGCAATGCCACAAACAAACTACAAAGCCAACCCAAATGTACAAGGAGACATGGAACTATATTCATACTTTAAAACCTCACCTAAAGACCACCCCAATAATAAGACCATCTCAACAATAAGACCACAATTTTCAAGTCCATTTCACTGTGTTGTTCTTCATTTAACCTCAATATAAAAACCACCTCAATATTAAGACCATTTTTCAATGGTCCCATGGGTGGTCGTATTATCGAGGTTGTACTGAACAACATAACAACCGCAAAGGCAAAGGGGACGAGACACACAAAGTTGATTGATGAAAAGGGAGCGCCGCCTTGAACAGGAAATTTGTCTCGCAAAAGGCATTCACATAGATATTACAGAAAACAAAAAACACATATTTATCATCAGTCTAAGGTTTCTCAAAACGTCTCAAATTTAATTCCCCCTGCCTAATTTTGTATTTCTTTACACTGAAATAGTTACAAAAACAGTTGTTGAACTCGTACACTCGTGTTTACAAATCACCCCTTTGGATTATCTTTGCGTTCTATAACTACAAACACATAAACAAGTATATTCTTTGAAACATTAAGTTAAAGGCAGATTCCAAATGAGATCACTTGTGATATCGGGACTGACAAAAACGATTTTGTGAACGAAATGATTAACCCAATATGAGATATTTCCTTCACATATTTATGCTTGATCATGATCACGGGTTTTACATTCTCGATTTCCAGGCTTTTCATACCATATATGATACCCTGGACAAACTGACTGTTAAAATCTCGTATTCAAGAATAATTAACGAGGTAGAAATCCAGCCGCTTGATGGGCCGCATGACACACACAGCACGCGATACAGAAATTGCCGAGCAGAAATCGCGGCTTTCAAATCCGCATTTGTTTTCAATAGTCGAATTTGCTGATAGCTCTTCACAAAGGAGATTCTTCTTTGTTGTGATCGTGTATTTCATTGATCGAGAAATGCTATTGAATACTTATGCTTACGAATTTTCGCTAGCCAATATGTCCAGGGTATCATATATGTTATGAATAGCATGGGTACCGAGGATGGCGTTTTAGTGCTTTAACCTCACGTGCGTTGAACTTTAATTCTTCTAAACATTAAATTATAAAATGCTTTATTTCAGTTGTTAAAATCCCGAACGATGGGTTAATTTGCATAACTGTGTTATAACACAATCGAAATGGACATGAATGAATTTGAACTAATAATTGCTTAATAAAAATTAAATTGACAAAGCAAATCGCATTAAAAATGCACAATGAACTAATTCTGTTCGCAATCTTTCAGCTCCCATTTTCTTTTTTCTCCCCCACTTTCGTAATTTATTTCACTGTTTCTCGTCCAATTTACACACGCTAATACGATTAGACGAATTTGCAAGAACAGGATAATGGACAACCTTTTTTGTCCTGCGCAAATTTTAAACTTTTATTTTCCGTTTATGCTTCGAAAGGCTTCCATCGAGAATTAGTCAGCATGGTACTTTTAATGGTTCGATGTACTGGAGGTTTACGTTTTTTCGATGATATTTCAGTGCTTGTATAGCAATCAGTTAGCCTAGCCAATGTTCCATGTGTTGGTGACCAGTACTAGTCTGTTCTTCCGCAAGCAATTGACAAGTTCCCTTCATGGACCAGAGGTTGGGGTCCAATGACTTTAGATGTATTCTCTTCGGTCAGATTGTAGCAAACACATTCACTTCTCAACACTAATAATCGGTCACTTAGCCGTGATACTAAACTGAATGTTGTTCTTTAAACTATTCTTCCAGTAGAGACACACATATAGACGATGGGTGACATTAGGAGTTGGTCAGTGGCAAACACCAGTTGTCACTGGTCAGTATGACAGTGATAATGGTGCGACTTTTCGTAATACGTATAACAAGAAATATCTTGAAAAAAGATGGTCGGCGCAATTTGAAGGTTAATATTTGTTGTGCAACATTAAAAAAATGCCGAGATGTTACAATTGCTGGTCACTCCTGAGATCAAAAATGGTTTTCGGTAAATTCACCGACATTCAGTGGATTTTGGTAAAGGTAACGTACCTTTTATCGAAAGGTTAACCTATCCACGTCAAGGGTACAAACGTTGTTCGGTTAAAGAGAAATTGCCTTGGTGGTTAACGTAATATTTGATTGGTTTACACAACACTGATTTGCAAATAGCAACCCCAAGTTAGTACGGCTGCGTCGAAAAACTAAGTGTATTTATGAACATAATGCATCTTCGTTATCTGACGTATATGACTCGAACTTCGAAAAGGGTTTCAATTAACTGCTATAAAGTAGGTGGTACAGAATCAAAGAGAATTATTGTACAACAATTGAAGTAAACGTTTCATATTCTAAATGAACACGATCTACACTTATAAGTAAACGTGTCCGTTGTTGTGTAAAAACGCACACCTCACAAGGTGTTACATTTTAAATCATACGTGTTGATCTATCAGAAAATGTGCAAGTAGCAAGATGTAGTGTTACTTGGCTTCCAATATCAGCGATCACACACATACAAGGCGCCGAATATAATTTACACATTTTCTTTGCTTTGCTCTGAACATATATTTCTAAATACAAAGGATATGTGTAGTTTTTGTCGATTTATCGATGATGAATCTAACAAATCTAGAATACTTTTAACAAACGACTTTAACATGTACAACGCATATCTCTTATTTCCAAAATATGGTGTAGATTCATAAAGCTCCGATTGCAAGTTTGAACAAATATGTAACAAGACTAGTAGTTCTAGAAGGTAAATATATGCTTAACGCTATTAAAAACGCAACAAAAAATGTGCATAGAGATAAATGTGGCATTACAAAGGCAAAATATATTCTTATTTTATCAAACATAATTTTTCATAAAATTAATAAGTAATGAAATAAAAAGTAATTGTTCTAGAGTTTAATAAAGTTTTGAACAAGAATTAACACATAGATAACAGTAAAACGCTTATGACAGCTGGTACTACAAAATGAAACCTAGTTCTAATAATTTTAATGGCGTCAATTAAATATTCAACAAATCTGAATTAACTGGTTGCCTTAACGTGTGCATTCCCTTTTATAATTTCTTATTACCGCGATGCGTTTTGCACTGAACAAGGTCGTTCTAAATCCCGTTGTCTAATCTTTTTCTACCAATGTGAACCCATTCTGTCGCGTTGTCAGTTTGACTAAATCAACTGTGATGTAAATGACACGAATGAAATAGTTGAATCCCTTTCGGCGAACATCATGCTCGTATTTTAAACATCTTTCTCGTAAAAACATTACTCGTGCGCATTTTACCTCATTACAACCAGCATACTTCGGCTGTAATGAGATTAGAAGTAAATTGGTAATTCAGTGTTTATTTCTGTTGTTGGCATTACAAGCGATGTCACTTTGATTGTTTCTAAAACCGCTGACGTTTTTTTTCTACATAAAAGAACCTTTAAATCCCCATGAGAGTAAATGCATGATACAGTAACATTTAGAAACGTTTGAATCTCTCGAGCAATTCCGTTTGTTGTCGTGGATTTGTACGCCGTTTGTACAGTTACAGTATTTTAGTTATGAGAGATTTTAACAATCACTTTCACATTCTGCTATAAATTCTACGATGATTGCAAGAACAATGTGTCATGTGTTTGCAGTAATCCTATACCACTACCACTACCAACTATTTATGTTGTAAATTAAGCCCTTTGATATTCGATGTTGTGAATTTCAACAGCATTTCAGTTATGTACGCCGAAGATTAGATGTAACCAGTGTTCCTGTGTTACCAACCCGTAATATCATGCTCTTTAGCAAACAACTGACATGCTTTATGATTGCAAGGACTTTAGATGCATTGCATTTATATTCAACACCTGTACTAACTCCATTCTTTGTTGCATGTTATCGCTGTCAGATACGGACATATTTCAATGAAAACTGGTCAGAATTGTGAATGCCCAATAAGGTTTATATTTATACAATTAAACCACAACAAATGTGACATGTGTACATAAGAAACAAGTTTGTAACGCTCATTGGCTGTTGGTTATCAGTATTTTTTTCTGTTTCAAAACGAACCAATGAAAGCCATAATATAAGTCATGTTTGACCTTGTCCCAATTTCCTTAAATTGCCTATGTGTCTTTCCGTATGCGATATAAATCTTCATCCAAAAACAAGTATTCATGATGTATTGCTTATTTCCAACAACTAAGCTACTCTACTCATTTTTGAAACTGATAACTGATGAGACGTCACTGATATATGTGCGCCTGTCTGAAGCAATGAGGAACATCGGTATATACCAAATGAACACAAAAACCCAAGAAACTAGGTTAAATTACCATGAAGAAATGACAAGAAAAAACTAGTTATGCACCGATATCGAGACTTCTGAAATTTGATGGTGGAATAATAATAAGTGAATAAGTTTTAGGGTATATTTAATTATGTGAATATTCTGCATAATGCAGATATTCCGAAAAAAATGTATTTACGACCCTAAATGAGACTTTCAATCATTTTACTTTAAAATGTAACAATGGTAACAATCGAACCTAGATTCATTTATCAAAAACAGTTGCAAAACAATTACCCAAATAAAATATATGGAGAGTACATCAATACCGTTTGTAGCCTTCCAATGCCCACCAGTACGCTCAAGCTTGGCAATGAGGCTGGTTATGGTGTTAATGTTGGCACCAGTGAACTACCCTTCAAAACAAAGAAGTTTATGACTTAGGTCAAAAGACTTAAAACGCAATAATAATTCAATCGATTGCCTGTTTGTTGATAAATCTCCTTTGGACTTTTCCCAGCTAACGCCCCTTTCAGTTATTGTAATTCGACGCATGATATAGTTAACTGTTATATTTTGTATTTTTCCAGTTGGAAACTCCCCAAGTCTTGGACCATTCGCAGGCACCACACTGAAATTCTTCGGTCGCTATGTTACGTATAATATCAAGAACCGTTAAAATTCATGTTTTTTCTACACTACTAGAGGATTATCGCATGTATGTAATCACATACATTGAAAAAGCACAACACGCAGACGCACCTCGGATAATAAAAACGCAGTCGATTTGTAATTGGAATAATGAGTTGTATGTATTGTAATGGAAACAGACGGAATTTTACAAATTTATCATGTATTATGAAATAGGTATTTAAAACTGAAAGGGTGGGGTTAGAAACGTTGTGAAGTATACAGTCAAATTATCACGGAGAATACATGTCTCAATCAATGATGGCATTCCGCCCAACAGATTGACAATCGTGTGCTCTACTGACATAGCTAATTGAGTGGTCGAAATTATCTGGAGATATACTAACCGTTTATTTACATGTGATAACGAGGAAGCTATGGCATTACTTGTAAGCAAAAAAAAGTGTAACTCTTGTTTAAGGCATGTTCTTGAATCCGAATACCATTTGTCAATGCATGCTGCTTAATGACAAAACTATTTATTGCATCTAAAGATAATCGTAATATTTCTACATTTATTACTGAATTCGGAAAGAAAGCAAAATCTGTGCTTATGTATATACAGACAGACTTGTTTCGCTTCACCTCATGATACACATCTTGCCCGCGACATTCTTGTTTTTTCTTTACATCTTCCATATATTATGATGATACTTTTATAACGTCTTACGTTATGCAAGTACATTCTTGAAACTGTATGAAACACGACACAAGGTTTTGAGTATAAATTACTCTCGACAATGTCGGACTTTGAGTAAATTAGATTTCCGCGAGTTATTTAAGCTAACATTGAAATATGGCATTGTGGAAATACGCGACAATATGAGTAACACAAAATGTTCGTGTATTTATTCGCTACAAATCAGCATTGTTCAAGCGTTTCACCAGACCATTATGAGGCATAGCTTGCAATGAGATATCACTTATCATTGTAATTTGCCTTTGCTACTGAAAAGGACAAGGATTACTTGGTTTAAATTATCTACCCTAGGTTTGTATTGACTAATCCAAACTTTGTGCATACTCACGCATGTAAAGAACTTGCTATCTTTAGGGAAAAGTTTGTTGAATCATTCGTAAATGAAATTGCCGAAACAATTATCATCAAATATGGTTATTTGGACAAACGAATTGATGCCGGTTTCGAAAATAATAATATTTGATTCTTCATGGTGTAAGCATAAATCATTCTTAATATACTAGTATTCTAAACAGACGTCCTCATTTCTAGTTTCTTTGTCATTTTTCTTGCAAATCTGATATAGATGTTTTGGAGGCAACTAGTTATGATCCTTTTCTCTTTTAGGCGTTTATCAAACGTGAAGTGGTCTCCGTGATTCAGTGGTTATGGTCGCTGTCTTCGAAGTTCTTCCAAGTATTTTTACTGTTTTTCGCTGTATGGTTATTTTTGTTGTATTTTAAATGTATGTTATACTTCCCCTTCCCCTGTGCAATTATTTCACTTTATATAGTGTTCATGTTATTTTCTGCCCAGTTTCGGTATATTGTTGCCAGCTGTCTTGACTTGTCCTGTGATATTTTCCATCCATTAATTCAACGCCCCCACCATTTGTACTCTTTGATTCTCCTAGTTGTTCCTTATGGTCGGACATTCCTTTGTTCCATTGAGCCTCCTCAAGTGCCTTTTTATGGATTGTTGCTTTCCCGGAGGTCTGTATGGGGAGGCACTGTCTTGTATATGTGGCGTTCCTTGGAGCAACTTATTTTCTCTCTAATTGTTGCGACTTTGACTTTGACTGGATGTAGAGTGTGTGAGGAAGCTCTGCAGTTGGGTCTTCCTCCGTCCGTATAGCTGGATATGTCACTGCATGGCCCTGGCTGTTTAAATACCCATTACAAAAACATAAATGTGATATCTAGTGCATTCAAAACCATTATAGTTACGCTTCATTACGTTAATGCGAGGGCTACACGGTAAATAATTATTGAAGTAAACCTTGCGTTTGTAAACACCTTGTAATGCACTTTGAGGCATTTCCTGTCCTTGCTTACAAAACGCGTAATTACAAGCGCACGAATACACATTAGGTGTAATACAAAATGGTGTACAAGCTAGGCTG
The DNA here is from genome assembly GCA_032209605.1 of Mactromeris polynyma. Classification (NCBI taxonomy): domain Eukaryota; kingdom Metazoa; phylum Mollusca; class Bivalvia; order Venerida; family Mactridae; genus Mactromeris; species Mactromeris polynyma. The sequence goes on along the minus strand of JASFXZ010000031.1, from coordinate 5,910,157 downwards.
TTAAATAGTTGTATCATAATCACGTGTGGAAAATAAAGAGGTTTTAGTGCAACTTTGATGTACCCAGAAGTAGTTAATTGATGCGAAAAATGTAATTTTCAAACAAAATCGAATGACTTCAGCTAATGGCGAAAGCATGTAGGCATGTATTGCGCTTTATTCCCGGATGTGATCAAGGTGATTGGATAGTAAACTCAAATACCAGAGCTGTTAAAATACCATCCCAAATTTCCGTCATTATTTGTAACATCAAACAATAAACACCATGGCAGTCGCTATTGAAATAATTGTTAGCAGAAATGGTTTACTGGAATATGTTTAATGTTTTCGGACGCCTTATGAATGTGGCATTCCTAGCAAACAGTCTACTCCTGCCTTTCTTTAACTTGATTTCTATGTTACGCAACATTTGCGATAATGTTTCACTTCCTTTTCAACGGTTTTTCGGTTATGTTCGGTGTTCAAATAACCTAGGCAATGGTACTGGGTTATAAGGTAGTACTAAAAGGTTGTCGTAAAAGCAAACGGTTATTTCCTGCCCAGTTTCGGCCTATTGCAGCCAGTTGTCTTGACCTGTCCTGTGATATTTTTCATCCATTAATCACCCCCCCCCCCCCTCCTTCACTGTCAACTTTGAATCTCCTAGTTATTCCTTATGGTCTGCCAGGCCATTCCTTGTACCTCTATTCCTTAACATATGAACCCTTTAACCTCCTCAAGTGCCTTGTGTTTTGTTGATTGTTGTTTTTCCGGATGTCTGCGTGGGGAGGCACTGTCTTATGTATGTGGCGTTCCCTGTAGCTACGTTTTCTCTCCCTCTTTTGACAACTTTCCCTCATGAATCAAATGCCGAAGGCAGTCTTGTTCAGAAATGTTCAAAATGGTTGGCAAAATTACCACCCATGTTTGTCCTCCTTAGTTTTTATTTTGCAAATTTTAAAATGGCGCGTATCCGCTAATAGAAATAAATATATCTAACTTTGAATGACACTTACTTTCATTCACATCAAGCAGATGCATTTGTATTAGTAATATGGCTTCCACCGAGTGCTTAATACGTGCCATCATGAGAAAATGCTAACTCGGAGAGTTAACAAATGTAGGATAAAATCAAATCAGATGAGATAATGAGGCGGCTAATTAAGCATGTGCGAGGACGTGTGTATATGACCCAATGCAGTAATTATCACATATTCAGGTCAATGATACGTACTATTCACAACAGGACTATAGAGCTTGCTAAACCGCTTGCTCACTTGTTTACGTCAAACGATCGACATTACAAACATTATGATACGTCTTTATTGCTTGTTATAATTCCTCTTAAATTACGTAGGACTGATACGTATTGTTTACAAGTGTATTAGTGAGCTTGCTAAACCGCTTGCACACTTGTTAACGTCAAACGATCGACATTACAAACATTATGATACGTCATTATTGCTTGTTATAATTCCTCTTAAATTACGTAGGACTGATACGTATTGTTTACAACTGTATTAGTGAGCTTGCTAAACCGCTTGCACACTTGTTAACGTCAAACGATCAACATTACAAACATTATGATACGTCATTATTGCTTGTTATAATTCCTCTTAAATAACGTAGGAATGTGATTTTAATTGATATTTTGCTGTATACAATAGGTCAGGGTTAACATGATAGTATATCACCCAGTCAGGTCCACCGACGTCAATTCACTGTGCACTTTACAGTATCACAGTTATGTGTCGACACAATGCTTAGAAGGAATAATAACACGTTACGGGTGTCCTATTAACAGGAACTATAAATCACACGTTTACTGGAACTATCCAGGCTGTTTTGATAAATAATACATCGTCATCAGGCGCTCAGGGATAAAGTAATCTAATTCTAACAAAACATTCGACCTGCATTGCTTGAAAATTAACACGAAACCGTGTTGTTTTTTTCAACAATATACGCTGGCAAAAGATATAAATGTAAACTGTACTTCGACGCACACTTGACACATTTCATCAAATATAAAGACAAATCACAAATTTGTTGAGTCTATAGTTTGTACATATTTCTGATCAATCTGCTAAAATAGTATAAAATCGAGTGGATATATACATCTTTTATTTCTGACGAATCTTTACTTCTAAAGTTTTCCAGAACAAAAACACCAATTAATTACATTCTTTTCACAGGCAATTACATCGTCGTAAAATTAAGTGTTAATCTGATCACCGAGTATCCCTGTCCATTTTAGGCAAGTTGGTAACGAAATTTACGTGATAATAGAATCATAAATTATCACATTAGACTGCGTAAATGTATTTACCAAAAAAACGATAGATTCGTAGAAATACAGGCAACGCATTTCCAAACATAGCTTTACAGGCTTATAAAGTGCAATTACAATCGAGAATTAGTCGGAAACAAATACGTCAAGGAACCCTTTAACTATTGTTATTAAGACATATTAGTCTATGATTATGATATATTATGTAATATACAGCGAGCAACGCAAAGCCAATTGACTCATTTTGTTGTGATGTTAGGCTACATTTTGTATGAAGTTATACATATATTCAATTATCATGAGACGTGTATAAGCATGCAATTATATTTGGCTCTGAAAATGTAGGAAATATAATACTCTTAATTGGATGGAACTATATTTTGTAATAAGCTATTATTTGTTAATTGTCTGTTATTAAGTCATATTTACAATGTACTATTTGTGAGAATTAATGTATTTCTAATCTAAAACATCATGACATTTCATAGTTCTCATATCGTTTTTCCGTATATTACAAATATAAGCGTATACAGTACTGTAATTAAACGTATTTTCGTTTTCGTGCCGTAAACACATTTCAGCACTCTTTTTATCAAACTTGACAAACACTTAAGAGTTTAGTTATTTCCTACAACACAGAATATAGCGATGTTATGGGATAGCGTTTCATCAAACACGTATACCGTAAACTCTTTTGGCTTCTTTCACAGTTTTAAGATAATTTCTCAGAAAAACGGACAGTATAATTATGACCTATTGTGAAATGCTACCTTACACCGATATCCTTATTGTACCATATACCGTTAGATAACAAATTTGCAAAATGCTAACTGAATAAAAACACAACATTAGGTATCAACAAACACACTAAGTTGATTTTTTTCAGTTTGACATGAATTTTACGAGGCCTTATGACTTAAAATCACTTTCGTTGACTGCTTCCTGGGTTTACAGCCAATACACTCGCCTAACTCAAGGAAATTTAAGATCGCGGTGAAATCTTGCCCAAGACCTCCGGACGGGCAGTCCGGTACTTTACCCGTAGACTGATAAGCCTCCGTTAAACGTGGATGATTATATAACGGTAGTTTTAGTAGTTAATAAACCTTAACTATGTACAATTGGTGAGAGAAATAAGCCAATATGCATCATGGATATTATGAATAACATGAATAATTACAACAATAGTTGATGAATACTACATCACATTATAACCCCAGCTTCTATTTCTCAAATACAATTCTTGATAACAAGTTCACAGCTTTAATGACTGAAGAAAACATGAAGACTCCGATGATCTATTAATAATATTGTATTCAACTACAAATACAAAATCTGGATTAAATAATAAATGAAAAATGCCTCTAAATTAATTTCAGACAAATTAAAATAACTCAAATTATATGTTGATAATTCTCACATATACTTTTAACTAAAGAAGAGTACTAAAAAAAACAAGAAACACCAAGTACCATCTCTTTAGTTTTAAATGACTTTCTTATTAATATATATAGTACCTCTGTCATCACATATCAATACTTTTAAATACGTATATAAAAATACATTGAAATCAAATAAACAAAAATAACAAATACGCTGAAATATTACCTTGTTTATAAAAATCTTGTAGTTCTTCTGCCTAAAGCTTGGAATTGCGAACCTTTTATTAACTACCAGTGTTTACGTTCGTCTTCACACTTCCCATTGTAAAACACTTGTTCCTACGTTTACAATGAAGCTATGTTCAGAATGGGCGTCGCTTAGATTGCGCGCGCTGTAACATGACCATATCACGTGATCTTTACGCATGCGCCATTAATAATGGATGCTATAAACGCTGCGTAAAATGTTAGTTAATCCCTATGGAAAAGTTTTCAATTCACTTATGAAATAATTGACGAAGGCAAATGAGTAAGACAGAATGGTGAACGAATATTCATTGGGGAAAATCCTAAAGAGTTTTCAGCGCAACAGCCTTTCACAAATTCTTGTTTACTCTAACAAGTTTCTATGACGCCACCACTGATATGTTTTTCTTTTCCTTTCATAGTGTTGGTGTTATGATAAGAATTGCTTTCAATTATTGGTTAACAATAAAAAATGGGGTTTCTACGTAGGACGATACATTAAAACGTTTTACCTAAACTTCCCTGATACAGATGTCCGTCATCAGCCGCACACAAACTTCCTTATGAGATATATTTTTGTAGCGATAAAATGTTGAAAAAAGCTATTAAGAAGGCCCATTGTCATGTTTTACGCATGCATTGAATATATGTACGAAATTCATTCGAAACAAAATAAACGCGATATGAATCGTTCCATAATTTTCAATTTTAAATGTTATCACCTATTTTTTCCTTTGATCAGTTTCGTTTATTGGATCAAACAATAGTACTGTCACATTTGTGCTTGTGCGTGCGTGCGTATGTGTGTGCGTGCGTGCGTCGCTTAAGGGTGACGGTACTGTTGGAACAACCGGCCGTCTGAATAACATGATTTCCGTTTATTGATTTCATTGGAGATATTGGCGCCAACGATTAATAGTCCGGTTATTGTTCCCGGTGATGGTGCTACCACTAACAAACTTAAATACTTGCTAACCGAATTATACTCACGGTAGTGTTTTGGCCGCCGACCATTCCGCGATATACTTGTTTGCCTGGTTATGTTGCAGCCCTTTACACTGGCAGTTGTGGATGAAATTAGTGCTTGTATAATTAAAAAAAATGTTTCTCCTTAAAATTTGCAAGAAATGTTCAAGATTGTGAGGATATTAAATTTGTTTTCCTTTATTTCTCAGATTTCTGAATACAGCAGCTCTCCATATACTTCTATTACATTGTATTGTACACAACTTTGAAATTTGAACAAATTTACGTAAATTTAAAGGAATTACACTCGAATTAATGCTATAGCATTCTTGCAAACTGCTTAATTGAAAAATGAAATAGCTCATACACTCCCTTCGAATATTCCCTTTGTAACAATTTAGTCTCTGATTTATCAGTAAGGCAAGTTTGTCTATCGCTAAAAGACGCGGTGTGAGAGAAAGTGTTAGTAGTCTGAACAGGAATTCAAAGGTGATGGTAGAGAACAATGCAATTGCGAAGACAGTGAATTAAACCCTCTTACAGGTAGTTCATTGGTACTATATAGAAAATGCTTTGTCATACATTGAACAATTTCTACAAGGCACAAACATTATATATAACTATATGGCGTCTTTTCACAGAAAATTGCCTTGGTATATACCACTCCCGTGTTATTCGCACTTACAATGATTGATACCACAACATCAAGTGGATTCTATACACTATTATAATCTTAACAAATTATTCTGACACTCTATTCACTGAAAATGCTGAGTTTGGATGAAAGGAATGGTTTAGGTTTTCAGGGTGTGCATGCTCAAACCATAGGGAAACAAGTATTCGTCCACTGGTTCAGTTTTGACCATTAAGGAGAACATAGTATGGGTTGAACGAGGTAAATCATGACATGATGTTAACAAAATACGCACGGTGTTCAGTATCGTTTAAGTATAGAATTAAAAGACCATTTTCGTTTTTCAAGCATGTGTAAACCCTGATCAGAACACACAGATTGAATAAATCCCTGAAGGGTCATGATTACTCATGCATGTGTGAACGTCTCGACTCGGCCAATCAGATTGCAGGGATTTGTTGAATTTGGAATTATGTAAAATATAACTTATGAAATGGTCTGTGTTCAATTGAAATGTATAATAACATCCCTGACGTAGACATGGAACGGTAAGCAAACGTTTTAGCATTGTAATAAGTGATGGCGTGATTATCAAAAATAATCGAAAAATCGTCGATAGAAATCCAACATTGGCGACAATCGATTATGAACTACAATAATCGATTATAATAGGACATTTTTACTTTGTTGACATCTATAAATTGTGTCTACCTTTTTCTTCAAGCTATTGATCAATTTTTTTTTATATTCCATACTAGTACTAAAATGTATAGGGAAAATAAAATATAATTGTTTTCAAATTATTCAGTCAATTACAAATATACAAAGTAAACATACAAAAACAAAATAAATTCATTTAATGATAAATTGTTCCTATGGTATAAGAGTAATGTAAAACCCTATAGATGTTAAATGTAGTAACAAAGAGGTAAATAAACTTTTATAAATGAACTTAACTGTCAGCATTACACTTTAAATTAAAAAAATCGATTATTTCCCATTTGATTATCGATTATGAGTTTCCAAACCGACCCGATTATCGGTTATGAAATTTGTCCGATTATCCATCACTACCTCAATCAGGTTCTGGGTGATCTGCTGTGCATGTACTGTTAAATATATATCCAAGCATATTGTAAAATCATATCTCAATGTTTATTTGCATGCTGTTAAAATAGAAATGCCAAAATAGTGAATAAGTCAAACGCGCTTGATAACATTTGTTGATATATAACTTATGTTTAGTGTTTATATTTTGGTAAAATAAATGACTGTGACATCATCCCTTACCCACATTAAATCATAGCCTACCGCACAGAATATAAAATTTGGATGCTTGTTAACTATAAAGACATCGTAAATACAAAAGCAAATACAAATTATAGAAAGTTCAATTTAACAAGTTTGGTTTATACGTCTTTTGATTAAGTAAACGTGTTTTGTTTTTCATAACACAATAAGAACAGGTGTACTATCGGTGTGGAATTAGAAGCTGTACTAGCAGTAACATCTGGATAACTGCTACCTACTACTGACAGCGGTTCTATCAGTTATACAGCCAAGTAACAGTATAGTATTCTGTCAACTGTAAGAACAGTTTGTGCGACTCTTTATGCAATCAATGAACATAGAACAAATAGTACATTTCGAAAATATACTGAAAATGAACCAACATCACAGGCAGTTTGAAAGAAAATAAATGAGTAATTATTAATTATCAAACATTGTGGGGAATTATTAAAAACGCTATCATTATTCTCATTATCCCATGAAATGGTGCTGACTGCATATTACAACAATACTTACAGTATCCTAGCTGTAGAGTTGTTGTAGTCGTATGAATGTACCCGTGTATGCAGTACGTTAAGTAATACTATCACTGTTGTTACTGCTGTGTTACAGTGCCACATATAGTCCGTGTGACTGTCGTATATAGCTATTTTATTTCTTGTCGTATTTAAAATCACCATTAACATCAGCTATATTTTAATTAAAAAAAACAATTGTGTTTCCTCAATCTGCCATATACACAATCAAAAATAAAATGGTAACATAAAAAAAATAGTTTGGTTTATTGTTGTTTCGAGCGGTTAAAAGCGAAGACATATTAACATGTTATTTGATCACATCGCCACAGCCGTAGACGGTCGGACCCGGGATTAAACCCGCGACCTCCGGACTGGCAATGTAATGCGATACCGACTGCGCTAGACGGAGTTTTATGATACATTGGATCCTTACTAAAAGTGCTTGGTATGAACGGACTTTGGTGAACCCAAGTATAGTATTGACCACCAAACATGCTGTTTAGTGTGCGAACAATAATATAGATATTATTACTAATTGGTTTTACTCTTTCTCACACTTCCATAAACAAACAAGTGTACATTTTGCTTCATCAGATATTCTTTTTGAACATATTCATATATTGGAAAACACCATTCCATTGTGAGAAACACCTGAACAATACACTACAGTACCAACTCAATGAAAATGTTCATATTTTCTGCTCGTCACACCAAGCCGTAAAAGTTAATTGACATGTAACAGGACATAAACTTTCCATTGGATAGACAAGTTGTCAACACTATAATTGGTTCAGTATTTGCGTCAGTAGTATTCAAAGAAACTATTCTCTAATTACTGCCGGTAGCAGTTAAACTATAACACTCTTACAATGAAAAGGGGTCTACTGGCTAATTAGTATGTACAAAGGGTTTTAAATATGCAACAAAAGGTGTGGAACAGAACGAAGAGGTTTTATAGATTTATATAAAAAATATTTGAAGACAATACTTTCGTACTAATTTATGTTAAATAACCACATCACCATGTACTGACAGCGAGCAACATTTTCCCAATATGTCAATATGAAAATGAAGTGACCATGTGGAGTAAAAATTAGTGTTTCCTGTTTGCAAGTAGTGACATCATACGTTACGTTTTCTTGAAATGACGTCACTTACAAAAGCGGATGGAAATCCTATAGCAGCGCGCGCTCATTTATATCTTTTAATTATTCAAGCTATAGAGCTATGTGTGGGTGGGGTGTGCATTCCGGTCGTATAAAGCCCCCGAGGATCGTCATACGAAGGAAGCGTCAGACGGAGTTGCAACCTACGCATATATATACAGTTTCTCGGAGAGGCATAATTCAGAGAGAGCGCCATGCGTTTCCACAATTCTTGAATATAATAACCTATACGAGGAAATAACAAACATATGTGAATTGAATAATTAATAAATGTTTTACATACAGTAATTCGCTCACCACGGATAAGCAATTACATGCCAAAGCGTACAACGCCATGCAGTAAGAGTCCCATGCTGATAACAGTCATAGCAGTAGTAAAAACACAGCTGACATACTAGATATATCAGTTGTAAAAACCATTTCAACATGTAATTATGTAAATTTTCATTTTACTTTACTTATAAAACATATGACATTTTTTGTATATTTAAAACATATGATATATCGTCTGAAAAGAGTTCAAGAGACTTCAGTGCTAAAGATGACGTCATCGAAGATTGTGTAGACATCGTGGCTGGCACTACCAATCGGCATAACGTATACAAAGTGTTGTTTAACTCGATATGAGTCCACGCCAGGAGAAAATTAGTTTCATTATGCAGGAAATAAATTCATTAGTAATTTGTTGACTACCATTTGATTGTTTTATAGTGCTATTAGAGGTGTATATTCTTGTCGCTTTGCACTTTGGTCCTCCTGGAATATTTGACCATATTCGAATGAACGTTTATGGAAGTGTCTAGGTGCAAAGTGCTGAAGCACAATATCAGAGTGTAAGCAAGTTAAATAATTCCAGACCACTACATATGTTTGACTCGTAGACATAATTGAAAATATGGCGACATTAGAAAAGATATGGACGCATTTTCTCTATTTAGCCACATTCCAATAGCGGACGAGAAATTCAAGCAGACATGTTACTCAAATTAAGCAAAATAATAACACGTTTTCAAACTAGAAAGGTTCAAGTTAAATAAGTTATCTTGAGGAAGGAATGTTAGGTCTTGTACGTAAATGGCGTAATTATTTGAGTGATGTGCCTTTTATCAAATCCCACTTCTCTTAGAGGTGAATGGATTACGAACGTGTTCAGCATTCGTGCCAGGTAATAAATCTGCTAAACTTATTAGTCTTCCTCTGACATCAACAGGACAACAGAGATAGCGTACTTTTGTGTTATGAAGGTTATGCAATTTTAGGTAAGGGCCTCGTGAATTTCGTTTTCACACTTCCAAGGAAAATATATTTTTGGATTTGCATGACTACGAACTCAATTTGATAGCCGACAAAGATGGCCTGGTAAATTACTGCATTATGTATGAATTTGTATAAAACAGAAGCCTTGCTTATACGTATACCAATTTATAATTTAGAAACAGTAAAATTGGCTCATTAATTTTAAATATTATTATTGAACTGTTTGAATTTTTCAATAACACGGATACCATACTGCTACTACATGAGTATTGTTTAGTACTAATTTGGGATGAACATCAAACTATTGTCTATTTGTATACTTATTCATGAGATAGACAACAGTTGAAATTGTCTTGATTGTAGAATATTGACAACAAAACGCTAGCATAGATTAGCTTTAGATTAAAGGGTTTTTTGTTTCTAAACATTGAAGTGAACTAATTGCATATTTTTCTTGATGGCCGCAGTATCCAAAATATCATTGATAAAGATGTATTGTAAGGTTTCGGTCACTGCATGACTAAGGATTCAGGTTTTGACATCGATAATTGAGATATATCTGTCAGAAACGATAATTGAGTAACATCTGTCAAAAGGATTAAGTTATGATGTAGCTCTGTAAAACATCTATTATGTAGTATGTTTGTTGATAGTCAAACGATTTATATGTTGATAAGATTAGTTACCATGATTATTTATGAATAATACAAGAGCATGTGTGTTAGAATTGAATTTGAGATGACTCACTGTCAACATTTTATCATTAAAAAGTGATTTGATGAAGCAATGAAGCAAGGAAGATACTGTTCTATGCGTATATGCATGGTAGTTGCTATTTGTTTCATGTGACATTATGTTTGTTTCATGTGACATTAAACGTTCGCCAACTATTATGTTTGTGATTTTCACTTCTATTTATTCTGAAATAAAGCATAAACATAATGAATAAATGTGCATTTGTTTCTATTATATTACCCCCCCCCCCCTAATCATGTTAAAGCACATTCAGACAACTAGACAAAAGTGTCATTGTTACAATTATAAGTATGTACGGATGTATTTGATACAGTTGCTCATACATACCGTAAAACATGACAGCTGAACGCTTTCCCACTTCGTCGTCCCTCATTATTTACATCGAGAACATCAAGGATGTAAAGATGCGCTCTTCTTGTTCCTATGCCACATCATTATACCCACGCCTGAATTTAATTGTGTTCCCTGCTTAAGGAGAGGCTATTTCTGAACGTTGCCGTCCCTGTGCCTTTGTTTACTTCCTTTAAATTGCTGTTTCACTTTTACTTCTTGCAAACCGTATTGCACGAACGTTATTAGTGTTTTGTCATGGTTTAGTATCAAATCTTATTTTTTCAGTTTTAATGGATTTCTCCGCAATTTAAAATAATCCAATTTAACATGTCGATTTACATCAATGATTCTCTAAAAGTTAGAAAAATCTTTACAGATTTGTCAACAATGTTAAAGGCTCCCTTTTTCATCTAATCGGATTATTTAGCTGTTTAATCGATTGATCCCCTCAGTATTTTTACTGACAGTTCAAATGATGTTAATCGCTGTGTGTTAATGTTGTTTCCTTTCCCCATTTCAGGTATTTTACTTGATACAATTTTCTTTTCGCCCCTTTCGGCCTTTTAGTACTGACCTTGACTTAGGATGAATGTTAGAAGGCGTTTACACACCCAATGTGTTTGATCAAGTCAGTGTGACATGTTTGAAGGTACTCTGACAAACTGCGGAACATCTGGTTTTATCCTATTAAGTCATATGAAATTCCATAAAAGTTTTTCATTATGAAATACCCAATACATCACCTGGTGTGACGCCACATATGTTGTTACCACAATGATCATCACAAGTAGACTAAGCCCAACACGAAGCAGGCGGTCAGCATTGCCAGTAACATATTCTTAATGATTTAAAATATAAAATCATATATTGAGGATCAGCAGAATAAAACCAAAACATTTGATATAAATTTCATCCAAATACGAGTGGAATATGAGCCTGTGAAATACGATAGTTCATTGTGTGTAAAATTCCACAGTATATTTGTTTCAAAAGCGAAAATACCGCAAATGGGAAGAGAATTACATAGCACTTAAGCAGTAAAAATCGAATTACCAGATACGTCTGAACCAGAACTAAAATTAAATATGCTGCAAGGAAAGTTGTTACTGTAGTGGTATTAGTGGTTTTATTCTCTGTTCTATGTGAATGGTAAATGAAAGAGTTGTACGTCGCAAAAACGTTGAACATATCAATTCAGGAATTCTTACGCCTTGCTGAAAACACATGTGTCAAGGTAAGAGTGAGAAGTCGTGTTTAGGTCTTAAAAATAAATAGGTCGTGTGATTCAAATGTGACATTTGATCTTGTAATGACTTATTACACTATAATTAAAAAGATACAGCGATACATGCACAATCCTATCGAATTACCATACGGTTGACAAGTTGAAACCATAGAAAACATAGTTGCTTGTCATGAAAATGTAACTGTTTGTATAACTTGTCTTTCGCGATAGACTTTTTACAACGTTAAAATAAGATACTGGGATATGTTTTGGGTTTCAATTTGTGAAATATTGAAAAGTGTATAACATACTTGAATAGACGTGTGAACTATAAGAATAAAGTATCCCTATAATGTATGTCAAGGGGGTATAGAACGTGAACATTTTAGTAAGATATATGAATCCGAACCAATAAGTCAACAAGAAACAAGTTTGCACAGTAAATTGATCAACGTGTCTTAAAAAAATCCCGTCTCTTCGTCTTCCTTAATTATCGTTAGTTGTCCTTTATGGTCGGCCAGGCTATTCCTTGCGCCCCCGTTCCCATATGTATTTACCCTTGCACCTCCTCGGTGTCTGGTGTTTTTGTGGACTGTTGTTTGCCAGGGGGTCTGTAGGGGGAGGCAGTGTCTTGTATATGTGGCGTTCCCTGTGGCAAATGTTATTTAATGTCTTACAGATTTACCCATAACCACACATTGAATATTCCAATTTATATGTATGGAATTTAAATTGCGTTAATAATAGTGTACAAAGTAAATGTATCATAACGTTTATGTTGGACAGAAAAGTTCTATAAAACTGTGCATATAGATCCAAAATATGTAGATTTAATAAATAACTGTTTTAGTTGTATCTGGAGGTATGTCTATTATGGGTATAAATCCTTAATTGGTGTTCTTTAAGTGACAGTTACACGAACCTTTGTGAAGTGTCTAGTGTTTGTGTTCTTCCTCTTACAGTTATCACCTGTTATCAGCACAAAACAGTCACAAGCAGAATGTGTATTCAGATGATACAAGCATGGCATTACCGTATATATATATACACAACATGTTGCTCCAACTGTATGTGGATATGTCTGGTAGTCGTCAACACGCACCCAGTTACGGGTTATATATCAGTAACTATGCATTCTCATTTGACAAAGTTACTTTTATTAATATCCAGTTTATTATAATTCATTGATAGTGTCTAAACAATTTTATAAAGAACTATGTATCTTTTTAACTTGTCAATGATTCAAACGGTCACGCAGACGATACTATAAATAAACAGACAATCCCCAAAGTCAAATGGTTTTCATGTAGCTTAAATAAAGCCATAGCGAGGCATGAAATACTCGCTACTTGCACAAAATCAGATCATAACATATGTATTACTGATAATCACTTCGCAAACAAACACTTACAATGAATAACTAATAAAACGGCATGTTGTGATGTGTTGATAAATGAGTTCCAGGAAATAGTGTGAAATGTCACATCGCTTAAGTCGAAATAATTTGCCTAAAGCTCATTAGCTGTAATAAAACAATTACATGTAGATAATTATTTGTTTCCAATTAATTATTGTCTCTGTTGTTCACAATCATTACGTACGTTTAATTACGCTTTTAAACGATTAGACCAAAAGTGAGTAGCGCAAAATTAAAAATGTACTCGGCATTGCTTCCGGTACCTATCGTTTCTCATTTGTGTTTGAGTTTTGTACCTTTTGTCTTTGTGGTTGATTTCTGTCATGTAATACTGTATATTTTCATGTCTCCTTATTCTTACGTGTTCATGTGCTTATGTGGTGGGTGTACACTTCGTACGAGGCATTTCTTTTCGTTCTCATGTTGTGTCACTGTTGCCCATGTTCTCCTTGCAGTCGTGTATGCTTATATTTACATGTCTCTTCTTTCTGCTTTGGGTATGGGTAATTTTAAGTGGCATTTTCTGCTTGATCTCAACTTTTACTTGATAAAGAACTGCGCAAAAACTCTAAGGCAGTCTGGTCCTCGTTCATGGCAAGTTCTTTCCCAATACGTAAACAGTATAAAGACGGGGACAAAGCTTTCATTCCTTATTATATCGACAGTATAAACATATTCATGTATATAAACTCAAATTAACGAAAGGATGTAAACAGCTAAACAATAGCTAGGGTTTGTTCATTGGTTTATTGATATTTGGTGCAAATGGTGGATATCGCATCGGGACTGGACAATTTACATAAATATGTTATTAACGACTGGGCAAATACTATTGTGTGATATCTTTTATGGATTCGACACTGTATTATCATGTTCTAAAGGGGATAATAACGACATAAAACTGTCTGTGTGTAATTGTCACGTGACAATTAACTTATTGCTGTACTATACTGATCGCACAATACAAACCTATATGGCGCCGAATTTTAAACAATAGAACAATTCACGATACAACAATGCTGAGCTAGATGACGTTGATTTTAACATTAAGACAACCAAATTAAAAGTGCCACTTTACTTAAATAATGCACACCACATAGGTTATAAGTAAATTATATATCTGTATTAAATGTACAAATGATGATTCAGATTTACGTAGGAGTACAGGGTCCGTATTCATAAACGTTTTAAGACTGAATCTCAGACTTAGACTTTTAATTGCAAAAATTAAATTTACAAGCATTTCGTTATCATTATATTTAAATGGATATATTTTGTTTTGCTTGAATATTTCTTGTTACTCACTCTACACTTTGGTCATGTTTCATAAAAATCTATTGTGTTACAATTACGTACTAGGAACAAAATGAAAATTTACCATTTTAAAGTCTAAGACTGAGATTCAGTCTTAAAACGTTTGTGAATACGGGCCCTGTAGTATGGTGATCCGCTTTTGAAAGACCCATGGCCTGACACCAAGGATGGCTGATAAGTACATTATCTTTCTATTTCTGTTTGAAATCTGGTTATAACCGGGTCATTTGTTATAAATTTGTAATTGATTCCACTTTAATGTTGACCACAATTACTCATTCTGAAAACCTCTTATATGTGTCATAGTTGTCTTGGTTTCACAAAACTTAAATTGATATTGTCCCAAACATATATATACTTACACTAATTTGCCCAAACAAACATATGTTTACCCATGCACCTCCTCGGTGCCTAAGCTTTTGTAGACTGTTGTTTCTTACGGGTATGTGTGTGTATGCATTGTATCGTGCATGTGGCGTGCCTTGGAACACTTTATTCTATCTTTCATTAACAATGGAGGTCATATACCTAAATATACAATAAAACCTCAATAATAAGACCACCATTGGGACCCTTGAAAACTGGTCTTTATATTGAGGTGTTCTTAATATTGAGGTTGCATAAAGAGCAGAACTGTCGAAATTGACTTGAAAATTGTGTTCTTAATTTTGAAGTGGTCGTATTGGTGGGTTGGTCTTTAAGTGGGTTGTTTCTGCAGTTTATAAACTGGTTTTCTTAAGGAATGTCATCTGTTAAATGAAAACATCGAGCAGGAAATGCCACGTACAAAGTACACAGTCAACACAAAGCACAAGGAGACACTATAGACCATTGCAAAAACAAAAGAGGCACAAGACCAATTTGCATAATTTCAAGGCCAGAAGATGTATGTGCTGTGACAGATTAACAAAATAGGCATTTAAATCCATTATTCAGACACATGTGTAAAGTGCAACAACCAATCATTATCTGTCTCGTCTGCAAAGGATACATCTTGCTAAACGGAGTAACAGATAAACTAATGCTATCAAATCATAACATGAAGGACTAACAATCTACCTTCTGCCAACAATCATTTAACTCGATATAAATATTTAATATCTCGTACACACTGATAAATATTGTCATACTGAACGTATATACAGATATTTATACAAGTTAATGATGCTAGAACATATCCCAAAGTTTTATATGAATGATTTATAGATAGATAATAACGTATAATGTCATAATTGGATGTTGAGACCATATAATTCCCATGTGAACTATTCGCGAGTTATTGATAGAATGATTGTTATATATTTTGTACAATAATTTGAAAATGTATATTCAGTATGATATTGCCCTGCAAGGTGACATTGGTGCTGTCATTTTGACGATGTTGGTACTTACCGGCTGAGACAGTATGCTTAATAGTGTCTTTCCGGTTCAGCTACGTGTCATCAGTCGGACATTTGATGGATGAGTAGAGCTTCCAGCTGGAGTAGAAGTTGGACCTATCGAACATTTTGTGTGATATTCAATAGCTGAGAAAACATTTTGTAGCTCAATCCGATATTATGTTACCTCATTTGTGAACAAATGTCATTTCGTACATATTCATGCTTTACTCGATCACTTTGCTTATTCCATATCCAAGAAAAAAGATAAGGAATTTGTCAAAAGGCATAGAACTGTTTGAACAGTTTAACCATAGTATCGTATTAATATGGACATTGTTGGGGCAATACACAGTTAACTTAAAAATGGAAATAAAATACGATTTACAAGTTGTACAAAAAAAGGGTTGTTCATATGCATTTTGTGGAAGAGGGGGATAGAAATAGACGTGCCTGGCACTGTTTCAGTCAAAGCTAATCAAAAGAATCAGTTTGGTAACTAGATTAGGCATACTGCAGCTATTGTTAATGAAGATAGTTGTTGAATAATTTTCATTATACAAGAAATGAATCATTTGAATTGAGATTAAATCTCAAAATTCTTTGCAAACTTGGCCTGAATACAAAAAATATTACCCATTCATGTCATGGACATTTTAGTACTCGCGCTTACTGCAGAGCGAGTATGATGGCGGCATAGGAACCCATGACCTTCAGACCAGAAGCCCGATATTCTTATACTCTACTTATATGCCTTATCCTAAATCGGAGGCTTTTCTTAAATATATATCTGGCCCTAAAAATTGTTAATGGGCTTCATCAAGCATTGTTGTTACATAGGCTCAAACATCCTTAATAAGAATCAGTGCAACGTATAATCGATTAAAGCGACATTGTTTTCTCTTATTACTAACGATACAATCTGTAGAACACCTGCTTGTTAAGAAATGGAAGTTTTATGATAATACAAACTTCGTTTTTCGACTAATACAGAGTAAGGCATTATAAGTGTTTTTTTTGATAAAGCATATTGACTGATTTTTAACTATATAAAGTATATTTTTCATGTTTGTTTAGGTAAACAAATGAACTAAAAATGAGCATAATATAGCTTTAATGCAATTCCCGCTCTATTTACTATGTGCCATTCCACAACAAATACTTGCATGACGCATGACTAGAATTAAGTGAGATTTTAGTGGTCCTTGACAAAGTAACTATTGCATTTCTTTGGTGTTTAAGCTACCTTTTAATCAACTAATCTTTTTTAAGTGTGTGTACTACTGGTTACCAAGCTAAGTGTGTACAACGTATCAGTACAACGTCAGAAGACATCAATAAAATGAAGCAATTAGGGAAAGTTAGTTGATTTTTTTCAAAATAAGCGCACCAAAACAATCCTATTGTTGGATTATGTTCTCTTTATAAGCGAATAAAAACGACAGTAAAATCTATTTACGGGTTAATGGATTTGCGTCATGTTCTAAGACGGAATGTGATGAACACATAATGCAATGTCAAGTTGTATTTTACACTTTATGATGACGAATTAGACGCCAAATAAACGTGAAAGAAGCATAATTTAATGAAGATTTTCTCTCACCTCAGTTTGAGTAAGTTAAGAAACATTTTACATTACGACTATAAGATTGATGTACATAATCAGGTTGAACCGCATTTTTTAAAAACGAATTTGAAAAATGATTTTAGTAAACAAGATATAAAAAATAACAGAAACAAATACTTTTTTGTCTTAGGTGATATTTTAAAATAACTTGCCAAAAACGATAACGATGTTCAAATGATTTGTCGCATGCAATCTAAAAGATCAATCTAACGATGCAGGATTTTATATGATCGTTCATTTTTCAATGTAAACTGTAGTAAATGCGGTTATTCCTGTCAGGTTCTGAATTTTGTTGTCATTTGTGAGATTTTGGCGCGTAATATGACGACGTGCTGCATGCAAAATGTGTCCATAGCTCAAAGGTCACGATTCAGGATTGAACTTTGTTCGTGTTCCAAAAATCGTTCCCGGTACAAACATGTGTTGTCTACTTTGGGATTTTGAAATACCATGGCATAAACTGTACTTAGTGAGAGCATCCGTATCCTGTGGAAACATATTCTTTACTTCTAATAATCACAGTAACTTTAACATCTGGACATGTCAGGAAGTCTGTGAAGCTCTTAATGTGTTACTGAATAGTATCTTTATTCATTATGATAACTCAGTGTACCAACAGAAAGTTGTGCTCCACTTATAGCCGACTTATTCTTATTCTGTTATGTAATTGAGTTTTTTCCAACCATGTTTAATAAACTATATCCAAAAGAATTTTCGAAAGCAAACACCTTGGATACACATGGCTCGTATCTTTACTTGGACATTTCTATAGAAAATGGTATTATTACTACAACAATTTATGATAAACGAGATGATTATGACTTTGAGATTATAAACTGTCTGCCACTCGATAGTGATATTCCCAGAAGTCCAACCTACGGGATTTATGTATCTCAACTTATACGATAAATAAAAATCTAAAGGACTTTAATAAGCGTAGCATTCTACTTACAGGTAAACTTCTAAAACAAAAAAGCTTTCGTTATCATAAATTATGTAAGACGTTTCGTAAGTTTTGCCATAAATATCCTGATATTATTTTAAAACATGGCACAAGTGTCAAACCCTATTTTTATGGAGATCATTTAAATAACATTTACAAAATGCATAACAGTTGTTACTGTCATCAGTTATTTGTGAAACTAATTAATTAGTTCATAAGGAAGGATTATGATCCTGACATATTGAGAACAACTGAATATAAGATTTTAAATAAATCAACACTTGCTAGATTTTCACACCTATTTTTACTGTACACTAATGTTTTGAGACTAAATAAAGTTATATCTGTAAACCGTACTGTTTGTTCCTTCGTGTTGGATTATATACAGTATGTGTATGTTATGTACGTAGTGGTTACTAGTTGCTTTTAATGATTAGTTACTGCCTTCTTTGTCAATGTATGTATATGTGTTGGAAGTGAATGATCATATAGCGATTGAGTGTGAGGTTAGCTAGCTGTTAAATCGATTTAAACCCCCTGTATTTTGACTGACAGTTCCAAGATTGTAACTCGTTGAATTGTTATAATTTTCTTTTTGTGCTTTGAATGTATGTTATATTTTGCTTTACCCTATGTAATTCGTTCACTTTATATAGTGTTCAGGTTATTTTCTGCCCAGATTCGGCCTATTGTTGTCAGTTGTCTTGACTTGTCCTGTGATTTTTTTCCATATTAACTCTTTCAGTGTTTTTCCTCTTTGATTCTCCTAGTTATTCCTTATGGTCTGCCAGGCCATTCATTGCGCCTCTGTTGCCTAACGTATGTACCCTTTAACCTCTTCAAATGCCTTATGTTTTATGTATTTTTGTTTTCCCGGAGGTCTGTGTTGGGAGGCACTGTCTTATGTATGTGGTGTTCCCTGTAGCAACTTATTCCTTCTCATTTAGTTATATATATATTTATCTCGAAATAGATGCAGGCTTATTTGTTTTCGTAGTTGGTCGATGATGTTTTACTACTTTGTCAATGCAGTACTTAGCTTTAATAACAATGTGGGGAAAACTGGAGGCAACTATGTTAATTCCTTACCGATTGTTAGTTAAATAAACTGCAGTCTACGCGGCTGTCTTAGATATATCCCTGGTAGTCCTCTGTGTATAATTACAGAGTGTTTTTATTTTCTAAACACTTCAAGAAATCTTCACCAACATAGCTTTATTGAGAGTCAGCCGAGATAGGTATTATTTTCCTTGAGCTCATAATTCAAACTGTCACTTTCGCTGTCTTATTACATTTGTATTCTAATATATTTGGAATATAAACAAACTTGTATAAAACCGTAATACATAATTGAACATAACGATATCACGCCCTCCCAACACGCGCTTTTCCTCCAAATTGAAAACAGTGAAAGCGGAGCGATAGAGTTTTCCGATATGCAGTGTGGTTATTAAAAGGCGATTGTTGTCAGTTTTTCTTTGTACTAAATTACTAAACTAAAACTAAATAACTTTGTAATCGTTTTTCAAAATTCGGGCAATGAAGTACCATTTGTACATGCTTGTTCTTGATGGATATTTAACTGTTCACATACTTGTAAGCCTTTATTATATTCATGTCATTGAATCACAAACAATAAATAAGTAACACAAGTTATAAGTTATTTTGTCACTTAATGGCATGGTTGGTCCAAATCTTGAAAATACTTGAATGCTATCAATTCTGTTATATATAGACAAGAGTCATATCGTCTGGTTCCTGGGAATGTTTTACGGTGCTTTGATCTTCTGAAGAAACCACTGGAAAAGAGTGATGATTGGTATAATAATGATAATAGTGAACATATTTAACCAAACCTGTTCCGATAAATGTATTGTTGAGATATTGTAACAGCTGTATTTCAGTGTAATATGACGGTCACTTGGTTGACCAACTGTGTTTTCTGGATTAAAAAGACTGTTCCGATACATGTTTTGTTGAGAACTTGTTACAGCTGTATTACAGTCTAATACGACGGTCAGTTGGATGCCTACTGTGTTTTTCTGGGTTACAAAACCTGTTCCGATAAATGTATTGTTGAGATCTTGTTACAGCTGTTTTTCAGTCTAATACGACGGTCAGTTGGTTGACCTAATGTGTTTTTTTGGGTTTCTGAATTAACCTGTATTGTTCCAAGCTCCAACGCCACTTCCTCACATGAATCAGAATTGAAGGAAAATGACACTGGGTGCATGATGTTCAGTAACAAGGAGTGATACGGAGAACATTAGCCTGACAAAGTTCTGAACTACGATCTTCATGGCTGAAGTCGAGTTCACCGACAGCTTATCTGATACGCTAAATTTGTTACAATAATAAAAAGTCATAACCCTCCGATTGAGCTATAACCGGTACATTTTATGTTAATCTGCTTTAGTCTTATCGTGCGTAAGACATTGAAGTGCAGCTACCTGTTTGTTTGGTGTTGCTTGTCGTTCTTTTTATTCCTTTAACCTCGTGTTTGCGTTCATTAGTCGAGTCTTGACCGAAAACTCGAACGTCGCCAACGTATTCCAATCGGAACCGCAATGTTCCATGTATCGCCTGTGAGAAATTAAAGAATACGGAGTAGTAACAAAATAAGAATCTTTTCAGTCATTAATTTTTCTTGGCGAAAGATGACGCAATTGGAAATGCGTGATGTTATCTTGATGAAATTATTGCACATTTGAAAGTTTTCTTCAATAAAAAGGAACATAACGAATAGCAGAGATTTCATCCATATATAGACAATTTTTTCTTCGCGCGTTCTCGATAAACCATTTACCTAAAGGAATGTCGTTCCATTTTTGTAGGCGAATGGGGTAATTATTTGAGTGACGGTTCCCTATTAAATCTTACTTCTGTTGGACATTAAGAGATCTTGAGCACAATCAACAAATTCTCCAGAATCGAAATTGCTAAAATACATTACCCCCTAATAGATTTATGCCACATGTCATTGGCTTTACAAAAATAGACGAAGATAAAAAATGTTCAGTCACTACCTCGATTCACGATGCTTGAGCTAATATGAGTGAAATAAAAATGTTGAATTGCTTTGTCAAACATTGAACAGATACGATAGAACCTTTTGCCTATGCAATAAATCGTGAGTTTTAAAAAATCCCTCAGTTGAATAAAAAGATGTATGCATTTTTTTAAATGTTCAAATAGGGAGATGATTTATAGACAGCAATTCTCGCAATTGTTGTAGAACAGGAAACCAACATTCCAAAGTTCTCACCATTTTTCATTAGAATTTAAATTTATATTTTTCCGATTTTGGATTTATTCCTTGCTCTCAGATCTGTGCGGTGATCCTGTTTTATAGACATTTGTTTTCTCTTTCTCTGTTTTCACGACTGTCGAAAATGATGACCCCGCGATGCAAAAAAACTACGCTGCGCCCCCACCCTAACACGTATATAATACACTGATGAAAGTATTTGTTCATAGTAAGTGCTTCCCTATAATACCAACCAAAGCTGATGACTGGTTCTCGGATTCTAATGAAGAAGACGTTGAAGATATCTGTAAGGAATGCCTTTCTCTAACACGATGCAATGCCTGACGCACCTGCAAAAATAGAAATTGCATTGAATCTTCTCTCAACAACTTTCAACTTCTCAAAGACAGC
This sequence comes from Mactromeris polynyma, assembly GCA_032209605.1. Classification (NCBI taxonomy): domain Eukaryota; kingdom Metazoa; phylum Mollusca; class Bivalvia; order Venerida; family Mactridae; genus Mactromeris; species Mactromeris polynyma. Next base: position 5,887,777 of record JASFXZ010000031.1, on the reverse strand, counting down.
TTTAAATGAGAGTTTTTTATGCACTTCGTTTGTCGTCTGCTAATAAATATCGTTACAATATAATAACGTAATTTAAAGTATGCTAAAAACTGGTGAACAATTATCCAAAAACGTGCTTCTCAAGTCTGTGACAAAATTATTCAAATTGGACTTATTTCTAAACAGGTATACCAAACACGTGTTCATTCAATTATTGAACTATTTCAATTAGTGACTGATTGTACTGATTTATGGACTTACCTCTGTATTCAAAATGCAGTGAAACAGGAAAACAAAGAAACCCTGTAAGTTAAAAATACGAAATATATAAAAACTGTTCCTCTTTTCTGATTCATTTGTTATGTGTAGCCATTTTGGTTAGCCCGTATTGCCCACTAATGTTTAAATAGTCATATAATGTTATAATGATCATAAAACAAATAAATTAAGTAATCTCTGCTGCTGGCTTACTGGATTATATTAAGATTAAATATGTTGTGCGTTGTCCATTTAGCATTAGTAGTTATTTACTTTGAATGTAAATAAAAGAGAACAAGTTGCTACAGGGAACACCACATACATATGACAATGCCTCTCCACACTGACCTCAGGAAAAACAACAATTCATAAAACAGAAGCATTTGAGGAGGCACTAAGGTAAATACGTAAGGGGGCGCAAGGAATGGCCACAATAGTTTCATGTCTCCTTGATAGGATGGTTGAACACTTTGTATGTGAAATTGTCGGACTTCTTCAATCAATTTTACACGAGTAAATACACTCATGCTATATAAACTTGTGACTTTCGATTTTTATTATAAAGCAACTTGAATAAGTTTCAGCACCACCAATGTACTGCTAAGCAAGGCTAACAAGGAGTCAATATGGTTTTGCCAGTCGAACAGAGGAATACGTGATGTATTTTAGTCAAATATGTCATGTAAATTGGATCTAAATAGTAAATACATGTGAACTAAAACGTAGACAGATGATTAAGTAAAAATAAATATAAACATGACATAGCGGTTCTTTTCTTCCGTTTGAATACGTTTTACTGAATTGTTTTATCTGTGTACATCGTTCACGTTTTAGAATTTTACATCGGTATTCAGGATGTATACAAATTTAACACAATACCAGATTGCGCTTTAATAAATCCAGCTCATACTTCCCTGCAATGAATTACAAATTGCAAACAGGTACTCGAAAACAAGAGTTTGCCTATTCACAACTAGAAGACCGAATATCCACGTGAGGCCCAAAATGTGAAGCAGGAATAGTGTTGCCTTCACAGCTGCCCTGAGAGAAAGAAAAATATCAACAATATGTCAACCAAATTCAACCGAGCCCATCTAGTTTGTACATTTTTCTCAACATTGCTATGATAGTGACAGTTTTTGTATTTATTAAACAGAAAAAACCTATAATGAGAAACTGTTTATATTAACATTATGGAAATTATTTAAATGATATGAGCTTGTTCCACAACAACATCTGTATGAGAGACCAAAAAGTGCATTTAAGATTTTTACACTTTGTAACAGATATATTTTTCAACTTTCATTTAATACCAAAAGTATTAAAATCTGTCGTCTATGTTTCTTTTTAAAGCAACTCCAGTATTAAGAACAAGACACAAAAGTAAGCAACAGAATGATGACGTCGCATCAGAATGTACATAATTCTTAAAAAAATATTCTGCTCAACAACAAATTACTTCATCGTTATTTCATCGTTCGTGTAATTCTATACATCACGATTACGCCTCCAACATATCTTCAGTCAAAACGCTTAGTTTGTAGCATCAAAACTTTGTTTGTGAATACTCGACATCATAACCGTCACTTATACAGATTTTGTCATGGCAACGAACGTCACTTATACAGGTTTTGTCATGGCAACGAACGTCACTTATACAGATTTTGTCATGGCAACGCTCATATGAATATTGATAATACATTAAAGGATTATGTAAATATTATAATAAAATATGTCAGTAGTAACTCTCAAGAAGAAAATTGTCACGTATGGGAAATAAACTTATTGTATGCATGACTTTCTACGTAGGTGAAACTTAGTTGTTACAAAAATGTTATATAAAACTTATTTCCCATTAATGACAATTGTCATGTGTGTGATACCTTTTTTTCATTTCAGGGTTCTATGGTTTTCGTTGTTTTGTTATAAGAACAATCAAACTTAAAAAAATATTTCCTGATGACGATGGTTATTTACTATAATACACAAAAATGTGTATTTTAGTGACTACTGGTGCAATAATATAATATGAAATAAAATGTATACCTGATTTGGATTGATTTGGAAGTTCTTTCATTCTTTGATGACGTCACAACTATACGCAGCACAATCACCAAAATAATGAAATTTACCTAAATACGAAATTAAGACACAAATCAAACATTTAAGAACTTTCAATATTGGCCTTATTTTAATTGATTGCAATAGAATGTCACTATGACGCAGGCTTGAGTGGTGGACGTTAGGGATCTATCGTTACAACGACGATAACATGTTCTGAGAGCCCAAGTCAAGAGTTTAAGAATAAAAACTATTTGGTTGTTACGTATACAGACAGAAAAAGAAAACTCCTAATTTACTCAACGTTATTGGATTCTGTGTCTAATAACCGAATCCACTTAATTAAGTCCACAAAAACGTCAGATTGTTTAACCTTGCGATGTCAAAACGTGTCGTTCACTTACAATTATAACAGCAATGGCAGGTCCAATAAACGCCCATATTGTGTGTCGATCAATGGACAACCAGCAACTGTTGAATGGATATGCCAACGTATTTCAAAAATAATGGTAGAGTCAGTATACAATGTAAGTTACACGTTATCTAACACATAGCGACTATAAACTTAACAATAATATCTCGAGTACCAAGTTTTAGTACCAACATTAAAATATATCTACAATTTTACAAAGTTTTTGCCAGAAGACAAGTATCACAACGCACTGCCTAACCACGTGCATGTTTGTAACAGCCTGTTTCGAGCCTATAAAACTAGTATATATTCGTTTGGCAGTTGATTGGGGAGCTTTAACCTACTACAAAGCAAATGTATTTAGTACCTTGATTAGGCTAATTACTACCAAACACTTTGCGATACTATAACTTAACGTAAATAATTCGCGGTGCACATTGTGTTTATGTAGACATAGGAGACAAAGTACTCAAAAGTGCATACCTTGTCTCCGTACCATAACCTTTCCAGTCAGCGACTGCGGATATCACAACAAGGCAAAGTGGTACTCCTGTAAGTATGTATGTTAGTTATTTAATATATTTAATATCGATACACGAATCCTTCATTGCCCTTTGACTGGATTATGGCCACCTCCCTTTCAATTTTGAAAATTGTCCGAGTCAATATCATTTTTCCAACTGTTTCAACTTAAGTGAAAGAAATATCTCACGTCAAACTTCAAAAAAGATTTTGTTTTACGAGAAAATAAGTATATGACGTTTATATCGTTTAACAGTCTCAGATTAAAAGAGTTAAGTTGACGGCTTATTATGACAATCAACACAAAAAACATTACCCCATCCGAAACAAAGGTAGTACGATGCTCGTGATTTCTCCGTACCGAAAACTTGAACAACCTTAGTATACAGATGTAGTCCTTCAACAAGCATCCATGTGAAGATTGACAGGAAGAAGTAGTGCAAAATCACGGCCGTGACACGACATACAGTCTGTAATTAAATGTTTAATTAAAAGTTGTAACTTTTTGCTGCTATTTCGGTACATTTAAGGTTCGTAAGTTAAAAGCCTATATCTGAAATCTCTTTGATCATTGAACACTGGTACATCTATTTATTAGAACGCGTTTATGGTCATACCCTATCGTGGTTTTATAGCACCTTCTACAAGCTAAAACATGCCATTTTTTGTCTTTTAAATGGGGAAGTCGGGCTTTTTGTATAGAAAACCGTTGTTTTCATTGAGTATTTTAAGGACTGTCAACGGAGCTTAACTCACAAGGTCCATTTACTGAGCGTCAATTTCACATTATGAAAAGAAGAAGACAAACAAAGAAATGCTTGCAACGAGTTTCGTATTTATTTACTCCTTCAGGCAAACTAAATTGGATACTAGCGTCAATATACCAAATTGGATACTAGCGTCAATATACCAAATTGGATACTAGCGTCAATATACCAAATTGGATACTAGCGTCAATATACTAAATTGGATACTAGCGTCAATATACCAAATTGGATACTAGCGTCAATATACTAAATTGGATACTAGCGTCAATATACCAAATACCAAATTGGATACTAGCGTCAATATACCAAATTGGATACTAGCGTCAATATACTAAATTGGATACTAGCGTCAATATACCAAATTGGATACTAGCGTCAATATACCAAATTGGATACTAGCGTCAATATACCAAATTGGATACTAGCGTCAATATACTAAATTGGATAATCGGCGTCAATATGAAATGACATAAATTATTAAAAAGAGATTCCTGACGCAACATGGAAAGTAAAAGTGCCAACAGAAATGATTTCTTTTACATTCGACTGTGATCTATTGTCTGACGTCGTAAGCACCTTACCGATTGTTTTGTAGCTTTGCTGCCGGCCAGAAATACAACCTGGGACGCAATTATGGCAATGCATAGGTTTCTGTGCACAAATACTCGTTCTGAATACAGCGATCTGTAATGGATACATTGGATAGGAACTATGAATAATAATGGAGCGCGAAACATCAGCATCCACTGTAACAAGAGTTGAGAATAATACACGTCTATTCAAGTCCTCAGTCAATAACTCATTGACATTAATTAGTTGCTGTTTTAAAAATCGTTTGCCTCGGGACTGCGTCATCTGTGATATTTAACCGTAAAATTCTAGTAATAGAGCTTCTTAAAATTTTAACTTATTGTTTAATCATTCTAGTACAAAAGCTTAGGAAAATGTCCAAATAGGAAGTATTTTTTGTTATTCCGTTCAAATAAGGTCTTAGCCAAATGCAATGACTATTTGGTAACTTTGTTTTCGGCAAACCTTACTACGCTTTCTATATCGAAACTTTTATCGCGATAGTTTATACCACTAGAACTGCACACGAATAAACTTTACGACTAGAATTCTCTTATACATCTTCTATAATTAGGAGACGGAAGCGGATGGAACAACAGGTGTTGAATATGAAAAAAGTTGAAACAAGAAATATCTTGAAAAAAGATGGTCGGCGCAATTTGAAGGTTAGATATGTTGTGTATCATAAAAAATGCCGAGATGTTACGATTGCTGGTCACTCCAGATCCAAAGTGGATTTTGGTAAATTCACAGAAATTCAGTGGATTTCGGTAAGGCAACGTATCCTTTACCGAAAGATTAAATAATCCGCGTCCAGGTTATAAACGTTGTTTGGTTAAAGAAATATTGCCTTGTTGTCTAACGTAAGATTTGATTGGTATACACAACACTGATATGCAAATAGCAAAATCATGTTAGTACGGCTGCGCCGAAAAACACCATAGACATGAACTGTATGACATACCGAATGCAGCTGAAGATGGTCAAGGCTATAAACAACGTCACCAATGACAGACTGCAACCAATGTATGTAATGATACTCAGCGTCACTTCGTGTAATTCTTCTGTCTGAAATGTGTGAGCAATTTCAATTTGTTTGGTTTAAATGTGTAACATTCAGGTAGAAAATACGTTATTTTTATCGAGACACTTAAATGTTTTTTTAAGTTTATGTTCACTCAGATGTATCTATTGACTATGCATACAAGGGGTTTCCACTTATAACACCAGTGTACAATCGTCGGATATGAAATATTAACAACGTAGTTATGTATTACATAATTTCTATATTACGTTTTACGCGTTGGTCACTCAGTATCTGATGCAATGCATAAACAGTGTTACCTACGTCGGTTTCTCAGTAAGTTTCAATTCAGATTAAAGAACGTGTGTAATATAATCAAGGTAATATGAAACTTTCTCACTTATGAAATATATGATAAAATCATCATCCATTGAGTTAGTTCAACGGATATTACTTTCGCGCGACTTGTATTGAAAAGTTGGGGATATTTTTAGTATAAAAGAGAGAGAATAAGTTGCTACAGGCAACGCCACATACATAAGACAGTGCCTCCCCACACAGACCTACTGGAAAACAACAATCCATAAAAGATAAGGCACTCAATGAGGTTAAGGGGTATATACGTTAGGGAAAAGAGGCGCAAGGAATGGTCTGGCAGACCATAAGGAATAACTAGGAGAATCAAAGAGGACAAACAGTGAAGGGGGGAAAGTGCACATTTGACTAAATTTGTATCAATTTGTACAATGACTAGAGTACCTCAAATACTTTAACTTTCATAATAATGCCAAAACTTGTAGTGTGATTACTTCTACATGAGACTGTGAACGTCCCAACATCCAGTGTAATACAACCGGTCTGTGACCACGACCTGAAAGTACATGTAATATGTTTCACTGTCTTTCTAGACACATCCGACTAATAGGTTGCAGTTATAGCAACCATTAGCAATGCCTGATGGGATGTGTTTGTTACTAAAGACGCAATTGATGTGTAGACTAAATGAGTGAACTGTGTAGACTAATTTATACCATTGAATGCAGTAGACATAATTCACATGCCTCTAGACAAGGTTTTGAGGTATATCGTATTTAGCATCAACTGTCATTATTAGCTTTCGGTACTTTGTGTTGTTAATCGTTTCGTTTTAAGTGACTATGTATCATGACTTAGCCATGTTATGTTTTTGTGGTAAGTTTTTTGGTGTTGTCAATAATGGCGGATTATATATTGTTTTTTTTCATTGCATATCCCTTCCATTCAGTTTTTACTTCGTGTCGTAAGGATCTGCGCGGAGTACTCATGTTTTGTCGGGCATATGCTGTTTGATTTATATTTGTTTATTAGTTGTATGCTACTAATACTTCCCTGTGTTCATAATATAGTTCAGTTATGTATTCTATGCTAATGATAATCATCGTTCTGAGGATTTTAATTATGAGAATTGCTCTGTGGAACCTACATAAGTTCATTAGAAAATTTGTTCTGCAGAACCTGCAAATGTTGACTATTAAATAGTAAATTTTAATGAATCGTAAGTTACTGTCAGGATTCTGATATTCGAAGTGAGATGAAGTCATTGCAAGCGTCATGATGCAGTCTGATTAGGGTGGGGACATTATATGGATAATAAATTAGATACATACGTGACATCAGCATCAAAATAAGCACAGACGATTTCAACATCAGAAGCGTTCAGATGCATTCGTTTAATCTGTGAACGATAAATGAAAATAAGTGAAATAATCATAATTAAGGGGACATAATTATGCCGTAATTAGCCAGTCGATTTGCGGAAAATACTACTTTAAAGGCCGTTGTGCAGAGCGTCAGAACGCTGCGTTATTTCGAAAGTCATTTCGCGCCATGAGCAAGACAATATGTCATTCCCCTGTGATTGGTTTTGAACACATAATATCCATTATATATAAAGACGAGCAAAACACTAGAATGGTCTCAGTAATTGAAACGGTAGGGTTTTTTCAGTGTAAATACTGCCTGCTACCTGATTTCTGCCTGCTTGATATGAGTTACACGCGATATTGAGGCATCAGACTAATCGCATAAGGGAAAAGCAAACAAGCTCTCACGTAAGCAAATGACATTCAAATATAAAATTGAAAATTGTAGGCAAGAACATAGTAGACATGCACTGATGCCTTAAAGTACTGTTATAACTGTTAGCTCGCTTGTTACTTAAAGCAACAACTCAGAAGCTAAGAAACATTTATTTATCATGATGACATACGTCTTGCTCTGTTACTCTCTTTGATCTCGTACGCTGAAAGACTGCCAAGCCTTGACACAACATCGTATACTATAGGGGTAGACTTAATACAAAGCACTGTCAAAACTTCTTGGGCATGTACTATTGATTCAAAATTAGTTGAGACTATCATTGTTGTATACAGTTTGCCTATTGGTCAATATTTTCCAAATTATGTTTTCATTGGCTGACCATCTCACATTTTGTTTACAACCGTTCTCAAACCGCGATACGACCTGTACTTACAGTCGTTTGTATTTCGTGGTAGTACAGAGTAAATGATGGAGCCGCATTCAGCTTATGTCCGCTTCTATCATATGCTGTTACCGTGACAACAGAACTCACCAAGAAATAGTAAAACATACTCTTCCTACAATACAAAACAGTGCACTTGATTAACAATATTGCCCCAAAACGTACGTTCAATCGGATTTCTCTAATTAAAACCAGTGATTGGCAAAAATATCTGGATTGTCTATTGTCTATTACGAATGTTCGCACTTTTTCTTCAATTAAAACTGTTTAGTGTAATAGATTCAACACATTTATATCTTAAAATAGAATTAAAACAAAATAGCTCCACTTTGTGATGTGGACCAGAGCAGTGCAGATCCTTCACTAGATCCCTGGAAATGTTTATCAAATTTTCAAGAGACATTTCCAGTGTTTTGGAGTGTATAAAGCAGCTTCCACCGTTCTCCAGCCATATTAACAAATGAAGCAATTACTGCCGAGTGATTTCATATAAAATTTGCTACAGCAGCTGTTTTTTATAAATGCTTCTTTTCAGTATAGGTTCGGTGGTCAGTTAACCTTACATTTGTCCTGGTTTTCAAAGCATTGTTCAGTTTCCTGACATGAATCCGAGGCTGAGGATATGTGATGTTTTATCTTCAGTTACCTTCTCACTGAGAACATACTATACATACCAAATGCTTCATCGACTAATTTATTCGGGAGGGCGAGTATATACAGTAAAACCTCGGTAATACGACCACCCATGGGACCATTGAAAACTGGTCTTATTATTGAGATGGTCTTAATTTTGAGGTTGAATAATGATCAAAACAGTAACAATGGACTTGAATTGTTTTTCTTAATGTTGAGGTGGTCTTATTATTGAGGTGGTCTTATTATTGAAGTGGTATTATTATTGAGGTGGTCCTTAAGTGAGGTTTTACTGTACATGTACTTTGTCTATCTCCGAAAAGTATAGAAATGAATGTTGGTGGACATAGCCATATTCAGATTTTGAGTACGTGCTTCAAGAGAAGATCACACAATAGGGACACTTCGTGTTATAAAGTATCTGAACGAAAACGGTAATTAGAGTTAAAGCACAAATGGCTATACTGAAGCACATAACAATAACGTACAAAGTTTTAGTTTACCTTTCATCAAATATCACTTGGAGTGGCTGGTCGTTGTTGATCACAACAAATACAAGTGTTTCTTCAGCTGGAAATTTAAGATTTTAAGCACATTTTGTTACATTAATGAAAGATAGAAACTCTACAAAGGTAACACGCCGTAAATATAAAATCACTTTGTTTCAAATGCACACATACCTACGAAATATTGGTGATGTCGCCAAATGATATTTTACAAAAAATGGTCGTGGATGTACAGTTGCGACGTGCGCCGCAAATATATCCTAAAGTGGCTGTTGTGAATCTTGCATTGTTTTGTTATTGTTTTGTGTTACTCCACAGATTTTTGATTAACGTATTGCAAATGGTTCGTAAAAATATTGGTGTATTTATATTTTTGTCATCCACATTATTTTTCTTAAAATCGAAGATGTCCACGAACATTTTGGACATACCTCGTATATACGCTCCCGGGTCAATGATTATTAATTAATTCGAATTTATCGGCGCGTAATTGCAGACAGCTTCGTTTAGCTAGACCAAAAACAGTTGCTTAAATTTAAATTCCACCACACCTCCTCCTATCCTTGCGGAAGATGATGATTTTGTTATGTCCATTATGGATCTAGATATAATCTGTGCATACACTAAACAAGAAATATCTTAAAAAATATGAACGGCGTTGATAGAATGATTTCTAAAGATTCGCCATATTTCGCCAGAGGGGTACGCTACGGGAACGTGAATTCTCTTTTCGAGACACCCCGTTTGGTGCCCTTCTACTTAAACTATGAACCAATCAAATCGTCTAATTTGTTGCATATTTAAACAACGCGCTTCGTATACAACATTTGATTGGTCTAAAATATAGGTCAAAATTAATATTATACAGCTACGCCGAAAAACTTGGTACTAATATTCGCCGTAATAAAGCGATTTTGAAGAGTCCGCATTTTGCAATGCTCATTCGAAATCATCAAAGGTCAACATGGCATCTTGTGGCTATGTTTGATTCGTGTAGAACAGTCATTGTCACTGTTCGTAAAGTACTTACTCTGTAATGATTGCATTGCTGGTATTTTCACATCTGTGACAATACATCCGTAGTTCATGCTTTCAAACAGTACTGCCTGTTTCGATGGAATGTTTTGCTGGAAACCCATTTCTGTACAAAACGTTTGTGAAAGTTACACGATTAATGAAATACATCATGGCCATATGACTGTGGTACGGTATTTACAGTTGAAACAAACTATAATATGTGTAAAGAAAATCCGTTTGTTTTTGAAAGTATACGTAAGTAGCGATGTAGCATGTAAGAACACAAGATGATTGAATTGTAGTTTCTTGTAGTAACAACATGTTGGATTGTTCTACTTCCCAAACCATTCGAGAAAATGTGTACAGTAAAACATCAATTAAAGACCACCCCAATAATAAGACCACCTCAAAATAAAGAACACAAATTTCGAGTCCATTTTCACTGTTTTGCTCTTTATTCAACTTCAATAAGAAGACTATCTCAATAAGAAGACCAATGTTCAAGGGTCTTATTATTGAGGTTTTACTGTACATAATTGTTCAGTAACTAACAGATGTTTTCGGAATAGGTGACTACGGTATATTTTTGCAGATTGATGACACAATTAAGTTTTTTCTCAGAAGCCACACGTCGCTGGTTCGAATATTGCATTATAGTTCTATCAAAATAAATAAATTATAACAAAAGACATCCTCAGCGACAATACACTAACTCACCCATTTGTCCCGTATGAAGGTTTAACGACGTATTTATTATGTTAGACACTGGAATTATCACATCTAAAATTTGTTCCATGACAACAAATACTTCAGAAGATTTCTGTGTAGTAAAAAATAATTGAAATCGTGTATGTCTTCATAAATATATATTTTTTGTAAAACGTACAATGAAAACAAAAATAATTGCATATCCAGGTCACGTGTTTAAACGCTACTGAATACATCTTCTGTTAGTATTGACTGCAGTGAGTTATAATATTGACTGCAGTGAGTTATAAAGTTGACTGCAGTAAGCTATACTATTGAGTGCATTGAGCTATAATATTGACTGCATTCAGCTATAATATTGACTGCAGTGAGATATAAAGTTGACTGCAGTAAGCTATAATATTGACTGTATTGAGCTATAATATTGACTGCAGTGAGATATAAAGTTGACTGCAGTGAGATATAAAGTTGACTGCATTCAGCTATAATATTGACTGCAGTGAGATATAAAGTTGACTGCAGTAAGCTATAATACTGAGTGCATTGAGCTATAATATTGACTGCAGTGAGCTATAATATTGACTGCAGTAAGCTATATACTGAGTGCATTGAGCTATAATATTGACTGCAGTGAGCTATAATATTGACTGCAGTAAGCTATAATACTGAGTGCATTGAGCTATAATATTGACTGCAGTGAGCTATAATATTGACTGCAGTAAGCTATAATACTGAGTGCATTCAGCTATAATATTGACTTCAGTGAGCTATAATATTGACTGCAGTAAGCTATACTATTGAGTGCATTGAGCTATAATGTTGACTGCATTCAGCTATAATATTGACTGCAGTGAGCTATAATATTGACTGCAGTAAGCTATACTATTGAGTGCATTGAGCTATAATGTTGACTGCATTCAGCTATAATATTGACTGCAGTGAGATATAAAGTTGACTGCAGTAAGCTATAATACTGAGTGCATTGAGCTATAATTTTGACTGCAGTGAGTTATATTATTGACTGCAGTAAGTTATAATATTGACTGCAGTGAGCTATAATATTGACTGCAGTGAGTTATAAAGTTGACTGCAGTAAGCTATTATGTTGACTGCAGTAAGCTATAATACTGAGTGCATTGAGCTATAATTCTGACTGCAGTGAGCAATAACATTTACTTCCGTGAGCAATAAAATTTACTGCATTGAGCTATAATACTGACTGCAGCGAGCTATAATATTGACTGCAGTGAGCTATAATATTGACTGCAGTAAGCTATACTATTGAGTGCATTGAGCTATAATGTTGACTGCATTCAGCTATAATATTAACTGCAGTGAGATATAAAGTTGACTGCAGTAAGCTATACTATTTAGTTCATAATTTAGAGCTATAATACTGACTGCAGTGAGCTATAAAACTTACTGCAGTGAGCTTTAATATAGACTGCAGTGAGCTATAAAACTTACTGCAGTGAGCTATAATATCGACTGCAGTGAGCTATACAACTTACTGCAATGAGCTATTATATTGACTGCAGTGAGCTATAATATCGACTGCAGTGAGCTATAATATCGACTGCAGTGAGCTATAATATTGACTGCAGTGAGCTATAATATCGACTGCAATGAGCTATAATATCGACTGCAATGAGCTATAATAGCGACTGCAATGAGCTATAATATCGACTGCAATGAGCTATAATATCGACTGCAATGAGCTATAATATCGACTGCAATGAGCTATAATATTGACTGCAGTGAGCTATACTATCGACTGCAGTGAGCTATAAAATTTACTGCAGTGAGCTATATTTATGATTCAAAAGAGTGAAGAAAGAAGTCGAAATAAGTGTTACAATCACGTTCATTGTTTCAGTTTACTTTGTAGTAATGTAGTGAAGAATCTCAAGGTGCAAGCGGCGGATTAGCTTTTTGACTAGTGTATAATTATTAGTATTGAAGGGCCCAATTCATGTTTGGCAACGTTTATGTTAGTATATACTGATTAATTCAGACTGAGTGCGTTTTAATTACCATTAGTTCGATGAATATTTACCATGTCTGGGGTATAAAAGACAAATGTAGCATTTATTTATGAGTAATTAAAATTCCGGTTCATAGCGTGTGTTTGTTTTTGACTAAGTCAGATATGGCAGTTTTATTTTGAACGTATACATTTTAGGTCAATTGTAAAACTAATTATAACAACTGATATAAAGCACGCTCTATTACTGCTGCCTATGTCTATACCTAGTATCTACCGCGTAACGCAAGGATTGTAGAGTCGTCGGACGAATTGGCATAAATGGATAAGAATAATAAGAATATAACAACATACAGAATCGTGACCACGCAATTACCAAATTACAATGTTAGATTATCTAAGCAACAAATTGAAAGAATGATAGAACCGAAAAAAAGAAATGCGTAGTTAGAATAAAAGGAGTTTGTTTGCGACTTTGCACTCGCGCCTATTTCAGAAAATGTGAAGTTCACAGTTCGTCTTCGTCTGCGGCAGAATTCGTACCCACTACCTTCGTACCAGTTGTTAGACGCCCTAACCCCAACCCATATGCCTCCGAATATTGAACAGTATTACTATAGTATTATCATTTACGCAGGTAAATTCTGTATTAATATTATTGTGTGACTAAACGTTTACCTGTTCGCATAGCGAGAACGTTAGGTTTGTCTCGATCATGTTACCGACGTAAGAGACCAGCTCCTGAAATAAATCGAACGTAGGTATTATGTATATACACATTCTGACCTAATGTGGTGATGATTGGACAAATGCCTCTAAAGTAATTAATCGGTCAAGTCAAATTTTAGGTAATTTCTATAATTAATGGGCGATACATGAGTGACTCAATCAATATGGCTGGTTATCGAACTTGTCCGAGATAGTATGCCCATACACATTCTGGACAAATGCTTTGAAAGTTAATGATCGGAAAACTTACAGAACATCAATCGAACTGGCAAATAAATAGTTTACATCTCATTCTTAGGAAAACAACATCACTTTCTATACTACAGGGAAGTCTATTGCCAGTACCTGGTAAAATGAATGGTCCAATCGTGCTGTCATGTTTACGCTGAATCCAGTTTTCAAATTGTTGGAAAAGTCACAAATTCCGCTGTTTATTTCAAACAGTCCTTTGACACAATCCATAGAGAATGCTGTTACAACAGTGGATGACAGACACTGAAAAAAGACTTTTCTGTTTTTAATGATAAAGTATATAGAAAAAGAAAGTAGAAGGAAAACTGCAAAACTATAATGAAATCCTTCAATTAAACAAAATGATATAATTATTTGTATTGTGTTTGGTGACTATAATGTTCAGAAATAATCTTTGCATTGTAACAGAATAGTAAACTACTCCCTTATACGTCTTTAACCCAATGCAAACACTACAATAATCGAATAGAACATGCGCATTAAAGTTGCGCAATGGCAACTCCCGAATACGTCTTTAATACACATGTTACTATATACAGTAACAAATTATACAGCTTTTCGTTCTATTATTGCTACAGCGAGGCTGTAAGCGCTGATCGGCCCGGGCCGATAATGGGGTAATGGAATTATCAAGAATGATAATGTACGTCATCTACAAGTGTGCACGTCAAGTCCCTACGTACGAAACAACACCTGATTCTATTCTTGAGTGATTCAGCATTTTTATTGTAAACGGATCGATGTGGCGACGATACTTGGTCCACCTTACTCGCAAGTATCTTCAGTTTGCCATAAACAAGTGCATTGTTCGAAGCAGCCTCCCCATAACGTTTAGGAGATGGATTTGGGGTGCATTTCTACGAAGTGGAGTGTGAGAGAATGTTCTTATTATATAAACAGGGATGTGATAATAGCCCGGCCCGGTCTGGTTAATATTATCCTCTCAATCTCAGGTAGCAAATAGGCAAAGGCGATGTTTTATAATAGTCTCAAAGTTTCTTTGAAGATACAAAGCAGCACGCGTTGGGAGATGCGACTTTCAGCTACTGTTTGAGTTGCTCTAGAGAGGTTAAATTGGTATTGAATTCCTTCAACAGGGAATTTGATTCAGTAAAACCTCAATAATAAGCCCACAATTGTGACCCTTGAAAGCTGGTCTTAATATTGAGGTCGAATAAAGAGCATTTCAGAGAAAATGGACTTGAAAATGGTTGTCTTAATTTTGAGGTGGTCTTATTATTGAGGTGGTGTTTAAGTGAGGTTTTACTGTACTGCTGTTGAAGACAGGTTTGAGGCACAGAAATAAAATATACTATTCGTGTTCATATATTATTTAATTTATTAAAGTCGTTTTCATGAAAAAAGATAAAATCTCGCCAAATTCTCCCATTTATCGTTTGTAGAAAATTCGTTTAAAAAAAGCAAAGATAACTCTAATACATCGACTGTAAATAGTTAAGCTGGATGGAAAATCAATGCTTTCATGGAATACTGTAAACTTGTTTCCGCAATTTTCAAACCTCTTTCAAGGAATGAGTCTGTTGTAGCTAACTGGGATAGGTTAGCTGCTTCTTAGCTTGCTGATGGCTTGCACAGGGTGCGAGGTAAAAAAATCAACTCCATTTGAAATACACGGCCTTTTTCGTGGTTTTCAGACAAATATATTATCGCAATACCGACCTGTTGACACAGGTCTGAATATTTGTTAACTTATTGCACCTGTGAAAGTTACGATATGTTACAAGTCCTTCGCGGCAATGTCTGTCTGAATGGCGTCCATCGAATGGTGGTTCCGTTCACACTTAGAAGCAACGAAGTGAATCAAGTTTACAGACTCGGAGAGAAATGTGAAACACGGTTGATTTTTTTAATATGACGAAAGTGGCTTGTTTTATATTGAATGGTGCTCTAGTGATAACTTGGAGAAACAATATGACTTAAATGTGAATATAACCATTTTGATGTCCATAGTAACGATAGGTCAAGCTATGGTAAGTTGATCATAAACCAATGTTTGTATGAAGATACTTAATGCACTCTGAAAGTGAACGAAAGCAGCTTATGAAGCATATTGTAGGATGTAAAGAACAAAATCTGGTGAAATAGAATTTTTAAAAATGGATCAACATAATTTTATACATTCAACACGTTATATTTTAAAAAGGGACTTCGTACACTACTCCCAGTTTTACCCCCTGTTTTAAGACTTTTTCACGGTGTATTATGCATATAAAAATGAAAATGAAGACGAAAAAGTACAAATGGCTGTCATACTCTCTTTATTTTCAAAATATTTTCAATAAAATTACACATAATTTCATTATCAAAACACACAAGCAGGCAATATCTTAGAACGTTCTAAGAGAAAATGACCAAAAACCTTAGAACGTTCTAAGAGAAATTGACCCAAAAACCTTAGAACGTTCTAAGAGAAATTGGCCCAAAAACCTTAGAACGTTCTAAGAGAAATTGACCGAAAACCCTTAGAACGTTCTAAGAGAAATTGACCCAAAAACCTTAGAACGTTCTAAGAGAAATTGACCGAAAACCCTTAGAACGTTCTAAGAGAAATTGACCCAAAAAGCTTAGAACGTTCTAAGGGAAATTGACCAAATATCTGAGGTCGTTCTAAGAGAAAATGATCAAAAACCTTAGAACGTTCTAAGAGAAATTGGCCCAAAAACCTTAGAACGTTCTAAGAGAAATTTGCCCAAAAACCTTAGAACGTTCTAAGAGAAATTGACCCAAAACCTTAGAACGTTCTAAGAGAAATTGACCCAAAAAGCTTAGAACGTTCTAAGGGAAATTGACCAAATATCTGAGATCGTTCTAAGAGAAAATGATCAAAAACCTTAGAACGTTCTAAGAGAATATGATCCATCAACCTTAGAACGTTCTAAGAGAAATTGACCCAAAAACCTTAGAACGTTCTAAGAGAAATTGACCAAATATCTGAGATCGTTCTAAGAGAAAATTATCAAAAACCTTAGAACGTTCTAAGAGAAAATGACCCAAAAACCTTAGAACGTTCTAAGAGAAATTGACCAAATATCTGAGATCGTTCTAAGAGAAAATGATCAAAAACCTTAGAACGTTCTAAGAGAAATTGGCACAAAAACCTTAGAACGTTCTAAGAGAAATTGACCAAATATCTGAGATCGTTCTAAGAGAAATTGACCCAAAAACCTTAGAACGTTCTAAGAGAAATTGACGAAATATCTGAGATCGTTCTAAGAGAAAATATTCAAAAACCTTAGAACGTTCTAAGAGAAATTGGCACAAAAACCTTAGAACGTTCTAAGAGAAATTGACCAAATATCTGAGATCGTTTTAAGAGAAATTGACCCAAAAACCTTAGAACGTTCTAAGAGAATTTGACGAAATATCTGAGATCGTTCTAAGAGAAAATATTCAAAAACCTTAGAACGTTCTAAGAGAAATTGGCACAAAAACCTTAGAACGTTCTAAGAGAAATTGACCAAATATCTGAGATCGTTTTAAGAGAAATTGACCCAAAAACCTTAGAACGTTCTAAGAGAATTTGGCTAAAACCTTAGAACGTTCTAAGAGAAATTTACCAAAAAACCTTAGAACGTTCTAAGAGAAATTGACGAAATATCTGAGATCGTTCTAAGAGAAAATATTCAAAAACCTTAGAACGTTCTAAGAGAAATTGACCCAAAAACCTTAGAACGTTCTAAGAGAAATTGACCCAAAAACCTTAGAACGTTCTAAGAGAATTGGGCTAAAACCTTAGAACGTTCTAAGAGAAATTAGCCCAAAAACCTTAGAACGTTCTAAGAGAAATTGACCAAATATCTGAGATCGTTCTAAGAGAAAATGATCAAAAACCTTAGAACGTTCTAAGAGAAATTGACCAAATATCTGAGATCGTTCTAAGAGAAAATGATCAAAAACCTTAGAACGTTCTAAGAGAAAATGACACAAAAACCTTAGAACGTTCTAAGAGAAATTGACCCAAAAACCTTAGTACGTTCTAAGAGAAATTGACCAAATATCTGAGATCGTTCTAAGAGAAATTGGTCCAAAAACCTTAGAACGTTCTAAGAGAAATTGACCAAATATCTAAGATTGTTCTAAGAGAAATTGACCCAAAAACCTTAGAACGTTCTAAGAGAATTTGACCAAATATCTATTTATACAGAAACTGTTTGATCACATCTCTTATGTCACAACATATTCATCATTTAAACAAATGGAACACTGGACTGGTAGATACTATTCTACATTTGAACAATTACTGTATATAATATTAAATGTTGTAGCTGATGCCGTACTTCTTTTCGTTCAAAGTCATTGCACTATGTAACAAACGCCATTCGTCGAATTATGAGCTAAGTCCCACTGTAGTGAGGAGCATAGCCAATTCCAGTGCAGCTTACTGATGAACAACACTGACATTTTTCCTCCGTGGTTTTTAATCTGACTCTGTCAAAATCAAACTCCACATGATACACTGAAAAAAATCATCAAAGTGCTATACAAATATATTTTCTTAGATTACAAATTACGAATACATAGTCACATTAGTGTTTGTGGTAGACATAAGGATCAATTGGTAGAACACTATACTCATGAGTTGTATATTTTAACCACGAATCATGCCTGTGGTAAGCTTTAACTCTGAACTTCACAATCAAAGAATTAGAAGCCAGTGTCACATTGATGTAAAACGATAGAGTAAAACTCCATTGTGCAAAGCCCAGTCCTTCGTCCAAATAGTAGTTAACCTTAATCAACTTTATATAAGTTAAATTTACACGGAAATAACGTCAGGTCGTTGTGGTGTAGTGGTTAGCATAACGGACCGGAAATCCGAAGACCCGTGTTCGACTCCCGGTAGCGCCATTGACCGATTTTTCTTGTTCCACAAACATGACTTTATTTTAATGTACTTGATCGTATTAGGAAGGCGTATTAGGAGAGTCTGCAGAGAAAAATAGCATAGGCATCTTTTAATAATGTTTTTTGGTTTCTTCAGATGTTCATTTGTAATTGTTTTGTAAGTAACATGAAAAACAAAATAGGTCCTACACTTCAAGACATACATTACTGTGATTAGAAATGTGGCTACAGAACAAAACAGACATGATGCAGTACCTTAGCTGACTTCATTGTAATCAAATTACTGAAAACATATCATTTTATTACCAATTAGATAAAAGTACAATAAATTATGCATATAAATGAATTTCATTTATATATGTTATCACTGAATAAATTAACCGCAACCCCCCCCCCCCCCCCACGATTCAACTATTATGTGCACTCACATATAGAATAATACATTATAGAAATTATAACATGAACGATACATACTCATTTCAATTTTTTAACGATTGCCTAATAAGCACCCTCCAATCAACCAATTTGCATCCACACCGCCACCAACTTGAATCTAAAAAAAAAATATTTCAAGAGGATTATCAGCAGCAAATAATGTTTTATTCGTTGTCATAATACTTTTAAGGCATTGAGTATAATATAAGTAGATATAGACCTCAAACAGGAAGTGCTGTAAACAATGCATGCACCCGAAAAGCTGGAGACATGAACATATAAACGTACACAACTATGTCGCTCATCAGATAAATGCAGCCGATGCAAATCGATATCGATGGGGCTACTGGTCAGTAGACGATTTGTCTGTCGGTAGTTTCCGTAAGTGATCGTAAATTTTCCGATGATCACCGACTGATAACTGGTATAACACAATAACACGTAGCCACGGGCTATCTTAGACCTATGTATCCAATAAACGCTTAAAACATTATGTTTTATGTACTTAAAGAGAAAACAAATGGAGTTCGATTTTGTTGATGAAACACGAGATTATTCTATTATTGAAAACGAACTATGTGATAGGCAATTTTTTTGCTCAGGATATAAAATAGAGAAACAAAACAACGAATTCGTTTCACTTAGCATTTTGTTATAAACACTTTGTCGTGCAATGTCCAATTAAAATTGCAAATACAAATAATTTTGGGTACTTTTTTTAATACGAAGATACTGTGGTGCCTGCAAATACCACGCAATATATATATATTACTATTCCACATCGTGGATTTGAATAATAATTTATATTTACATTAACATCCACCGGGTGCGAAGGGTGCCCTGGTCCCCAAATCGACTATGAAGTGACCAGATTATGTCTCAAGGTTACTAATTCTTGTAGCACTGCAAATGCTACACATCAATTTATTATCGATTTCCCCATTACTAAAGTATAAGCGGAAGCAAGTGCAATAAAATTTGACCCCCTGTTGTGCACCTTAGCCTTTTGTGACCGTCCAGTAATCCGACAAATTATAATCGCCGACATGTTCGGAGTATGGAAAACTACAGTCGGATCATCTTAGCTATTTCAAAAGTACATTTCCGCAAGTTCGCAAATAGAACTCTTTAAAAAATGTTATCGAGGTGTTCCGACTGTAAACTATGTTGCAATGTATATATATATTAAATGATATCGTTGTCTTCATAATTAAAGAAATTCACATCTTATTCCACAATATAAGATGAATCTAATTCCGTCACTTGTGAACAAAAATGGTGACAGATATAGAAGTCTACATCAAATCTGATATAGCAGCATGATTAATTTGTCAAAATCGAACAGTTCTTTTTTGTTTGCTATAAGCAGCGTGACATTTTAAGATACGTATGCGCACTTACACCGTAAACTGTTCCGGTTATGGCAACAAATGTTAAAACAATTAGTGTCGGTGACATGGACATATATACTTTATATGTTTGTGATAATCAATTTTTCAGCAAGAAAAGCAAAATTTATCGTTTTAATAGCCATTGCCTATAAATACAATATAATTCATCCATTTGATAATTACATTAAAATTGTATTAGAAGTATATTAATCCATTACACACACATTTTTTTTAATTAACAACAACCCATTAAGCAATGGTGACAAAGAAGTACAATATTTTAAAATGTTATTAGCAACAATTACATATATGATGTATGATGCATATATGTATGTAACATATCATTTTAACCAAAAACATCAGTACGATATCAAAATATCTTAGATTAGTACAACAGTTGACACGTGTCTGTGTAATATAACTCATAGAGTGCGAAATTTCGACTACAACTTGTTAGTTTTATACGGAAGTAAAACAAAAAACACATTTATGGTACTTACCGCTAATACATGGAACGCAGATGATGGTGAACGTTTTTTAACAATTATCTTCTTGCCTTCCGCATGAACAAATATTTTGTCTCTATCCTTAGGTGGTGTCTATTTATGATTCGCCAAGTGTCTTAATCCCTCAAAATATTCTATTAAACTAAACACGCGCCAAATTGTAAGGAAGAAAACAGAAGGACTCCGAGCGTATATTTCACGCCAACTATCCACTGGACTGTGACAGATAGCGGACATCAACCGAGATAAGGATCGCAAGGACCAAACACATCAAAGGAAGGGTCGCCGACACAGACAATTCTCAATGATAAACATAAGTGTAAGTATCTTAAAGAGTGTCATTGTTCAATATTCAGTTTGCAGATGTGTTAGCGAATGACTAGGTAGATTTATTTGCCGACCAGATTCCTTAACATGATTATGTTGGAAATCTCTGTGGCTTGCTAAGATCTTCATTGCACGTAAGTGTACTGTTTCGCAATACTTAAAACTATGTTTCCATTAAAATAATAATGAATTATCTGTGTAATAATCTAATCTTAACCCGATCGGTGTATGGATCTTACTAATACTTTCTCATATGTCTTGTCATATCTTTCATAAGTACATTCTTTTATATGCTGAATAGTTTAGCATATTTAAACAAGTATGAATCAAATACTTAATGTAATTGATGATATTATGTGACTGCATGAACGGGCAATACAATTATATTGTATACGTAACGCTTTGCTATAACATTGTATTGGTGTGACAATAACTTTTTAGTTCGTAAAGGTGTGAAATTGACCGCAGTAAAACTTCTTTACAATAGACATGATTTATGAAATCACTTTGTTTAAATGTATACTTATACCTGAAAATTATAATGCTATTAATTACAGATGTTACGATTTTTTGGACAAATAACCTA
The DNA here is from genome assembly GCA_032209605.1 of Mactromeris polynyma. Classification (NCBI taxonomy): domain Eukaryota; kingdom Metazoa; phylum Mollusca; class Bivalvia; order Venerida; family Mactridae; genus Mactromeris; species Mactromeris polynyma. The sequence continues at coordinate 5,865,723 of JASFXZ010000031.1, read as the reverse complement.
CACAACTAGTATCACGGACCTATATAGGTCCGTGCTAGTATGATATAATTGTGAAAGTTTGAGGGTTGATATACGAAGTACATATTATAAGTATAATAAGTATGACATTGTTTTTCTGCACAGGAGAAGTCATTCAGCGACTAATAACATGCAATACTTTTAGTATGCATAAATCTTCCAAGTAAGATGGCGTGGCTTGTTTTTTGGTAAAATTGATAAAACCTCTTACATGTATCTACGACTCTGATAATATTTGAAAATGAATGCATCGAGATTGTATTCCTTTGTCATGGAATTATCATGATTAGTGCGAAAACCTGCTTTTTAATCATTCAAAGACGTCATTTCTGTACATGTAGGTTAGGTTTTAAATTGATAATAATGTACGCTTATATGTCTGCATGAGTGTGTACATGTAATTTCACTTTTATGTGAATGTGTAAGGCATTTGTAAATCACAAAAAAATATTTGCAGACAACATCATAAACATGATGTTATTTATAATTGAATAAAATCAAATCTTGTATTTTGACGAAGGCTGATACATGTTTCACGGTTTGCATATATTATGCTAATACCCGAAAATAAATAATGCAAAACTACATAGAACAGAACAGTACAGAAAATATTCAAATTACAGACCTAAGTGTAAGAAAATTTGCCCGGCGTAACATTGTACATAATACATCGAACATAAATAAATATAGATTTACTATCGATTAGATATAATCATCAATGCACATTTGGTGAAATAATTATGCATTTCATCATCAAAAACTCAAATTCGCGTTTTTTATTGACAAAATAAGTACTTTTGTCGGTCAATGTCATTATTGAAAAGCAACAGGAACAAATGTATGTCTGAAAGCTATGTAGCCACCATTATACAACCTACCTTGCCGAAACGAAATACAAGGCAAATGTAATGGTGCATAATTACATAAATCGATATCATTTTTAGATAGATGTTACAATAAGTACTATGACTGTAAAATACATACTGATAAATCAGTACAGCCCGGGGCAATTTCAGCATGCTTGCTAAACACAGCGGGGATGGCTTATTTAGTCGCGATCGATAATGATCAGGAGACGTTAAAGTAGAGTATATATAATTGGTTATATCATAATGATAGCCAATATCAAGCAGATCTGGAGTATTTTGCGACGAGCAAGAAAGTTGGACATGTTTAAATACAAAGAAAAATCAGGCAATTTTTATTGCTTTCATAACCTGATTCATGTTGTTAAATTAGCACTCAAGCTCATTTATCTCAATGATTCATGCAATTTGTCGATATATGTTTGCGAATATTTTGGCAAGACCGTTAATCTTATAGGTCCCGAATTTATTTTAGATTTTGTTTTTCACCATGTCGTAAATAACTAGTATTTACACCTTAACATTATAAGGTAAATTTGGTCCCCTTACAGGTACACGTGATTATAACAATGTAATATCAAAAGTGTGGTCAGTATCGATATATTATATATAGTGTAAATGTTACTTTGATAAATATCTGGCTCAGTGTACATAAAACAATGCTGTTAAAATGATTTGTCACCGATTACCACACGCCTAAAATGTAATTCAATAAATCCTGATAATTTAGAAACTTTTGTATTTTTCATTATTCTACATAGGGCAAAAAAACAATCAATATGATCATGTGTTAAAGGCATTAATTACATCTTAAATACGATTCAAAAATCAACAATACAATAATGGAATTTATGACAGGCTCTCTATGATCCGAATTAAATTGTAATCGATATAAATGGTTTTACACATATTAATCTTATCGTATCAGTGTTTGCGTAATAGTTGTTAATTGTGGGGGTAATTATCACAGCAGGGCGTAGTAGGTCACATTGATGCAGTGGTTATATTACACCACTGTATTGAATAATTAATCTATAATGCAGTGTTGCACGAAATTATAACATCTATTTCATAAACTATACAGATACGCTGGTGAATCTTTATTTTCAAAACGTGTAGTGTATTTCTGCAGCTGATTGTATATATACAACAAAACTTGCATTTAAGTACAGTCAAATTGTTTAACTATCTTGCATGTATTTTAATTTTGATTGCAGGTGTATTAAAATGCAACTTATTGAAGGAACGTTTATTAAATATATCACTTGCCTACACTTCTTGTCAAATTATACTTTACACGCGTTTGTCAGATTTATATGTGTTCAGAAGACATTTGTGACTTGGCAAGATGACATCACATTAACTAGACGTAATGTTGTACATGTTGTATTTAATTCGATTAATATTAATCTACGAATTGACTGTATAATACTAATTTGAAGAATCGGTACACTATGAAAATCAAATAATTACGTCTTATGTATGTGGCGTTCCTTGTAGCAACGTACTCTCTCTTTCCGAGATGATGTTGAATGATCATTTTATTTTATTTCAGGTCATAAACAAGAAGATGAAAACAACAATGATGCAAGTTCCACCAAGAGAAAGAGAAGAATAGTATAAACTATAAATTAACTTGCTACAGGGAACGCCACATACGCAAGACAATGCCTCCCCACACAGACCTCTGGGAAAACTAAGGTATACATGTACTGTTTACACGTAATCTCGTTTTATAAAGAAGTTTTAAGTTTAAATAAATAAGTCAAATACACAGCCTGGGTAACGTAGAAACTATTCCAGTTATCAGGGTGATGAAAACTCCAGGCAGACACCTGAGTGTTCTCATCGACCTGCCGTCAACCTGCTAGATGGCTAGATGGGATTCGAACCCGCAGCTGCCAGGGGCATGCGTCATGAAGTTAGCGTCCATATCCTCTCGACTATGGAGGCCACTACGTAATTTGTATACCATATATGATAATATACGTATGTCACCGTAATATGACTGTGCATAAATAATGTGCTGTACAAAAATGTTTCGGCAACCGAAAAATATAAGATGATATTGTTTGTGATATAAATCTCACAAAAGTCAAGCGTAGCAAATGGCCAACTACAGATTAGTGAATTTGGCTGAACTGATACAGATACAACTAACGGAAACAATGTAGGCATGTTGTCTTCATGTCTGATATGATATTATTTAGATTATCAATCGACGTCGCGGTGGGGACATTTCGGCTTCAAGAATTCTCAAATTCAAATGCGAGAAATTCACGAGTTCAACTTCATGAAGATGGAATCGTGAATTAGCGGAGTTGAAATTATGAATTCTTGAAATTGAAATCTTGAATTCGTGAAATTCAAGTCGTGAAGTTCAAATTGTTAATTCGTGAAGTTGTAATCCTGAATTCGTGAAGTTGAAATCATGAATTCAAGAAGTTAAATTCGCGAATTCGCGAATTTGAAATCGTGAAGTTGAAATCGTGAATTCATTAAGTTGAATTCGCGAATTATTGAAGCTAAATGTCACCACCAGGCTTTCGTACCCTTGCATTTGAAGTGACCGAAATTTTAATGACATTTAACTTCATTGTCTCTATTTATGCTTATTTTTTTCTTGCAGAAAGTGAGAAGGTGATTCGGAAACAGACCTCAGGAAATATAATGATCTCGTTAAACAATAATCATTAGAACAACAACATGGCTGACGACATTTGTTTTAATTTCTCTGTTTTGTATGTTTATTACGATGACCATACCAGAATTTTACAGTGCTGTTTGACATACATATGTACATTTCTGATGAAACACGTCAGCCACAACTGGGTCCTAACAAATTATATATTAATATTTTATGCATAACGCACATTTAGTGAGAACTTAATGCCAATTGTTGAAATTGTGATATATAATAGCACACTTGTGGTTGCTTGCGTACTTCTGCATAAACGTATTCATTTTTTGTTGGGTCAATTTCTCTTAGAACGTTATATGATATGTTGGTCAATTTCTCTAAGATCATTTTAAGATTGTTGGGTCAATTTCTCTTAGAACGTTCTAAGTTTTTTACCCGTTTTCTCTTAGAACGTTCTAAGGTTTTTTGTCATTTTCTCTTAGAACGTTCTAAGGTTTTTGGGTCAAATTCTCTTAGAACGTTCTAAGGTTTTTGAGTCAATTTCTCTTAGATAGTTGTATGTTATTTTGGTAAATTTCTCTTAGAACGTTCTAAGGTTTTTGGTCAAATTCTCTTAGAACGTTCTAAGGTTTTTGAGTCAATTTCTCTTAGATAGTTGTATGTTATTTTTGTCAAATTCTCTTAGAACGTTCTAAGGTTTTTGGTCAAATTCTCTTAGATAGTTCTATGTTTTTTGGTCAAATTCTCTTAGAACGTTCTAAGGTTTTTGGTCAAATTCTCTTAGATAGTTCTATGTTTTTTGGTCAAATTCTCTTAGAACGTTCTAAGGTTTTTAGTCAAATTCTCTTAGATAGTTGTATGTTATTTTTGTCAAATTCTCTTAGAACGTTCTAAGGTTTTTGAGTCAATTTCTCTTAGATAGTTGTATGTTATTTTTGTCAAATTCTCTTAGAACGTTCTAAGGTTTTTAGTCAAATTCTCTTAGAACGTTCTAAGGTTTTTGAGTCAATTTCTCTTAGATAGTTGTATGTTATTTTTGTCAAATTCTCTTAGAACGTTCTAAGGTTTTTGGTCAAACTCTCTTAGAACGTTCTAAGGTTTTTGGTCAAATTCTCTTAGAACGTTCTAAGGTTTTTGAGTCAATTTCTCTTAGATAGTTATATGTTATTTTTTTCAAATTCTCTAAGAACGTTCTAAGGTTTTTGGTCAAATTCTCTTAGAACGTTCTAAGGTTTTTGAGTCAATTTCTCTTGGAAAGTTGTATGTTATTTTTGTCAAATTCTCTTAGAACGTTCTAAGGTTTTTGGTCAAATTCTCTTAGAACGTTCTAAGGTTTTTGAGTCAATTTTTCTCAGCTCGTCCTATGTTTTTTTGAGTCAATTTCTCTTAGAACATTCTATATTGTTTTGTCAAATTCTCTTAGAACGTTCTAAGGTTTTTGGTCAAATTCTCTTAGAACGTTCTAAGGTTTTTGAGTCAATTTCTCTTAGATAGTTATATGTTATTTTTTTCAAATTCTCTTAGAACGTTCTAAGGTTTTTGGTCAAATTCTCTTAGAACGTTCTAAGGTTTTTGAGTCAATTTCTCTTGGATAGTTGTATGTTATTTTTGTCAAATTCTCTTAGAACGTTCTAAGGTTTTTGGTCAAATTCTCTTAGAACGTTCTAAGGTTTTTGGTCAAATTCTCTTAGAACGTTCTAAGGTTTTTGAGTCTGTTTCTCTCAGCTCGTCCTATGTTTTTGAGTCAAATTCTGTTAGAACGTTCTAATGTTTCTGATCAATTTCTCTTAGAACGTTCTAAGGTTTTTGGTCAATTTCTCTTAGAACGTTCTAAGATTTTTAGTCAAATTCTCTTACCTCGTTCTATGTTTTTTGGTCAAATTCTCTTAGAAGGTTCTAAGGTTTTTAGTCGAATTCTCTTAGAACGTTCTAAGGTTTTTGGTCAAGTTCTCTTAGAACGTTCTAAGGTTTTTAGTCAATTTCTCTTACCTCGTTCTATGTTTTTTGGTCAAATTCTCTTAGAACGTTCTAAGGTTTTTAGTCGAATTCTCTTAGAACGTTCTAAGGTTTTTGAGTCAAGTTCTCTTAGAACGTTCTAAGGTTTTTAGTCAATTTCTCTTACCTCGTTCTATGTTTTTTGGTCAAATTCTCTTAGAACGTTCTAAGGTTTTTGATCATTTTCTCTTAGAACGTTCTAAGGTTTTTGAGTCAAATTCTCTTAGAACGTTCTAAGATATTGCATGTTTTCGTGGTTTGCTGATGAAATTATGTGTAATTTTATTAAAAATATTATGAAAATAAAGAGAGTTTGTACACCATTCGTACTTTTTCGTCTTCATTTCCATTTTTTATGTGCATTATACGCATTAAAAAAGCCTTAAAACAGGGGGTAAAACTGGGAGTAGTGTACGAAGTCCCTTTTTAAAATATGACGTGTTCATTATAATTATGAAGTTTAAACGTATATATTTACATTGAATGAAGAACAATTGTAAATCAGTTTTATAACTGCTCGCTGGTTACTAACCAGTACTCGCGCCTAATTCAATGATTTTGAAGTTTGCGGTTCGTGCTCGCAAAAGGTGGGATTCGCCCGCAGGACATTCGGATCCGGAGACATGAGCTCTACCGCATGACGATTATACTTTCAAACCGTGACAGCCGTCTAGCGGCTAGTAGGCCTAAATTGTTATCAACACCGCACCGTGCAATAAGAACTAACTCACATAGATCAGGGGCGGCGGACAGTGATTTTGAAAGTTTTACTAGTATCCCTCTAGTATCGCTTATACATAAGCCACAATAAAGAACATAACTCCATGACCTCTCCATCGGCCTCTACTGGCAGATTTAAAACATGTTTTCAAACTTTAAATCGTATTTCATATTTATGTGGGCAATAATTTCAATCGTCGTTGACAGTTAAAAAGGAATGCTACTTAATTTTCCCTTTTGATACGTAATAAACACACAGAAACCTCATAGAAATGACAAGACATGCCCAATTCCCGTTACTTTCAGTCACATAATTGTTTTATCTCAAATAAGAGTGTGCTTGCGATACACAAAAAAGTCAATTAACTCACGAGTATTGTCTCAGGAAATACAAACACAACTCCTTGTGGATGATCAGCGTCGCTTGCAGCATGTGCAGGAAATATTTGAAAGTTTTTTATTGCCTTTTCTGTTCCCGAAAGGCAATAATCGCTTCATTTCATTGTTGTTATGTGTGAAAAAAAATACATCCCGTGTCAATAACCTCATTTATCATAAAAAATGCTCAATAAATAACTTAGCAAAGATCTGAATGTAAGTGCCAACTGGTGGTAACATGCTTGCGTGCGATTGGTATTGTAAATTATAAGTTCAGATGTCAGTGCTGAGTATAAATAATAGTAGAAAGTGACTTGTTTGCACTAAAACTTGTTTGTCAGCTTCACATATCTCGAGCAATAGACTCGAATAGTTTGCCAGATCGATATTTACTAACACCAATATGCCTACGGAATAAAACAGTATTAACTCAGTACTGTTAGAGATTGCTTATTCGACAGTGATCAAAGAACAACATGTACACGACTCTAACTTACCAAATATTTTGGAAATGTCTACCAGCGTAGTATATGTACGTGGGATTTTAACTATAATAAAGGTTTAGTGTGAGGTTGGCATGCCGTCAAACTTTAAAACCCTGTATTTTACGGCCATTTACATGAATGTGAAGCCGGTGTGTTGCTAAGTTGCTCTTCAAGTTGAATAGTTGTGTTCTCCTTCATTGTTCAACGTTCCCATCCTCCTAGTTGTATCATATACGTCTTCCCCTTTGTTTCTTTTACATCGTGATTTAGGGACTTGAGCTTGGAGCCCTGTTCTTTTAAGAGAGACCTATACCGTTTTGACGTATCTCCCTTTTGCGCATGTACGTGCCTCCGAATATTTTCGCATTGATGAATTTGTGTTTTAAGACTTGTATATTCATCAGTTTCTAATGATGTTATTAAAGTAAAAGTCAGTCACTCATCTTGAGCGTACGTTTTTACTACGTTATAATCGTATGTACCACTTGTTTTATGAACACACAATATACGAAACTCCGTAAGAATAGCATATTCATTTCCAGTCTTCAAACATAGTCTTAATACCCAAGCCATCAATCATCAACGGCTGGATAACAATCACTAGTTCGCTTTCCTTGGCATGGAGGCAGGTTTGATCATCATCAATTTCACCTCCTTTTTCTTTACTCTCATCAAATCTATTACACACCATCGTTCCGGACAACTTCCTCCGAGTTTCCTTTTCCGACACCATACTAATAATCAATACAAAATGATTATTGCACGGCGTATCACACATTGATGAATGTACGTATGTACGTTTTGGTACATACTGAGAAAAAGTCACACCAGGTCAATGACCCATTACTTCCTGAGAGGAATGAGTCCGCTGTAAATTATGTGTTATGCTTGTTATGAACTTGTTTCGCCTGAAATCAAAGGCTGAACAGGAGTCTTCGGTTGAATGTGCGATGAATGATAAACTTAGTAAACTATACTAGTGCGAACCAATGATTTGTACTGAATATTGATATAATTACCTTTATGCTCCTACGTTTGGAACATAAGTGAAATTAATAATGTGGTACTTCACTTTACTGTTAGTTGAAAAGCCGTAGCAGTAATTATTTCTGTAATGCGACCATGTTATATTTGCCGTATCTGTACTAATAGGTGATTGTGACTTAATGTTATCATAGCGTGTTCGTGATGTATTTTGAAAAATGTTGAAGATGTTATATAGTGCTGTTACGTTGACCGCGAACAGGTGTATGAACTTTCAGGACCGATCCATGTCAATTAAGGTAAGGAAATGCTCTCGTGCGTGAAGCTAACCCCTTGTTTGGATTACTTTTCTATCAAAACAGAACCATAGCTTTTTCTTCGTCAAGCTTTCGGACAAACACGAACATTTCAATACACCTATTTTGAAATGTGATAATCCAGATAATATATTCATACGTTCGCGGTTAATAAAATCGCACTATACATCATGTTAAGCACATTAACGCCATCTATTCACATTATCTTATTTTCGACATCAGCCCTGGTCAGTTGGCTCGTGACGAATAAAAAACAAACATGTTGATAAACAAGACATATCTTGAAAAAGATGGTCGGCGCAATTTGAGATGTTATGATCGCTGGTCACTCCAGATCCAAAATGGATTTCAGTAAATTCACCGAAATTCAGTGGATTTCGGAAAGTTAACGTACCCCTTATTGAAAGGTTAACCATTCCGCGTCAAGGTTGCAAACGTTGTTCGGTTGAAGAGAATTTGATTTAGTGGCAAACGTAAGATTTGATTGATTAACACAACACTGATATGCAAATAGCAAAACCATGTTAGTACGGTTGCGCCGAAAAACTTGTCTAAAGCAATTAAATACATATTCTGCTGCACAAATAGTCCAAAACACCATGATGTTTGATCAAGCAAGACTGAATTGATTACGTCACAAAGTCTCCGTTTATGCAATCTTGTAATCAATTGGAAAACATTGACACAAGCGATGCAACATCGGAAAATGAATACTAAAATAATGTAATTATAAATACAGGTATTTTATTTGCATATTGAACCCTGAAAAGATATTTTTACCAAGCAGCAATAATCATTCTTAAAATAACTAGAAACGTGACAAATGTCGAGAAAACATGTAATTTTAGTGAATCGAAATACGAATTTATATTTATGCAGATTAAATTCCAAATTACACTACTTTCACACGTTGACATTTTATTTCTCGCCACATGCCATTGATTCAGCTTAATGCTGTAAGCCATTGTCAGTATCGTTCATATAGAATGTCTAGTTACTTTCAAATTATTACGCTACCCTTTGTTCGCGATAATGCTAGTTCTAATCCAGTTACAGTGATCTTTTTTAAGTGATTAATTTTGATACGATTTGTCATATATGATTATCATGATGTCTGATACATGCATGTGATAAATTCATCGTACACTTAAATACTTTTGCAATTATTCAATTCTTATACTGTTATATTGTCATGTTTTCCAAATATATATAGGAACATTTGCTTTGCTATATAGTATGCTTACCCGTATGTCAATATTTCAAAACAGTTCGATCGCACATTTTAATCGTCTACGTTTACTTCGAATTATTTAATTCAATTGTACAAATTCATCTTTGTCACTGATGTCGGCAAATCGCTAAGCTAAGAGTTAGTCTTCAGTTGCCTATCTCGAAGTTTCGTTGTTTCGAGGTAAAATCGACGGTTCCATAAAATTAGGTGCGCACTACGCTTTATATGTTCCACTAATTATATTAGAATAACAGCCAGCTTGGTTATTATTCAAAGTGTCATGAAACAGGTAATTAAGTGGTAATACTCAGCCCTAGGGCTAAACATTCCGCTGTTTACTACCACATGGTAAAAATTACTGCTTAAAAGTAGGCGAACATGATCTAATTAGCAATGTTATTATTATGCAATAAAACTAATGAATTTTTTTCCTGATGATTGCACGTAGTTTTGACATATTTTTTTCTCTTTCTAACTCGAATCATAAAAGACGGAAATCTGAATTTGGATTACAAATAAACTCTTAAGACGAAATCCACGTTCACGAATATAGACTCAGTACATTTAAAAACGTACAGTTTGAGACCATAGAAAGGTTTGTAAAGCGACATTTTATTGCATTTTTAAAATAACTTGATCTGAAAATACCGAATATTTGCAATGGAGTAGTCCTATGTCGTATACAGGTTGTTTTGGCGCAGTCGTACTACCATGGTTTTGCTATTTGCATATCAGTGTTGTGTAAAACAAGAATAAGTAGCTACAGGGAACGCCACATACATAAGACAGTGCCTCCCCACCCAGACCTCCGGGAAAACAACAATCCACAAAACATAAGGCAATTAAGGAGGTTAAAGGGTACATATGTTTAGGAACACAGGCACACGGAATGGCATGGCAGGACATAAGGAATAACTAGGAGAATCAAAGTGGACAGTGAAGGACAAGTCAAGACAGCTGGCATAAATAGGCAGAAACTTGGCAGGAAATAACATGAACACTATATAAACTGACAGAATTGCACAGGGGGAAGGGAAATACAAAACACATTCAAAACACAAACAGAAATAATAACCATACAGCGAATTACAGCCTTGGAACTGACAGTAAAAATACTGGGGATTTAAATCGATTTAACAGCTAGCTAACCTCACACTTAATCGCTGTATGGTCATTGATTTCAAACATATATACATGTATTGACTAAGTAGGCAGTAACTAATCATTAAAAGCAACCAACCATCACACACATAACGACAGACATACTGTAATTAATCCTGCACGAAGGAATCAAATCTTACGTTAACCACCAAGGCAATTTCTCTTCAACCGAACAACGTTTGTAACCTTGACGCGGATAAGTTAACCTTTCGAAAAGGGGTATGTAACCTTACCGAAATCCACAGAATTTCGGCGAATTTACCGAAATCCATTTCGGATCTGGAGTGACCAGCATTTTTTATGTTGCACAACAAATCTTAATTTTCAAATTGCGCCGACATTTTTTGTCAAGATATTTCTTGTTTGGTATTATATGTTGCGAAGAAATTATAAAAAATACAATTTACAGTTCTTTTCTGGTATCCTTATAATGTAAAAATATAATTGAGAAAATCTGTTGTGTGCGTTTATATATTCACCGAGTATATTTTTTTAAACGACAGATACAACCAGTCTGCAGAATCATTACATATTGTCGAGCAGAGTTCTGGCCCCAAGTTCACAAAGAATTTAAATCTGATATCAATCGTTCGTGAACACGGAGCATGCCCTGCGTTCAGTTACAGCTATCAGCCCTATCATTTCAAAACGTTTTGCAATTTGGTTCCCGTGTGCAGTCAATGTGATACTGTGAGCAAGGGATACAACACAAAACGTTTTCCACTGATAGCCGCAACTGAACGCAGGGCTGCATGCATTGAATCCCCGACAAAGCCAAGTGGCTTGTATTAGACATACTCTTAGTGCCAATATTCTTGCTATACATAATACTTACCAGTGGAAATTGTCATTTGTTGGCAATAGTACGTCAGAGCCCGGACAGCGGTTTTTATAACTTCTCGAATTGAATTTTCACAAGTCAAATATGTTTTCATAGCTTGCATATTAAAATGATTATGGTGCTAAATTGACATAGACGTTGATACTGATACGAACAAATGAAGCCATTACTGGGGTCTTAGTCACCTATCTTTTCATTAACCTACACTTACGTTTTTTTCTAAAAATGTGTCGTTATCCACCGTAGACCAATTATTAGCAAAATCTGTATTGTTATAACAACGTAGTCCTGAGCAAAACGAACATTTTATATTTTAAAGTCTGAGTTTATGAAAAAGACCTCTGCTCTTTTAAATAACTTTGCGTTTTTTAATTACCTTTGCGTTTTTTAATTACCTTTGCGTTTTTAATTAAAAATATACTACTTTCTTGGAAAATGTGAGCGTTGAACGGATCTCAAGTGAGGTATTTTGAGAAACGAGGTCAGCAATACAAAAGGTCTGATCAGATTTCTTTACAAACGCCGCCTAGTCCAAAAAGTAGTTTGTGATCTTAATTGAGTGAACATGATACCATACACCTGATACTTTTGTCCAGAAACAGAACAACTTGTTATTCACAGTATACGTATTGAGCGTACTTATTTCTGTACACTAATTGTCAAACATATAGTCATGTTTCATCTTGCGTGTCCTTTTACTTTCTAATGTAACCGGTCCAATTAGTTGATTTAATTATAATCTTGTTTTACAGTAGTTAAGACTGACACATGTCTCCATGGTGACGAAGACGATACATAAAGTACGTTACACACATGTCAGGTATATTATAGAAGTAATTTGTAAGCCCTTTGTAAGTAACATTACCGTCAACATGAATGCTATTAGGGACATTGTTTAATTTCACCATTGTTGTTGGCTAGCATCTTCATCAAGACAATGATGTGTACAGGTAGTGACAATATGACGACTAAATGGCTACGATAGATTAAGTACAACAAGAAATATCATGAAAAAAGATGGTCGGCGCAATTTGAAGGTTAAGATTTGTTGTGCAACATACAATTGCCGAGATGTTGCTGGTCACTCCAGATCCTAATTGAATTTCGGTAAATTCCTAAGGTAACGTACCCTTTAGTCAAAGGTTAACCAATCCGCGTCAAGGTTACACACGAAGTTCGGTTGAAGAATAAATTTACCGAAATCCATTTTCCGTTACCGAAATCCACTTCTAATACAACATCTGCACTATAAATTGCTAATTTATTTTTATAGTATTAAATACTAGGCCGATTTAAATGTACATACAAAAAGACTAGGGAAAATATTGCATATTAAGCAAAATATACGATTACGTCTCCAGTAGAATTCGGTATGGTAACGTACGGTTCGAGAAGGCCTATTTATAAGTTTACCAAACCTCAAAATATTAACTTGTTTAGTGTTATGTATTTTGCTTGCGAAGCAAAGTAATGAACACGAATATCGCAATGGTGTTATGTTTGCAAAGAAAATAGTTTGATCACGATAAAGGCGTTATTCTTGTTATTGTAAACATGATTAGACAAGGTTAAATGAAAACCAGATGAACATAATATTGATTGTCTTAACAACTGCGTCTGAATACCTGCTCACATTAAGCAAGCCTGTATTCACAAACACTTTTAGACAGAAACTTAGACTTAGACTTAAAAGTTGCTAAAGTTATAGTTACCGGCCTTTCGATTTCGTTCAATCTGAATGGATGAAATTTTGTAAGAATAATTGGTGTTACCCATTCTACATTATTGCTACCTTTTATTAAGATCTATACTGTAATAAAAACGTAGGAATAAAACATAAAATTTAAAAGTCTAAGTCTGAGTTTCAGTCTTAAAGTTTTTTGTGAATACGTGCACTGGACTCTCCAAGCATTCAACTTTTTTTTAAGTGAGTGGTGGTAACGAGTAAATGAGTGGTGGGAACGAGTTAATGAGTGGTGGGAACGTGTAAATGAGTGGTGGGAACGAGAAAATGAGTGGTGGGAACGAGTAGATGAGTGGTGGGAACGAGTAAATGAGTGATGGGAACTAGTTAATGGGTGGTGGGTACGGGTAAATGAGTGTTGCGAACGAGTAAATGAGTGGTGCGAACGACTAAGTGAGTGGTGTGAACGAGTTAGTGAGTGATGGGAACGAGTAAATGAGTGGTCAGAACGAGGTAGTGAGTGGTCAGAACGAGGTAGTGAGTGATCAGAACGAGGTAGTGAGTGGTCAGAACGAGGTAGTGAGTGGTGAGAACGAGGTAGTGAGTTATGCAAATGAGGTAATGAGTTGTGCAAATGAGGAAGTGAGTGGTGAGAACGAGTCAGTGAGTGGTTGGAACGAGTAAGTGAGTGGTGAGAACGAGGTAGTGAGTGGTGTGAACGAGTCAGTGAGTGGTGGGAACGAGTAAATGAGTGGTCAGAACGAGGAAGTGAGTGGTCAGAACGAGTTAGTGAGTGGTGAGAACGAGATAGTGAGTGGTGAGAACGAGGTAGTGAGTGGTGAGAACGAGGTAGTTAGTGGTGAGAACGCGGTAGTGAGTGGTGAGAACGAGGTAGTGAGTGGTGAGAACGAGGTAGTGAGTGGTGAGAACGAGGTAGTGAGTGGTGAGAACGCGGTAGTGAGTGCTCAGAACGAGGTAGTGAGTGGTGAGAACGAGGTAGTGAGTTGCGCAAATGAGGTAGTGAGTGGTGAGATCGAGGTAGTGAGTGGTGAGAACGAGTAAGTGAGTGGTTGGAACGAGGTAGTGAGTGGTGAGAACGAGGTAGTGAGTTCTGAGAACGAGTAAGTGAGTGGTGAGAACGAGGTAGTGAGTGGTTAGAACGAGGTAGTGAGTGGTTAGAACGAGGTAGTGAGTGGTGAGAACGAGGTAGTGAGTGGTGAGAACGAGGTAGTGAGTGGTGAGAACGAGGTAGTGAATGGTTGGAACGAAGTAGTGAGTGGTGAGAACGAGTAAGTGAGTGGTGAGAACGAGGTAGTGAGTGGTGAGAACGAGGTAGTGAGTGGTGAGAACGCGGTAGTGAGTGCTCAGAACGAGGTAGTGAGTGGTGAGAACGAGGTAGTGAGTTGCGCAAATGAGGTAGTGAGTGGTGAGAACCAGGTAGTGAGTGGTGAGAACGAGTAAGTGAGTGGTTGGAACGAGGTAGTGAGTGGTGAGAACGAGGTAGTGAGTTCTGAGAACGAGTAAGTGAGTGGTGAGAACGAGGTAGTGAGTGGTTAGAACGAGGTAGTGAATGGTGAGAACGAGGTATTGAGTGGTGAGAACGAGGTAGTGAGTGGTGAGAACGAGGTAGTGAGTGGTGAGAACGAGGTAGTGAGTGGTTGGAACGAAGTAGTGAGAGGTGAGAACGAGGTAGTGAGTGGTGAGAACGAGGTAGTGAGTGGTGAGAACGAGGTAGTGAGTGGTGAGAACGAGGTAGTGAGAGGTGAGAACGAGGTAGTGAGTGGTGAGAACGAGGTAGTGAGTGGTGAGAACGAGGTAGTGAGTGGTGAGAACGAGGTAGTGAGTGGTGAGAACGAGGTAGTGAGTTGTTTAACAAGCGGGTGTTTTTTACTAGTTTTATATGTTAGTAATATTGTTATAATGCAAAAGGTTTTGTAAATTTACAGTCAGTTTTTATTAAGTTTTGCAAAATCATATTTACAGTCTTACACTTTAACCCAAAATATAGCTCACTAGTGAGCAGGCAGTTACAGTTAGGTATTGCATAATGCTGATCATATCAATTGCCTGTGAACTGATGGTCAGCTCTCAGGTGGGCAATAAATTAGCTATCTGGTTTTACATTCTGTACATTATCAAGAGGTCTGAAAATCCCAGTTGCCACATTTGCTCAATTCTGAAAACTACACATTTAATTTAGACAAAAATACATACTATCTAAGTTTTAGTTGTGTTGTGTTGAAAATTTTAGTTGTGTTGAAAATTATCCAAAAAGGTAAATATGATAAAAATACAAGAAACTTTATTTTTTGCCTCAGATGCTCACAAGATTTGGACATTTACTGTGCACCAGGCCAATTTATATTCAATTAGAAAAGGCTTTCATAAATTAGACTCATGTTCAAATAATAGTTTTAATGCATGTTTCAGATTGAATGGAGAATGACGTTCTCAAAGCTTTAACATATATACAGATGAGCAAAGTCCAAGTGTGAATTATGTAAGCATAGAGGAAGTTTGTGTTTTTGCGAAAAACCGATGAAAACGTGAAAAAATATAACTTAAAGCGTGCTTTACAAGCTTTTCAATGTGGTGCTAAAACTATAAATGGAAAAGAAAGCGCTACAGTTTTAGCAGTACTAAAATACTTTTTCCAACATTCAAATTGTTCAAGCACATGCCTTGAAGTAATATGCAACATAGAAAGAGAACTGCTTAAAAGGGACAAAATAAGCATTCAATCATCATTAGAACTTTACAAACTAATTGCCAAAGCAAAATTGCAGAAATTTACATTATTGTATCAGACATATATCGATGAAACTAGAATTCTGACTTTAATTGTTGAACATAAGGTGCACTTTAAGTCATCTGAATGGACAACAATATGTTGGTTCGAGAATCATTTTCAAAGACTATTGAAATTAATCAAAAGGAATTGGCATATGAAGATGAGCTCATAGAGCTCAAATTTGCTAGGTAACAGTCTATATTGTCCTTGTTTAAAAGTTCAAACAACTGGGGGTTCAATCTGCAGATGCACAAATTAGAACAAAAAATATAAGATATCAAGCTGGTGAAAAGGATGGTCAGATTGAAATAAGATCTGGACTTGTGCATGTGGCATCTATATTAGAATGTGACATAAAAACAGTGTTAGACATGCATTGTCCCGACAGTGTTGTTCATGCTGTTCGCTTTGAAGTCACACATTGAAAAAATCCAATTGTACATGGGTTGTGCTTTTTCAACTAAGTGACTTGGAAGTGGACTTATACAACTGAAATAAAATGTTAGCTTTGCTTGCCAAATACTGTATTCTTGAGTTCATACTTTATTAGCTCTCATACACAGAATGCTATCAAGATCTGATAAGAAACACATGCAAGGTTGTTGAGATAATACAGCGTGAAGGGTTTAAGGGTCAGAGTCAGCGTAATAAAACGATTGCAGAGGTGCTAATAGCCTGTACCGTTAGATGGTCCAGCAGAATTTTCAGAAATCCGGGTTAAAGTGTAAGACTGTTTAATGTTTTTGTATAAACTTGCATTCTCATTTTTTGTACATTTCTTTGTTATTAAAAATTGCACGCAGTAAAAGTGTCATTAAGTTTCAACTGTGCACCTTAGGGCCAACATTTTGACAATAAGAAATTTTAAGTTTTAAATACTCTCCAGCCGATCCTGCGGCCCGTTAACTTTGGACCCCAAAGTTGAAACAACAAAAATATACCATATAACTTAATCCTGAAGCAAAATAACAGAACAATGCAATGTACTGTACAAGACAAGTGAACTATTAAATAAACAATATATATATCTAGCCGACACAGTTCAGATATTAATTTTAAAAAACAACAGAGTGATAGGTTTTATACTATGCAGAAAACCGGGTTGTATGTTACGCATCTGTACAGAGCACATTATTACACAAGACAAACTTGCATGTTTTGGTTCTTACAAAGCATTCAACAAATCAACTGACTGTCCCTATCAAAAACTACAAAAGTTAAGATAAAGGAGAACCGCGGCAACGAAATGATATATGACCCCACTGAATGTAGCAAGTGAGGAAAATACATACGTAGGAAATGTTATAGTTACTCATAAGATCAAAAATATTATCAAAATTTACATACTATGCCATGTAGCAGTTATGTTTGTGTCTATGCACATATTCAGAACTAAAATAAAATACCGTGCAAACAGACTTTACAGTAGGAACCATATAACATGGTTGTATAAATGTAAACATTTTTATACCTACACTAGTCAAAAATACGGAATCGCAAATATATTAGTTCATTTGACAATACAAAATAACATACAAATAAACAAAGTGATGGTAAAAATAAGTTTTGAAATGTACCTCATGACATATGAGCGTTACATTAAATAAAACATACATAATATTATGGATCCCATGCAATAACACATAACAATCTCAGCACAGACATTTAACTTGCAAATAATATTGTATTACGTTTTTCATTTTTCAATTTTTATATGGTTTTCGTTTTTCTTATATTGTAATAGTTGTATTTTTCTTATTTTTCATTTTTTATTTTATTTTTTTATTACCGTAATGACATTCGCATTTACATTACGTGTATGGGCAAGGTTAAGTTATCCACTTGCGCCGACATCTGTTTACTTGTTGCCGTCCAAGGGCTCCGTCCTCACAATACTGCAGAGTGCAGGCTGCGCCATGATCCTTCCGCGCTATAGTGCGTATATACTCGCGTGTCTACGGCGAGCGACTTATTCGCAGAAGGGGATTATTGTAGGAGTTTTCTGGAATAAATAAATTCCACAAATCAGGCTGCAGTTCAAAATCTTATATTGTGACGAAGCACACGATAAATAGCAAATACGAATGTCTAAAAGTATGATAATACATAACGATATCCATGACTATTCATGTGTAGCAAATGTCTTATTAATTAAGATATTAATTACGAGCAAATAACCAATAAATGGGGAAGAAGCGATATTAACTCAATAATTTGGTAGAACACTAAGCTTGACTAGTGGAGGTCACTGAACCCAAAATAACGGTAATTTCAAACAGAAATATACATAAAATGCGAATAGCTACATACTGGCGCATGATAATAGTCATGGAACATAGAATACATAACTCCATTAATGCAAATTACTTATAATGCATATTGAGGATCATAATGAAATCATGATGAACATGCGATTTGAATAGTAAGGTGTAACAACGTTTGCAAATATTATAACAGCGAATTGTAATAGCAATCTAAATTCTGATAGCATATAAAATAAAAGTTACATACACAACAGTAAAGAAAACGTAAATTAAACATACCTGGAATATATAAATTCCACAAATCAGGCTGCAGTTCAAAATCTTTTATTGTGACGAAGCACACGATAAATAGAAAATACGAATGTACTCGATTTGAGCTGCAGCCCCTTTTTATTAGGAAGTCTAATTACGTGTACAATAAAATATTTTGCCAGAAGATATAAAAAATGCTTTTGATGTAATTTTAGAGGGTAATTATCATTTATCATAGATGGCTATCTGGCAGGAGAATATCAGTATTTAAAACTTAAAATTTCTTATTGTCAAAATGTTGGCCCTAAGGTGCACAGTTGAAACTTAATGACACTTTTACTGCGTGCATTTTTAATAACAAAGAAATGTACAGAAAATGAGAATGCAAGTTTATACAAAAACATTAAATATGATTTTGCAAAACTTAATAAAAACTGACTGTAAATTTACAAAACATTTGCATTATAACAATATGATTATACACGATTGTTTTAAACGGTTGTACATGGCAATGATTCTTATTTATGATGTTTCAGACTATGTTACAACAATACTGGATGAAGCCCATTAAAATGTTTTAGGTTCAGATGAGCCAGATACATCTTTAAGGTTATTAGTCGCCTTTTGCTACTCATATTCCCGACGACATCGATGCTTTGCATCAACTTTCTCTTGTTATCTGTGTTACTAGAGTGCAGAAAGTTATTGGATACTATATAACAGTTGATTGATCGCTTATATCAATTTCTAGGAGAAAATATGATAGAAAAAATCCGGTTTGTTAATTGAAAAAAGTATCATCAAAGGTAAATTAAGAACATTGTTAATCAGAATATAAAACGCCAGACATAAGTTTCTCATTTTATCGTGATAGATATGACAGTAATGTTCTAGTATCACAGATGGATTCAGAATTACCGTGTACAACGTATAAAGTATTATCTAATGTATATCAAGAAATCCTATCAAAGGGTTTGCCTATTTCTAATCCATTGAAAAAAATCATTATTACTACTCTTTGCAACATTTCAGTTCAATAACCAGCTTTTCATTTAATTGCGTTTTGACAATGTAAATCATCATCATAAGCTGCTAGTAATTCAGTAGGATTAATTTAGAAGTCGGGATGACTAGTGGTCACGCAGCATTTCCGTGTAAAAAAACAGAATGAGTTGGATTGTATATATTTAAGCGGCCGTACATGACTTTGTGATTACTTTATCGTGCATTCAATTTAAGTGATCTAGAATGTGTCGCTTGTATCTAATTATAGTAAAACATGTCACTGCATCACGTACAGCCTTCCTATATGCAGGGTAAAGTTAAGACCTCAATTAATGTCCACCTCCATACTAAGACCACCTCAAAACACAATTCTCAAGGTTCAATTTCTTTGCTCTTTCTTCAACAGTAATATTAACACCACCTCGGTAAAAAGACCAATCAAGGCTCCCAAGTGTGGTCTTATTATTGAGGTTATACTGTATTTGTGTCTTTATACCGCGAGACAGGACCTAAAATAGTGTACCCAAGTTCTGGTGATAAGTCAGCTATACAGTCAAACCTGTCTGTAAAGACCACCCATGGGAACAGCAACAAGTGGTCTTTGTTTACAGGTGGTCTCTATTAACAGATTAAATATCATTGAAAATTGTCTGATGGGCGATAAAATCGGTGGTCTTTGCAGACAGGTTTTGCAATAGTGGTCTTTGTTCGCAGGTGGTCTTTAACACAGGTTTGACTGTAGAAGTTTTGCTTCAACCCTCTAATTTACGATTGTTTATACATTTTCAAGGTGATATTATGTTGTATACTTTCCCATGTAGGAACATCAAACAATAGTAGCACCAGAAAGAGTGTTATTCGCATTATTGTCAATATATTTTTCCGTAAATTATTCCCTTCATTCATTATCTACAGCAAAAACACATTCCTTCATTTACCAACAGGTTGTTGTTTTTACAATATGATGTATAATATATAACATTCTTTGCCATTGAAAACACCATTTCAGCAAGTAGTACTTTCTCTAGCCCATTCTGTATGTATTGACTACCCAAGACAGCTGTAGTTTTCTCTCATTATTACGAACATGAGTGCGCAGTGGGATTATCTTTGTATGTGAATAACGTCTGTATGACGTAGGCAGAAATATGTTTTTGTATTTGCACAAAATTCGGAAAATTAATATTGATATTTTGAGTCAAGTCAACAACCTTTTTACAGCTGGTAAAACGTCACTACCATTTGACATCTTTTTACGCAATCTTTTGAGTTTAAAGTCTTCCGAGCGAGCGAATTCGGATCACAGCAAGGGTATAGATTTTTGATATTTTACAAAAACTGCAAAAAAGTGTGTGTTCACAATTTTATCAAGTGTATTATAGATGTTTTGTATTTGTGTGCATTTACCGGAATGTAAAACATCATCGAAAGTAATTCTACATGAACTAATTAACTTTACAGTGTATCAGAGTTAATCCATAAATGTGTATATTAAAAAACTTGTCAAACACATGGCAAGGCTATCGCCTTAAGACGCTTCGTTGGACAACAATGATTGATAGAGTCTAAAGGTTTAAATCACCCAAACTTTCAACCGCCAATATAAGACATCGGCTACATGTATACATTCGCCAGTACATGTATATCCGAAATTGAAATATTTTCGCATCAAGAGTCATAACCGGTCAGCGACCCATCTTGTTCAGCAAGTCCTGATACAATATCTCGGTCGGACAGTGACCCCTATATACTAACCGTAATGCAGAAAACAGGTTATGATGCTTCCTACATAATCTCAGTGACCCCTTCAACTGCTGAAAGCTTGTCGTGGAATATCTTTCAGTTTGAGAGAGCAATAGACAATTCTTCCTCCCGACAAACCGGACAAACGAGAACAATTAAGTACTCGTATTTGCCCTCCAGTCGCTATCTTAAAATATTTTTAATTGCACGTGGTTTTAATTGTTAAAATGTCATGAATATAAACGATCGAAAAACAAGTTTTTATAAGTTCTTTGATAAAATCTTTCCTACTTTAATTATATTTCTGAATTATATCGCTGATTGACATCAGTATGTCAAAACAATAAACTATAAGTTTTCTGCATTAATCTTAGTCTTAATAGTCGAAAGATTTATCCATTCTGAAAAACATTCTGATGAAAAAGCAATCTTTCAGATAAAGCAACATTGTAACTTGTTTGTGGTGAAAAAATATTAAATTTGATTAATCATTAAAGAGACTGTATGTATTTAGGTGGTTTTAAATAAAAATGTCGGTGATAGGTGAAAAGTTCACATATGTGACAAAGGTTTGTGTGTATAATAGAACATCCATTTCTGATTGGTGCCATTCAATCTTCGACAACTTCATAATCCTGCATAATCAACTTTCAGCAGTTTTTGTTGAAAGTTGTATTGTGGTAATATTTTTGTTCGTGAAGAATATGTATGTACTTCAAATAGTTATAAATATCAATAAATATGCATAATCAAAGAAAAGTATAATAACGTATTCCTTTGTATTTGTTGAAAATCTAAGTTTTTTTATTATCATGAAATAAAAAATAAAATCCAGAATTTTTAAACAAGCGTTTTTTTTACAAGTTTCATGGGTTAGTAACATTATAAAACAAGATGACTTTCATCAGATATACATTGTAATGGTTCTAATTAAAGCTGTAACTGTAGCGAATGTAACAACACATAAACAATACTGGTTGATGCCCATTCAAAATGTTTACATTCAGATGAAACATCTTTAAAGTTGCTTACTGAACAGTAAAACGTACAATCAGATTTTGGTATCACATATGTGTTTTGTCGTCGGTGTAAATACTTCATATTTATTAAGTATACTTAGTACAGCTATCAAATTTAAACACTAACACATTGTATCGTGACATAAAATAATAAATGACATACAATAAATGTAAAGATATTTTGTTCGTTTGACTCAGTGATAGAATTTAGCTCATAGTTACCCTGTGTAATATTGGAGTTTATGAAAGGATTTAGAGGATAATGTTAAACGAAACCACGCCTTAAAGAGACATTGATTTTTCCTGACTGACTAAGTCTCTCAATATATCACTTTATTGTTGTTTTGTCGAAAGATAGTAAAATCCCTCCTGACATAAACATATAGACAAACAGTAACAAGGACAGGCATCCGTTACCAAGGACGGACTGACGTCTTTTTAGTTATTCTAACTATCTTTGGTTTGATGTGTTTGATATAAATTATGTTCACTTGAAGTTTTTCGCCAACGCGTGTCATAAACACCAATTGGAGATAAATGAATTATATGATACACTTATGGGTATGTGGGCAGTAAATTATTCAATTATTGAAAAATAACGTATGTCATTTTCAACATAACAGAGTCTCAATAATTACCATCACTTGTTTATGTGATCAGTGTACAGCATTTCACATACGTGTATCCGCGCATTCTACACATAACTCTCGCTAATTGCTGTTAAGCCATTAATGTTGGCAGAGTAAGTCCTGACCAGACCCCATGGTTGTATTCACATTGTCTTAGCCCGCTGTGGTATCAATTATCAGAACGCGTCTTGCTGTCCACATGCTCCAACCTCCATTGCCAAACATTTGGCGAAATCCTCGTTGTCTGTCTCTATATATATGGCGTTTTTTCTTGTATAATCCGTACACCATACGTCCATACAATCATCGTAAATCAGGAAATTACGCTAGCTGGAAATAAGGCGATCTATCGAATATTTGTGTTTGATTTCAGCGTGAACTTGTGATGACCCGGGCAATACTTCACTTTATATTTGATAATAAATTACCTCAAGTTTATATAATCAAGTAGCAACATTATCAGCATGATGAAACATCTAGCAAACCATAACTTCAAACGTCACTTTATTTGCACAGTTTAAAATGGTTGGTAAAATTAAAAAAACACTTGCTGAAAGTTACCATGAAAATGGACCAACTTTTGCAGATTATTCTTTTTCTTTTTAACACCAAACATGGATGAAATTAAACGTAAAACATTGTAAAAGTCTAATATAGCATCAACATACTGATGGCTATTATATTATAAAACCAACCAACCGACGACAGATATCAAAACAGAGCAAAATACTGGTCTTAAAGAAAAGTTCAAATGTCATCGTTAATTACTGTAGACACACCAGGCTAGCTCGCTGGTTAATCATCCGAGCGTTAGCCACAAGTCCAACAGATGGTTGAGGCGCTTTTAACTTGATTGAACCAATAAAATCTTACGTTAAAAACCAAGGCAATTTCTCTTCAACCAAACAACGTTTGTAACATCGACGCGGACTGGTTAATCTTCGATAGAGGGTACGTTACCTTGACGGAATCCACTGAATTTCGGTGAATTTACCGAAATCCATTTTGGATCTGGAGTAACCAGCAATCGTAACATCTCGGCATTATTTTTATATTGCGCAACAAATCTTACCCTTCAAATTGCGCCGACCATCTTTGTTTCGCTTACCTATTCTGAATCACGGTTGAACTACAATTTACCAGTAACAATTGCCCTTGTCGTTATTTCTCTCTGTGTAGCACGCATGGACTATGTCTTGCGTAATAGTTCATGTAAATGTTTATGAGGATTAGTACATGTATCTGGTGAGAAACAACGACATTCCGTAAACCAGCTTCCTCACATACCAATTATACAACCCGGCTTGGACTCGAACCCGATGTATACAGTATGTATCAAAGGTTGATAGATCAATGCCGCTAAGGTATTGAGCCATAGTTTGGAAATTTATAAGTGAACCCAAAGGGGTTCGAACCCACGGCCCCAACGACGTCAGAGCCTAACTCCGAAGTAAATGCGACTATACCCACTACGCAACCCCAAAAAATGTGGTTCAAATGACGCTTATATGGTTGTCGTTACTTCAGTACACGGGATATAGGGTGTGTGTAACATCTTGTGATAATTTTAGCTACTTAAATGTCTCACAGACAGACACGCCACTTGGCTTTTATGAATTATTACAAGACGTACTGATTAATAGTTTTAATCGCATGGTTCAATCTGTTTTCTATAGAACAATTTTCTTTCTACAAAAAGCGTTGTATAACATATTTACTGAATTGTATATGAATAGCTACTACAGTTAAAACTTAATTGTCATATTGTTGTCCAGTCACAGAGAAAACTGACCGGTCAATGACCACAATATCAATAGACAAAGACACATTTCTACCGCTTACAATATGTTGCAAATTACAAATAAATACACTCTGTAAAAAGAAATATGTTATTATAAGACACTTTCCCATTTTTATTTATTAAACACTTTCCCATTTTTCACAGTGTTTAAAAAACTGTTAGCTTCGAACCAATTATCATGTTTAAAGGATCGTTGTGATAACTGGTATATTCCGAACCGATAATTATTCTGAACTGCTCACGATGGAAGATTCGATGTGAAAGGTTATAAGTTTCGAGTCGATAATTACTTTGCAAGGTTTAATGTGATGAGTTGTACGCTTCGAGCAGATAGTGATATGGCAAGGTTCGATGTGATAAGTAAAAGCTTCAGGTTGATATGGATGTTTCAAAGATCGATGCGATAGGTTTTTAGATTCGAGTTGATAATCATTATGCAAGGTTCGATTTAATATGTCGTTAGCTTGGGGTCTATAATTGTATTGCAAGATTCGATGTGATAGAATGTTAGATATTAGCAGATGAATATGTCGCACATTTCGATGCGATAGGTTATGAGTTATGAGTCGATAATTATATAAGTTTCGATTGGAAAAGTTGTAAGCTTCTAACCGATACACATTGTTAGTTACGAACCGATGCTGATATTGCAAGTTTCGATATGATCAGTTGTTAGTTACGAACCGATGCTGATATTGCAAATGTATATATGATAAGTTGTTAGTTACGAACCGATGATGATATTGCAAGTTTCGATATGATAAGTTGTTAGTTACGAACCGATGATGATATTGCAAGTTTCGATATGATAAGTTGTTAGTTACGAACCGATGCTGATATTGCAAGTTTCGATATGATAAGTTGTTAGTTACGAACCGATGCTGATATTGCAAATGTATATATGATAAGTTGTTAGTTACGAACCGATGATGATATTGCAAGTTTCGATATGATAAGTTGTTAGTTACGAACCGATGATGATATTGCAAGTTTCGATATGATAAGTTGTTAGTTACGAACCGATGCTGATATTGCAAGTTTCGATATGATCAGTTGTTAGTTACGAACCGATGCTGATATTGCAAATGTATATATGATAAGTTGTTAGTTACGAACCGATGCTGATATTGCAAGTTTCGATATGATAAGTTGTTAGTTACGAACCGATGCTGATATTGCAAGTTTCGATATGATAAGTTGTTAGTTACGAACCGATGATGATATTGCAAGTTTCGATATGATAAGTTGTTAGTTACGAACCGATGATGATATTGCAAGTTTCGATATGATAAGTTGTTAGATACGAACCGATGATGATATTGCAAGTTTCGATATGATAAGTTGTTAGTTACGAACCGATGGTGATATTGCAAGTTTCGATATGATAAGTTGTTAGTTACGAACCGATGGTGATATTGCAAGTTTCGATATGATAAGTTGTTAGTTACGAACCGATGGTGATATTGCAAGTTTCGATATGATAAGTTGTTAGTTACGAACCAATGCTGATATTGCAAGTTTCGATATGATAAGTTGTTAGTTACGAACCAATACTGATATTGCAAGTTTCGATATGATAAGTTGTTAGTTACGAACCAATGATGATATTGCAAGTTTCGATATGATAAGTTGTTAGTTACGAACCAATGCTGATATTGCAAGTTTCGATATGATAAGTTGTAAGTTACGAACCGATGCTGATATTGCAAGTTTCGATATGATAAGTTGTTAGTTACGAACCGATGATGATATTGCTAGTTTCGATATGATAAGTTGTTAGTTACGAACCGATGATGATATTGCAAGTTTCGATATGATAAGTTGTTAGTTACGAACCGATGGTGATATTGCAAGTTTCGATATGATAAGTTGTTAGTTACGAACCGATGGTGATATTGCAAGTTTCGATATGATAAGTTGTTAGTTACGAACCAATGCTGATATTGCAAGTTTCGATATGATAAGTTGTTAGTTACGAACCAATACTGATATTGCAAGTTTCGATATGATAAGTTGTTAGTTACGAACCAATGATGATATTGCAAGTTTCGATATGATAAGTTGTTAGTTACGAACCAATGCTGATATTGCAAGTTTCGATATGATAAGTTGTTAGTTACGAACCGATGCTGATATTGCAAGTTTCGATATGATAAGTTGTTAGTTACGAACCGATGATGATATTGCTAGTTTCGATATGATAAGTTGTTAGTTACGAACCGATGATGATATTGCAAGTTTCGATATGATAAGTTGTTAGTTACGAACCGATGCTGATATTGCAAGTTTCGATATGATAAGTTGTTAGTTACGAACCGATGATGATATTGCAAGTTTTGATATGATAAGTTGTTAGTTACGAACCGATGATGATAATGCAAGTTTCGATATGATAAGTTGTTAGTTACGAACCGATGATGATATTGCAAGTTTCGATATGATAAATTGTTAGTTACGAACCGATGCTGATATTGCAAATGTATATATGATAAGTTGTTAGTTACGAACCGATGATGATATTGCAAGTTTCGATATGATAAGTTGTTAGTTACGAACCGATGATGATATTGCAAGTTTCGATATGATAAGTTGTTAGTTACGAACCGATGATGATATTGCAAGTTTCGATATGATAAGTTGTTAGTTACGAACCGATGCTGATATTGCAAGTTTCGATATGATAAGTTGTTAGTTACGAACCGATGCTGATATTGCCAGTTTCGATATGATAAGTTGTTAGTTACGAACCGATGATGATATTGCAAGTTTCGATATGATAAGTTGTTAGTTACGAACCGATGATGATATTGCAAGTTTCGATATGATAAGTTGTTAGATACGAACCGATGATGATATTGCAAGTTTCGATATGATAAGTTGTTAGTTACGAACCGATGGTGATATTGCAAGTTTCGATATGATAAGTTGTTAGTTACGAACCGATGGTGATATTGCAAGTTTCGATATGATAAGTTGTTAGTTACGAACCGATGGTGATATTGCAAGTTTCGATATGATAAGTTGTTAGTAACGAACCGATGGTGATATTGCAAGTTTCGATATGCTAAGTTATTAGTTACGAACCGATGGTGATATTGCAAGTTTCGATATGATAAGTTGTTAGTTACGAACCAATGCTGATATTGCAAGTTTCGATATGATAAGTTGTTAGTTACGAACCAATGCTGATATTGCAAGTTTCGATATGATAAGTTGTTAGTTACGAACCAATGATGATATTGCAAGTTTCGATATGATAAGTTGATAGTTACGAACCAATGCTGATATTGCAAGTTTCGATATGATAAGTTGTTAGTTACGAACCGATGATGATATTGCAAGTTTCGATATGATAAGTTGTTAGTTACGAACCGATGATGATATTGCAAGTTTCGATATGATAAGTTGTTAGTTACGAACCGATGATGATATTGCAAGTTTCGATATGATAAGTTGTTAGTTACGAACCGATGATGATATTGCAAGTTTCGATATGATAAGTTGTTAGTTACGAACCGATGATGATATTGCAAGTTTCGATATGATAAGTTGTTAGTTACGAACCGATGATGATATTGCAAGTTTCGATATGATAAGTTGTTAGTTACGAACCGATGATGATATTGCAAGTTTCGATATGATAAGTTGTTAGTTACGAACCGATGATGATATTGCAAGTTTCGATATGATAAGTTGTTAGTTACGAACCGATGATGATATTGCAAGTTTCGATATGATAAGTTGTTAGTTACGAACCGATGATGATATTGCAAGTTTCGATATGATAAGTTGTTAGTTACGAACCGATGATGATATTGCAAGTTTCGATATGATAAGTTGTTAGTTACGAACCGATGATGATATTGCAAGTTTCGATATGATAAGTTGTTAGTTACGAACCGATGATGATATTGCAAGTTTCGATATGATAAGTTGTTAGTTACGAACCGATGCTGATATTGCAAGTTTCGATATGATAAGTTGTTAGTTACGAACCGATGCTGATATTGCAAGTTTCGATATGATAAGTTGTTAGTTACGAACCGATGATGATATTGCAAGTTTCGATATGATAAGTTGTTAGTTACGAACCGATGATGATATTGCAAGTTTCGATATGATAAGTTGTTAGTTACGAACCGATGCTGATATTGCAAGTTTCGATATGATAAGTTGTTAGTTACGAACCGATGATGATATTGCAAGTTTCGATATGATAAGTTGTTAGTTACGAACCGATGATGATATTGCAAGTTTCGATATGATAAGTTGTTAGTTACGAACCGATGGTGATATTGCAAGTTTCGATATGATAAGTTGTTAGTTACGAACCGATGATGATATTGCAAGTTTTGATATGATAAGTTGTTAGTTACGAACCGATGATGATATTGCAAGTTTCGATATGATAAGTTGTTAGTTACGAACCGATGATGATATTGCAAGTTTCGATATGATAAGTTGTTAGTTACGAACCGATGATGATATTGCAAGTTTCGATATGATAAGTTGTTAGTTACGAACCGATGCTGATATTGCAAGTTTCGATATGATAAGTTGTTAGTTACGAACCGATGATGATATTGCAAGTTTCGATATGATAAGTTGTTAGTTACGAACCGATGATGATATTGCAAGTTTCGATATGATAAGTTGTTAGTTACGAACCGATGGTGATATTGCAAGTTTCGATATGATAAGTTGTTAGTTACGAACCGATGATGATATTGCAAGTTTTGATATGATAAGTTGTTAGTTACGAACCGATGATGATATTGCAAGTTTCGATATGATAAGTTGTTAGTTACGAACCGATGATGATATTGCAAGTTTCGATATGATAAGTTGTTAGTTACGAACCGATGATGATATTGCAAGTTTCGATATGATAAGTTGTTAGTTACGAACCGATGCTGATATTGCAAATGTATATATGATAAGTTGTTAGTTACGAACCGATGATGATATTGCACATGTATATATGATAAGTTGTTAGTTACGAACCGATGATGATATTGCAAATGTATATATGATAAGTTGTTAGTTACGAACCGATGATGATATTGCAAATGTATATATGATAAGTTGTTAGTTACGAACCGATGATGATATTGCCAATGTATATATGATACGTTGTTAGTTTCGAACCGACTTTCAAAATACTTAACTCAATCCGTTACATCGTTCAGGCGACTTACTAAGGACTACATAGATGTGTTTCATATTGCATGTTTTTAGAATAGATTCAGTTCTTAAGGAAAGATAAACAGTTTTATACATCCGAGGAACCGATCTGAGATAAAGTATTGAGTGAAGTTGCTTACCGGTATAGTTTTTGAAAGAAAATACACCTTGCACCTGTGGTTCTCAATAATCAGTTATAATTGGTTTGTAAATACACTTTTGAGTTTTGTGCTGGTGTATTTAACGATAACACAGAAATATAAAAACATTTTTAGTTAACCATGAAAGAGAAAGATGAATTATTATTGTTGGCATTATTGCAATTCTTGCATTTTCATGACATGAAACATTATCAGGACTGAAGCCCTGCTTTGATTAGACCAGGTTTTTGTGCAAGCAATGCCAGACACGTAGCTCATGAAAATAAGTTAAATAACATATAAATTATAACGAACATTTGACGTAACTCAAAGGAATTGAAGATAATTTATTTTTTATATTAAGGTTAGTATTTCTGATTATCTTTGAAGGACAGGCCCTATGCTCACAAAGGATCAACTGATCTGGATCAACTTATTCCATAAAATATTTGCCTTTTTCATGAAGCAATGGAACACAAAATACATAAACGTCTTCTAATTAACATCGTGGAAACATATTAAACTTCCCCATGGTGTTGAGAAATTAATTTAATATACTTATGACTGAAACTGATCCAGATCAAATCAGGATCACTTTTCCAAAATCGGTCATAACTTATTAATTTCCATATTTTTCTTAATAAGCATGACATTTTAATTTAATGTCTCAGCAGTTTTGCAGAAGTTCATATCTGTCACAGTATGTAAACACTTTTAGCTTTGAATAATATTTTTTACGAATTTTGAAAGATCCTATATTTGATCTTGATCCTGATCCTGAAAACTGATTCTTTGTGACTTTGTGAACACGGGGCCAGAGACTCAAACATTGTGAAGAGTTTAGAGAAACTGAAAATAATATGGTCAGTGAATAAGTGATTACCTTTCTACTGACTAGAATTAATGAAATGATTTTGTGATGTTTAATTATGAAATTTATATTTTTGTCTTCAGATTCAAACTCCGACATCATTTTACCAGCAAGCTCCCTAGCAGACTCCCATACAGCTTACAGCACCCTTGCAACAAACAAGTATTTTCCCTACACAACATCCAAACCATATTATTCAGTTACTTGAAGGTATGTAATAAATGCTTTCTGTACCACACATGTTCGTCGCTTTAATCATTCTCTATATTTATGTTGCATGTTTGGATCTTGAGATTATATACTGTATAAGTGGTAAAGTTTGCGAAGTGGAAAAATGTGCAAATTTCGCGAATACACAAAATTCGCGAACATTTTCCACAGCGTAAATTTCCACATTCACCGAAGTATATTTTATCTACGCAATGTGTAGCCGATACTTTAAGTCCGGTGCCTCATGGAGTCACGTCAAAACAACCTCTGTCCTACAAACGTTTATATAATAGCGTTTCTTACGACGTGTAGATATTATGATCAAGGTAATTTCGGCGATTTGCAAACATTTACGCACGCGAAACACCTGGAATTGGCAATTCGCGAACTTTTTGACACGCGATATTATCCACATATACAGCAATAAAATGACGAATAAACCTGATCATTACAAACAAATATTATACTAACTTGTATTCCGAATTACTGTGAACATATGCATAGTAATAATATGTCTGATTAATTTCGCCTGAGAAAGTAGAGCAAATATTATGAATGTCTGGTTTTAGAATCCATAGAATTCTTTTTCTGATACCTATAACCAGTAATATTACATTATATTTCAATCAGTTTCTGTAATAGACCTGCGTTGAAGAAACGAATTACTAATAATGTCGCAATATCAGTTCAATGACTGAATGTAGCCTAAGCCACCACCTGGAATATTAGCTCGCCGATTGTCGTGTAAAGAAGTGCTGAATCATTGACATTAGTAGAGAACATATGGTTTCTTATAGCAAGCAATAACGTTTGGTTGGAAAGGGTTAATAATTATGTAAGAACGTCTAGATAAAGCGAAGAACACGTAATTATGATGATATGAATTGCTCGTAGAGTATCGCAATATTATTTGCTTAGTAATTAAATGAATTTTACTACCATTCTGCTTATATATGTATAAGTGGGAAACAGTGCTGTCTTGACTTGAGCTTTGATGATGTGTCCTTTTGATTCTCCTAGTTATCCCTTGTGGTCGACAAGGCCATTCATTGTGCCCCCGCTCCCTTACGTTTTACCATTGAGCCTCCCCAAATGCCTTATATTATATTGGATGTTATCTTCCCGGAGGTTAATGTAGAGAGGCATTGTCTTATGTATGTGATGTTCCCTGTAGCAACTTATTCTCTCTTTCACATTTAAAAGTGAAAAACATGGAAGGTCATATTCACCAAGCAGAACCTCCACAGACAGATAGAGACAGACAACAAGGAGGAGACACACGTATGGAAGGACACACAATCAATACCAAACGGACCAGGAGGTACAGCCATATTGTGGAAAATTCATGTTTTATATAACACAACGTTGATAGTGAACAACTGTTCTGTTTGTGAAGCTATATATCAGTTGTATGTAATCCTTGTATGCATTATAATAAAATGCCTGCACATTTGAACAATGATTTTAGTGGTTTTTGAGATTAAGATATGGGTTAATTTGAAATGCAACAGAACTGATCGACTATTTGTACCCGTTATAGACAAAATGACAGATCGAAGCACAAAGTTTGTATTCAGTAACAAAGTGTTGCTCTTTCGGAAATAGCCTACCAGTCAAGTCAAAGTGTTATAGAGAAGTCATCAACTCTCCCATGTAATTAGTATCAATACACCCACAATGGTCAGGCAGGTCACCAGCGGTCAGCGGTCAGTGACTGCTACAATGCACACCAAGTTATTGATTAATATCCGTCAATATGTATCTATAAGCGTACAGCTTGATTGTACATTTCAGTACATACATGATCATGTTATTTCAAACCAGTAATGCTTTAGTTTTCTTTTATTTTTCTGTACTCTTTATATCAGTCTCCACTATCGATGCCGACTCTTGTGGGAAAACTGTGTTCCATTTATATTTTATAATATTATTTTCCAAGTATTGCTTACTTATATTGCGCACTTTGTTACCAACCAAACACATCGTACTGTCTGCGTTCTGTGAACTGAGACACGTAATATGATGAGTTTGATTTGAGTTAAATATGGTCGGTCAGTTCGAAGCGTCCTTGTTGTCTCTGACCATTTTAGAAGGCTATTGTACCGGTGGTTTCTTCAATGTACTTGTTACCACACATCATGTTAAGACATCGCTTCATGCATGAGCATTTTGTTCTGCCATAGTTTCAGCAAACATATAGACATACGTAACAACAGAACCAGCACTCACGAAGAAACAGACCAACCACGGTATACATTACAAACGTCTGTATCATGGGCAAATATTAGACCATAGTTTCCAGCTTTAAAATATCAGTGGAGAAGCGGACACTTAATTGGGACAAGAATTCGGAAGATGGCCATCATTTTTTCTGATGAAAATAACGAGTAGTGAATAGTTACAATAAATAAAAGATGCCTTTATGAAGCATGTAGACACGTGTCAAACATTTTTATAAACGACAAAATGTAGATTGACTTCGTCGTCATGTTTTAAATAGTTTATGTTACAAATTAGTACATGTACGAGTTTTTACCCATTCCAAAGTAGACCGTGATAAGCAATTTGGCATTGACGGAGTATTGACCACTTTCAGAACGGTCAGTGACCATTGAGTGACCACTTCATTCGGTAGAAATCGTGATTGGATATTTGTGTAACATTAACCTCGAGAGCAAGATCAGGTGAGAATCGGTTTAATGACAAATAAGAGAACTTTGCACTGAAGCAAATGGTTTCTTGGAATAGAAGCGGCTGACCGTTCGAGTGTCTCCTCATAGTTCGATATTTTATCACATGCATGTGTTTGTGTTACATATATCATTACTGTACCTTATTACATGTTTTACCGTGACTAGCAGGAACGAAATTGCAAGAAATAGGGACTAAAAAGATACTGTGAGACAAATAGCTTTTATGAGTTCAATGAATCAGAAATTTGTTGTTACTATAAATAATCTCCCATTGGGTCGTTGCGCTTCATAACAGTTTTAGTAGTTAATTATGGCATGTGAATGACCGTATTATGTTTATGAGTGATACCTTTTAAACCCTTGAACACATACATTGTACGGTCAGTTCTTTGCAATAATATTATAGTTATCACTTATAGTTGTTTTAACAAACTTCGGGAAGCATAGAACATTGTTTGAAGTCCTCGTATGGCAATTGTTAACAATTAAATAATACAATTCCATTCTGAATGCGAATTTGTAAATATATCTCCAAACAGATGTGAAACTACGCTATTCGCAAATCTGACCGTTTCAATTTCACCATCAGTAATGTTGTAATTTGTGCCTCTTTGGCATACATATTTCAACGTCTCTTTGTGCTTCTGGACTGTCATATCTCTACGTGGCATCCCTTTCTCGACTTAAATATCCTTATTTCCATCTGAAATTCTGTATATTATATAGTTTGCTTGGTTTTCTTAGCCTGACTGATTCTAGAAATGACCAGCTTGCTGCTCGTAGATGGTCAAGTCTCATTTTGACCAAATATGGAGAAATTGGTACCATTAGATTAAATGGGGGAACTTTAACCTTGATCATTAGTGAACACATAATTTGTCACTACTGATATCACACAAGTCTTGCACGGCGCAAGTTAATCCTTACTAGGACATCTTCTTGACCCAATGATTTTGACAATTACTTGATGCATGATCTGACATTTGTTGAATGATAATTATTTACATGTTTATAGTTATTGCTTATTTGGCCTTTTTTCAAATAAAATTAATAAGTGTTGATGCCCGAGCTATAGCAACCGTGAACCTTTTCAGAAGAATCTTAGTAGTCACTTTAAGAACTCTTATTTTTCCATTCATAACCGCTCTTCATACATTTGTAATACTGTTGAATGAAAGTATAAAATTATGCGAAACTAAAACAGATGCTGGGTCAGAGGATGAAACATGGTTTATGGAATTCATGAATTTAAGTGCCTTTTGTTGATTACCACCATGCAGCAATCCATTAAATACTTCCCCCTGCCTGTCCTCTTGATTCTCCTAGTTATTCCTTATGGTCGACAATGCCATTCCTTGCACCCATGTTTCCCGTATTGTACACTTTAGCCTCCTCAAATGTCTCCTGTTTTATGGATTGTTATTTCTCGGAGGTCTGTGTGGAGAGGCACTGTCTTATGTACGTATGTGGCGTTCCCTGTAGCAACGTATTCTCTCTCTTTTAACAAATGGAGAACTGAACAGTGTTATGTGGATGTTGTTTTAATGATAACAAATGCGCACATGTATATAACAGCGATTCAAACCAGTTGATGATTTCTATGGTGCCATATTACAGTGAGCATTGAATGTATTTATGATGGAGTGTCTTTTTCCACACCTCTTAAGATATAGAAATACATGTATGCATATTTTATGAATTTTAACGTCTTCTTGGACAAACATTCCTGATCTTTAAACATAAACATAATTATATACTGATAATAAGTAGTTGTTTACGATAGAATTAATTTAAAAACTTACAAATTTTCAGAAATATTCAGAATTTTTAATTTTTAATCATAATTTTTTTCTATACATTTTGATGTCCCCTTTACAAAAGAAAAAATGTGCATTGTAGCGTCTTCAAGTGTCTGCAATATCAATATTTCTTGAAAATTCTTGATAACACTTCAAAATGTTCACACAATAACAGGGTCATAGAGTCACGACGTGAAATATAAAGCACAAAGTCAGGATGAACTATGTTTGCACCAGTACATCAATGTTCCAATTGCATTTTATAGCTATTG
The DNA here is from genome assembly GCA_032209605.1 of Mactromeris polynyma. Classification (NCBI taxonomy): domain Eukaryota; kingdom Metazoa; phylum Mollusca; class Bivalvia; order Venerida; family Mactridae; genus Mactromeris; species Mactromeris polynyma. Next base: position 5,829,729 of record JASFXZ010000031.1, on the reverse strand, counting down.
CCGTAAAGTCATTATATAGACATATAAAATACATGAGGCATGATTTATGACAACTATTAAACAGGCTTTGTTTCGCAAATATGTATTCCTAGATTATTTATTTATCCGATTTCCGAGTCCCAGTAGTCCCAGTGGTTGGTTGTAAATATTCGATACGAGGAATGTGTATTTGATTGGATAATGAGCCCCTATTTCGCTCTTCAAAATGTGCAGTCACCAAATCCTGATTGTCTACAATACTACGGTATACAGCTTAAGCAATTGCCATAACTTGGACGTGTTGCTATTAATAATGTAAATGTTGTTCCGTGTGTTTGAGTGGTCAAGTCTTTACCATAATATAATGTAAATGGGCGAAGGATACTTATTGTCGGATTGCTAATAAATGTATGTAATGTACGTATTTTATTATGAACAGAAATTCTGGAGCCATACCCCACATGCTATGTCGGATTATTATGTAATCAATGTGGATTGATATTTATATTAGCCAGCTAAATGAAATAACACGACAGGTTGACCAAATAGTCGAGTAATGATTCTGTCAGCAATATTTATACCTTATGGGATAATTAGGTAATATTTACTATCGGCTAAGGTGTAATGCAGGACAGCATAGGTTACCAATCGGTCCGCAAGGTCGTACGTAGCTAACTATAATGTCACCTGAGGTGATTCGCTTCAGTCTTAAAAGCATGGTCGGTCAGGTTATCTCCAATATTACCGGTAGTATAAGAGGTAACATTTAAATATTTTAAGATTTTTAAATCCCATGCATGTCACTGACATTATGAACTGCAAGGCTATCAGAGTGAGTGACATGATCATGAACCTTAAAAATACGGTCATTAGGTTAAGATAAGGTCATGTAAAACAAATCCTTCAATCAGAAAATAAACGATCTCCTATCTTATTCGACGTAAGTTAAACTCACATATTTGAATTACGTATGTCTATGTTACACACATTCATATGTACTAGAACAGCTTGAAATCAAGACCAATTTTATACAAAAACTTAATGCTCAGTTCGGCCCTGTTGACGTTTGATTAACTCCAATCTTACACACCGGCTATTTTGTTTTCCTTAGGTCTATATTATTTTAAAAGACCTGACAGAACTAAAGAATTCTCGGAGCCAGGTCTGGCTTTGCACGTGGACATGTATGTTCTTCTACTTAGACCTGTCCACGTGCACAGAAAGACCTGGCCACGTGCACAGAAAGATCTGGCCACGTGCACAGAAAGACCTGGCCACGTGCACAAGAAGACCTGGCCACGTGCACATAAAGACCTGTCCACGTGCACAAGAAGACCTGGCCACGTGCACAGAAAGACCTGGCCACGTGCACAGAAAGACCTGGCCACGAGAATTTCTCTGTCAATTGCATGAAATTCCACAACTTGCATAAACAAAAACAAATTGTTATGTCAACGTTTCATTTATTGGGTTAAACTTGAATTAACATTTTAAATGACTTTTATCTCAAAAGAGACTAGTAAAATAAGTTAAATAACATATCGCTGACACCGGCCGCCCTTTCCCATAATCTTTGTCGTCGTCAGGAATATCCCTAGAGGATGAAGGGAAAATAAAAACTAGATTAAAATCAAAGGTGTGTCTGGTTCTATCTTTTCTACGTACCAACTTTTTGTCATATTGTCACATTGCATTTTTTTTTACTGTGTTTGAATATGTTATTTTACTAGCAATATAATAGATATAGAAACACGTACACTGTAGTATATCTTTAAACAACTGCTACGTTTATTATGCATATATATGTACATGTATATGCTTTATCTCTTATATGTTATGTATGTATGTTTAAAAAAAAACGGAATAAACTTTAATTTAAAAAAATAAAACATACTTAAACGCAATATCAATAGTAATTAAGTTGTATTGTTAATGAAATTGCTACATGTATATGGAATAAAATAAATCCCCTCTCATGATTTGAAATACATAAGAATATATACATGTATACCCATAAAACTTGCATGTACATTACAATGTTTATATATGATGTCAAATGTGCAAGTGCATTAGATCCACTGTTATACTAACAAAGCTATGAACATTTGGAACACGTTAGTGATGTAACTAGAATAGTAAAATCGAGGTTTTGTGAGTGGTATGACGGTGTGTAAGTCGTACATCGGGCTTCTGTAAGAAAGTCCTCGTACTCGGTCGATATCCTATACTTAATACTGAGTAAATGCCCTACATAAGCTTAAGTATGCAGTTCATTGCACATACACGATTTGTTAGAATGATAAGATGAGCATATTTAAAGCGCGTGCATTTATCAATTGTTATCATGTTTCCATTGCACTGAGTACGAGCACCTACATCAATGTTAGCTTCGATTACTCTCACAATGCTTGTTCTTTTTTTAAGCTACGTCAAATATCTCGTTCACGTGTTGAATGTAAATTTCTCCCTGGATAGTTGATTTTTGACAGCCTTATGACATGTGTACAATTTCTATTCTTGCCCATATTCATAAGTTATGTATTACATAAAATGTCACTTAAACAATAGTTGTGCACTTGAGATAAAAACAATCGAAAACATATATCTATTTTTTAAGATTAAGTTATTTAAGTCTCTTTGCGCAATTAGGATTTAGTTAAAGCCAATATATGTACAAGAAAAACATTGATGCATAGCATCAAGTCGGCGCAGAACCTTTTGTACAAAGAAAGCTTAATTTTTCATGGGATTGTGCTGGAAAAGAGATGATATTTGGCTGCAAATGTGTCTTCTTTGGAAAAGATTTCAACCATGCAATTGCGGGGAAATGAGAAGTATTACATAATTGGTTACATCACTGTTTATGCCAAAGGTGACTCGTCTCGGGATTATTAGTGCCATATGAAATATTTACTGCGACATTTCATCCTGAAGTTTGAAAAATCTTATATAGTCATCATACATAAAGTATATACAATTTTGGCAAATGAAATTCTATTTATATGACGTTTGGCAAGTCATATACTAATTCAGTTGTTCATTCATATAGTTATTCATGACTTTTATGAATTATGTTAGACTGTTTATCAAGTTTGAGACAAATTGTCACAGCGTGAAATGTCTCTGCTATATACGCCTTGGAGCGACATAAGATTTACTATAATACTGTCGGTGAGTGCCGGAAATTAGATGAAAGCTTCTTATTATACTATAATTATCAAAACAGGTTTTGAAAGAGTACAAATTACAAGTACAAGAATTATGAATACATGAATATGAACGTGATTCACCATAGAGAATTTTGACAGACATCTCTAATTCCTGTATATGAAAGCCAAAGCCCATCTTCATGAATGAAACATACAAATTGAACAGTTATCAAACTGAACGTTTTTTTACATAAAAGTATAAAAACTAATTTAGGTATGGTGAATTACAGCTTCAATGCAAACGAACGATGAGAAACCAAAAAGTATGAAGTACATATAGTTGCAAGCAAGTTAAAGTTATGTCAAAATGTGAATACATACACTCTTATTTTTAAAAGCACTGTATAACAGGATAATAGAGAAAATATACAACAGGATAACCACAAAAAATCCAACTCTACAGTATTAAGCGAATAGCGACATGAAGGTTTCACGTGTATATAGATTGGTTATAATATTTTGGCGGAAACCCTTTAAGGGTATCTTTGATAAAATACAACAAAAACTTGCGACAATTATCGAGCATTCTTTCTAGAATATTTGTGTGGCCCTGAAAAGGACCGTTGTGTTGTCCTGAAAAGGACAGGCTATTTTTTCGTTCCCCACAGGACACGTTGTATTGTGCACTTGTATTTCCTAATACCGCTTGTATTATTCAGATGCACTTTGTCAGTGTGATAGTCATTTTGAAACCTCATATCCCGGAATTTGATTAATTTGTCTTTGTATTTTTTTGCCAGTTTTTTGTTAATTTTGCAGCGTTGATTGTCAAACCATTGCTTTGTTAACCCTGGACACTTAGAGAAATCACCCCTTGTCATAATTTCAGCAATGAAGACTTGTTTGACCCCTGAATCGTACAAATCAGCAACCATACTACAAATTCGTAGAAAAATTTCGTTAGGTGTGGAGCTGGTTGTGATATCGTTTCCCCCGAGGTTCATAAAGACTATATCAGCCTGAGCGTCTAACAGTCTTTGGTAGAGTACATTGTTCATGCGATCAGTTCTAAGACCGCACTTGTAAAACCATCTTATGGTTCCCGGAACAATCATGCGTTCCTTTTCTACACAGTGATATTGAAGACGACTTATGTAGCTGTCACCAAACATAGCAATCTTAGCCATGATTTAGTCAGATAATGAACAAACTATAGCAAATCTAACCATTTATACACATTATCAAATTGATTAATATACGTCTGCTTGGTGCTGAATGAAAACACAAGCGTTTTTATCACACATTATCAAAATTATCGTTAGCGTTGTTTTATCACACATTTGAAACAAAACTGAGCTGCTGCCAAAGCCGTAATTATGCTCAAACATAATAATTGTTAGCGTTGATACGTTGATTAATAAGTAAACATTGAGTTTGATATAATTGAATCAACAAAATTTATATGTTCAATTCAATTCAATTCAATAGTTTATTGCATTCAAAACATATTAATATGTTTTATAGCAATTATACAAAAATATTTCTGACAAAAGGCATAGATTTTCTGAAGAGCACATGATGTTACAGTGCATGTATACATACAAAATATATCGAAATATGAGCATAAAATTATTCAATTTCTAATTATATGTAACATATCATCAATAATTCGCCAAATTTTCGACACGCTATATTATCCAATTATACAGTACGGAATAGTCCGTATAAAATAGTTGATTAATAAGCATTGAGTTCAATAAAGTTAAATCAACAAAAATTATATGTTATGTTATGTTACATATCATGTGACAGATTTCAATAATTCGCCATTTTTTCGACACAATATCCAATTATACAGTACGGAATAGTGTGTATAAAATAGTTGTGGTTGGTACGTTGATTAATTAATAAGCCACGAGTTTAATATAGTTACGGATTACATTTAACTAGCGGCGACAAAAATGAAGATGACAAACACAATTAATGTATAATCCCCACTAAATATAATTATACAAATGTGTTAATGTAATTAACTTTTTAATTGAGGAAGTTTGGTGTTTGATATCGAATAATTATCAAATTTTCACACCTATGACAGACGGCACACGAGTTTATATTAAAGATTGGGCATTGTTTGTCACGGCTTATCTGATACAGCGTTTCAGTTTGATCAACGGTAACTGAACGCTCTATCGATAATGATAACATTTAAAATTTTAACCGACCGGGTAAATTTTTCTTTCATTTTCTACTCTTCAAATCTCTTGCATTTTAAAGCAGCGGTAAATCCGTCGAACTATTTGGTTAGGCCTTTACAACATATCTTCTGTTTTGTTATAATTTTGCATAACAAGCTCCCTTCGAACCATTTGATGGTCATAAATAAACTTATACCATAAATGTATGGACGAAATGGTTCGTCCCCAATATTCAGTTACGTCCGGGTTCGACACGAACAGGCGTTTATCCATTCCTAAATAATGAGCATTGTGCATGCACATGTGAAGGAGGCGTTATTATTTCTCATTTTTATTACAGCGACCAATTTGCAACGTTATATGCACGAAGTACTTGATTATATTACCAACATTACTAAAATAGTCGTACGACACGATCACTACACTTTTTTTTGCAACAGCGCTCTTCTTTACATAAAATAAATGATCAACAACTTTAATAACTGATCCCTAAGTTAGGCTATAACTTTGACAGTATCAAGTATAGTCGGCGCCCAAGAGAGCGCCTCACGGGCGCCGACTTATAATCATAATTTGTTAATTTGTGTATTATAAAGCGCGTTTTTGTCGTAGTAAGCATCTTCAGGAAACATTACCTACCGTAATATTGTAAATAAGTTTCCGCCAGTTTTCTCCCTTTCTATTTGCGCAATAATTCGTATTGTAGAATTTGTTTGTTAGCTTCGTTCATTGAATCGCAATTCCAATTAATTGTTTTTAATTTGAAACACAACAATGCATTCTACAACGTCTATATATTAATTTGTTGAAATTGACTTCACTGCCTTTTTAACGGTTAAAAAAGCAACCGATAACCAACAACTAATGAATTAAACATCGAGTACAACTGGTATGTGTTGTGTTTAATAGCATGTAAGCAACAATCACAGAGGTGTGAAACGTAATTGATAGTATTATCTAAAAAAAAATACTGATCGGCATGCGTTTATGTGCTGATATTTCCTATAAATTGTAATTGTACCTTTTAATTATAAGTATCAATTAACATTTCCTACGAATAAACACTATGTAAAATACAACCAGAGTACACGATGAAGATTTTAAAAGTGCGCACATATGTATGAGTGCAAATATGTTTCTCGTTTATAACATGTTTTTGCATCTGTATACTGTTTATAATAAAACAAAGATTCAGGTGGTACGGGGAACGCTACATAAGACAATGCTTCCCCACGTCCGGGAAAACAACTGTCTACAAAACATTACGCACTGCGGAGGTAGATAGATATACTTTAGGGAAACAACAAGGGGGGGGGGAGAACATGAATATAATTTCATGTGAAAGAACTGCACATTGGGAATGGGGCTTAACATAGTTCTAAAACATGAATAGAAATAATAATGAATCTATGTATACGCAGATTGCCGAGATACAGATTGTTCAAACTTGGTGTCAATACTAAAACAAAAAAGTGAAAAAGTGGAACCGAGAGGGCCACGTACACTAATCAACGAGAAGGGCTTTAACAGTGGGCGACAGACAAAACAAACTATGGCCACGTACACTAATCAACGAGAAGGCACTAACAGTGGGCGACAGACAAAACAAACTAGGGGCACATACTGTGAAGGACTAAATAGAATACCGAAATGATAAAAACAAGAAAACCCGACACTACAGAACCATCAACGAACTCAAGAACATTACACGACTGAGGGTTAAGACAAATCTCAAGAGCGGCAAATCGTCTTCCGTTTTTGACAATACAAGTAACGAGTACATAAAATCTACAAAATCAATATAATAATACAATTTATTGGCAAAATCGGCATAGTACATACCTTTGACCATTTACAAATAAGGTAACGATATATGGTCAAGACTCAAAACATATTTACAAACTGTACATACAAACAAACATAAATATATATATATTACAGACTCTAGCAAATATACTGTATAAACGTTATTATCATGTTAAGAAGCAGCAATTAAAGAGGTAAGTTTTTCTTGTCTATACTTCATGGCGAAGTGAATAAATTTGGCGATATTGTTTATTTTGTTCCTACTATTTGAAGACAGAAGATTCTTATAAAGTTCAAGACTGGGCCAACTAAATTTGATATTGTATTTATTTCGCAATGTTACATATAATGGGCAGGTAAGAAGAACGTGATATTCAGACTCAGTAACATTTTGGTTGCACATATTACATAATCGATTTTGACGTGGATTACCTGAATATCGACTTGTTTCAATTTCAAGCGTATGTGCGCCGAGGCGAAATTTAGTTAATGCCATCCTTGCTAATGTAGTCTAGGTAGTCTTCACATCTGATATTCTAATACAATAATTTAGGCTGATTTTGTAATGTTGTCTCCCATGATTGAATATATTGATCACGGAGCCTTTGTTTAAGGATATGTACAAAATCAGTATTAACATTTTCTACATCGAGTAAAAAATTAAATCCGAGATCATTTATTACAGATTTAACATTGTTGCACCAAAGATTTTTAATCGCGATATTATTGTAGAAATTGTTGCTAATCAATACTGCTCCCCTTATACACTTTGCTTTTTAATATCACTTTAGAAACTGGTGTCCTTCCGGAATAATGGCTTATTGGAATGATAAAACCATTTTTTAAAAACAAAGGATCCTGCCAATTATCGTCCTATAAAAATACTTAGTCGTTTAGGTAAGGTTTTCACATCAATATTAAATAACCGTATATACGAATTCCTTACAGCCAATAATCTTTTAAATGAAAATCAAGCCGGCTTTAGAACCGGATATTCTATCAATGACCACATATTTACTTTGCACTTCTTAATTGAAAAACTCTGAGCTGAAAAAAAAGAAATTGTTTTGTTCATTTATAGATTTTTCAGCTGCCTTTGATTCGGTGTGGAGAGCAGGGTTATGGAGTAAATTATCTGAAACTGGAATCAGTGGGAAATGCTTAACAATATCAAAAATATGTACTCAAATATTAAATCCTGTATCAACGTAAATGGTCAGACGTCCGCTTTCTTTAGTAGCTTCACTGGAGTCCGACAAGGCGATAATCTCTCACCGGTGCTTTTCTCCCTATATTTGAACGATCTCGAAAGTAACCTCACACGTGATGACAATGGTATCATTATAGATCTCGAAATAAACGAAGCTAGACCTAATCAAGATTATCAATTACTTGAATTTGCTACCTGTACTATCATTGTGTTACATCACTCTCCTAATGACACCAGAATATTCATACAATGAAGATTCTTAGATGTAATATATAATATTTAGATATGAGTTGTACATATAGTAATTACAAAAACAATAATTGTTATGGAAAACCCATTTATATATGTATGATTCAATACTATTGTTATACGCTTAACACTAAACCGTTTACTTATTTAATAATATGAAACAATTGACTTTCTTGAAAACATATTTATAAGTAATATTCAAGGCATGCACAAAATGTAAAAACTAACTAATCAATCCAAACAACAATAAAACACACCACAAAAATAACACACGCTGTCTAATAATGTCTAATAATCCTCCGATTCACAACCACTGTCACTGTCACTTTCCAGAACCACTATTTGCACATTTCTTGCGTAAGCATAAAGCTTATCGAACACCCTCTCCAAGAATGTACTTGTTTGAATGATACCCCTCAATTGTTCATGCGATGAAGCCATCCCAATTCTGTCCATTGGTGGGTGCTCCAGCTTTATCTCCGCCACGACGTACTGTCGTGCTTGTTGGTATACGTTCTGTCCATTGGTGGGTGCTCCAGCTTTATCTCCGACACGACGTACTGTCGTGCTTGTTGGTATACGTTCTGTCCATTGGTGGGTGCTCCAGCTTTATCTCCGACACGACGTACTGTCGTGCTTGTTGGTATACGTTCTGTCCATTGGTGGGTGCTCCAGCTTTATCTCCGACACGACGTACTGTCGTGCTTGTTGGTATACGTTCTGTCCATTGGTGGGTGCTCCAGCTTTATCTCCGACACGACGTACTGTCGTGCTTGTTGGTATACGTTCTGTCCATTGGTGGGTGCTCCAGCTTTATCTCCGACACGACGTACTGTCGTGCTTGTTGGTATACGTTCTGTCCATTGGTGGGTGCTCCAGCTTTATCTCCGACACGACGTACTGTCGTGCTTGTTGGTATACGTTCTGTCCATTGGTGGGTGCTCCAGCTTTATCTCCGACACGACGTACTGTCGTGCTTGTTGGCATACGTTCTGTCCAGTGTTTGTATGTAACAAGATGTCCCTGGCATGATGAAGCAAAATGTTCCATCTTTCCATGAGATGGAATGGGTAATACCCGTTACCATCTCCCACGTCTAACATGCACATATGTGGTCCTTCTAAACCTTCCCAACACTGTGGGCAATGCGAATGTACGTAATGTCCCAATGCGTAACTCAGATATCCCACTGTCCATCCCGTAACAAATTCTCGAAAAAGTCCGATTAAATCCTCTTGGGCAATCATGATGTTTGTTGTTTGCTAATTTGCAATATTGTGATCTACCCAGTACACGGTATGACTTATATTTGGTAGCATACTGGCTCCTTGGGGAATCCTACTTTTTCGCACCTTTTTGTTATATAACTACCCCAAGACTAATTAATATAACTATGCAATTAATATCTTGGGATCTCCACAGGCTAATAGGTGCCATAGAAACTTCTAATTAAGTAACCACCGTTACTTATCTCTACATATACTATCACTAATTTGATGTCTATTGAAGAAAAACACACAAAATAAAAGTCACGTCTATTAAATGAAATCCACGTCTATAAAACTAAATCTACTGGAACCTAGTTATTGCATATCTACTAAACATTACTATCGACATCATTTCCAACACTGACTGTTTTATGCGTCTGTCGCCCATTATTCAACATTGTTAATATCATTTTCCCTTGCAGATATTGGATTCAATATCCACACTTGGGTATAGTTTTTGAATAATACTGCAATTTCTGTTGACAGCTTGCATTTCTATTTCCTCCCCTGGTGACTCCGGCGTCTTTATCGCTTCGGGAACGGTATTCACGTTCACATATTCGTCTGTCGTCACCCTCAATTGTCGGTGAGCACCGTTCGTGTCCACCCCCTGGCCTTCCTAGCTAACCATGCTGGGCTTAATTTACTTAATTTTTCTTTGCATTTACAACAGTAACACAGTATAATACATAGGGCTGCTATCATTGCACTTGCTAATAGTATGGCCATCCAGTTAATTGTATCATCAGTGCCTGGCACTTGATTAATTCGTTTTAGAGTATATATTAGGTGATCCATAGAAATTTGTTTTACGGGTAACAGTTCTCTGGGTAAACTTAATTTCGAAATATTCTGGACAGCTGAATGAAATGCGCTCCAGATAGAATTGTTCTCAAATACTTGTACTTCCCAGAATTGCCCAATAGACAGTTTTTTGTTGTATTTGCTTTGGTCATGGTAAGATGATGATAATGTCATGAAATCACTGTAAGCGAGGCATTCAATTTTAAGCGAAATAGAGCAACTGGTGGCATTATAGTAATCGTTGCTTTCCTCATTTGAGCTTCATAACAAAAGTATTGCTACTTGATGCGGACGACACGATAAATACAATACGAGTAGATACTTGTATAATGACTTTTCATACTGATTCTTCATACTATCTTTTTTTTTTTTTTTTTTTTGGGTAACATTTAATATGGAATCGCTATCCCCACCAAGTTTAAAAACAAATTTAGTCACCATCCATTAAACAAAATTTAAACGCCATTACCCATACCATTATTACATTTGTGATCTGTGAAATTGTAAAATAAAGGTATTGTTCTGTTCTGTTCTGGCAACACAACGACCTACACGATTAATCCTGTTGTGTTTGCAACTCATTGTAATCCTCACAAATTAGCTCTTAGTTGTTGCACTTGTGCTGAATCTATCCTTAACTGGTTAAGAATGCAAGAGATGTTGAAGCGTGTACATGTATCATCATAACTCGCATAAGAACTCGACAATGCTTGAATCTGTGATTTGTACGTCAGGGCAAAGTTCTAGGTTCCATGAGTTTTTTTATACCCACTGGTTTAGTGTTGACGGTTCTCATTCTGTAAATGGTCTCCAATTACAATAGTCTAGACGAGGAGAAAAATCTGGTATGGCGGTTAGCTTGCACCAGTCGTTGAACACTTACAAGTGGCTCTAACATGGTGTATTTCCCAAGTGATTTTATTCTTCCTAAGATGTACCAGAAGCGAAAACAGTGGCCAGCGGACCAGGAGGTACACACAGGGAAAAAAATACCGAAATGACTTCTAATGAAGTTGTAAATTACATAGCAGCGTTCAAATGCAATCTGGAAAGTTTGAAACTACCGCATCTGAATTCAAATCAGTACTTTATATATACTGATATACTGAAATGTACACACTACATGTATTAATAAAAGATAGTTGTACTCTACTTGTGTTATCAATTTAATATTTTCGATGATTACATTTTAATAATTGTACCTCTAGATCACAATTTGTAATAATCATATCATATGTATGGTCGAACAACACTTACCTACCACTCGTGACTATTCGTAATATACGAATGTTAATAAGTGCCAGTTTAATGTTGCTTAATAATACAAATGTAACATAATTCTAAAGTAATTATTGAATTTAAGCACGAGGCAACTTTACCTAGTCAAAGTACACGAACCTTGGCACATTGGATAACCGTTACGGGGTATTTAAGAGTTATGCTTGTACAAACTTAATGTTCTATGAACTTTTATTAAATGTGTTGATATCTATTAAGCGACCAATTTTTGGCTGTCCCTTGAGTGTTCTCTTAATACAATGTATACTGTAATAGAATTCTAAAGTATGCCTGTTAAGTAGATTTTGATCGAATTTTTGAATACAGTTTACAATCACCAATGTATAATACACAGGAGATCGTCACGCGTTCTCTATTTATACATGTATATTATACTGCAGAAGGGATAAAGGGAGAGAACTGGTGAAATATTGTGATATATTATCATATCATGTATTGATCTATTTTATCTATCCGAAAGGAATTTAACACGTGAGCTAAAACATATCACGAATCCGTGCTGATCCTTTACCATGCAATGGAGTAGTTTGTGGGTGTTATGCAACTATACTTGACGATACACGCTCGTAACTTTGCACGAGTAATCGTCAGCCTTCCCGAGAATACATTGAAAGAATTGAGACATTGTTGTATGACCTTGTGTTTTAATTAGGGCGTGGTATTCAAAATTAATTCCTGACATTTACTGTGCTTGACATACACATATTATAGAACAATTAAAAGTGGATACAATAATATGATTGCTACATTTTAATACAGTATTGTTGTTAATTCATAAAAGCCATTTAAAGATCCAAACCATTCTTTGATTTTTTACGTATATTATACAATACAAATATGATCTTATCTCGATTTTGTGATTTTAAGCGAGCTTTACTGCATGCGTATATTCTTGTATTTCTACGATATTCACAAATAAAAGAGATGGCAAATGTCATTTGGGTGTACTTTGAGAGTGAAACTGCCCAAATGACTTGAATGTCTGAATTGTTTGATTCAAAATCAGCATTGAGTGATGGCAATAGCCTGAAATGAAGTAATGTATGTAACAGACAAAAGTTGCTATTCATTGAAGACATGCATTTCAATGTTATAGTGCGATTTTATTAACCGCGAACGTATGCATATATTACCTGGAGCATTTCCAAATAGGTGTATTGAAATGTTCATGGTTGCACGTAATGCCTCATGTACGTTTCATGAATCGTGCAATTGGTGGCAATTTAGCCGATGTACGATCAATCGGCAATCAAAATGTAACACTTCATCCAAAAATACATAAGACATATGAATCACTTTAAAATTTGTCTGTTTACTTTCTGGCCCACAGTTCATAAGTTGTCTTAAAGTTGTTATTATAAAATCTCTGGACAATCACTTGAAATTAGCATTACTTTATCCAATGTTTTCTCTCTCATGTCATTCATAAGAAAAGTCTGAAACCTCTAACACAGTCAGCAGCAGACACAGGTAACTAACAACCTTTCAGCTGCTTCAGCTGCAGCAGGAAAAGAGTCCTTATTTCTGATGGCTAAATTTTGCAACTGATGTGATGTCAGATACAGACACATTACCCATATCGTGATTTGCCCTAACAAAGGTAGCGAATGTGACAAGTTCATCCCTGCACCCTTCCAACACTATGGTACCTAAATAATCAGCAACTGTCTTAATGTTACCTCAACTATTACTGCTTTGATCACTGGATTAAACAAATTCCTCATTGCTGTAAGAACTATTGTCTGAAAACCTTGAATTAAGGGCCCTAACCATCCCATCAACAAACTTATTACAAATGCTATGGGAATCTGATCGTTGTTTTCCATTGTCCCTAATTGTATGACTTTGAAATTGAAATGTGCACAGTGCATCCTCATCAAGTTAGGGTTCCTGGGGAGTGACCTGTAGGAATTTACTCAACATGTAACCTGACCTTTGTCACGCAGATGCTCAAGTGTAGGAATAGTTACGTAAGAAGGGGACTCATTTCGGAGTGTGTCAAGTCTTTCTTTTGATACATTTTAGATAGAATGGCTAATGATTTCAGTGTATCATACAAGAAATGGGCAACACACACAATTTGTATATAGTTATGGGCTTATGCAGAGACAAAACTTTTCCTGAACACTCTTCAAAAAGTACAGCTAAGAGACTGGAGTAGTTCTTTACAAGCGCATCAACTGGCCCCTCGAAACTTAACCACCATGTATGGAACACTTCCTTAAAACGTCCAGTATGACCTTCGAGAACATAAATTAACATAAACAATATCAGAATTGCAAATAATGTAGACATGTTAAGGAAGCGTTTTTTTTTAAACATTAGTAAATTTAATTTAAAATCACTTGACATCTGACCAAATAGGGAATTGTATCTGCACTACTACAACAGCTGAGGGCTAACCTATGAGCAATGGAGTGGGTGGCAAGAACCCCTGTGATAGTTGATTGCAGACGAGTTACAACCCCTGACTTACAACCAGTTATTACAGATGTCCCATCTGTGCTGATACCACATCCCTTTGAAATTTTGATCCCCTTTTTGCCCAACAACTCAATTGTTTTTGAAAAGATTGACTCAGAATTAGCCATCCTCTCAAGTTTACAAACAGCCAAAAAGTATGTTTGTGGTACAGCTTTGCCAAGGCTATCACCTTCTAACAATCTAATATAAGTTATATAACTGATCGAATTTTGTTGAACAGAAATATCCGTACTCTCATCAATCGTTAAACTAAATATCCAAACGTTTGAATCTTGTCATGTAGATCGGACAATTTTGGCTGTCCTGCCCACACGAAGGTCATTCAGTTGAGTCAAACCATGAAAGTTGTATTAAAATTTTCAACTTTAAGTATCTGTTATTAAAAATCTATAATCATGCTGCAACTAACTGAATTCGATAAGACATCAAAGATGTTTAAAAAAAATTAACTTTAAAAATGTACAAAATTATATGTGCATATTTTTACTTAGTTCTATGCCATCTAATTAAGGGACAAATCGTTCGATTTTTATTGTCACCGTTCAGATTTAATCGCGATTTTCTATCGCCACTTTGATAGCATATTCGCCAATTGGCTCCGATGGCGATCGACAGCGTGGGCTTATGAAGTCCGAAAAGAACTCTGTGTATGTGCTAAATGCTTTTTGGTCTCAAGCGATGAGCTAATGAAAATCTACCGTGCAAATCAGCACCGAAGAGCACTCTCAAAAGTAACGTGTTTATTCTGATTACTTAATCAGATAAGGAAGATGAAGCATTTTATAATTGGTTCTTTTGTGTGTGTGGATAATGTAATTGGAAGATTTGATGTGTAATTATCACTAATACCAGAAACAGGCATGTCAATACAGTGACCAAACGTAAGAGCAGCGAATGTTGAGTGTTCTAGACAAAGACCGGAAAGCGCAATTGAAATCATTTAGCCCAGTTATGAACAGATATATTGCTTATAATACATGCTAAGTAATTACTGGAAAACACTTTTCCAGTATTTAGCATGAATACTTAAACTTTACACAGATCAGTAAAGAAAAAATAAAACAGTACATTTGTACAATGCCAATTTCCTAAATCATGTGATGATTAATCTGTTATTTATGTAAAGCCGAGAATGAATTCGATACGAAAGTGGCTATACAAGCCGAACGTATGGTTTTAATGTCTGAATTATGAAGTCTTCTTCTTCTTCTCGTTCGCCTTAACACAGTCAGTTCAGTAGCAGCGACGAAGGACACTGTCTGTCTAAGGTCCTCCAGGTCCCCGTATATCTTCTGATGAAGTTCAGTACTGGCCGGATATACTGCTGCTCCTTGCTGATTATAGGTTTTACATCGTTGGAGCACATGTTCAGTTGTCTGGTCTTCTTCACCACAGGCACAGATCGGTGATGGTACCATATTTTAACAATCTCATTAAAATCAGCTCCAGTCGCACGCTCCTATACTATACGCTAACTGGATCTGATGACTGCCCAATACAGGTCACGTTCAAGTGACCTTTGAGTAGCCAATCAAATCCTCGCCTGCAAAATGCTGTGGTATAGAATTATGAATATTCGTCGATCTCCGACGAGCTCCGTAAATTCTATTTGAGCGTAGATAACCAAGACGTTCCGATCACGTATTTTCGTCAATTTCAATATGGCTGCGCCCATGGTACAACCGCAACTCCTATACGGCAACATTCTTTGGTTTATCGGTGTTGTTTGTGTGATGTTTCGTTTTTGGAAATATTTATAACCGGTAACGACAGGAAGGACGTTAAATAACAGCAATACAATATACAAAATACTTTATTTTGGTCATGGTTACATGTGTAACAGCTCACAATGTTATGACAGACAGATAACATGTATGGGTAATCAAACCATTCAGTTATAAGTTTGCAATGTAAAAACAAAACAGAAATAGTTGGCTGAACATTTACGTTTGTTTAGGGGACAGCGATGTTTATTTATCCGTGAATGGTTTAAAAGTTGGGAGAATTTAAATATTTACAATGAAATCACGATAAAATCGAAGGTCACGTTGTAGGGAATTCATTGACGACTTGGAGATAGTACAATATATGTGTATAATTGTAGATGGTGTTTTTGTTGTTCAATTAAAATATTTTGTGATATAACATGTGAATTCATAGACTTGTACTTCTAAGTACTCCGAAAACAGAAACTCCGAATAAACGATAATGACATTTTGAGAAAGACGACAAACACGGTTTTGTAAGGAGAAATTTCATTGGACCACAAACGAGCACCTGAGATTGCATATTTTAACTTCCTGGACATGTGGGCATTTACTCAGTTATGAAGTTAGTTGGACGTCTATTTTCTTTTTCAGTGTTTGTTCCCGCTTGGCCACTGTTTTTAAATAAGACGTCAAACAACCTTTTGGCAGCCATACTGTTGAGGTGCGTCAGAAAAAAATGAGCATCGAACATCAGTCCGATATAAAATTAAACTATTAGAACATAAATATTATATACAACCATACTTCTTCCGTTTACTGAAGAGTTACATATAAAAAGTACTATATTATTGAACCAGTCTTTGAATGCCAATGCCTATAAAGACGATAATGTTCTTTAATTATTGCTGCAGAACGATGAATGTCAAACTCATTTATATACTTGACTTATAAGAACGGTACCGTTCAAAAACTGGTAGTAAAAGGGATATTGACAATAAATTGATGTTGGTTTGTACTTAAAGTTCATAAAGAATAGCAACCTTGATACATAATCTGGTCACTTTATAGCCATCTTGGGGGCCAGCGCCCCCCCCTTGCCCCCATGGGACCGGGCCTGGGAAGGGATAGTATGGGACGCCATGACCAGTACATATGTTCTCATAACATTTTGTCCAACAGACCCGATCCATAGCGTAAAAACTTTTTAAATAAAACATGAGGATGTCCTGCTAAAAAAATCCTGAGATAACCGTGAAGATAAACAAATATTTATTGTATTGTCAATCAATTTTCAATAATGGTGGATACATTACACAGATGAAAATCAAACAAATATTTTAATGTTAATATAAATCATTATACAAATCTGCGATACGTTGGCAATGTGGAAAAGTATATATGAAATTATGTTTTACTCGGTATAACTATAAGCGTGCACCACAGTATAGGCCCTATCTTGCGTATTTAAATTACCTAAAATTAGTTTGTAATTTTAATTGGAAATGGAAATACAAAAAATGGACGTATTTGTAATTATTGTATGCAAACTTATTTTATGCATGATAATGGCGACACTGAAATTGCGTCGTCTTTACTGTTCCCGTATTTGGACTGAAACACGCTAGACACTTTCAATTTTGTTTATTGCCAAAACAAGTGTATATAGTATTAAATATACAGTATATTTAACATGTCAACGCATTATCAGAAGAATCTGTCCTTGTGGACTAACACGTAACAAATGCGAACGTGCCCGATTGATTGGTTAAATGTATGAACAAACAACAACATTCGAATATCCGGGTCCATTGAGCTTTTTATTTTCTAGCGAAAGCGCGAGACGTATACTACATTCATATCAAGAAATAACATCGTGACAGCTCAAGTCTCTTATCGTATATCAGAAAATGGTGTCTACCACAAGCCATTACTTTTATCAATCACGATTCGATTTAAACACCCTTTGAACTATTTTTTTACAAAACTCAACCTTGTAGCTATAACTTTTTTGTTTCTTACAGTGTGTTGTCTATAGGATTTGAATTTTGTATTTGTTCTATTTGCTTTATTAGCTGTTAATCATAACTATTTTCTTGCTTTTTTTGAATGACGAATATGCAATGGTTTTACCCCTTATTTCCATAAATAATGTTTCAAAAAAGAGTTTGTCATTTATGTCTAAAATTATATCATTGTCATTCATTTGATGAATTGTTAAGTTTGAGGTTTTGCTTTGGGAAGCGTATTGATTCCTAACATTACCAATTAGATTATTTATTTCTGTTATATACTGCAAATCTTTTAGAAGAGAGTTGTTAAATTCCCAGTATGAATTTCCTTTCTTAAACTTAAGTAAATCTAAAACTAAAACAACAACGGAATGGTCAGTTCTATAATCAGGTAGAATTTTAGTGATTTTAACTTCCGTGAACAAATAATTAGAAATTAAGAAAAAATCAAGCCTAGCTTTTTCAACTGGATTCTTTTTAAACTATGTGTACTGAAATGTCTCTAAATACTGTTCCCTCCAACAATCTATCAAATCGTGTTCCATGATTAATTGTAAACAACATCCCTAGCTTTAGGGTTATTTACATTTCTGTAATTAAAGCAATCTTCTTGGGGATTTAAAACTAAATTAATATCACCAGCTAAAATATAATAGTTTTCTTTTTCCATTACCTTCGATTTTATATTTTCATAGATAGATAGATTTATTTCAGCATAAGATACATATATACATGGTAATTAAGACAAATATGTTTCATTTATAATATAAAACACATGAGTAATATAAAAAACCATGCCACACACATCCGTACTAAGGATTACACAAAAAAGAGAAAATATCCCTTATTTCCATTGTGGTCCTTGTCATGGATGGTGTGACATAGAGAGGCATGAAACTTCTATCACAGGCAAAACATAGCAATTTTATCACAGACAATAAAATTGAAAGACAATTATATTTTAAATAACATTGACTAGCTAATTATAATGCGAAGTAAAAACTATAAAAGAGCATAAATTCAGAATACTGCTGTTGATTTAAGAAATTACATGGAACTTTAACATAAAATACTTAAAAACACAGATACACCTGTATAGCATTATCAAATAAAAATAATTAATTACTTAGAAAGTGTCTTTTAATTTCAACTTTAAACCCATTGAGTGTATTGATATTTCTTATGAGTGGAGGTAGCCTGTTCCAGAGACTACATCCTATGTAGGAGAAGGACTTCAATCCAAAACCTTTTACTTTTGGGACAGAAAAAGATCCATTTTCTCTAAACCTCGTTTTATGAGAATGAATAGTATCTGTGAGGACAAAATTCTCTCCCATATAATCAGGGGCTAAACCATTTTTTATTTTAAAAACATGACATAAGGTTATTTGTTCCACTCTCTTATTCACTGGTAACCAGTTTAGGGATTTAAAATGTTCATTTTCAATATGTGATCTTTGTTCTAAGTTCAGGACAAAACGTATTAACTTGTTCTGTGTTATTTGAAGTTTATCTTTCCATATTTTGGCTATACCATGATACCAGAAACAACAGGAGTAATCAAAATGACACTGAATAAGGGCCATAACCAAAAGCTTTTTAGTATGTTGTGTTAGATAAAAACGTGTCCTATAAAGAAATTTTAACCTAGCATTAGCTTTCTTTATAACAGAACGGGCCATGGACTCACAAGATAAGTTTTGATCCAAAGTCGCACCTAGATATTTGACTGATGAAGTTTGTTCTATGACAGTGCCATTACAATTTATATTTAAAATGGGATCTGATCTTAACTTGGGCTTTGAACCAAACAATATAGACTCTGTTTTACCCAAGTGTAAAGACAATTTGTTATCAACTAACCATTGACTAACTAATTCAAGATCATCTGATAACTCCTTTTCAATAATTGACTTATTTTTACTTGCAACAAGTATACCAGAATCATCTGCATAAAGTAAAAGTTTGTTTTTGACAACCGCAGACATATCATTTACATAAATCAAAAATAGCAGAGGGCCTAAAATAGATCCTTGAGGAACACCACATGTAATATTGGAAGATGATGAAAAAATACCGTCAACACCCACAAGCTGTTGTCTATTTGATAAATATGATGTAAACCATCCGATAATATCGTGATCAAAGCCTAACGCTTCCATTTTCATGAGAAGAATGGAGTGGTCAACAGTATCAAATGCTTTTTGGAGATCGAGAAGAACCATGCCCACAAAATTACCCTTATCCATTTGAAACCTTATAAAATCAGTAAGGTGTATAAGACAGGTATCTGTTGAATAACCACTTCTGAAACCAGACTGAAATTTATATAGTAAACTTTTTTCTTTAAGATACTGCTCCACCTGATCATACACAACCTTTTCAAATATCTTGGAAACAATACTAAGTATGGAAACATGCCTATAATTTCCAACTTCAGTTTTATCACTCTTCTTGTAAAGGGGGATAACTCTTGCCGATTTCAAATCATCGGGAACAACACCTTGAATTAAAGATAAATTTATTATATGTGTAAGAGGGCACGCAATTATAGTAGCACTGTCCCTAACAAACCGGGAGGGAATACCATCTAAACCTGTAGCTTTATTTACACTTAAATTATTCAAATATTTTAAGACTCTATTCTCAGATATGAGAGAAAAAGAATAACAATTTGGTAAGACACCCTTAGCACTGTAAAAGGCAGATACAAAACTCTGTCCAAATTTATGAAAAGGTAATGGTAGTTTCTCCACAAGTTTAGAGGCCACAGTGGTATAAAACATATTAAATTTTTCTGCTACATTCAACTTGTCAAAACAAATTTCACCATTTATTTTAAGACCAATATTATTATTATTACATGTTTTGCCTTTCTTAGATGGTAGTCCAAGTTCTTTTAGAGTTTTCCACAAAGATTTAGAATCAGTTTTATTTTCTTCCAACTGATCTGTAAAATAATTTTGTTTAGCATTTCTAACTAGATCTTGAGTTCTGTTTCTCAACTGTGTAAAACACTGAAAATTTGCCTCAGATTTATCTTTTTTATAGACATGAAAAGCTCTGTCACGCTCATTTATACTATGAAGAATATCAGCACTTATCCAGGGTTCTGTCCTTTGTTTTATTCTCATTTCTTTAACTGGGGCGATACTGTTTATAGTTGATATAAAAATAGACTTAAAACAGTTCCAAGATTCAGATACATTGTTACTGAGGATAACAGAACTCCAGTCTGCAGATAACAAAGTTTGTTGGAAGTCTTCCTTGTTATAGTTTTTCAAAGAACGAATTTTGACATTGTTATGCTTCCCTATGAATAATTTAGACACTTTTCTAGTACAATATACCATAAAATGATCACTAATACAAGTGGTTATCACACCACATTGAGATATTTTTTCACTATCCGAGACTAAAATAAGGTCAATGGTTGTGGAAGATGTTTTACAAATTCTGGTAAAATCTATGATCAAAATGACACATATCAATAAAAGCACTAAACAATGAATACATTGAACATCTTTTTTTACTTGAAACGTCTGTATTAAAATCACCTAATAAAACAGTTTCATATGCTGTAAAATGTGCACTGGAACATACAGTTTCTAAAATAGAATAAAAGTTAGTCTGTTTGGGAGGTCTGTAAATAGCTCCACATAAAATTGGTTTGGATTTTGGTAATAACAGTTCCAGCCAGGTTGCTTCCAATTCTTCATGTTTGAGATCATCTCGTGGATTAAAAGCTAGGTCACTTCTTATGTAGATACAAACACCTCCGCCCTGCCGATTTCTATCACAACGTTGTATATTATAATTTACAATATTTAGCTCAGAGTCAAAAACAGATTCGTCAAGCCATGTTTCAGAGATACATATACAAACAGCTCTAGTTCTATTAGCCAATAAGCGTAACTCGTCCAATTTGGGTAAAATACTTCTAATGTTGAGATGGATGAAATGTAGACCACGCTTGTTGAAAACTTTGTATTCCTTGAAAACTTTGTATTCCTTAGAAGTTTGGCTCATCCCTGTTTGGTCCATAGATACAGAATAAAGAGAATTTCTTGGAAATTCACAATTAACAATTAGTAAGTTGCCTGCATTGTCTTTTTCCATAGAATTAAATTTAAAGTCAAAGTTATTATTGATTAATATGGCCACTCACCTTGACTGTCTGTTAAAGTTATTTAGATAGCATTCGTACACCCACTGAGTTCTTATATAATTATAATTTGTATCTTGGCGAAAATATTTTTGTCTCTCAAATATTTAAATACATCTCTCATTTTTAGTTTATCATCAAGTCCTTGAACATTCATGGATGCAAAACTAATATGTTCAGTCATAGTTAAAAACTACATGAACCTTAACATTCACCGGCTCTGGCAGATACACAGACACAGAACAGCAACTTTACTATGGAAGACATTATTGCTCTCATGAAACAGTCTGGAAAAAGAAAGAATAAAATTTAGAAAGCCGTTCATAGTTGTGCGTCTTTGGAGGTATGGACTAATTGGATACCGTATATCTATTGTAAAATGGTTTCAGTTTGTTTATACTATAGTATTAAGGTTACAAAATTATTGAAAAATTAAGTACGTGTATATGTCATGATCAACTACCGTCACTTGATGATCTTTATAGAGCACAACACTAATATATGAATGGCAGCGTTGAAGATACAGTAGTAACTGTCTTTGGAATGACTGAATACAGAGAAACAAATACAGGAGGGAAATGTGT
This sequence comes from Mactromeris polynyma, assembly GCA_032209605.1. Lineage (NCBI taxonomy): Eukaryota > Metazoa > Mollusca > Bivalvia > Venerida > Mactridae > Mactromeris > Mactromeris polynyma. The sequence continues at coordinate 5,806,816 of JASFXZ010000031.1, read as the reverse complement.
GGTACTATATACAACACAACAACATGATTAATATTTGTCTGTTGGAAGTAATCAAAGTTATTGTGTATAGAAGTGGTTTAAGACATTACATAGCTAATTACTTCAATAAATAGTTCAATGTAATAGAATAGAGATCATCAGCATTATATAGGTAAAATATACTCAGTTGAAGTGAAGAAGTTACTTTTTTGTCCTACGTATATGTAATCGGATTTGCGCCGTGGTGCTTACTTTTGATCACTGCAAGGTAATTTCACTGGTGTGCGCGTTGTATTTCGTCTGTTAAATGAATACAGTACTCGGAACTAGAATAAAATGACACGAGCGATTCCAACTGCTGTTGAATAGTTCGACACGAGGACGATAGAAAACTCTGCAAACTTCGGTTGGCAACAAGACTTAGTATCCTTATTTACTGTAAAATGAATTTGAAAATACCAAATTATAAGCATTATTTCATGCTGGCTAATATTTTCATGTGAAGTCCTCGCGACATCGGGTTGTCGTAACTGTCTACAATATCATTAGCCTGGGGTCATGGCTCACTGATTGCTAACGCTGTCAGTATACCGACGCGGAGCAATAGGAGGTTTGGTCAGGATTCCAGGCTACAATATCATGACAGGTGTTGGCACAAATTCTAATCACTGTTTGATTGGTAAGTACAAATCTTTTTCATCATCAGTAAAATTATTAAAAATTATTGCTCCCCGACGGGGAATCGAACCCCGGTCTCCCGCGTGACAGGCGGGGATACTTACCACTATACTATCGAGGATTACGCATATATTCATGACTATTAATCTGAAAATCATCGCTTTGATTTGGGGTTTTTTAATCGCTTTTAATCCGTTTGTAAACAATTTTTCAGGTGTAACTCGAATTCGCTATTTCTTTCATTATCGTGTTTACCTAAATATCGATTATAGGGGTGTTGTATACAACCTACTCATTGAAAATACATGTACATGTATGATTAAAACAACCTTCCCACACTATTTCCAATATAATTGATAATGAAACGGAAGGACGAGACCTGCACAGCCCGGTAACATCCTAGCGCTCTAACAACTGGGCTAACCGAGCGGGCTCGTGAGTTTGAGTCACGGTAAGAGGGATTTGGTCGCAAACTTCACAATCCCTGAATATGGCGGGAATATCTGTCAGAAACCAGGAAGTAGTCATCGAGAGTGATACTTATCAGTTGTAGAACTATGTTATGAAGTTACCAGCGAGTATATTTGATCTGTGTAGTACAATAGTATAGTGCAAACTCTTCTGAACTGACCATATTTTGAGCAACAACCTCTCTTAAAAAAACACTATCAATTTCAAGTAGTAATATCAACTACTTCCTTAACCTCTCTAGATCAACAACCTCACTGCAACAATAAAAATGTACATCTCCCGTACAGTGCTGCTCTGGTTCCTTATGCAAAAACATTATAAGTCTGAAACTCAGAATTGTAGTCGTTCTTACTTAATGAAAACCAAATGCTGGTAAATATAAGTGTTGCATATATAATGTCTACGCCTGGGTTTCAGACATAAAGTGGTTGTGAAAAACGCTCCAGGAGAGATTGTACAATACACAGTGGTGTACACATTACATGTACTGTATTAACAGTCCGTACACGGTAAAGGGTGAATTAGTTTCTACTTCATGAAGGTTTTATTTAATCTATTTAATCATATTACCATTCACTTCCTTAGTCAGTTCGTCTGTTCACTCAAGCATTGAATGATGACAAACAAGTAGATATAAGTTTCAAGTTTATTTACAGATTCTGCATAAGGCCCGAATAGGGCAGCATTAGCAACAATACATATACATTCATTCAATACAGATTGTCACATGACAAAAAGGAAGCATACATGTACATGTATATAGTATGTTTATAAGTATGGTAAAAATGTGTTTTCACTTATTTTCCTTTGGTTTACTGAATGCTTTAAGTGTTTTTTGTGATGAAAATGTGTATACACATGGATAAACATGCACTTACAATGTCGTAACCATATGAGCTTGTGACAATAGTACACTGTAAAGCGTGCGTATATACATGTAACAAGTTAATTCCTGTGGTCAATGTGTTGATAAATTGAAGAAACTAGATAATTAGCAGCGTATTGTTCTGAATTGAAACATGAATGAACTTTGTTTAAGTGTTTAATAGTTTATGATTTCATTATTTCGTCAGTGATATCGCAGCATGATGATATGAGATTATACATGTATGAAGTTTTGATATATTAGTCAGTTGTGGGGTTTATACCACAATGTTAGTGATAGTGTATGGTTGTGGTATTCAGGAAGTATAGAAGATGGATAACGATTTGAACAGTACGTATCACCCTCATTTAATTTATTTTTTAACATAACATTGGAGATATTCCCCATTTAAGTTAAAGGTCATTGATCGAATTTGTTTGCTAAATTTTTAATTCTTTGATTTATTGCGTGACAAACGTTGCTATATTCTATGTCAAATATATTTATTCAATAAAAAAATGTATGAACTAAAAAAAAAAGTTATATAATATAATTGCAATTTTATTCAATAAAAATATTTGAATAGATATATTGCAACTCAGGACCAGTATGTATATACTAGTTCATTTATGTCACAGTAAAGACACAAACACAGTGTGGATTGGAAATGTCTGACATCTAACCAAAGCCTGACGTTTTATTAAATATATAAGTAGTTAAGTAAACAAACTATAAAGCTGTGAAAATGATAATACCATTAGTATTATCAGTGTGACATAAAGTTGGAAATTGTGATTTTCTTTATTTAGTCCATACATGTTTTGTCGAATAAATATATCCGACATGGAACATTGCAACGGTTGTTAACGCAATGATGAGTGCAGTTCTCAGTGAACAGCGGTTTATTAGCAAAGTCATCCTCTTATCTCAAACGCTTGTCATGTAAACACTGTCGATAGTTCAAAGTGCAGATTTCATCTTGCTATTTTATATCTTAACGAGACAATGTAAACTTACACTAAACATCCTGTTCCTAAAACTGGCACAATCGTGACGAATCGTTCGTTCTTTGATAAGAGTATTTATCAGGACATCATATATTTATCTAAAGGTATTTATACGATATTTTTGGAGCTCGAGTTTTCGAACCTATGCATTAATTATGGTAATCATTGTGTTCTGTGATCTAGCTGTACTATGTAATGTAACTAATCACAGGAGATTGTCACGAGTTCTTTCCCTTTATCCCATGGACATTGCTCTCCCTTTAGCTTTATATAGAACTATAAATACATATACCATAGGATGGATAAAGGGAGAGAACTCTACACAGGATCAAGGCAACGAACTCTGCAAAGCTAGTCAAAATCTCCTCCGCTGGGCCTATTTCTTATATAATCTAGGCTTCAGAAAACACAGAGAGACACACACAAAGACATTCACTATAGTCATTATTTTGAAAATAGAATTGTCAATGATAGTTGATTAACATAGTGAATGCTCGCCCATATGGGATATCCCGGTGGCGAGGGTAAATAAACTCAAATCCACTGCGAAAACACAGTGACAAACAATTCGAACAAGTCTATTTCAGGGAGGCGGTCCCAACATTTCATCAACTCAATCGTGAATACTAATTTAGAGCAATACCAGTAAAAGGTCGATGTAGCGACTGTTGATGTATGATTCAATTTTAATTAGGGTTAAATGTTGATGATACGCACATTCAACTTCCATTGATGTATCCGTACTATGCTTCGCTCGATGAAAACAATATCGAAAAAATGGACACTGACTCATGCTCCATTCCTGACCAAAATACTCTCCCTTAACCATGTTAATTCGAACGTACGTGGAATCAAGGCGTTAGAAAGGAGTATACGACCAAAAACAGCCTTTCTTTATTATTTATATTATACTGCATGAACATTAAACCGATAACTCTAAAACTGGACGTGTACCTTTTATTCCTGGGACAAGTATAATGTTTGTACTATAGTAACTTCACTCGTAGTTTGGTTAGCAAACCATCCAAAAGGAAATTATGTGGCTTACTTTGTGGTATATTTTGTCTCAGTTTCTAGGTAAGCAAAGTTTCTATTCAAAATATGTCGCGAACAAATTAAAATGCTAGTTTGTTATATCTATGGATATGTTTATAGAGTCATGTACTAAAAGTACTTAATCAGGAACATAATGCATTTATCGATGGTTTGCCCCGGGGATGGCGGGAGGGGGTAGGCCTGGATACACGGGACATAAGACAGTTCTAAGACGTCTCCCGACTGGTGGGAATTTGACACGCTGACTTTGGACGGATTTTAATGGATTCCGGAGGTGGGAAATTAGCATCTCCCATTTTGGGTATTAAGACAAAATGCTTGGCTCCGGAATTAGACCCAACATGCGCGTAGGAGCTGGGAACCCAATACATTGGCTCGCTACATTTTATGACCCCTACTTCTCATCTGTATCTTTAACTAATAAAAATCAGCCCCACATTTTATTGGCATTCAGCCAAGATATATAATACGCACGACAAAGACCGAGAGGGTCCGAGGCTCGTATCCTGACTGTCATCTAGGGTCGGATTAATGAAGGCATGAAAGGGGGCATACTTACCAGGTGACGAGTATATTTGTTCTGGCATTGTTTTGTATCTTAAAATGCAGATAATCTCATTTACTCACATGAAGATTTGTTAACAGTGCACACGGATACAAATTAAATACATATTCTGAATCTCCATTATGAAAGTAGACTTTGAAATGTATGTTCCAAATCAAGCTCGAAGTCTTAAGTTTCCAAAAAGATCCTTCATGATCACCAGGGAGCCACCGACAACGCAGATATAGAAACTGCGGTTAGTGAGCTCGTTAATGACGTGGATGATCGCCCTGCAGTGTTAGGAAACTTTGTATAATTAAATACGACATGTGTGCTAATTTACTCATTTGTTTTTGAACCTTGCAGGTAACACATCTGTTGCACTATTGCATGTATTGTTTTCGTGATTTCGCATTTGCTAATGATGATGTTATATATAATTGTTAACATTGCTTTCATGTATCTTAATAAGTACATTAAAATGCGACTGAACTGTTTCAAAATATATCCCTAACAATCCCGTGTCTTTTTACAAAATTACACATATATATGTATAAATGTAATAACTTACATGCAGCAAATACATTTTCGGAAAATATCATTTTAAAAGTCATGGATTTTGCGCCTGTGAAAGGGGATTTCCTAAAACAATTCCCATCTGGAGGGGATACCCCTTCCGCGGTCCCAATGCTCATTACCTTCCTACGCGCCTTCCCCAAACGCCTGTCTGCTTTCCTTCCACCTGCCTGCCGCCCATCCCCCTTAGGCAAAATATTACTTCGACAGGTGAATGCATAACACATTTAGTTTGCCTAAATATATGGTTAACGACAATGATCAATAGTTCTGTCAGTGGACGTACCTGTTATGTTGTTTTTAATTATTTATCTAAAAACATCAAAATGTTAGAGCGTGTCATAGAACAGCATATCAACATAAATCGAGAAGTTTAAAACATTGTCCTGTGATACAGCTAAAAGGATTTTTGTATGAATTTATGTCCTGTTTTCAAGTATAAGAGAGCCAGTCCGTAAAAACTGACACTTCCTTGTTTTAATTTACAACTACATCGAGTGTGATATATGTTTTGTTTATGAACGTTTATGAGTCAATGTAGCACATATTATACTGCCTGCTTGATATACACTAAAAAAGAGAAACTTAGAAGGGAAATTATAGCTGATTTTACTTGTAAGCGAAATAAAGTCATGTTTTGAGGAACACGAAAAATCGGTCAATGGTGCTACTGGGATTCGAAACCGGGTCTACGGATTGCCGGTCCGTTATGCTAACCACTACACCACCAGCGACCTAACGTCATTTCCGTGTAAATTTAATTTATATAAACTTGATTAAGGTAAACTACACTTTGGACAATGTACGAGGCCTGTATTTCACTCGAGTACTATATTATAGCTTTAAAGTGGTTTCCTATGGAATGTGTAGCATTATGCGATTGTGCGAAAACTGCCTTAGTTTCTAAAGTTATTTAAGAGTATGACTTGAGATTGATTTTCACAATTTGTATAGAAAAAGCACGAATATGAAACACCAAAATCATTTAAAGCGACATGACATGATGACAGATTGCTATATACAGTCAAACCTCACATAAAGACCACCTCAATAATAAGACCACCTCGATATTAAGAACACAATATGCAAGTCCATTTTCACTGCTTTGCTATTTATTCAACCTCAATATTAAAACCACCTCAACAAGAAGACCAGTTCTCAGGGGTCCCAAGAGTGGTCTTATTATTGAGGTTTTACTGTAGTAGTTTCAAACCATCCAAACTTCACTTCACAAAATGACTTGCTGTTTGGTCATTCGGAAATCCTCGGCCAACTACGTCAAGTGCCTGGGATGTACGTTAGGCACTACTTTCGGAAATACCATTCGAATGTCATGAAAACAAGATGGCGGCATGAACGCTGGAGTGCTGATGAATGTAATATTTAAGCTATACGAAGACTGAAATATGTGAGTTTTTAACTAGAAATGACAACGATAATCCATCTCTTTCGTGAATTTATCGAAGTTATTGAAATTATAAATCCGTTTTACGAGAACTATTTCTTGACCGCACAAAATGTTGAGTTTTGCTACATAGTGCTCCGCCTTACATACACTAGAGGGTGTTATCCGAGTACCGAAGTGGTACGGAAATGCCCGAGAGCTGTCGAGAATGGCTGTTTGGTGTGGACGCGTTTCCTAACCGACATCAGAACGAGGGTAGGGGTGTTCTATAAATTAGACATTCTGACAAATTGCTTAGGATTTTCTATTTTATCATTTGATTAAGAACATGGAATAACATTAGGTCATTAAGTAGAGATGTACATTTAAATACATTCGTGCTTTATTTCAGAGAGCATCACATTATAGATAGCGTACGAATAGACGGTTCGCGGTTAAATGTCTTCTTATTTCAAAATACAGTAAACCCTCAATTAATACGACCACCCTTTGGGACTCTTGAAATGGTCTTATATTTGAGGTTGAATAAAGAGCAAAATAGGGAAAATGGACTTGAAAATTGTGATCTTAATTTTGAGGTTGTCTTATTTTTGATGTGGTCTTTTTAAATGTGGTTTTACTGTATGTCAAATTAAGCGAAGTGAAACTATTTACGTTGGTAAGATGTCATTCCGTATAAATTGTGTAAAAATAATGCATTTTCTAAATAGAAAGTTCCCACATCTACAATATTTACCTCCCTTGTTCTGAATAGTCAGCCATTTTGATAGGCAAAACTGATAAACACTTATTCTTAAATATGTGATAATTGAGAAAATACCGAGAAAATGTGCATGTGCCAATCAGCCTTTCTTTAACTTACTGAGCCAACTGCCCAAATGAGCATTATGAATAAGTTATTATTTGTTTATATCTGATTAGTTTATCATCGTTTGTATTATATTCCCTTGAAACTTTAAGGAAATGTGTCTATCAATATGGCCGACAATTCAGAACAAAGGAGGTAAATGTGGGAACTATCTATTAGCAAGTTAAGCCGCCTTAACAGTTTCCTTCTGGTAGGCCACTGCGTCGGAGACTGGACTAACTCATATTAATATCATTACAGATGTCACAAGCGGCTATTCGCTTCCCGTTCCTGACGACATCACCTTGGTAACACGTAAGCAATGGGGAGCCAATGCTTCAAAGGAGATAAATTACATGGGAACTCCAGTATCTGTCGTGTTTATACATCATACGGCCATGTCCGAGTGTTACACTGAAGACGAATGTTCCGAAGAAATGAGAAAAATACAAGATTTTCATATGATAGGCAGAGGTACAGATTTTGTTCTATATACTTTTTTCGAATACCACAAACCAAAGAAGATTGTCACGATTAAGTTCCCTTAAATTCATACCTTCAACAGTTCTCAAGAAAGGATAAAGGGAAAGATGTCGTGTCAATCTCCTGTGTTATAAACCTAGAAAACTGCTCGCACTTTTTATGTTGGCGATCTTCGTGAAAATTAAACTGTAGAAGCTGCGAAAAAACTGGCCTTTTATGTAACTTATAAGTGCATTCGATGGTTGTATATACTTTTGCTTTACCATATCTAGATAAGGTTCACAAACGTGTTTTCTATTGCCAGATACAGATGTTCATACATGAATATATCGAGAAAATTCCGCGAAGTTTGACAGTAAGATAATTATCACAGCACTAATTAAAACGTGATAGTGTCCAGGATTGCCTGCAATAAACCATTTTGCTTCCGTTTAAAAGCAAATTGTAAGCACAGGATATTTTCACGAGTTCTCTCCCTTCAACCATTCTATAGTATAATTATGTATATATAGTACTTATTTTCTCCCTCGCTTCGTTCGTCCGAACACAACATGTTTACAGGTGGCGGTTTTACCACGTTTCGAAAAACGAGGTTATATTTACAAATATTACATAATGGTACTTGCACTATACATTATACAATATATCAAATCGGAACGCCTTCACCATTGGCAATGACTATAAACCAAACTCCTTGTTCGGCTATTCATAATATTATTAGAATACCATATAAGGGGAACTAAATCACTGTAGTACTCAGAAAGACAGGTTAATCATGTGCTGCGAGCCGGCTGCCCAAACCATTCTCTTCCTTTTTGTGACGGGGGAGGTAGGGAGAATCCATGACCAGTGAAAAGGCTCTCCCCGCCCCCTGACTTCCGAAATCTAAAGCGGTAAACTTTAATAAATAGAATCAAGTACAACATGTATATGTATTTACATCATATGTCTGACCATCTCCTCTTAATTATCTTCAAATTAATATACAATATAGTATTAGTATTATTGTCGAAATACTTGTAATTTGCTGAACTAAGATAAACTTTTTATCGCTTTGTTTAGTAAACCTCGAATGATCAAAACCCCGCGCTTATTCACGTAAATTTCGTGCCTTACTTAAATCCCAGTATCGTTAATCCCAGTAAAGAATCACAAAGTACCGAAAAGAAAACGATAATATACTAACGAAGGGATAAAGGGGGGGGGGAGCCCTACAAGGGACAAAGGGGAGAACTCATGACAATCTCTTGTGAATGTCAGGCTAGTTGAAGTGAAGACAAGTTCGTGTTGCCTGTTATGAAAATACAATGTACTGCAGATGTTGCATGAGAACACTTCTAAAAACTAGTGTCCTTTGATCTTGTAGGATGGGATGATATTGGTTATAATTATCTGGTTGGACAAGATGGGCGTGTCTATGAGGGCAGAGCCTGGGACAGGATTGGAGCTCATACATATGGATGGAATGATGTCGCCATTGCATTCTCTATCATGGGAGATTTCTCCAGAAAACTTCCAAACACGCAAGCACTCCATGCAGTCAAAGCAATGATCGAATACGGTGTTGCGTTTAAGAAAATCACACCAGATTATAAACTATACGGTCACCGTAACGTTCGCAAGACTGAATGTCCTGGTGACGAATTGTACGAATTGATCAAGGATTGGTCCCATTTTGGGACTTTACCGCCAGTCAAGCCAACACCAATACCTTACACATCGGTCACTAGTGCGATGCACTAGAGAAATCCATCCATGATGCAAATACATGCAGAGCTGTACTGTTAGACAAATGTACTTACTATGTTTTAAGAATAAATTATAGGTGAATAAATCGTTCAAAATATGTGTAAGACATGACGGTATGTGTCTCCCAATTCTACGTGTAATCTGTCGCATAGCTACAGTTACGCAAAGTATGCGTAACGTTAAAGATAGAGACATTTTGAAATGCAATAATACATAATAGAGTAGGGATGATGGTCGATTGTAATTGTTGAACAGTTAAAGTAGTTCGCCCATGGGAGATAAACTTCCTGAATATAATTACAACTGTTTCAAAACCATTTTTAAGTATTTCAGCCATGTGTGATAGTCGGTTGTGCTAACCAGTGTTCCTGGGTTACCAACCAGTACTAGATTTCTACCGTGTTCTTCTATATACCGGTAAGTAACTGAAAAATTCTGAGTGGAATCAAGCGTGATAGATTATCTTTTTATCATCAATCTAATACTCACAGAAAACATGCATCTCGGCCAGTTGTCAAATTCAACTCCTTCAGATGAGCAATTGATTGATGCATCTAATCACATAGGCGTGTCATAGGCACAGTGATAAATCGTATATGTATGTCTGACAGGCACAGTTGAGTGATAAATCGTATATGTTTGTCTGACAGGCACAGTTGAGTGATAAATCATATGTGTATGTCTGGCAGGCACAGTTAAGTGATAAATCACATATGTATGTCTGACAGGCACAGTTGAGTGATAAATCACATATGTATGTCTGGCAGGCACAGTTGAGTGATAAATCACATACGTATGTCTGGCAGGCACAGTCAAGTGATGAATAACATATGTATGTATGGTAGGCACAGTTGAGTGATAAAATCACATATGTGTGTCTGACAGGCACAGTTAAGTGATAAATCACATATGTATGTCTGACAGGCACAGTTGAGTGATGAATAACATATGTATGTCTGACAGGCACAGTTGAGTGATAAATCACATACGTATGTCTGGCAGGCACAGTCAAGTGATGAATAACATATGTATGTATGGCAGGCACAGTTGAGTGATAAATCACATATGTATGTCTGGCAGGCACAGTTGAGTGATAAATCACATATGTATGTCTGGCAGGCACAGTTGAGTGATAAATCACATATGTATGTCTGGCAGGCACAGTTGAGTGATAAATCATATATGCATGTCTGGCAGGCACAGTTGAGTGATAAATCACATGTGTATGTCTGGCAGGCACAGTTGAGTGATAAATCATATATGTATGTCTGGCAGGCACAGTTGAGTGATAAATAACATATGTATGTCTGGCAGGCATAGTTGAGTGATAAATCACATATGTATGCCAGGCTAACACTGATGAGTGATAAATCACATATGTATGTCTGGCAGGCACAGTTGAGAGAATAATCAAAACACAGGTCTGTTTGGCCTGATCAGTCGAGTAATAAATCACAAAGGTATGTCTGGCTTACGCAGTTGAGTGATAAATCACTCAGGTATGTCTGGCTTACGCAATTGAGTGATAAATCACTCAGGTATGTCTGGCTTATGCAATTGAGTGATAAATCACTCAGGTATATCTGGCTAAGGCAGTTGAGAAATAAATCACACATGTATGTCTGGCCATGTCAGTTGAGTGATAAATCACATATGTATGTCTGGCTAACACAGTTGAGTGATAAATCACAGAGGTATGTCTGACATACAACAGATCAGTGATAACTAACAGAGGTATGTATGGCTAACACAGTTGAGTGATAAATCACACTAGCCTGACAGGCCTATGTGATTACAATGTATACTCTCTTGCAATCTGTTTGGTGCATAACGATAAGGAATTGTTCCATAATTGGTCCTCGTTTATTAAACAATCTGTTTAAACACAAAATTAATAAAAAATATGATAAAATAATGAAGAAATCAAGAATTCAGTAAAATACACAGCAGAACTTAACTGATGACAAAATACACAACGAGACAATGACAAAATGACAATTAATCTAACTGACTGACAATTTCTAGAAGAGCCTTAAATATTTTCACTTAGTAAATGTAGATCTACATAATCCAAAATCATTTTTTATACAGCAACTTTAGTTCAAGCCTCTGCAACAGCACGGGACGGCATATCATATATGCGAAGTCTTACTATTTTGAATCTGAAAGGTGGACTAGCATGGCATACATTGTAATTGGTCAAGGCTGCTAGATGTTCAGATACCCATATAAAATCTTAGGCGAGACTTCTTGCCAACTGTCAGGGCTATGAGAATACAGACAGAGTGGTTAAATACAATTTAATATTTTTTATATCAAATTTGGTAATTTCTTATGTAATTACATTTGTAATTTATCATTGAAAATACATGTACATGTAGTTGAATAACAGGAAACATCATGAATTTGGTCTATATTCAACCACCAAGCTAAATTTTATACTTTTTGAAAAATAATAGATTTCCATATTTCTATTACAAATTTGGTGATGTTCAAATTAAGGATCTTTCTGAAGATAAAAACCCAATACAATAATGATAATACAGTAAATACAAGGTTTGTCCCGAAATAAAGTGACATTTCACAGAATCACTTCATAACATTAGTCGTTAACACGTATGGATTCTGTGTAGGAAATTATAGGTTATGGTAATATTATGACATGTAAATTATCACGATCAACAGTTTAAAATGTGATGCTGAGGTAATGTGCCGAGAGCATTCGAAATACTTCAAATAAAGAGATCACATGTTCAACAAACAATGACGTCGGAAACTTGGCATATTATGTTTTGTCACGCTATTTTGGGACAACCTTCGTATTTGACACGGTATATTAGTACAAAACACAATCACATGATGGTAGTTCATTAGCATTAAACATATGACAATAAAAACACAATACATGATGATTTGCATAGTTCTTACTAATTTGAATGTTTTAGAACTTAGAAAACGATAAGTACAATAACATGGGACAATAAGATTTTAGAACCCGTCGGGAATATTAGTATATGACGATAGTTTCACAGAGATTGACAATTTCTAGTGATTTCAGTAGTTTGTGTAGTAGAAGCTTACCCACGAATATGTTTATTCATCTTAATATGAACTTTGTTTGCACACTGAACACTGTAAACCATTTTGATAAAATATACAGTAGACATTATATTAAGAGACCACCCAAGGGACAGCCAAACTGATCGCTTAATAAAGTGGTCTCTTAGTAGATATCAACAATTTTTTAATAGAAGTAGCATGAACCCAGCCACTGAACACATGACTACATGAGAGAATGAAAATCAACAAAATGTTGTCACAATTTCATGGTGAATTGACAAACATTTGTCATGACACGGAGTTGAACATTATGCACATATCAATGCTTAACCAGAGACACCATATTATGCAGTAAAACCTAATTTAAAGACCACCTCAATTATAGGACCATCTCAAAATTATGAAAAAAAATTCAAGTCCATTTTTACTGTTTTGCTCTTTATTCAACCTCAATAATAAGACCACCTCAATAAAAAGACCAGTTTCCAAGGATCCCAAGGGTGGTCTTATTATTGAGATGTTACAGTATTATTGTTATTGTACACACTTACTGGATTTAAATAAACTACAAATTTTGTTGTCTACATCATAGAGAAAGGAGTTTTGTCAAATTCCGGGGACTGGAGGTAGGGGACTGGAGGTTATTCCAGCAATAAAATCCCACATAATAAATTCCAATGAAGTCTTTCCTGAAAGCCAGTCTTACTAGGCCAGTAAGAAGTCTGCCTATCTGGAATCGTCAGATGACTCTCATATGTCAGCCACCTCATGGAGCAGTAGAACATTACTGGGAGCTATATTGTTACAAAGGTCACACCGACCTATATAATACTAAGAAACATAGAACAGTCTGAATTCAATATGGAATGAACACCATTGCTGAACCATGTTCAATCCATTCATGAGAACAAGCAATCAAGTTATAATGAGATTTAAACAAAATTCCAAATTAGTGCATGTGTAGTAAATTTGAACAAAGGAAAACGTTAAAACCCATTATGCTAAAAGAGTTGAAAAGCTGACATTTACTGCATAGAGACATAAGAGACATAAAAGAATAAAAAATTCGTTCTGGATTATAACAAAATGAACTAAACAAATACTTGAATTGTAAAAGCCAAAAAACTAAAATGTCACTACTGAAAGTAATTCTACCAATTAAGACAGATAATGTCAAACTGGGTCTTGCCCGAGCATTGTTATCACAAACAGTCCCCACTTTTAAAGACAGATTTTGCAACCAATCACTTTCTTACAAAAAAGTGATATCACTATCTATAATAATTTTAGCACAATAGACTGCTTGATAATGGTTTGTTGTATGAATTTGTTTGTAATAAAAAAACTTAGAACTTCTAGTTACTGGTGGTATTTGTCACACCAGAACCAGTTGTGTATAATATGCACAGCTAATAGTTTGGATGCCTCCTAATAATAAAGAAATCACTAAAATAAAAGAAAATTGTAGAAATTTCAGTTTAAGAGTTTGGATCATAACGATATTTAGATAAGATTTTAAAAGTAGTATAAACAAATACACAAAATACCCCGTAGAAAAGGTTATATAACAAGTTTAAATTATAACTTAAAATGTATGCTATGAATAAATATCAACAAGAGGGCCAAGACAACCCCAAACCGCTCACCCAAGTCTTCTAGCACGAGTTGGACACGAGATTACAGTAGAGACAGTTACATAGTTCAAATGTAACTCCCTCAATTGTAATGAGCATTCAGACTTGGAGACTTATCATTCTGAGTCAGTTCATGATGACCCAGACATATAAACCATGCATTGGAAACTTCCTACTGTGTTTGTGTAGATTTGTTTGAACTCTCGTGTGCGGCGAGATTTAAATAATTGCGATAATAATTTTGCAATGTCCACCATCTTGTTTTTGAATCAAGAGAAGTTTTTAGACAATGAAGAATTACACAAATCAAAGGTTAGTGCACGCACATTTAAGTGCTAATCAACAGAACCAGCAATGGACGGAAATGAACGGAGATTGCCGACTATCGCTTAGGATTGTAGGTAAATCATTTCTTGTTATTGTTTCACCGATATCAGCCAGTTTCCAATCAAGGGTTTATATGTCCATGATGATGACTAAACAGATGAACATCACGCTTAAACATAAGATAATTTATGAACTCAGTTCAGTATATGTATGTGCAGTAGTTATAGGGCAAGTTTTTGTTAAACCAAGGGCACATAACTCTACAACAGATAGTCGGATCTCATCAATACTGGTACTGTAACTTGACATAGACCGTATAAGCATACACATTCAAAATAGGATTTACATTGGTGAAGAAAGGATGATGTAATAGCGGACATGTTAACATATTATTAGAGAGATTTTACTCATTAAATAATGATCCAAAGTGACCAATAATTGAATTTGGCCATGATCTAAAGACAACAATGTGTCCAAGTTTGATTAAGATATGCGACTGCTAAAATGTAAATTACCCAACTGAGGACAGCGAAGAATGACAAACATCCAACAATCCTAAAAGCTCATCGTTAGCAATTTGCACTCAGGCGAGCAAAAAAACATGGAATGACAGCAAAATAAATAAAGTACTCTTTATACACATAAAATACATAAATAGTCACATGATAAAGCAGAAATGATTGGTACATATTTACAGTACATACAAGTGAGACATATAAAATGTCTGCAAATTAGGTTTATATAGTTATACACAAATGTACATGTATAAATACGTGATATACAATAATGCCTCATTTAAAGACCACCTCAAAATTAGTCTATTTTCACCATTTTGCTCTTTATTCAACAATATTAAGACCACCTGAGTGTGGTCACATTTTTACTGTACCATCATACTTTCAGTATAAAATGTAACAGATCAGCAGAGTTTCATGATAATTCAAAATAATTAGAGCCATCATAACTGTGTACATATTATTATGTACATTATAAATGTTAGTGAAAAGTTCTTGAACAAAATCGTCAACAGATTGAACAAACTGCTACTATTGTATGCAAACAATTAATATAAATATATACATATAATTAAATATGGCATTACAATTGACAGTCACAGTTCGTCATAGCCTTACACTATAACATCACACTTATACAGCCATGGTAGACGGTGTATCATATCTTCTAATGCTTGTTCTACACTACATATCAACAACTTTTAATGGTAATGGTATACAAATTTGGAACATTTCACTATATAAACAAAGCTAGTCATATATACACAGGAGATGGTCTAGATTTATCTCCCTTTATCCAATATAGAGTTCTTTCCCTTTATCCCTTCAATAGTATTATTATGTATATACAGTACTACATATCCGTTCTATAGTATATGTATATATAGTCCTATATAATGATATACTATAGAAGGAATAAAGGGAGAGAACTATAGAAGGGATAAAGGGAGAGAACTACAGAATAGATAAAGGGAGAGAACTTTTGACAATCTCCTATCGTCATATGCTACAAGTATATGAACAGGAGCCATGAAGCCACATTGAAGAAAAAATGGTTTCCTATCTCCCGGTCCTACTATGTAGAGCTGGGTAAATAAGTAGGCATTTTTTTTTTTAAAAAGCCATTCAAGTTAGTAAATATGAAACTATATCAGCTCCCGTTGATCGGGACTAAAATATTTCTGCCACGGTCAAATCAAGTTTTTGGAGCACAGTATGTTTGATGGGAAGGTAGGAAGACTGAAGACAGCACATTTTTTAAATTTTAGCCGGTTATGAAATATCCACAAAACAGTCAAACAACAAGTGCACAAAAGTTAGCGTTGGGGATACAAGTGTCCATTGAAGCACCACTCAACATACACCTAACCAGAGTTTATGGAAGACTTAACTGTTATACAGAACATACAACGCATACAATAATCAATGACAACAAATTTAATGCACAAATCATACTCAAAAATGTTACAATGAGTCCATCTATGCATGTACAACATTGTCAATAGAGTGAAAATCATTTACGTTTGTATAAAAGATTAAATGTCCCATGATCTATGTACAAAGTTATATAACCTGATGTTGTCTTCAGAGCTTAAATCTCAGTTTTGTGTTTAAATGTTCTCCAGTTACTTGTGGTAACATTATGAATTTAGTCATTCTTGGCTCTATATGTGACACAAGTACTGTTTACTATAACACAATTGTATAACATTATTCCTAGGTAGACTGTTGCGAAATGTTAACAGTCACATTATATTTTATTGTATTTTCAATCCTTGGTCGATAATTCTTGTTCCATTTATTGTTCAAATATGTATTTTTTGCTAACTTGGAGAATAAATCATGCGGTCAGGAGATGTGAGGGGGAGGGGGGTTCATATGAAGTAAAGTGTTTATTTATTATAGTGTCCCTACTTAAAGGGCCAGTCATTTTTTACTATTGAGACACCAACTTTTGAGCACATTTACTTGCGGATTCCTATCCTTTAATGCCAGGCACCAGGCAGGTAGGCACACAGTAACCATTATTTATCTAGCTGACGGCTCACCAACTGGTCTATCAGAACGGATCCCTACCGAGATTCGAACTTTCAACCTCCCGCTCCCAAGGCAGATGCCTTAACCACTAGACAGAATGAGATTTGACTATGTAGACTGTTCTCAAGTCATATAACCTTGGACCCTGGAACATTTAATTTACTCAGCAGTTAACACACACAGTACAACCTCTCCATAGCAACCCTCTCTTGAATAACAACCTCTCTTCAACAGCAGTATCAGTTCTTCATGCAGTATGAATTTACTATCAATTTATCCTCCGAAGAGCAAACAAATTAGCGTTTATGTACCAACTTAATATTCAAACCTCAACCTGGGTTTTCCCTAGTATTTCTTAGCTAGGGGTCCTTGGTCCCTCGTGTTTGATAAATTGGGAGACATAAGTAAATTTGTAGGGTACCAGATATGCAGTTTATACTTCACAAAAGTTTATTTTAGGGGTCCCAGGGATGCACAGTTTAAATGAAAAATGGTAGTCCCTAGAAAGAAAAGGGAGTCAGAGACTCAAGACATCTGTGTCAGGGAAACCCCTGCTCAACAAATATGGAAACAGCTATAAGATTATGAGTAAAAAAGTCAATTAAGAATACATGGCAGAAAAAAAATCGATTGATGAACATACATTGCGGAAATGTATTGACAGTATGAAAATATAAATTGTATCAGTATGAACACATGATTAAGAGGAAGTATTGCACACAAGTGGTGAATTTAAATATCAAGGACCTAATAGGAGATAACAGTAAAGTCTAATGCAGATATGAAGTTCTGTCCAGTAGATTTAATTAACCTGGTATATGGAAGCTTTGACCATTTAAGCATCTTAGATGGCTTAAATTGTCTCACAAACAGCCCTTGCGAGCATCAAATCCGTGGATTTCCGCTAATATGCAGAAAATTCTCATGCCTGGCACATACATTTTACCTGTCATAAGGACCGAGTGACAGGCAAATGTTACCAGTCCTGAGCAATTTTCACCTTTCAGGACTAGATGACTGAGGTATTTCAGAGTGACAGGGGCATTATTCACAAACACTTTAATAAAGACAGAAACTAAGATTCAGACTTTAAATTTGCAAAAGTTATATTTACGAGCATTTCGTTTTAATTACATCAAAACAAACAAAATTTTGTCTGAATAATTGTACAACATTTTAGCCGATTTTATTAAAATATATACATGTACCGTTATATCAACATAGGAGCAAATAAAACATCTGATATCTTAAAGTCAAAGTCTGAGATTCAGTCTTATTATGTTTATGAATAAGGCCCCCGATGTTATTTTATTTTAAATCAAGTATCAGGTAACTTATGATAAAAATTACCGCTTCTCATTCCCCCAGCTATAAGGGACCTAACTCTACGATATCAAACATGAATACACGTACTTGACATATGATACAATACTTGTTCATCAATAATAAAACTGATTTTACTAAGAAAACTTTCATAACACAAACGAACCACAACAGTACTACCCAGTAATCACAGCTAATTAACATATTAAACAAGGGGTCTATATCGCTCACCGGAGTAAACTGCCATTTTGGCTGAATTAAGACTAATCTGCCATTAAACTGGTCTAGGTTCAGTCAACATCCACTGAGCAGTTTAGGAAGAGTTAACATTGTTTCTAAGTTTGGAAAAAATCTATTCAGTGGATAAGAAGGAGATGTTGTTTAAAGAAAATGTTGACTGACGTCACACGACGGACATCGGACAGCCAACGATTCTAATAGCTCACCATGAGCACATCGTGCTCAGTTGAGCTAAAAATCCTAGCACCATCTCCACAATGGCAGATCTAACAGAGTCTAACATCACAGAAACTGTAGAGAATGACTACCAGATTTATGACCAAATCTCTAAATGATTGAAAAGACATTTTTGCCTTCATATGGTAGTTTCTTGAAATTCCTTAAATTTAAATAATCTCTTGTACATATATTGTCTGGCAACAGTAGCCATCAATAATACAATCAATCAAATCCAAAATTCATAACCTTCAGACAAGTCAATATTTTGCACTTTCTAAAACTATTGAATAGAAGAAAGCATATACAAGTACTGACAAAGTGCTACAGTAAAAGCAGAACTAACATTTAACATAATTTCAAGTCTGAATAGATGAAATCTGGAATTCGTTAAAATTCGATTTTTCCAGCAGTATAAACAGATTTGAATCTTAGATCCACTGAAATTCAGTCGGACGTAAAATCTTGTCTTTATACTAAGAGCCCTTCGAGCAAGATTTGGACAAATATTGTGGTTTATGTAGCAGAATTAGAAAGATAAACCCACATTTTCACCCATATGGTGTAGATATATTGCTGTCTTAATATCAGAGATGAACACAGAATCTGTAGTCATGTTTCTCCTGAACGTAATACATGCAGGTCTCAACTTGATCCATTCACCACACCATTCAGATGCTGACCTAATCTCATATATTCCATCAAACATCCCATCGCTCCAAAGTAACCCTGAAATAAGTCCAATAGTTTAAATTGTTAAATGAGGCCATGACAAAGTAGATCTATGTTAAGTTGTCTTATCAAAAAGTGATTCAGAAAATTTTACAGAATACCAGGTACAACATACAAGCGATCTGTGATAACTCGAATGCTTAACAAACTGTTAATATATTCGAAATTTTGCATCTTCTAAATTATTTCATCTTTGACAGGAGTGCAATTTTACTTGGTGAAAATTATCATTAACATAATTCTGTATAGTTTTTGTAAATAAAGAAGAACAAGGGATAAATTTCAATACTACTCGAACTGCTTGGTTAACACATTTTCAGATTAATTGATACATGTCAAATCTATCCAACAAATACTTGAGTTAGAGAGCAGATAAGTGTCATTTCATGAATTTTGGATAATTCAAGGGGTCATAACACCAGAATGCCAGGGCCAATTTGACCAGTTGTTGAACTTGTACAACATATTAGGAGTGACAAGTGAGATATAGCTGGTTATCGAACTTGTCCGAGATATTATGCTGATACACATTCTGACTAAGTTTGGTGAAGATTGGACAAAGAATAGGCCTTTCCCAAAACTAGGTAGTCTCCCTTGAAAAGTTGTCGTTCCTGAGGCCGTTATACGCATGCGCAAGTGTTTAGTAAACTTCCGGGGACTATCGATACATTAATCCGTTAATCAATATATCAATAACAACAGCGAAGAAATCATTGAAATATTGTTGTGTTTGTAAGGGAATCTACCGTGGAAAAGTTATCGATGGAAGAACTGTTACTCTTCACTCGATTTCACGCCCTAATACCATCTCCATGATCACGCGTTTTCACTCAACTTGTTTTTAAACCACTATAAATCCATTTTTTTCGTAAAATTCGGACATTCTAATTTATTCTTATAAAAAGATCGCTCTTTCCTTAAGCTAAAGCATGTAAAAAAAATATTGGGTTACTATATAAAGTCTTTGCATAAACTGCATTTAAGTCATCAAGGCACGGACCTATATATATAGGTCCGTGATCATGGGTAGCGATTTTGCGCTGCACTCGCGGAAGCGTAATATCTTCACATACTCGTGGCAAGTTTCCAATAAATTTTCGTTTTTTTTTATAATAAGTACTGTAATTTTAACTAACACTAATGCAAAGAGCAATCTTGTAAGATGTTAATTCCACCAAAAATATATGGTTAATAATAAAAGTTAATCCATAAACGGCGATCAAACAATCCGTTTCCAGAAAATTTTCAGAGCACGATTGCATCATAACTATTTCTAAAAATGTCGGTAATTTTCCGAAAATGACCGCTTCAGTTTGGATATTTTCATTTAGTTTAATTGTACTAAAAAAAAAATTGTGGTGAAATTGGGTTTATAATCCTAATAGAACATATTAATTAGCAATTATAATTATTTATGTATAACCAAAGTTTATACTACAGTCACCATTTTAGTCAATATTTATATTTTGTTATAAAATTAATTTATACACGCAAAATCTATGCTCAAATGCAGATTGACTAATACAGTTACATTGGCGTATGTTGGCACATGTAAATAAAACAAATATTCCTAAATGTTAAAATTGCCTTCAGTAGCTCTATTATCACAGCTAATGATAATTGACATTAATTAATATATATTTCTTATGGTTCATTTAATCTGATTGGTTGATGCTAATTGTTTTGTAATTCATAAGCCACGCCCTACACAGAAGATTAGTCCTACTGGTCACTAAATTGCCCCATGTGTCAGCTGTAAAAACATCAGAGTCATAAAACCCCAGGAGATCTTTATTATGTGTTAATACATATTGCTATTTCCTGTTTTATTTAATTAATCCCATTGATAATTGCAATGATTAGGTCATATCAATCTTTGATCTCAGTTTGTAATTCACAACGTGGCTGCAACTGTCCTCCAAAAATATTTACTTCAAAGACTTAGCCAGTGACTTCAAACATCTTTGATGTTTATTCTTGTTGAAAATTAAATTGTTGTCACAAGAATTGCAACACAGACAATAAGTACCTGTGGTGAAATTTTCAGGAAAAAGACTTGTGTACGATGACGTATTGCTCGCGTAATTTTAATACATCCGTTGTTTGGTCCATCTTTACACCTTTTTAAAGATTATTAAACCCAGATTGTTTTTCACAGCAGTCTTTAAAACTATTTAATTGGCGTGGAAATGGATTAATACAATTAAACTTTGATGAAAATATCGGAATTGAAGTGGAAAATTACCAACTTATTTAGAAATAGTGATGATGAAATCGTGGTCCGTGAAAATTTCTTATGGCCTTATGGGATTGTTTGATGGCTTTTTTTGGAATAACTTTCAATATTAACCACATGATTTTATTTAGGATTTAACATCTTAAAAGGCTGATTTTTACAATGGGTTAAGTTTAATCCACTTTATAACTACTAAATGAGTCATTCTTGCACGCTTCGATAATTTTCGCTATCTCCGCCATTATTGAGCCGACGCTAATAGTCCCCGGAAGTACTGAAGAAGTAATCAGGGGAAGTAAGCGGTGATTTACTAAGGGAGACTACCTAGTTTTGGGAAAGGACTATACTTAACATGCTGGAAGCCGCACCCCCACCCCCAACCGCAGGTGAGACTATAATACATCCTGTTCTTCGAACGGGCGTATAAAAAGCCAATGTATACATCCTACATCAAACAGTGCAAATTCAAGAAAATTTCTTGCCATGAATTTTTTTTTAAAAGTGACATATTTTTGGTCCCGAGCCATATTTTTCACCTTTAAATGTCTCAAAGGTGAACTCTCAAATAAATGTCATTACAAGAACATTCCTCACCTCATGTTCCAGAAACAGAGCTTTCATTGCCCCACTAGACCAGAATTCCATAGCGTATGCCAAAAGCTTCATTGATATCGTATTGACACGTAGAAAATTTCCTACAAAAACCACTCTCTCAATTTTCTGTAAAACAAACGACACAAAATTCAAAATATAAAACAAGATTATTGGTAGAACCGATGGAAGCCCCTATACATTAGGAAAGGGACATAAGTATGTGAAAATCTATCAAACTGGACATGCTGACAATATGCACTTGTAACTCTTCTTGGTAGTGAAGCTTCCCATTAAACTTCATTGAATTCCGGTCAGAGGCTGCAGAGAGAATGCGTGGACACTAATGCAAGACGGACACATGGATGGACAGATAAAGTGCCGGCAATAAAACCAGCAACAGGAAGAATTGCCAACTCTTAATTCATCATAACTGTAAATTATTGCAGTGTCGATTTTTTTATACAACCCATAAAGTTCGTCTTAGTCAAACATGTCCTTACAAGGAAGTAATTGTAAAAATAAATTAACCCTTGTCCCTGTCAATTGGTTAAACCTCTGTGTAGTTGGAAATGAACTCTCTTAAGGCCATTTCATATCAATTTCTTGCAAGTTAATATGCTTAAATTTTTGATAAATTCACACCAAAAATTTCTGACACACTGAAGTGTAAATGGTAAGGTAGTGAATATGGTGGTGGCCGCTACTACCAGAGGTTAAGGGTCATAGGTCATAACCACACCTTCTACGAAGACATATGTCTAATCCAAATAAACATAATGCTTTTGTAACCATCAAGACTAAATAAATGATTATATATATGACTGTATACTAGTTAACAGCAGGACATTTATGAATGCAATGGGTGTTCCGGTAATACGTCCCGTTTATCAAACGGGCGTATAAAAATGAACAATTACACACAAAAGGAACACAATGACGCACTTAAAACTACAGTAGTTTCAAACTTAAAAGGTTAAAGTGTATTTAATTGAACCAGGATCTGCCAGTGTAAAACGATTACCCGGTAATCAGTAGTGTTATCTGTAAACTTTGAGTTCAACTATTCCAAGAAAGGAACAATAGCATAGGCTGACAAGAATAACTAGGATTGGCATTTAAATCATACATTATCTATACAAGTACAGTTTTAAAAACATATCCTGAAGTATGTGGTAAATTTTGAACACTTATTATCCAAAAAGTAATCACTGTCTGCCAACAGATCAAGTATACGCGGAACTGAAGATAAATTTGAAAGAGTAGTTTAACTGAAGAGTTTCCTTATTGAAAGTATATAAACAAACACACAATCCTAAATCAAGTGCTTATCAGTAAAAATAAAGAAAGAAGTAATTTGAACATTCCATGAAAACATGTTATCCCCACTATAAATTTGACACAGACCATTTCTCCATTCTCTTGTGTGTAATAAATTGTATATTTTGACAAGAGCCAATCTTTCCCCTTGTAACATGTTTGATAGTGAGAAATTATGGCCATACACACGGTCCTATGTTATCATGCACATGGTCCTATGATATTATACATAATTATGGTGCTATGATATCATACATACAGTAAGATGATATCATAAGGTTGAAAAGTATGTTACAAATATGAGGTTTGAGAAACATACCTCAGTCACTGCACACATTCTTGCTATAGAACCTATATTATTTGTTATCGTTGTTAGCGTTGCCTTGGCAATATCTTCTCTAGATGCAATTTCTCTTTTGTCTTTATGATTCATCTGTCCAAAACTGAAAACAATACCTCATTTATCAAAAAATACATCTTACAGGCCCAGTGAGGGTAATTTTAATACATATAAACAGCACAAATTGTGAAGATTACTTGTGTAAGTATCAATTTTTCATATATTTTGGTCGATTGTTTTCATTCGTTTCTGTTTTGTTTTTTAAAAAAACACCTATGAAAAACATTAGATGTTATTTACAAAATATGTGATGCTTGACCTTGCCGTGATTTCCGTAGATTGCTGATGCCACAGGCAATCAAAAAACAATTAAAAATAATTAAATATGGAATTATTCCAAAATAATGCAGACCTTACATGTATGTTCAATACTGACATCTGTAGAATCGAAACATTTATTGATATTGATATACATACATCAGAATAATACATTTAATATCAAACATACACCTATAACATGGTTATTGAAACAGTTTTTGTTAGATGTGGCAATGGTAAATAATCAATGGAGTTGATACAGAGAGCTTGTACTAGCTTGATCTCCATGTTTCCTTCAAAATGATAAACAATCATCTATCAACATGGTAAGGTACTTGCAAGTAGGGGGCACAACAGTACTTTTCTGGAATTTTATGTCAGTCCCTAGAATATACAAATAAGACATACCTGCTAGCCACAATATCGCCAAGTAGCTTAAATTTACTGGAATTGTAATCACCACCATATATATCCTTCACCAACTTATCGACTTTTGTTGAGTCACCTGAAAATTTGAAAAACAATACGAAATTAGGAGTATACATAAATCCATTAATCACAGACCCCTTATGACACAGAACACAACCACTAACTGAGAACTACTGCTTTAAGATTTAACTGTCGAAATCAAAACCCCTAAATCTGGAAACCATTTTAAAGTGGACAGTCACCATGGTCCTGAGCTATCCTGGTTTAAAGAAGTTCCAGTTATGCATGTCGCCTAAACTCAAACCACAGAAGACACAAAACCATGTAGTAACCGGTTTCCATTATGACCGGTTCCCATTATGACCGGTATTAACTTCACTTCTCAAAATGAATCAGTACTGTAGTTACATTAAATGTTGCGTAAAAATATGACAAAGAGGACCTTACATGAATGGTAATTTTTTATTGAACTTATTAAAAGAGTCTTTTAAAAAATATAAGAATGAGGCTCTGCCGAGTTTTTATTAGTTTTAGATGACGAGTTTAATAAATTTAATAAAAAATGAACATGAATGCAAGATTCTATTGATGACAAAACAACAGAAACAGCTGATTTTCATCAGAATGTACTTAACCTTCTATATGCAAGCAAACTATGGCATGTTATTCCAGTCTTTAGTAAACAAAAGCTGATGCAACAAAAAGTAATTCGGACAAGTTTTTTTTCAACGAATTCAAATGATTACATCTCATATCGTATTCAAATTAACAAGACAATAATTTTCAATGGAATAAAAAGTCATACTTCATACAAAGCATTAACAAGTATTAAACGTCAACATCATTTGTGCACGTCTATGTCAAGCTTGTTATGTTGTGACATTATGCGATTTGTTATTTCACAAGTGAATTATCGAAAATAATACCTGGGTGTTATTACCCCTCAACACCGTATCTTATGTTATAACATGAGGCTAATGAAAGCATAAAATCATATTACAATTTTAGGGGATAGATAAATGAAGCATCACCTTGAGCAGCGAGAGTTATAGCTTCTTCAAACGTTTCACATCCAGTTAACAAACAACATAAACCAAGGAATGTACCACCACCCAAACTGAAATTACAAACAAGCAGGTTCTAAAAATATACATATGTAACTCAAACAAAAGTATAAAGCCTAACCTCAAAAAATAATTGCATAAATTTGGGATAATTACTGGACATTTTGATTGTTGCGAGTTCCCTTCCTTTTTCTCTTTCAGAGTTCTCTCCCTTTATCACTTCTATAGTATATTCATATATGATACATACTATACTTACATATATGAGGAAAGGGAGAGAACTCTAGAATGGATAAAGGGAGAGAACTTGAGACAATCACTAGTGAATTTGATTGCATTTTACCAAAAATATCATAAAAGTTGCTGAATTTAATTGATTTTATTAAATTACATTATTTACAAAATAATTAAGATGTACTACCCTACTACCCTGTGGTAGGTGTCTATACAACAAATAGCATAGAACTTCATTATTAATATTAATTAACAAAATATGACTAGCAATTAAAAAAACCTTGTGTTCCTTGAAAACCGGCCTTAATATTGAGGTAGGCTTAATATTGAGTTTGAATTAAGAACAAACAAGTGAAAATGGACTTGAAAAATGTGTTCATAATTTTGAGTTTGTCTTATTATTGAGGTGGTCTTTAAGTGAGATTTTATTGTATGTAACTAAATATATATAGTTATACTGGTATGCAGAATAATAATGCAACAAGACTAGGGCCAGAAACACTGACACATGTATATACATGTACCAAATATGTCAGTTTCCTGAAGCCAGGATGACTCTAATATGTATTTTTGACTTCCATTTTTACAGCAAAAATTTGAAAGACTGATGTTTTATGTCCCTAAATAACAGTATAAATACATACAGCTAAACCCTACTTAAAGACCACCCAGATGTAAAGACCACCTCATTAATATGGCCATATTCTCATGGGCAGTTTTCTTCATTATTTGACCACCTCATACCTATGACAAACATTCTTCAGATCAAAGGGTGGTCTTATTATTGAGGTTTCACAGTATATACAAGAAAGAAAAATCCCTACATAGACCAATCATGTGACAGGAAACAGATACATTCTTTATGCTGCATATATATTGCATATATATGATAATATTAAAGGTACATAGTCATATTTTTTAGACAAAATATGAGAAAATTGTCGGTAATTGCCTTCATACAGATGTAATCTATAACACTGCATTCCCAAAACCACAAATACAAGGGTCCGATAGCATCCTGATTTACGCGCAGAGTTAGCTCTAGCGTAGGAAATACATGCATCGGAAACGTATTTTGCAGTTCCGGGAAACTTGTAAGAAACGTTACAATGCCATGTTTTAGAGCATGTTTGTGTGAAGGCATGAACATGCCGTTTTTTTAAAATTATTACATGACATATTATGATGGCAAATAAGACTATCTATCTTGAATGCAATAAAGCTAAGAATATTATAAAACAGATATTACCTTGTACCACTAACACGTTTATAATCACTTGGTCCCCGAACTGTTAAAATACTAACACCAGATCCTATATTAACCACTAAATAGGGATAAGGGTCCCTAAAATCAAAAGCGGATTTCTTTGCTAATTTTGCGTCACCCGGATCTGTCCAATAATAACATTCACAGTCTAAATTATTTCTGTCTATATAATGTATTCCTTTTATTAAGCAGTCTAGTTCATCAAATTTGTGGAGCTCCAAATTCACTTCCTGTAAATGAAAATATAAAATCAATAGGTGCGAATGTACCAGGTAAGAATCAGATCTATTTATTGTTATCCAGGAAAAATTAAATAAGTTTGCTTTTAAATTTGAGAAACTGAGAAACTATGACAGGCTACTTCTGGTGTTGCCCCAGGAATGGAACAATATTTAGGGGTACCATTAGACCCTGAAGTTGACCCTTTGACCCCTGTTATTTCCAAAAAGCCACATTTTAACCCTCATGATTCGGGCTGAAAGTTCAATTTTTCTCTATTAGAGTTACAGCTACAAAATAATGAAAACTGGTCAAAATTAACAAAATGACATTTGAACTTCAGCACCTAGTGGAACCCCTCAATATTTTATAGACAGAAACCAACCAATTAGTATATTCAATGCGATTCAATTATGTACAATACCACAATGACAGATCAGGACATCATACCCACTAGGCCTTGCCGTTTTATATTTTTGTTAAGAGTCTGCATGCCTTTTGGTTTTGAGCTCTTTGAGCCAAAAAAAACACTTTTTCGAAAGTTTTAAAAAATCGCCAAGGGAAGTAACTGCTGTGTTGTATTTACATATGTTTTTGTAAATCTTTGTCAACTTGCATGTTTAAAAATAGTGAGTGAAAACCAGTTTTTCTGTTAGACTTCTAATGTTTTATAAAGAAACAAGTTGTATATTTTTTTCATGTTTACCTCATTAAAACATGTGAAATGATACATCGTCTATTACCTAGCTTTGTGTTTTTATTGAAACACCTTTGTGTGTTCTTCAGAATAGATATAGCTAGGTTTTGTGAAGCAAGGTTGAGACTTAACAAAAATAAAAAACAGCAAGGCCATATCAAGATGTGTTTTAAATCAGCCTCATTAAATGTTCTATCATTATAAAATCATGAATTGATTAATAAATTATTTGCCTCGCATGAATTTCAAATGAACCAAAATAATTGAAATTTTTTGACTTATCATTTGATATCTATATTTTGGTACGAGCTTAAAAGATTTATTTAATATAATGTAAATAAATACATTTGTTAACATACATAATTATATGCACATTCTGTATACAATTATTCGTAAAGACAGAAAAGTATAAAACCAAAACACAGTCAGTTTAATACCTATTGGGGTCAACAAAAATGCCTATAAGTACCTACATGTACATGGTGATTGATGACCTTATAAACAAAAATAACGAACAAACGAAATTAATTCCTAATTACCTCTTTAAAGTCGTTTTCAAACTTATAAGCACCTCCTCCTGTAGCGCATATAGTATTTGCTAGATGTGGAAAGTTCTTTGCTTTAGCAAGTTCAATAAAAGACATCATTTCTGATGTTGGAAAACGAATAAAATGTAGTGAACCAGTCCTTCCACCTATAGATTGATTTTTCATTTCCAGAAAGACATCACGGATTCCAGTTTGACCGTATTTGACATTCCGAGTGAGATAACGTCGGATGGTTTTCAACGTCTCCACTTCCCCGTCGGGTTCTTCGTTATCACATGGTTCAAAATATACAAGCTTGGTTAGTGTGCCACCAATGTCCATTCCAAACCATGGCATTGCTGAAATTAAAAAATGTATATATATAGTGTCGTTGCTTCTTTCGGATAAATATTGGTATCATCCTAAATAAATATCAGGTCCTGATTAAATTTTATCTTATGCATGTTAAATTGAAATGGGCTATTCGAAACCATGCATAATTCGAAATAAAATTTCAGATCCAATGAAATCAAATGAACGAGGTCCAATTTTTGCCCCAAATAGTCCCGAAAAAAACATTGTAAAGCAGCTAGTAATTTATTGGTTTAGTAATACTATGGTATTACTATTAGGTTACCTAATAAATATAAAACATATTTATTTTATTTTAAATTGTATACCAAATATTTATCACCCATAAGAAACAAATCTGACTAGACATTTTATTACTGTTTAACTCAATGGTTTGGATTTCAGATCCAGGAGTATGGCTTAGGGGGACCTTAAAATTTTGGTCATTTTTTGGTTTTGTGCAAGCCTTGTAAATCAGCAATGACTTGTGTTTTAAGGGTACTCTTGAGATCCCCCATGTCTGTCACTATGACATAATTAACAAATAGCAGGACTGATTTAAAATATTAGAATATTGTCAGCAAAGGCAAGCGGGATAATATTACATAGCATATGTATAAACATTATAGAATATAATGCTACAATAAATCATCGCTTATTTGAATATCTTAATTAAAGATTTCTGCATATTTTTGAAATTATACTCAGACATACATACATATAATCTTGTAAGGTTGGGGAATTTTTTTGTTGGAGGGGAGGAACGCCCCCCTAGATCTGCTAGTGCATATTATTATATGACCCATAAGGAGACATATCAATGGTAAATGATGAATAGAAACAGCATGATATACTGTACATGATGAAATATACGAAACATTGAACTGTAAACATGTACGTGGTGTCAGTATATCTGACAATGAAATACAATACTATTACATAAGTTGTACATGAGTGTGAGATGAGATGGGTCACACTCATATCTGTTGACCTATATAAGCTTTAATGATATTTCATTAACATAATCCAGTTATGCACATTAATTTATCAGAAAAATAGTGTAATGTTAGACAAATGCTCATTTCTTCACCAACGTTAAGACGAAATTTGAATGAAAGTATTACAAAACATTTAAAATATTTTCTTTAAAATAAGCTTATCTTGCTTGGAGCATTTAATATGAATATATCACATATTACAGCCAAGTTGATGTGCCAATTTTTTGAAAATGTTTCAGTATAGCCAACAAAGTCCAACAAGCCGGCATAATCTTATAGAAATGTTAAACAGCTAATTAATTTCTTACTATCTATGGTCATTTTATCCTAACTTACTCCAAAATATCACAAACACTGGACACTTGCTTACAAATACACTTATGGGTGATAAAATGATACATAAAAACGATGTGATGTTATATATAGACCAGTCTGTCACAGCATATTTATAACTGTTATAAATATGGTTTACCAAGGAATGATCGTATCCTGCTATACGCAGACTAGTTACATAAAATCTGTACATGTATGTATTACATAAAGAAGTATATATGCAAGTCATAAAGTACTACTTGGGACTACCTTCCTTGTAAGTAAGGTACAATATCAACTAGTTTTCATACCTGTCAAGTCACATGCATTGCGCATGTGACACACGCATTTTCGACCTGAATCACGCTCACACGCTCATTTCTCAAAGACACACGCATTTTCAAAAATCTACTATAATTTATATTTTTCATTTTTTAAACAAATCAAAAATATCACCAAATGAAATTTCGCGCTATAGAATCTATTGAAATTCGGTGCTTTTTAACTACCCGGATGTGCTATACATCATACACAAAATGCCACTTTAACTGTATAGTTTAAGCAGCGATGGAAAGCAGTTTAAAATTGGATTTGTTACCTTAAACTAAAAAAAAATAGCCACAAATTTTATTGACATTCAGTGAAGATATTTAATACGCATGACACAGCTACCAGAAAGGGGAAAATATCATTTTAAAAGTGATGGATTTTACGCCTGTGAAAGGCGATTTCCTAAAAAAATCACTTCTGTGAAATGTCTTACAAATGCTAACATGGATAAACCAAATCAACCTCAAAACTTTGAATTTCATAACTGTTTGTTCAAGAACAAGGTAAAACGGCACCAAAACAGCGTTTAAGGCAGTATGGTTTCAGAATTTCTCGTGGCTTCACTATGATGAGGTATGATAAAGACTTATTCTTTTGCTGACTTATTGCTTTTTCACAGAGATGCTACTGATGCAATGGACTTTTACAGTGTTGCAAATGACTTCATAAGAGCAAAGGAATCGCATTCTTGTGTTTGAACTGTTGTAAATACAATGTTTTAAGAACATAAGAGACTTCTACAGTGCTACATAATTTGGTCATCAAATAACACTGTATTGATTCAGTGTAGATGTATTTTGCTATTGCAGATTACCAGTATATTCATGAACTGCATCCATGTAACTTCTCTATTATCCATTTCATTAAAATTGATTGAATGTATATATATACATGTAGTTGTTTTTACCTGTTTATAATTTCTTTACATTAATTTCGCTAATTTTACAAAAATCACAATGTCATAATTAAAGAATTTCATCCAACAAAATAAAGATCTCAAAGTCCAAGAGGCCTAGAAATAGCTCCATTTTCACAACTATTTAAAAAAAATCTCAGTTTTCACAATCTCTCATACCCTCCCCATTGCCTCCCCAAACTTCAGGACCGCACAACGCGCCAGCTAGCCCCTTTGATATAAACCTCAGACTGAGGCCTTCATGTGAAACCATCTTCTTCTATATTTATACCACCTAGTACATGTGCGTAGGAGCTGGGGCCGCGTGAACCATGGCCCAAATAATTTGGCTCGCAACGACAATGGTTCGCGGACATTTATGACCCCTACTTTTTATCATATCTAAAACTAATAAAAACCAGCCACAAATTTTATTGGCATTCAGCCAAGATAATTAATACACATGACAAAGCGTTATCATCGCTACCAGACAGGGGCCGTCGCTAGTACACTGACTGCCATCAATGAAGGCATGAAGGGAAGCATGCTAACCAGGTGACAAGTATAATTATTTTGGTTCATTAATGACATTGACCATCGCCTTGTAGTGTTTGGAAAGTTCCGAATATGCGTTGACGCGAGACTATATAATTACCACCGAATGTGATTGCATTTGTTTGTATAATTAAATACGACATATGCTAATTTACTGAATTTGTTATTTTGAACCTTGAAGATAACACATCTGTTGCACTTGGGTTATGTGAACTATTGCACGTATCGGTTTCGTCAAAGACCTAAATATTTAGGTCTTTGGTTTCGTGATTTCGCATTTGCTAATGATGACATATGTCATTGTTTATACATGTATCGCTTTCATGTACCTGAATAAATACATTAAAATGCGACTGAACTGTTTCAAAATATATCCTTAACAGTCCCGTGTCTTTTTACAAAATTACACATATATGTATGAATAAATGTAATAACTTACAAGCAGCAATTTTTTCCCGAAAAATATCATTTTAAAAGTGATGGACTTTGCGCCTGAGAAAGGTGATATTATTATTAAACATTTCTCATCCGGAGGGGATACCCTCCCGTATGCTCAATACCTTCCTACTCGCCTGTAGTAACATTTCGCGTCCTGCCATCAAAGTGCCTAAATTATTCATGGTCGGGTTGGAACTACAGAGGTTCCATTTGTGATTTGACCCTTGAGTTGACACTTTGACCCCTGGAATATCCAAACAGCCACATTTTGACCGTCAGGATTCTAGCTGAAGGGCCAATTTTTCTCTAAATTATAGATAATTTGGCTTCAAATTGGTAAACCTGATAAAAAATTATCAAAATGAACCTTGAGACTCAGTACCTATAGTGGAACGCATGAACTAATTAGTAAATTACTTATGAAGAGAGAGGTCTGAGGAAATGAATTTCAATCTATAGTGAAAATGACAGTCAAAACCGTTTACTCACGTGGATTCATTGGACCAGTCGGTGACATATGATCGTAGTCTGGCCTGTTGCTTGCCATGTTTTATCCGTTACTGAAGCGTTGCAGTGTACCACTTGTGCAGACTTACAGAAATTGCTAGTTACACGCACCGATCACGTGTATTGGCATTTTCGCCGACTTGAAAGACAACAGAAGGTTTAGAACGTATATTTAAGTTATTGTAATGATAAAAAGTCATTTACATACCCATATTGTAATTATAATAAAATGTCAAAAAGGTAATACAGTTTATAACCCAAACAAATAGTACAGTATTATTAAGCTAACGAACAATAGGCAGCGCTCATTTACAACAAACGTTAATAACTAAGTTTATCTCCCTTTACAAACGGCCCAGCGCGGTTGAAATCCAGAATCAGATACAACCCTTGAAGGAATGAAATATAATTAAATAAGGCGACTTGAAAACGGATGATAATTATAGAAGCTATATATAGCGCAGTGTCAGCCAATTATGTCGACAGAGGTGTAACTTCGACAGCCTAACATTCATAATTATATATGACAGAATAGTCCGCATAATAGGGGGGCCTACGGTTATAAAGGCTATTATCATATAGTTTAAATTTAATTGATGATTTCATATTTCTTTTTCATGACGTCACATGACCCGCATCACTAACGAGCTTTTTTCTTTCGGATTGATGGTTTTAAAATGAGTAATTGACGCAAGTGCTTTCCAGTATACTCAAAACGATAGATGCATGCATGCACGTCTGGTTTCACTTTCGTTTTCAATATCAGACGGGCATATGGATATGTGCAACCAATTTAGTGTCTTAACTGTCGAAATTACCCGACTTTACTCTATGTATCTATTATGTAATTGTTTAATTCATGAGTTATTCATGTAGACAAAAATCTAACTCTTTGATGTAGATTTATAGACCAGATGAGCTGTATACACTAAAGCAAGTATATTTCTTTAATCTGGGGTATCTGATATTCCACCTTTAATAATTAATTCTTGTCATTTTACAACTTCTTTAATTATCATCATAACACGGACATAACCATATATAGATCTACCTAAGGCGGTTGTAAAAACTCTCACCTAAGTTGTGTTTTCCATTTAACTTGTCTTGTCGACAAAAATTAAATTAATTTACTTAAATTGGTATTTAGGTATTTGCTTATAATTATTTAAGAAAGACAAATCTATAGATATGGAATTGTGTAAATTCAATACTAAAAGGGACTTTACTCATCTTCATTGAGCACTGCAATAATATTACTGGATGCTATTGACGGCTCCCTTGTCTACTGTAAAAATGTTCATGTCTAGCGGAAGTCAAAATTCAGACACACTTGACTGTGTCGTGGTATTCTTATTCCCACGACCGACAGCAAATATGTTATGTAAACCCGTCTGGTCAAAATCTATTACGGCGCACATGTAAAAAAAAACCGACACGAATGATCCCATGCGTCGAATAAATATTCCTTACCGTACGCACGTTTTATCGCCGTGTGGTTTTAGATGTAATTGATAACGTATAGTCCTGTCGAACTTATGATTTTTGTGTTCTTGATAAACTAACATAAAATGCTAACATATCAAGGGACATAACTGTGAATTTACGGAAAATGAATAAAAGCAGTAGTCACCTACCTTAGTGTTGATTAATTTTAGCGTACTAAGCGTTGTGAGGCGTCTGGGACACATACACAACAATATCGCTCACCAGATAAATGCAGCCGATGAAAATCGATATCGGTGAGGCTACTGGTCAGCAGACGATTTGTCTGTCGGTAGTTTCCGTAAGTGATCGTAAATTTTCCGATGATCACCGACTGATAACTGGTATGACACAATAACATGTAGCCTCGGGCTATCTTAGATCTATGTACCCGATAAACGCTTAAAACATTATGTTTTATGTACTTAAAGACGGTAGGTTTTTTCACAACATATTTGTGATCCTGTAAATACTGCTGTGTCACACGTGGTCGTATTTTCGAGTTGAAAATGTTCTTTTATTATTGATCGGGACCTGAATAAGCGGTCGCATTACGCAATATCGAGTTGCCCGCAATATCGAGCTGCGCGACCATTGAATTATATAGAGAAAACTCGGGTCCGGAAAAAAGCGGTCTTAATAAAGAGTTGGTCTTAAAATCGAGTTGGTCGTATCACGAGTTTTTACTGTATATATATATATGCATATTGAAAGCGTCTGTATAACACAGAAATCTGTCGTGGTGTTGTTTTAGTGATAAACATTTATTACTGAATTCATTAAAATAATTGTATTCAATCAATAATTTATAGAAGGGATTTTAATATTTAGGCCTATAGTTTTGCAAAAAATAAAGCATTGTTTTTTTCCAGATACAGCCTACCATATGTTCAAATTTTCCTTTAAATGTGTTTAAAACATAATGTTTATATTAAAAGTACAAAAAAAAAGTGTGATCCATCCCAATTAGTAAACGATTACCTTACGACTAACCAGCTCTTAACTCTATTACCAAAACGTATGTTTAACCACTAGGACTGCAATTTCCTACCAGTTTTATTTATCATTTTAAACAACCGCTGTCTATTTATATGAAATTCATATGAAACTTATGTATACCACCATAACTGATTCAATATCTAATCATAAACTTGTAAAATAAGGCATTAAAATACTAATTGGGACAATGCATTTTCAATTATCATTTTTTAGTTTTGCTTATATTTTACACCGATTCCGAATTTTCTGCATTAAACAACTACAACGCATGTATTGCATACTATATTTACTTAGTAAAGGGCAATAAAATGATAAAACACCCGAACATATAACATTAGTCCGGACGCTAACGAACATTCGAAAGATGGGTAATCTCCGTGAAACTCCGTATAGAATGCCGAACTGGCAAAAAAATTGATAGGGACTTTATTTAACTCAAAATTCCCCAGCCTAAATTTCAATTGAAAATTTATTGAAAGATATCTTTAAAGTAAGAATAAATTTTCCTTTTTAATTCCGCCTGTGCCTTTTTTGTTTTTTCAAGCATTTTTCGTCAGACAACCAAGGAAGGCAACGTCTCTTGATTTAACTGGCAACTTTCAGAATAGACCTGTGCTTCCAAGGAGGTATATATTCCGTGCAATGGAATAGGCTCTGTTCTGCTCCTCATATCCATATTTTCCGAGGTAAACATACTTTCCCCCGGGAATTATTGTTTATACATATTAATTCATTGAAACGAATTAATGGTTTATCTAGTTGAATTCTTACTACCATGGATTACGAAGATCCAACATATAATCCATTCTGGCCAGTGTAGAATTTTCGAACTTTCTAATGTCAAAAAGGAGGCAATCGAATCTACTTGGCTTCAAATATTTCAATGTGTTCTCGCTTCTTATTGCTACTCCCCTAACTTCTGGTTACAACCGACATAATTATATGGTGACAATATAGAAGCCAAATTTCCGGAACACCAGATATCATTGGTATCAATGGCAATACGTATTGGTCATATTCAGTTAAAGATCTGACTGGCCATATGTCATTCAGTATTCAGTTAAGTCAATTAAGCACAAATTACACCACAGGACATAGTCACAAGTTATCCCTTCAATAGTATATACGTATATATTTTCTCCCTTTATCCCTTCAAGGATATATGTATAAATACATATACTATAGAAGGGAAATGGAGAAAACTTGTAACAATCTCCTGTGAACAAAGAGAAGTTACAATAGATCTGCACCAGACTCATGTAACCAGATAATATTTGCACTCAACTTTAACACCGTAGGATTGTTGGATTTGTTACGTGGAAGATTTAACGTCAAGTTATAAAGTATATACATTTTAATTTTTAATCAGTACATATGTAAATGAACCGATCAGAATATCTCCAGTAGAATTCTTATAAACGTCTTCTCATTTTGGTCCGAATATCAGTTGCTCA
Source organism: Mactromeris polynyma (assembly GCA_032209605.1). NCBI lineage: Eukaryota > Metazoa > Mollusca > Bivalvia > Venerida > Mactridae > Mactromeris > Mactromeris polynyma. Next base: position 5,769,509 of record JASFXZ010000031.1, on the reverse strand, counting down.
ATTTGCAAGATTAAATCACGTTAGCAAATCAATCAAATAAGGATTAGCTGACCGAAACAGTATTAATTATCAGTGCGGCTTCCTAACTCCTCTCTGCATTGTTTGACAAACAGTGTCACATTGTTATATAGCTCATGATTGGTTCCGTAAACAACGCTGATGATATTTTGTGCTTCTTCCAGATACTTCAGAGCTGCATCCAAGTTTTGTAGATACAGAACCAATTTTCCAACTTTTAATAACTGTAGCGCATAGTTTGGACTGTATTTGGAGTAATAGTAACTGAAAATAAAACAACCATTTGTAACCAGTTGTTCTCTTTATGTACTAAATATGTGATACCACTGTAATAATGTTCACCCAAAACTGTTTCATGTACCCACAATTTTCTCAATTTATGTGGATGTATGGCATGAATGCATTAGAAACTTCAATAATAAGACCATTGGCTCTGAAGAGTCTTAATTATGAAACATAGTTAAAATACATAAATTTAATATTGAGCAAATTAGTTCATTACAGAACATGATGTAATCTCTTTTTATAATATAATTTAAAGACTACTAAATGTATTTATAAATCATCAACAAAACAGAAAAATGTACCAATCAGTAGCAATAAGTAAAGTAACACATGTATATGCAGTCGGACCTCGTTCATACTAATTCATCGGGTCCGAAATTTTATTTCGATTAATACATTGTTTCGAATAGCCCATTTCAATTCGACATGCCGAAGAAGATACATTGGGACCTTTTCTTTCAGATCACACCAAGTATTCGGACAGATGTTGTAATGGTTCGACTATATACATGTATATATACAGTACTTGTCTCAATATTTACCTGTATTTTTCTAAGCTCTTCTCTCCATATTTACCAGCTTTTGTCCATTGTTCTTCATTAACCGCAGCATCAAATGCTTTGTCCAACAGTCTCACAGTATAGACATTCATAGGATGTAAGATATTACTCGTCTCCTGTATCAGATTTTTGCAGACTTCATTCACTTTCTTCCATTCTAAATTGCATATAAATTGCTATCAATAGTACAATGGAGTTCAGAGTCCCCTTTAAAAGCCTAGATATTCCGACCATCAATTACTCGAAGTTACTACAAGGTTGAGACGAGCCTGTGACCGATGATAACCCTAAAGTGAGTTAACTGTTGAGTGCCTTGACACAAGGACAGGTAACTACTGGAGGGTTCATTATGTTAGACTATTGATGTGTTTATGTACGATGGGACAACCCTCGTACATTTATTTCTTCCAGTGTTCCTTTCATTTGCTGTAATTGTTTCACTTACTATCTAAATTCCACAACTCATACCTCGGTAAACTCAGACTTGATGTTGAAACTAAAAAAACCTATCTTAGCCTGGGGATATTTCAGACTGTTTGTAAACAATACATAAACAAGATATCAACATTTAATGTTAAGCGAGTCATTTGTATATAAATTGTTAGGTCATCATTTTAAAATATTTTGCCAGCAAAATTTCGCCACTCCGATAATTGCCCGAATGTACAATGCAAAATAATAATTATGACTGAATAATGCAGGTATTCCTAGCATTTGGTATTGCTATACATGTATACAGTAACATAAGTAATATAAGTGGTGATTTAGCTACATAAATACCTCCTGACTTTACTTGTTGATCCATTTGCTGAAGTTGAATCCGGCAATTTTCTTGTACTTTTAAAGCACCCTGCTTTAAAGATGAAGAAAATTCTTTCACCCCACATTTTCTACAAGCCTGGAATTCATTGTCTGTAACACAAGGCAAGCATATTATGTCAATCCATGAAAATAAGTCAAATATTAAAAAATATTTCCATTTAAGTCCGAAACATGTTTCTTAAAAACATATATCAGATACATTCATAGTGTATACAATAATATGTTTGAATACATAAAATATGTAAGTGCGCATGCGTGACAAGATGGACGCGGAATTTTGAATCTGTGTAAAATTTCTAGTTTTTGGTAGATTTAGCGTAATTTACGGGTGTTTCATTGACAATAAATTAGTGTAAAGTGTGACTTGGATACATATATATGATGTCGGAACCACGGAACCAAGCCAGCACCCCAATCTACGGAGCGACAGTTAGAAATAGGTATAACACTTTACGTTTGGAAGATCAATGGGCTACCTGCAATCAAACACCTATAGGTCACTCGGGCAATGTGAAACGTAATAATAAAGACATTTCGGCCGACATAAATAGCACTGTTTCTTTCTCGGCTCTTTCTGTCGATGAAAAATTATCGATAATGTGTTCAAAACTGGACAAGCTAGAACAAAATGATGAACGGCTAATTCAAATGTCCTCAAATTTGAACCAAACTATGTGTAAAGTGGACGCTCTAGCTGACCATGTTGACAAACATAAGCTTTATTTGAAGCAATTAGCATACCATGCGATAGACCAGAGTGCACGATCTAGGCGAAATAACTTGATATTTTACGGATTAGCCGACACAAAACACGAGAATACTTATGATATCATGACTCAGTTTATGTTGGATCGTCTACATATTGATCTGCCCGAAATGTGTATTCAGAGAATCCATCGTTTAGGATCGATCGCCATGGCTCGCAAGTACACACAAACCCCCAGACGTCCCATTATCATTGCTTTCAGAGATTATTGTGACTCTGAATATATAATGAGAAACGTCCAAAGGCTGAGTGGAACACGGTTTGGCGTTGATCGGGATTTCCCGAAGGAGATAGCAGTCGCCCGGAAGAAAGCGTATGACTATCAGCGAGCAAACTACACCAAAGCGGACAAGTGTAATATTGTATATCCGGCCAAACTAATTGTGAACGGAAAACTCGTACTGGACGAATTCCCAGACTGGCACCAAGTCCTGAACATGAATCTGCTTGATTTTTTCGAGGAAATGGCACCCGACAGTGTTTATTCTCGGTCTACTGCGGTTGATTCACAGAATAGAACCGATAGTGCTATGTATAGTAATTCTCAGGCGAGGGAAATGCCTGTACCCACACCATCGCCAAACAGAAAAGTGAATACATGTTCTGAGAACATGTCCACCAATACTACGTCCCTGTGTGCAGAAGTATCATACGAAACCCAGGTTAAATCTCGACCGTTGATTACTATCATGGGTGAAACCTCGTCGACCAATACGACTCCTCGTCTATCGTCGGAAACTACCGAAGGCAAACAGCGGAACATCAGTGACCAGCAGAGTGTGACTAGTGACCGCGGTAATATTCAATAGGAAATCGGGGAGAGTCAGTCCCGTTCATTGAACTGTGTTTTATTAAACGTTCAGGGCTTAATTACTCGTAATGTAAATAAACTTGACCATGAAGAAATTACGGCATTATTCGAAACAAACGATTTACTTTTTTTCACAGAGACCTGGTCTAATGAATTAATTGATATGTCAGTACCAGGATTTAAACTGCATGCACTACACAGAACTGATAAATCTTTAAATAGTAAAAGGGACTCGGGAGGAATTTGTTGTTACATCAGAGACAATTTTGGTGATAATGTTGTACTATATAAAAGTGACAGTGATGATATTTTATGGTTGAAATTGTCTAATGTATTATCTGAAAGTCAATGTGATTTATATGTATGTTTATGCTATGTTATTCCACAGGGCAGTAGCCGCGAACTTTTACCTGATACACCAGTATATGATAGAATTATGTCTGATATGGTAAAAATCTCCGCAGAAACAGGTGATCATTGTAGGTATTTGGTATTAGGAGATATGAACAGCAGGATCGGACGTTTAAATGATTTTGTACAAAATGACGAAATAGACCCAAATGTAAACTATTTACCTGATGTTTATTATACAGATGTTGCTTTAAATAGATCGACGGAAGACGATGTTGTTAATAGAAATGGTCGCAATTTAATCGATTTCTGTAGGGAAAGTGGATTACGGATTATGAATGGCCGTGTATGTAATGACCCAGGAAATTATACATTTATTGGTCACACTGGTAAAAGTTTGATAGACTATGTTATAGCTAGTTCTTCCATGATAGATATGTTTCAACATTTTGTTGTAGAGACGCCTAATTTGTTGTCTGATCATTGTACTGTTTCTTTCAGTTTAAAATGTAACGGTAACCTGACGGATCAGTATATCACAAACGATAGTAGAAGTAAAGTTAACTTCGTTTACAAATGGGACCCAACGAAAGCAGATATATATAAACAAACGTTAAATGATGTATTTTTTCAAACGTCGATACAATCTTTGCAAAATGATTTAGACATTACATGTAACCCAGCAGACATTGATTTGAATGTTGAGAAATTTTCTGATGTTATGAGTACTGTTTGTTCACCTTTATTTGGTAAGCGTATTTTTGATAATCCTGATTCGAAGAATAAAACTCCGAATAAACCATGGTTTGATAGTGAATGTACGGATAGAAGGAAACAGTTTTACATCGATGTAAATATTTATAACCAAAATAAAACAGATAATAATTGTAACAAGATGACACATTCTAGGAAAGATTATAAACATATGATTAGAAGTAAAAAATATTTACATAGAAAAACCAATACTGAAAAATTCGTAAATGCTAGGTATAAAAACGCAAAATTATACTGGAAGATGCTCAAGGACTCTGTCTGCAATACTAGTCCGCCAAATATAAGTGTGGATACATTTGCTCGTTATTTTAAAGCAATTAACAATCCAGAGAGTCAATTTTATCAAGCTGATGATGATGTGTTGTATTTTAATGAACGATATTTAAACGGAGATATACAAATTATGTTCAATGAATTGAACGAAGAAATTTCACTTTTAGAAATTAAGAAAGCTACTAAGCAGGTAAAATGTAATACCGCTAGCGGTCCAGATTTGTTTCTGAACGAATTTTTCTTACATGGTGCAGACCAACTAAACAGTTATTTTTATGTTTTATTCAATAGTTGTTTAAACAAAGGTTATTTCCCTGAGCAGTGGAGCCAGGGTTTTGTTGTTCCAATTCATAAGTCAGGGTCTACAAACGACCCAGCTAATTATCGTGGCATTACACTACTTAGTACTTTGGGGAAACTTTTCACCCGAATTTTAAACAACAGACTCGATAGTTGGGCTGAGCAATACTCCGTTTACATTGAGGCCCAGGCAGGTTTTAGGAAAAACATGGGTACGACCGATAACATTTTTGTTCTAAATAGTCTGATAACTCATTGTTTAAACAATAATCATAAACTGTATTGTGCGTTCGTTGATTTTCAAAAAGCTTTCGATTTTGTGGTTAGAGATGTTTTATGGTTTAAATTATTGCAATGCGGAGTAAGAGGAAATATATTAGACGTAATTAAATCTATGTATAATAATGTTAAATCACAAATGAAAAGTAAGAATAATTTAAGTGACTCATTTTCTTGTAATTTAGGAGTACGACAAGGCGAAAGCCTCTCACCTTTTCTTTTTAGCATATATTTAAACGATTTGGAACAAACTTTTATTGATAAAGGAATAGAAGGTATTGATATGGGAATGATAAAGATATGTCTTTTATTATATGCAGATGATATTATAATTTTTGCGAAAAGTGCAGATGAATTGCAACATTCTTTAAATATTTTATCAGATTACTGCAATAGATGGAAACTTAGAGTTAATCCAAGTAAAACGAAAGTTATGGTTTTCAGAAAAGCTGGTAGATTGCCACAAAATTTATGTTTTATCTATAATGATCATGAGTTAGAAATTGTTACAAGCTTTAAATATTTGGGTGTATTATTTACTTCAGGGGGTTCGTTTTATGAGCATGACAAGTTATTAGCTGGACAAGCTTTAAAGGCGATTTTTAAAATGAATAAATATCTGTATAAGTTCACTGATCTGTCACCTAAACATACATTAGAACTATTTGATAAATTAATCATGCCAATTTTAACCTACTCTTCAGAAGTTTGGGGCTTCCATAAGGCTCTTCAAACAGAACGGACTTATTTAAGTTTTTGTAAGAGATTATTGGGCGTTAAAGCAACCACTCAAAATGATTTTGTATATGGTGAACTAGGGAAACAAAGTATTGATTCACTCAAAATTTTTAGTATAATAAAATACTGGTTAAAAATCTGTACATGTGTAGAATCAAAATATATTAAACATGCATACTTAATGCTGCAAAACGACATTGTAAGTAGACCAACTAAAATTAACTGGGTAACAAATGTTAAAACAATTCTGACTAAACTAGGTTTCGAACACGTGTGGCTAAATCAAGGTGTTGAAAACAAGGAATATTTTCTTTTACTTTTAAAGCAAAGAATAAGAGATATATGGTTGATCGATTATAACAATAGGTTAGAAGATTCCACGAGAGCTTTATTCTTTAGAACAATAGTTAGTACAAATTTTAGCAAATATCTAGATGTTATCACAATCCGTAAATACAGAATAGCATTATCACGCTTGAGAATGTCATCACATAGACTAGCCGTTGAATCTGGTAGATGGAGAAAACCTTTAAGTGTCCCGTTAAATGAACGTATATGTCCATTCTGTAACATCCTAGAGGATGAATACCATTTTGTTCTTGTATGTAACATTTTGAGAGAATTGCGCATAAAATACATAAAATTATTATTGGAACCGTCCCAGTACTTTTAAGTTCATCGCATTAATGACGACAAAAAATGCATCAGAAATACGAAATTTAAGTGTATTTGCACATCATGGATTTATTAAGCGCCAACAACTTCATAACGAGTTGTAATAGTATTAGTAATTTGGTTTTAAAATGTTTAAATGGTTACACCAAAATTGCCGATATTGAATATACCACTGTCTGTTATATTTAAAATTGTATAATTATTATAATATAAGAAATGTATTTATATATGTGAATGTATGTAAATGTGTATGTATAATTCTTTGTTTAATATAAGTGATAACGTCAATGGAAACTACTAATATGTACATTTTATGTATATTTAATGATTGTTTCATGTACATGATCACCGTGCGATGCTTTACAATTTCGTTTCGGTAGAGCACACATGTAATTGGTGACTGTACATTTTAAAATTGCTCGATCATTATAGGTTATGTGCTCTTTGTAAGGGCCATTTCCTTGATGATCCATTTAGATGTTCTAGGAGTTACCATTGACGTTAAATTATTTTATATAATTATGTAATTATGGATATGAATTGGATGCTTTGTTTTTAACATGTATTTATCATTTAAATTATTCTGCCTCCCCCAACAGAGATGAACCTCATTTATTTCCCATTTCATTGTATCTTCTTGTCACGTATTGCTATGTATTATTTTCTATGTTATATTGATGTTTTGTCAATAACCTTTTATGGGTTTAAGTACAATAAAAGTTCTTCTTCTTCTTCATAAAATACTCAATGTGAAAAAATCATAATTAATTATAAATAGAATGTTAAGGTTATTGATGATTTTTCTGAAAACAGACACCAGTCACCCAGGCATATGTTCTTTCCAATATCTCATATACGCAAACATTCTAATTAAATAATGTAATTACCTTCAGACAAACATACAGCACCATCGCAGTTTTTTTCTGGGCACTGAAAACTTCTCATTAAAGTATTCTGAAAATTGATAGAAAAATTATGTATGCTCAACATCTGTCCATTTAGTTCAAACTTATAAGCTTCACATCGATTGTGAAAGCACATTTACATCTTATATTAATCACCCTTGATGACTGCTTTCTGGGTTAATAACTCTAAATCATGAATTATGAACGAGGGTTCCATTTGACCCTGGAGTTGACCCTTTGACCAGTGGAATTTCCGAAACAGCCACATTTTGACCCTCAGGTTTCTGGCTGAAGGGTAAATTGTTCTCTAAATTATGGACAGTTTGGCTATAAAATGGTACAATCTGGTTAAAAAATTATCAAAATGACCCTCAAGATTCAGCACCTAGTGGAAACCCTAATGAAGTTCACAAATCAACCTTGTTCAGGCACGATTTGAACTTAAAACGTTGGTTCTGGAGTTGGGCACTCTACCACTTCACCATTACATATTGTTTCATTAAAAATAAACTCTGTAGAACTTGTCTCCAAAAATATACAGATAGTTAAATATTGGAATAAAAAATTGTCAGTGTTTACATGGGCATAACAAAAATTGTATTTATATCTTGGACAATATTGATTATCAAAGTGTTAATTATTGGGGATTTAGTCATAGGACTTTATCCATGGATAATTCTGCCACAAAGCATGGTTCAAACGTGTATAGTTTCCATTGCAACGCTATGTTTTAGTTAACATTTTCATAACAGTTATATTATCCTTAACAATTTGGAGGATTAAAAGTTTGGTAAGACATATCCAACTTAAACAGGAACAAATAACCAAACAAAACATGATAGCAGTACAATCCCAGTAAGTTTGATTTATCACTAGCATTGACTAAAGTATGGTTCTATGTGGAAGTAACAACACAAAATTCTTGTCTCTTACATAATTATTATCTGTACATTTCTCACATTTACAGTCAAAGTAATACTGTTGTTTCAAAGCCGACTGCCTCTCTTGTAATGGAGCTAGTTGATCAATGTAGCTTATAAACACCTGCAAAACAGAACAAAGATTTACGGTACTTGAAACCAGATATAGGAAGTAATAACTTCTCCATCATACAGAAGCACTGTATTTTTTGCAGTAGCAGTGATGAATATTTGATGCAAGTATATGAAAACAAAAGAGGTTTTATTTTACTATGTAACATAAAAACCCATCAGTGTTGCAATTTAATAGAGACCTAAACTATACATCAGGCAACTAGCTTCCAAACTACATGAAAACATTAAATATTTTGTAATGGGGCTTTAAGTTACAGCCAGAATCTTGTAGTGGCTACTCCAGCTATCAGAGTTGAGGAATGTGCAGCCTGTCAATCAGTAAGTCAACAAAATATAGGAAAAATATACCAAATCATTCCATCAACATCCCAAAAAGCAGCCGTAGCATCCATGTGATCATCCAAATGGACACCTTTTTAGATTTAAAGTTGAATATCCATCCCATCAAAGGTGTCCCTAAAGAAGACCCATGAGTGTACAGCAATCTTCTGCAAGATGATGATGGTTTGTAGGATAAAGGACAGCTTTAGTTTAAACAGTAAATAAATAGTATCTTAAGGCAGTTTCATTTCAAAACAAGCTTTTGAAGAGCTATGGACAACATTTCTCAAAAGAAATATAGGAACAGGAGGTTTTGTGATAATATAGGAAAACTCCCATAACTATAGGAAAATATAGGAATCGGTTGATGGCCTGCATGTGCCACTTGGCATAGGCATTAAACTGCTTGAAAAACTAGAGTTTACAACCAATTGTATGAAAATAAGAATAAGTTTGCCTTGCTATTGGCATAACACCTGGATTTTTTCAAAAGTCCAGTCTTTCATTACATGTACTAAGTGTCCATTTTATTATACTTTATGTCTTAACTTGCATAAGATGTTGCTTCAACTAAAAATTGCAACTGATCTTAACCAATATTAACAATGGATATCTCATGATCACTATAGCTCATCCAGTGTGCGAAATTGACCCAAGCCCAATGGGTTTGGGCTAGTAAAAATCTTTCAGGCTTGCAAAATATTTGATAACACATTATAGACTAAGAGAGTTGGGCTAGTATGTATTTTTACCTTTTATATAAAGGAATATAGAAATTAGGGCTAGTGCTCAAAACTCTTAATTGTGTACACAGCTCACCACGAGCAACTGTTGCTCTGGTGAGAGAGAACATACCTTATCAGGTGCAGCATCTGATATCTCCTCTGTTGCCGTAACTACCAATGTACAGCCCTGGAATACAGCCACTGCGTTAGGTTTACAACTATGGTCTAACATAGACCCACTAAAAATAGAAAAATTAAATCAGAAAGTATGTTTGACATTCTTGATTTAAGCTTCCATGAAAAAGCATTTCAGATTGAGGTACCCATATATAGCTGTTAGGTCAGCCGAACATTGTATGTATATTCTTATTACATAGGTCATGCAGAAGTACTTTTTCCCCATTTTCAAGGATTAAGTGTTGTTTTTTTTCGGTGTAGAGAAGAAGGGATCCAATGTATTTTTTAAGTTTATCCCACCAAGATGACCATCACTGCAGCATGGATAAAATTACACAGCGTGAGAATTACTTCAATTGGGCATTAAACCTGTCGACTACCATACCATACTGCATCGTCTACTCAGCGGTAGGCCCGGTCGAAAATTGTAAGCAGTCATTCTTTTCAAGGCGTTTTTGGCTGTTATAAATTCAAGTACTTTTCAAGGAATAGGCATCAAATTCAAGTACTTTTCAAGACTGTGCAAACCTTGTATTAACTCAAAATATAATTGTTAGATGAGCTGAACATTTCTTTATAATTCTATTTATAATTAAATATCAAAGATTGACATCAAGACTAATGGTAATGTACCTATAAATATTTTGTCAAAAAAGGGGGGGGGTTCACCCAGGGGAAGTGTAGCCCTAGAGCCAAGCATTTTGTTTAAATCACCAGTTGGATTGCTATGCTAATTCCCCACTTCTGGGATCCATTAAAATCAGGCCTAAGTATTTTCCTGTGCCTCGGAATTATTCAGCGTGTCAAATTGCCGCCTGTCAGGAATCATCTTCTGCCTAAAGCCACATGTATAACCGCCCTCCCCACTGGGGCAAAACATTGGTAAGTGCATGATAATATACATTAGAAGAATATGTAAACTGTGTCTGTCAATATATAATTTTATTCTTTACAATAAGTAACTAAAATATTTGATCTCACTAAGTTTGATAAAGCATTACACTAATAGGCCATCCTTAATAAGGCGCTTGTTTCCTGCACTTCTACCAACAATCTTTGAGGTCGGGTCAATATGCCTATTCTTTTTTTCATTTAGAGACAACAAAGTAAGTTCAGCAAGGACCTTCATGGAATAGTCCACAAAATTTAGGGAAAAATTGACCCTTCGGCCAGAATCTTGAAGGTCAAAATGTGGCTTTTTGGATATTCCACGTGTCAAAGGGATACAACCAATATTTTTCTGGAATGCCTTACCTCAAATATATTCCTGTGCCAATATCGTTCAATTCACTATCACTAACTGTAAAAGTGTTAATCATCATCTGAAAACAGCAAACACTTCTAACTTAGCCATAAATACTAGATTATATATCCACCCCCAAATTTCCATGGATTGCAACATACATTTTTCTTGTTCTGAACATGCAATTTTCCAACCCAAATGTCAATTTAATTTGATATTCTTGGCAAGGAAGGCCATTATATAAATATCAGATCCCATGGAGGTTGATAGCATATAATGTTAACCCGAGAAAGTTAATGAAAACTGAGGCGTAATCCGAGGTTGACATTAACATTTCGAGGGTTAACATTATATCGAGGGTTCAGTGCAAGACTATACTAACACCTATATAAATACATAGGAGTTAGGATAGTCTTGCACTGAACCCTCGAAATGCTATCACCATCCATGGGATCTGATATTTATTTTATTATACCGAACAAATAATTTGATATTAAAATATAAAACAGTAAAGTCAATGTGAAACAGAAAAAATAAAATGCTTGCAGTCTTCGGACTTTTAAAGCAATTTTTGTGAAAGAACTGAATCTGTCAAAGCTGACAGATAATGTCGTTTGCAAACATTACAAGCGCTTGATTGTTACCTATTTTAATAAGCGCCCATCAACTTTGACTATGGGACTTTCCAGAAGTCTATTTTTAGACCTGCACGAGGGTAAAAACGTTAAAGCATCACAGGATAAAAATGTTATGTCACAGCGTCACAGGGTAAAAACGTTATGTCACAGTGTCATAGGGTAAAAACGTCACAGGTAACAGTACGGATTTGCTTGTAGCGTATATATGTGAATTTTGCATGGTTAATCATGCGAGGTATAATAAAATTAAATATCTATCATAATTATCCTCAAAGTAGCAAACAAAATGTATGGCAGAATAATGTCAATAAGTTCAAAATAAAAGAATGTACTGATTTTCATCAAACCCCATCATAACTAAACAAGAAATATCTTGAAAAAGATGTTCGGCGCTATCTGAAGCCAGCAAATTAGTTGTAATCTGAAGGTTAAGATTTGTTAAAAAATTGGGAGGATATTACGATTGCTGGTCACCTGATTATGCTACACTATAGTAACTCGGATACATTTAAGGGGAGACAACTTCGTAGGAGATTGGATAAAAATAACTCTGTTAGGAGATAAGTCATGGACAGTATTGTCTGTTTCAATAGTGTTCATCAGTACTTATTGCATCAGTCGTGAAATCACACATTCCTGTTAATAAACTTGTTACATATCGTTTTATCTGATTAAAATGAATTCCAATGCTGGGCAATTTCGAAATCCATTGGAGACATAGTCCATATTTTCCTTAGATGTTTGTATGTACATTTAAATCAACCTAATATTTAACATTATAACACGAAATTAGCAATATATAGTGCAGATGTTGTATTAGAAGTCGATTTCGGTAATGGACAATGGATTTCAATAGATTTACCGAAATTCAGTGCATTTTGGTAAGGTAACGTACCCCTTATCGAAAGGTAAACCAATATGCGTCAAGGTTACAAACATTGTACGATTGAAGAGAAGTAAGTTTAGTGATTTATGTAAGATTGATAGGTTAACACAACACTGATATGCAAATAGCAAAGCCATAGCAGTACCGAAAAAACAATGTTAAAACAATGGTATGTAAGTTTTCTGCTCACCCTGCCAAATATCTTAAACAGTTCTGTAGATGAAGGAAGCTTCACTATTTTCCCAGCATACTCATTCAATGTAAACACCATTTTAGCAAATTGTTCTGATCTCTCAGAATCTTGCCTTATATCATCTGAATCTGAAATACAGTAAAACCAAAGTACTTGAAACAAGTATGAATGTATCAAATTACAACACATGTTTTTCTTCTCAAAGCAATTGTAGCAATTGTACAAATCAATCCTATAATGGAAGGGGAGGTTAATATTTATTTGAAAATCACAGTGACAGAAGGCATTTCAAAACGCGTAAATCTCATGTTTTGGGTTGTTATACCATTGCTCTACAGTATCTATGTAGCAAAGCAGTCAGTCGACCTAATGAGCGTTCCCATGTTACCAATCACACCTAAAACCTAACCTTGTCTTCTGCTAGCATCAGATGGTTTCCCCACATGATGAGAGGTAGAGGACAAAATGACTACATGTATTATTTTTGGGTCAATTTGTCACTGAGAACATACCTCTCACCTTGGGTTCAAACCCTACAATCTTCAGTTTGACTGCCATTGATCACTACCACTTTTTTTCCAGCTGTTATTCGGCTATATTTCCAATGCCAAAAAGTATATATTTGTCCCAATTTGAATATAACAATTCCCAATAAATCTGAAGAAAAGATTTTGATTCAATTTAGCCAAAATTGACAAAGTTAGAGGCTTTTCTCTCACAGGCAGTTTATGTAAGTAGTCATTGTTCATGAATTAATCACTACATCATTCACTTTTATTCCTAATATTTTGCTGTATTTTCTAGACCTTTTCCCAATTTCTAAGTATAAAGTGCAAAAAATCCCTATTCGAAGGGTATGGGCCATCTTCCAATAGAGTCAAACTAAAGCATGGTAGACTATTGACCGGTTTTAACCAGCATTGACTGCCAGTCTGGTCAATACTTGACTGCCCTTTTGCTAAGCTAGGATTGGTAGGCTAATAAACTACCACCTACGCTAACCTGGCAATCTGCACAACTAAAGCTTCTGATAAAGATTATATGCAGAACATAAGTTACCGAACATACAGATTATACTCTTAGTCTTAAGTAGATCAATTTACCAGAAAGAGTTGAAAGACTAACAGCCAAGATTTTTTTTCGAGAACTGTACAAATTTAACATTTAAGGATCCCTGTACTGTTCTTGATCATAATGACTGCGAGAATACCTTTGTTACTACATGAAATTTATATTAAAATGTAGTTAAATTAACATGACACATACGAGTCATAAGGTCATCGAAGTTGCGAGACCAAAGGGAGTTCATAGGAAGATCCAACTGTTTAGCGATGATAAGTCGCAACATCAACCTCACAGAATCTGTTGGAATCTTTGGTTGAACTTGCTTCAAACATTTACACTCCAGTTTGTGAGTCGTCCAATCTCTTTTCTACAACAGACAAATAATCCATATATTTTCACTTCTAGTTATGTCTTTTACATGCTTATGTACTACTTTGATCATCTTGTTTTCTGACTCTACTACTGGGATAATTCTAGCAATCGATTTTTGCGATTTCTCACTCAAAAATCATCTAAATCTAATTGAAAATACATAAATGCGTGTCTTTTCACTCAATTGTTTTCAAGCATTTGTGCATCCCCGAGGAGTCTTACTGATTTCATTATGTATTGAGAACTATGTGAATGGCATAAAAATGAATGATTAGTAGAAACTTTGTGATAAAATGGAATTGAGTTATATGATACAAATATAACACAGAAGTGAGGGCAATAGTATGGATTATCAACTTGAGTAAAATAAAACCAACTGAGGCGCAGGACATGAAAATTTATGTCATAATGTTTGCCTATAAAATTAAATTGAGATTTAGGATAACAGATTTGGTCAGGAATAGCTAAATGTTTGGAAGCATTTTGAAGTTTTTTATAAGAAAATAGACAAGAAAACTGAAATGCAAACGTATTGTACATGTTTATAGAACTAGTAGGTTCCAAAGAACTGAAACAAGAAATATCTCGAAAAAAAAATGGTCGGCGCAATTTGAAAGTTAAGATTTGTTGTGCAACATTAAAAATGCCGAGATGTTACAATAGCTGGTCACTCCATATCCGAAATGGATTTTGGTAAGGTAACAAAGCCTTTATCGAAAGGTTAACCAATCCACATCAAGGTTACAAACGTTGTACGTTTGAAGAGAAATTGCCTTGGTGGTTAACATAAGATTTGATTGGTTTACACAACACTGATATGCAAATAGCAAAACCATAGTAGTACGGCTGAGCCGAAAAACTTCTGGTACAATTCAATTACCTGACATGATCTGCCACAATACCACAGGGATCCGCAACCAGCACATTTTTTTAGGGTATCACATCTATAATGGTAGAAAGTCGACGATGAATCAATTAATGAACCACATGAATAACAGGTTCATTAATCATTAAATCGATACTTACAGTCTTCACAATAATTTTTTTGAAGGACTTGCCCATTCGGGCAGACAGCTTGCAATTTCCACTTGCCCGAATTCACTTTCAGTTTCGCTTGCCTGAATAAAATTGCCAGAACTGTCAAAATAACAAAGAGACTTGATGTTTTGATTTGTTAAATCTGTATGATATCCCACGTACTGAAGTATCAACGACTACACTTATTAATCTTACTTAAAACATTTTTAAACATCCATGAAATGTGACATTTAAATACAAACAATAAACGCCTACGGAAAATTACAATTCATTTATTTCTACACACATTTAAATGGCGTGTTTTGCATACAGTTATAGAATATTGATCCGACATACTAATAGTAATAACTAAATAAGTTATTACCACGGACCTATATATAGGTCCGTGTTATTACTTAGATTTTTTTTCAAAAAAAAATATCCGAAAAATGTACACTTTTTGTAACATAAATAAGAGCAAATTTTATACTTACCTTGCGAAACAACGATCGCAAAATGTACTTTTGTTTTTTTGTAGCAACACGTGACAGTATGGATCCTCTTCAAGCACAGGGCTGCCAATTTTGGACATAATTAACGTACACCTGAAATTCAGTGGTTTCGCGCTTTATTCGTTACGGTGTCGTGAGAACAGAATTTGGTGATAATTACGCGTTTTTATAGCGACATTTTAATTGAAGGGACACAACCCTCTAATTAGAACAAATCATTTCTCCGGAGTGACTATCTCCCATATATTTGTCCTTCACTAGCAGGGACCGTACATAGTGCGGTACAGCAGGGACCGTATATTGTGTGGTCCAGATACAAAAATATTCTTGCGAATGAGCAAAGACCTAAATACCATTTAGGTCTTTGGAATGTGCGACGATTTCGAATTAATTCATAAATATTTCGCGGTTCATAAAGATGATAAAGATTCAGTTGTATGGAATTATATTTTTGGTTACGAATTAATAATTCCATCGTGAAACGATATTTTAAAAAGGGATATTGAAATTAGGCCTATCACTTTAGAGGTCGTAACTTTTCACTTGGTCCGAATTCAGCGTCAAGAAAGACAGACGAGATTCGGACGTTACTGAAAAATGACAGACGACCAACCATCGCATTGTAGGTTTGATCGATTAGGGACTGATTCTGTTCACGAGATTCTCACCAAAGATAACAAAAGTACGTACCCGTTAGATTTCCCGCCTTACCTTCTAACAAAAGCAAAGTCGTGTAGCTGACAGTAAGTATTTTCTCAAGAAATACCAAAACCATAGTAACCGTCAATCATAACTGTTGATGAAACCTGTATATGTGTTTATGATCCAGAGATTAATCAAGATTCCACTGTGTGGAAAAGAACGAATTCTCCATCCTCCACGAAAACAATGATGAGGACGTCTGCGCAGGAACTGATCATTATTTTCGATGTCAGGGGTGTTGTTTTGTACCACGTGGTTCCAGCTGGGAAGACGGTCACAGACCAGTATTACACACAATACAGTACCACTTTAAATACAAATATCATTTAGATTATGTAGCAATAATATCAAAAAGCTTGTACAAGTATAAAAGGCCAACGACCAAATGCAATTTACCTCAAATTTAGGTGCTGCAACTGGAAACCTTTATACTAGCAGTAAGAAGGAAAAGACCGGAACTAGATGGGAAATTCTACTTTCACCATGACAACGCCACTCCACATTCATCCATTATCACCGAGTTAGAAGTTGAGGCAGTGTCTCATCCACCATGCTCACCAGACTCAGCACCATCTGATGTTTGGCTGTTTCCGACGATCAAAGGAGAACTGAGGATGATGACGTTTGAACGACGTCGATGACCTGCCGGTCTTTGTTCGAGAGTGCGTTAGGCGTATATACTCCCAGAAAACTTAAAACAATGCTTCAAGCCATAGGTCCATAGATATGAAAAGTGTATTAAATACTCTGGAGAATATTTTGAGAACATTTGACTATTGTATTCCTACCACTGATTATAAATTCTGAAGGTAAACGTAGTTGCCTCGCTCGCGGCTGTATGACGTTGCTATAGTGACGCTACATGGCGTACACAAATTTTTTACTATAGGAAATCTGGGACCAATATTGGTTCCAGAGCAAATATATTTTCAGATACAATAATATTTTACAAATATAAGTTTATTATTCTTGTCTTTAAGAAAAGGGGCCATCTCAATGTTTACTGATAATTGTTTTGCTTCTGCTCGCCGCTGAATCATGAATCTTTTACAGATATGTTGCAATTAATGTGAAAACATGACGTCATCTTTATTGCGTATTTCTCAGAAATGAGGCTCAGTGCATTTGGGCCAAAAATCTCAGAGAATGCCACATATATGGAAATTATGCATAGAAAATACAGATATACGAAGCTACGACACCTGTCCCGAAAATTATCGAACACCCCTCGTACACCGTACTGTAAGATAATAACTTGATGGAGTGATTTCAGTCACGGTTAGCAGTTTACACGTGAATAGAGTTCGAACTCTTGGGATATTGCCAACACATACGATACCTAATATAATTAACATCTGTATCACATGTCATTTTCTAGAATTTATTTTTTCTACCCATTGCAACAAATCAAATGGTATTGTTACTCCGATAGCATAAAAAGGCACCAATTTGTCTCCATTGTAGTAGAATAAGAAAGTCGTTTATCAAAATATTGCAAACCGCGATTGAAATGATTGATTGTATCATACGGGACAACGTAAGATTGTTTTCCTGACGTACAACCAAGAATCCAGGGGAAATGTAAGGAGGCTCCATATGGCATATAGTTAAGACAACTCATCAGCTGGTAGTGTTTGCCTCACAGTCGTGTAACCTTTAGGACTATGAAGCTTTGTTTTGTGGTATGTTGATATATTTTTGATGATTTTTTTGGGTAGATTGTAAAACATTATAATTATCATTATTACGGTTGTTAATGTAACTGGTAGTGCGCGTATATAAAGGGTTAAAGACATAGCTTGTACGTTAGCTTTAGATATGAGAGTATATGTATTTTTGTTTTATTTAGCGACAGACAATGAGCTTTTTTTAAGGATAATATAGAATTAGAGTTCAAACACATTTCAATGCGCGTGGTTTCATTATTTATTCAATTAAGAAGTCACGTGAATTTATTAAACAAAATAAGACGTGTTTGTCAATTAATTCTTTTATCGTTGTGTTGTAAAATATTAATTGTGATAATATCACACTCAAAATTCAGCACTCAAATACACGTGATTTGATGTTTTTTCAGGGTGTGTTCGCTTGTTTATTATGGTTTATTCATTCTGCAGGTAAGCATTGTATATTTCTTTGTACCATGCCCGAGAATCGATCTGTCACCGCACCAAGGGACTACATGAACCCCTGCCGGCGAATCAAGGACTCAAGAAAATATTGAAATGAGATCGAATGTTTTTTTTCGGCACAACCGTACTTACATAGTTTTGCTATTTGCATATCAGTGTTGTGTAAACCAATCAAATCTAACGTTAACCGCCAAGGCAATTCCTCTTCAACCAAACAACGTTTGTAACCTAGACGCGGATTGGTTAACCTTTCGATAAAGGGTACTCTACCTTACCGAAATCCACTGAATTTCGGTGAATTTACCGAAATCCATTTTGGATCTGGAGTGACCAGCAATCGTAACATCTCGGCATTTTTTTTATGTTGCACAACAAATCTTCACCTTCAAATTGCGCCGTCCATCTTTTTTCAAGATATTTCTTGTTTCGGCTTTTGGTCTGTCTTGCCAAGTACCGGAAGCCTTTCGGTCTGGAATTACGGTAGCACATATATGGTGCGGTGACGGATTGCTTCCAAGACAAGCATAATTATTGTCACATTTGTTTCAAAATATAAGATATTCGAATACCTGGCTGCAAACAACTACATGTATGAAGAAACATTTTCTACTAAAGCAGTTGCATTAACATTTTCGAACTTGATTACCTCAACATATCAGTTAGAAATAAGATAAATGGTTTTTGTTACCAAACATTGTACATGTATCTTCAAAATATGAATATAACATATCTGATTCCCATAGCAATTAATTATATATATCGTAAAATCTCATTTAGGGATAACCCCTTATTCATAAGACCGCATTTTCATAGATCAGTTTCATTTGTTCATCCACATTTTAACTAAATAACCTGACTACCTCATGAATAAAACCGCCTTTCTTCTGAACCAAATGTGGATTAATTATTGCGGTTTCACTGTAACTAGTTTGCTTCTTGTTGGAGTACATACATGTACATTTATATAAAAGTAACTCTTTTTAATCAGAAGACTTCGTCTGTAGAGACGGTTGGATACAGGAAAGAAACAAATGTTACCGCGTGTTTAACAACACCGTTACTTGGCAACAAGCGAGGTCAGAATGTGACGTCATCGATGCGGAGTTGCTAGTCCTAAATGACCTCACAGAACAGACGTTTATTCTCCATTTACGACCGATAGCTATCGACACTGATTACTGGATAGGATATCATAAAACCGTATGTTATCAGCCATTGATGAATCAGGATAATTTAATATTATATGCTTTGCGAAGCATAGTTTTGAAAATACTTTACAGTAAAATTTCACCTAAAATCGCCTCGATATTAAAGTTGACCTTATTTTTTTCTTCCCGGAACAAATATAGCATATTTTAACATTAATCTCTAAACGGATGCGAAGTGTTCCTTGTTATGAGTCGATCATGATTTATTGAAACATGATTTGTATTTATTAAATATATTAGTGTTCAAATTGCCTGGAACGCTTCCCTCTGTCGCAGACGCATCACTCGGCGGAATACACATTGGATTATACACTGTGACAATGGTCAGAATAGTTTTTAATAATTTCAACAGCTATTTTGAACACTAATATTTCTTTAAAGGAATGTGTATGATATTATTATTCAGTGCGTTACAGTAGCAAATTAAAGATACTTTTCTATTATTATTCATATTGTTTAGTTTCATTTTTCAACATTTTCATTTTTCACTTTTACAGAACCAAACATGGAGATGGCTTAACATCCAAAATACGTCAATAAATCATCTTGATACAACAAATATAACATCAGGTACTTCTGCCACGAAATTTGCTCAATAAAGTATCGGTGATAAGTCAGCAGAAGTAGTAGCAGTAATAACAGAGGTAGGGGAAGTAAGCAATGTGCAATAACTGAGGTAGGGGAAGTAAGCGAGGAGCAATAACAGAGGTAGGGGAAGTAAGCGAGGAGCAATAACGGGATAGGGGAAGTAAGCGAGGAACAATAACGAAGGTAGGGGAAGTAAGCAAGGAGCAATAACGGAGGTAAGGGAAGTAAGCGAGGAACAATGACGGAGGTATGTGAAGTAAGCAAGGAGCAAGGTAGGGGAAGTAAGCGAGGAGCAATAACGGAGGTAAGGGAAGTAAGCGAGGAGCAATGACGGAGGTAAGGGAAGTAAGCGAGGAGCAATAACGGAGGTAAGGGAAGTAAGCGAGGAGCAATGACGGAGGTAAGGGAAGTAATCGAGGAGCAATAACGGTTTTAGGGGAAGTAAGCGAGGAGCAATAACGGAGGTAAGGGAAGTAAGCGAGGAGCAATGGCGGAGGTAAGGGAAGTAATCGAGGAGCAATAACGGTTCTAGGGGAAGTAAGCAAGGAGCAATAACGGAGGTAAGGGAAGTAAGCGAGTAGCAATAACAGAGGTAGGGGAAGTAAGCGAGGAGCTATAACGGAGCATTCTCGACAGCTCTCGGGCTTTTCCGTACCACTTCGTTACTCGGATAACACCCTCTAGTGTATATAAGGCGGAGCACTATGTGGCAAAACTCAACATTTTGTGCGGGCAAGAAATAGTTCTCGTAAAACGGATTTATAATTTCAATAACTTCGATAAATTCACGTAAGAGATGGATTATCGTTGTCATTTCTAGTTAAAAAATCACACATTTCAGCCTTCATATAGCTTACATATTAGATTCATCAGCACTACAGCGTTCACGCCACCATCTTGTTTTCATGATATTCAAATGGTATTTCCGAAAGTAGTGCCTAACGCACATCCGAGGCACTTGACGTAGTTGGCCGAATATTTCCGAATGATAACGGAGGTAGGGGAAGTAAGCGAGGAGCAATGACGGAGGTAAGGGAAGTAAGCCAGGAGCAGTAACATAGGTAGGGGAAGTAAGCGAGGAAAGTAAGCTGGGGTAGAAAGTTGTAGCAGTCTGAAACGTAGTGCTAGGTAGAATTCTATATGTTCTACCTAAAACACGCCTCTGTATTACACTTAACTAGACCGTATTTTGGTCGAAATTTACCAAGGTAATACAGTAAAACCTCAATAATGCGACCACCCTTGGAACTCTAGAAAACTGGTCTTATTATTGAGGTTGTCTTCATATTGAGGTTGAATAAAGAGCAAAATTGTGAAAATGACCTTGAAAATTGTGTTCTTAATTTTGAGGTGATCTTATTATTGAGGTGGTCTTTAAATGAGCTCTTTCTCCGTATCCAGAATGATTTGAATGTAAAATGTGCATTTAGAGATTTAAAATGTCTTCCTCATATACAAGTGTTATATACATCAGTGTTGTTTAAAAGCAAGGTTTACTCTATGCATGTATACCAGATTTAACTCATTGTTTTTATGGATCTAGTGAGACATTAAGAGCTCATGAGAACATATTCAAAATATGTATGAAAATGATTTTCTAAAAGATATTCGAGTTTAATGTTTTCTGATTTTTTATTAGTACATGTAGCTCTATATTTCTAGATTATAAGGAATATCATGTTTTCGTTCAATCTTAGGTGAAGATTGTGCAAAAATTACAAAGATCGGCGTTTGGCTACCAACAAGATGTGATAGTAAACTTCCATATCTATGCAAAGCCGATTCAACATGTAAGATTTTTTCTGTGTTATTGAATGTATACATTTATTCAATACTAAAACTCTACATAAGACTGTCTTAGTCAAAGTATCGAAATGTATATAAGTATGTAAAAGAGGCCATTGAGAAACTCAATTTGGGATTCCCATCAAAGCATATTTATATTCATCCCCATGATTACTTGTAGAATACTGTCGGATCTCGTTTATTCGAACACCTTCTATCCGAATACTTGGTATCATCCTAAATAAATGTCAGTTCCCGATGTATCTTCTTATGAACGTCGAATTGAAATGGGCTATTCGAAACCATGTATTATTCGAAATACAATTTCGGACCCGATGAATTCGAATGAACGAGGACCGACTGTAGATGTGGTTTTGTGTTAAATTTGTGTGCACTTGTTTGTGTTTTTCACTTACTTAGATCATAATCGGGTGATAATGATTAATATAATTATGTAATGCATGTAGACAAGACAATGAACATATGTACATATGTCGGAAGTAAATGTTCTGTCATGTTCTGATTATACTTCCGCGACGGTGAATAAAAAGAAGACGTATGATAAGATGCAAAGTTCCATTACATGCATATAGAATAATTAAGAGGGTGTATGAGTACGGGGTGAGTTTAGGTTAGGTTAGGGGGAGTGATAGCAATGGCGGAACATATTCGTACGGACAGCAGACTTTGGTGGTTTCATGGCCATATTGCGCCGATATTGCCCCAACTGGGACTGTGATGTAATTCCTTCCATTAACTCACCCCCTGTTTGTCCTCTTTGATTCTCATTAGTTATCCCTTATGGTCGGCCAGGCCATTCCTTGCGCCCATGTTCCCTTGTGCCTCATCCAACGCCTTATGTTTTATGGACTGTTGTTTTCCCGGAGGTCTGTGTGGAGAGGCATTGGCTTATCTATGTGGCGTTTTTCGAAGCAACTTATTCTCTCTCTTGTATTTAGTAAGTACGTTATTAGTGAGGGATTGCACATGAGTAAAACTAATATAAACAAACTTACAAAGCTGTTTTTTACATATTTAAACTATTTTATATACAATGAGATTGCGACGTAGCACATGGCTGGTTTGTGTATGGGTCACAATGTTTGTTTGTTGTCATTGGTGATTATCAATGGAAAGAAGCCAGGCAGGCTTGTTACAGTATCGGTGCTGATCTGGGGACATTTGTAGGAGTTATACACGATAGGGTACAACTTAAACAAAATAAGTAAGTTTCCCATTTTCTTGCTTTACTCAATTGATTTTCTAATACGTCATTGTTATTACGTCATATTTATTTTTAGGTCTAAAAAGTAGTTTTTTTTCAGGTTTCATGCCCCCCCCCCCCCTTAAATAGGTCGGATGTTTTGGAGTTTATTTAAAACGAAGCAAATTAAACATAGATTTAAATGAATATACAGGCTGTCTCAAAATATATGTTACCATTTCAAATGTCAGTCATTTTATAATTTGACAACATATACTCTTGATTTATACATCAAAATAATCTTGGTGGATTGAAGTTTCTAACAAAATAAAGAACGGGAAATATTTGAATCACATTACAGGAAATGACGTCATATGACGTCAGTTGTTATTCAATATGGCGTCGTCACAATCTTTGCCTACTGGATATATGAAAACTCAGATATTGTTATTGTTCTTTGGTTTTCTGGTGAAGCCCACTTTCATCTAAATTCTGCATTTAATAAGAAAAACTGTCGTTTTTTGGGAACAGAAAAACCAGACTAGTATCTTGAAATCCCCTTGCACAGTAAAAAGATTGGAGTTTGGCCGCTAAGAGTTCACAAGGCGTAATTGGCCCATTCTTTTTTACGATGAAGACGAACACGCTGAAACCATCAACAATGTGCGATATCTATATATGCTCAAACGCAAATTCGTGCCAGCACTGTGTTGGAGGGTTATCGATATTACTCAGATATGGTTCCAACATGATGGGGCTACCCTGCACATAGCAACCATCGTGGATGATTGGTTACAGTAGACATTTGGAGACATGTTCATTTCGTTCAGGACTAACAACGAGTGGCCACCACACTCACCAGATTTGAGTACGCTAGATTTTTCCAGTGGTGATACTTAAAGGACATGGCGTACAATCCTTCCCCAAAAACTCTGGAAGAACTTAAGGTGAACGTCAGGCAGGAAATCAGGCAGATAATCAATGAAACATGCCAAGCTGTAATAAGTTATTTAAAAAAACGTTGTGACGTCGTTATTAAACAAAATGGACGTCATTTAGAATATGTGCTGTAATTGTAAATCAAAAAAAATGTGTGCAAGTGTAAATTATTTTTTTACATTGAGCATACCAAATAAAACTTAATGATGTGTACAAATTAGTAGTATCATTTTTTGAGGAGTTATTAACATCAAAATAAAAATATTACCATTTAAAATGGTAACATATATTATGGGACACCCTGTATGTTAAAATAAAGAATCGCCTTTCCCGTTTAACACGGATAATGTTTTATCAAGGTGAATATAATGTTCTATAGCTGGAATACTCTTAAAGCGTCTAATAACTGGGCAGAAATATGAACTTAAAGAAAAATTCACACAAAGAAAGTTTACCAAAAAGAAAAAAAATGTATACACGCAAAAAAAGGGTAGGTCGGGAAACCTGCAACATACATATTTGTTTACGCCATACGAAAAGGATAATGCTACATACAAAGTACATAACCGCACCAAATGCATAAGGAGACATAAACGCAAATGAAAACAATTACAAAAGCACAGACGGACGATCGCCACAAACATTAATGATGAAGGAGATAGGAGTATCATAGTGGAACGGTCGGTGGCAAAATGCAATTAATCCCCAAAAATAGTTGCTGTTGTCCACACGCATACTTATCACACATTTCAAATGTATGACTGAATAGAAATCATTAATTAGTTGATTGATACAAAGCAGATATTCATTAACAATAGCACTGTCCGCCGCTCTACAAGGAGGTTTTGGGTTCGAGTCCCACATAGGGCTACAACATACCTCATAAGACACCGGTTCTGTTTTTTACAGGAAGCGGAATCGATAGTGACTCAAATAAACATATCTGATTTTTTCTTCATCGAGCTTGAATAAATATGCAAAATACGAAAATATACATGTTATATCTCTTTACCATTGTGTATAATTAATTTGACTAATATTCAATATGTTCTCATTGTTAAACTTTGATTCATATTTGAGTGTCTGTGCTATTGATTTCAAAGATACGTACTTATTAATTCCAAGAGAGACTTGCATTATCAAACTGTATTCAGGGTACCCTTACCAGTTTGGGTAGGTGTTACCTATACTGGCAACAGTGCTGTATGGGTTAATGGTGTAACTGAATTAGCTACCAAGTCAGGGATAACTACGTAAGTAAATATGCTTGTTCATGTACTCATATTGTATTCTTCTTCATTATCAACTTCTTCTTCTCGTAAGTAGATATGCTTGTAATCATATTGTTTTCTTCTTCATTATCAACTTCTTCTTCTCGTAAGTAGATATGCTTGTAATCATATTGTTTTCTTCTTCATTATCAACTTCTTCTTCTCGTAAGTAGATATGCTTGTAATCATATTGTTTTCTTCTTCATTATCAACTTCTTCTTCTCGTAAGTAGATATGCTTGTAATCATATTGTTTTCTTCTTCATTATCAACTTCTTCTTCTCGTAAGTAGATATGCTTGTAATCATATTGTTTTCTTCTTCATTATCAACTTCTTCTTCTCGTAAGTAGATATGCTTGTAATCATATTGTTTTCTTCTTCATTATCAACTTCTTCTTCTCGTAAGTAGATATGCTTGTAATCATATTGTTTTCTTCTTCATTATCAACTTCTTCTTCTCGTAAGTAGATATGCTTGTAATCATATTGTTTTCTTCTTCATTATCAACTTCTTCTTCTCGTAAGTAGATATGCTTTTACTCATATACGTTTCATGTGTTGGGTAGTACACAGTACAATTCCAACGAAATTCATTCATAAATATTCAAATTATAACGATTTTACTAGGGGTCTAGTTAGAACACCCTCTTAGTGTATATTCTATATACCCGAAGTTCGTATGCTCGGGTGCACGGTCAAATCAAGTCTCTTCGTGCACACTCGCCCACAGGAGATTGTCACGAGTTCTTCATCCTTTCTATAGTTCTCTCCCATCTACAGTATATTTATAGTGTATTACACAAAATTTATATACTATAGAAGGAATATATAGCTGCTATGTATACATATACTATGAAATGATAAGGGATATAACTCTAGGAGGGATAAAATGAGAGAACTCGTGACTCATACAATCGCCGTTGTCGTAGCGGACACATGATAATTAGTTGTCAAGTATACATTACCCGACTATACATATTCACATGGCTTCTACTAGTGCACGATATAAATAAATAAAACTCTTGGCACAATGACATGATTCGAGGCAATACCATGTCTAAACTGACCGTATTTACTAATGAGTATATAAAAGTTAAGGTTAATGAATGATACTGTAAACAAAATGCCCTTGGTAAAACACAGATCTCTTGTACGGTGATAATGATGTGAAGGTATTATTCGTTTGTTGTTTAATGACCTTCACACCTCTTCAAGTCATCAGTGTGGTTATTTTGACATTAATACAACGGTGAATGAAATGCTTATCGGACAAACACCATGCAATAAGAAAATGTCGGCGTTATGTGAGAAGATTCCATACATACCCACAAGTAAGTGTTTGCACATTTTGCCAATGTCATCATACATTTGTCGTCATCTTGCCAATATCTAATTGCGAGCTCAAATTGATGATATGCTTAATGGTGTAATTATAAGCGGGGTCTGGTATTCAGATATTATTGACCACACATTCGAATTCAAACCGACGCAATAGCAAACACTTTAATGCGTACGTATAAGTACAGTCGGACCTCGTTTATTCGAATTTATCGGATCCGAAATTATTTTATTTCGAATAATACATGATTTCGAATAACACATTCAATTCGACGTGTCTAAGATATATCGGGACCTGATATTTATTGCGGTTTCGGATTATACCAAGTCTTCGGATAAAAGATTGTCAAATAAACGAGGTCCGACTGTATATAATCATAAGTTAATTGCACATAATAGTATGAGTAATTATTTAGCAGCGATCCATCTTTATTGAAAAGGTAAATAATATGAAACATAGAAATCAGTTTTAAAGAGTGTTAACTCAGAGCAAATTGATTTGATTACATATTTCTTGCCAAACTTTCCAATGCTTTTTTTTAAATCGGCGAAATCTCTTTTTTTTAAAGTTGTATCGCTCTCTGTATGTTGCATTATATTGACAAAAGGTTGTCTGTATACACATTTTAGAAACACTTGTTCACGTTAGGATGCATCGGACTCGGATTTTTGCAAGTTGTGATTCCAATAAGCAAGTGCTTGGTCCAATGAGCAGTGGTGGTTATCGTGTATCGTTACGAAAACCAACAACCAGGGAAAACTGAAGTAGTTTAGAAGTTATAAGTTAGGGTTAGGAAATA
Source organism: Mactromeris polynyma (assembly GCA_032209605.1). Classification (NCBI taxonomy): domain Eukaryota; kingdom Metazoa; phylum Mollusca; class Bivalvia; order Venerida; family Mactridae; genus Mactromeris; species Mactromeris polynyma. The sequence continues at coordinate 5,741,782 of JASFXZ010000031.1, read as the reverse complement.
TGATCATGTGTCGATGTTTATGTTCCTTCTAGGCACCATGGCGACGAAAGATATGTTCCCCACAGGAAGCTCCGATGTATGGACTACTACACAATCTTTATACCAAACCACCAGTACTTCGTATAGAGATTTCCAGCTACAAACAGTGAGCTTTGTTTGGTTTTCATATTATACAGAGCAATCTCTCCATAGCAGACATAATCGAGGTTAATTGCGTGAGGTTGTTGTTCTAGATTGATTAAATTAAATCAAACTTAAAAACACCATGATAATGTTCATTTAATTAAGAAAACAAACGGAACTGTTAATTTTTTTTCACCTTTTGGAAAATACTATTTATTCGCCCCTATACTTTTGGAAATGGACAATTTAACGGAATTATACTATACATATTTGTTCTATGTAATAAAAGTTGATTCTTTTAAACCAAATTGGAAGCAAGAAGATGTTTAGTTAGATTAAACCTTTTTTTCACTTAATGTAAGAGAGGAAATTAACTGTCTTAACTGATAAAATATTCTAGTATTAAGATAAAGTGTTTAAATTTACATTTTAAATAAATTTCCCTTTATATTCTGTTGATCAAAATTGGCAGAGCTGGAAACTCGATATCAAATTTCGGGTCATTTTCAAGGAAGACAATCCACCGCGATAAGTCAGCTAAAAGACACGGAAAGCTGCACATGAGTACATCTTAACTGTGGGAAAATGGATAATGTTGTTGAAGAGAAGTTGATGCTTAATAGAAGGCCTCCTTGGTCTTGTTGCGATGAATCTGTAAAACAGCGAATAACACGTCATATTTTAAAAAGGGACTTCGTACACTACTCCCAGTTTTACCCCCTGTTTTAAGGCTTTTTTAATGCGTATAATGCACATAAAAAATGGAAATGAAGACGAAAAAGTACGAATGGTGTACAAACTCTCTTTATTTTCATAATATTTTTAATAAAATTACACATAATTTCATCAGCAAACCACGAAAACATGCAATATCTTAGAACGTTCTAAGAGAATTTGACTCAAAAACCTTAGAACGTTCTAAGAGAAAATGATCAAAAACCTTAGAACGTTCTAAGAGAATTTGACCAAAAAACATAGAACGAGGTAAGAGAAATTGACTAAAAACCTTAGAACGTTCTAAGAGAACTTGACTCAAAAACCTTAGAACGTTCTAAGAGAATTCGACTAAAAACCTTAGAACGTTCTAAGAGAATTTGACCAAAAAACATAGAACGAGGTAAGAGAAATTGACTAAAAACCTTAGAACGTTCTAAGAGAACTTGACCAAAAACCTTAGAACGTTCTAAGAGAATTCGACTAAAAACCTTAGAACCTTCTAAGAGAATTTGACCAAAAAACATAGAACGAGGTAAGAGAATTTGACTAAAAATCTTAGAACGTTCTAAGAGAAATTGACCAAAAACCTTAGAACGTTCTAAGAGAAATTGATCAGAAACATTAGAACGTTCTAACAGAATTTGACTCAAAAACATAGGACGAGCTGAGAGAAACAGACTCAAAAACCTTAGAACGTTCTAAGAGAATTTGACCAAAAACCTTAGAACGTTCTAAGAGAATTTGACCAAAAACCTTAGAACGTTCTAAGAGAATTTGACAAAAATAACATACAACTATCCAAGAGAAATTGACTCAAAAACCTTAGAACGTTCTAAGAGAATTTGACCAAAAACCTTAGAACGTTCTAAGAGAATTTGAAAAAAATAACATATAACTATCTAAGAGAAATTGACTCAAAAACCTTAGAACGTTCTAAGAGAATTTGACCAAAAACCTTAGAACGTTCTAAGAGAATTTGACAAAACAATATAGAATGTTCTAAGAGAAATTGACTCAAAAAAACATAGGACGAGCTGAGAAAAATTGACTCAAAAACCTTAGAACGTTCTAAGAGAATTTGACCAAAAACCTTAGAACGTTCTAAGAGAATTTGACAAAAATAACATACAACTTTCCAAGAGAAATTGACTCAAAAACCTTAGAACGTTCTAAGAGAATTTGACCAAAAACCTTAGAACGTTCTTAGAGAATTTGAAAAAAATAACATATAACTATCTAAGAGAAATTGACTCAAAAACCTTAGAACGTTCTAAGAGAATTTGACCAAAAACCTTAGAACGTTCTAAGAGAGTTTGACCAAAAACCTTAGAACGTTCTAAGAGAATTTGACAAAAATAACATACAACTATCTAAGAGAAATTGACTCAAAAACCTTAGAACGTTCTAAGAGAATTTGACTAAAAACCTTAGAACGTTCTAAGAGAATTTGACAAAAATAACATACAACTATCTAAGAGAAATTGACTCAAAAACCTTAGAACGTTCTAAGAGAATTTGACAAAAATAACATACAACTATCTAAGAGAATTTGACTAAAAACCTTAGAACGTTCTAAGAGAATTTGACCAAAAAACATAGAACTATCTAAGAGAATTTGACCAAAAACCTTAGAACGTTCTAAGAGAATTTGACCAAAAAACATAGAACTATCTAAGAGAATTTGACCAAAAACCTTAGAACGTTCTAAGAGAATTTGACAAAAATAACATACAACTATCTAAGAGAAATTGACTCAAAAACCTTAGAACGTTCTAAGAGAATTTGACCAAAAACCTTAGAACGTTCTAAGAGAAATTTACCAAAATAACATACAACTATCTAAGAGAAATTGACTCAAAAACCTTAGAACGTTCTAAGAGAATTTGACCCAAAAACCTTAGAACGTTCTAAGAGAAAATGACAAAAAACCTTAGAACGTTCTAAGAGAAAACGGGTAAAAAACTTAGAACGTTCTAAGAGAAATTGACCCAACAATCTTAAAATGATCTTAGAGAAATTGACCAACATATCATATAACGTTCTAAGAGAAATTGACCCAACAAAAAATGAATACGTTTATGCAGAAGTACGCAAGCAACCACAAGTGTGCTATTATATATCACAATTTCAACAATTGGCATTAAGTTCTCACTAAATGTGCGTTATGCATAAAATATTAATATATAATTTGTTAGGACCCAGTTGTGGCTGACGTGTTTCATCAGAAATGTACATATGTATGTCAAACAGCACTGTAAAATTCTGGTATGGTCATCGTAATAAACATACAAAACAGAGAAATTAAAACAAATGTCGTCAGCCATGTTGTTGTTCTAATGATTATTGTTTAACGAGATCATTATATTTCCTGAGGTCTGTTTCCGAATCACCTTCTCACTTTCTGCAAGAAAAAAATAAGCATAAATAGAGACAATGAAGTTAAATGTCATTAAAATTTCGGTCACTTCAAATGCAAGGGTACGAAAGCCTGGTGGTGACATTTAGCTTCAATAATTCGCGAATTCAACTTAATGAATTCACGATTTCAACTTCACGATTTCAAATTCGCGAATTCGCGAATTTAACTTCTTGAATTCATGATTTCAACTTCACGAATTCAGGATTACAACTTCACGAATTAACAATTTGAACTTCACGACTTGAATTTCACGAATTCAAGATTTCAATTTCAAGAATTCATAATTTCAACTCCGCTAATTCACGATTCCATCTTCATGAAGTTGAACTCGTGAATTTCTCGCATTTGAATTTGAGAATTCTTGAAGCCGAAATGTCCCCACCGCGACGTCGATTGATAATCTAAATAATATCATATCAGACATGAAGACAACATGCCTACATTGTTTCCGTTAGTTGTATCTGTATCAGTTCAGCCAAATTCACTAATCTGTAGTTGGCCATTTGCTACGCTTGACTTTTGTGAGATTTATATCACAAACAATATCATCTTATATTTTTCGGTTGCCGAAACATTTTTGTACAGCACATTATTTATGCACAGTCATATTACGGTGACATACGTATATTATCATATATGGTATACAAATTACGTAGTGGCCTCCATAGTCGAGAGGATATGGACGCTAACTTCATGACGCATGCCCCTGGCAGCTGCGGGTTCGAATCCCATCTAGCCATCTAGCAGGTTGACGGCAGGTCGATGAGAACACTCAGGTGTCTGCCTGGAGTTTTCATCACCCTGATAACTGGAATAGTTTCTACGTTACCCAGGCTGTGTATTTGACTTATTTATTTAAACTTAAAACTTCTTTATAAAACGAGATTACGTGTAAACAGTACATGTATACCTTAGTTTTCCCAGAGGTCTGTGTGGGGAGGCATTGTCTTGCGTATGTGGCGTTCCCTGTAGCAAGTTAATTTATAGTTTATACTATTCTTCTCTTTCTCTTGGTGGAACTTGCATCATTGTTGTTTTCATCTTCTTGTTTATGACCTGAAATAAAATAAAATGATCATTCAACATCATCTCGGAAAGAGAGAGTACGTTGCTACAAGGAACGCCACATACATAAGACGTAATTATTTGATTTTCATAGTGTACCGATTCTTCAAATTAGTATTATACAGTCAATTCGTAGATTAATATTAATCGAATTAAATACAACATGTACAACATTACGTCTAGTTAATGTGATGTCATCTTGCCAAGTCACAAATGTCTTCTGAACACATATAAATCTGACAAACGCGTGTAAAGTATAATTTGACAAGAAGTGTAGGCAAGTGATATATTTAATAAACGTTCCTTCAATAAGTTGCATTTTAATACACCTGCAATCAAAATTAAAATACATGCAAGATAGTTAAACAATTTGACTGTACTTAAATGCAAGTTTTGTTGTATATATACAATCAGCTGCAGAAATACACTACACGTTTTGAAAATAAAGATTCACCAGCGTATCTGTATAGTTTATGAAATAGATGTTATAATTTCGTGCAACACTGCATTATAGATTAATTATTCAATACAGTGGTGTAATATAACCACTGCATCAATGTGACCTACTACGCCCTGCTGTGATAATTACCCCCACAATTAACAACTATTACGCAAACACTGATACGATAAGATTAATATGTGTAAAACCATTTATATCGATTACAATTTAATTCGGATCATAGAGAGCCTGTCATAAATTCCATTATTGTATTGTTGATTTTTGAATCGTATTTAAGATGTAATTAATGCCTTTAACACATGATCATATTGATTGTTTTTTTGCCCTATGTAGAATAATGAAAAATACAAAAGTTTCTAAATTATCAGGATTTATTGAATTACATTTTAGGCGTGTGGTAATCGGTGACAAATCATTTTAACAGCATTGTTTTATGTACACTGAGCCAGATATTTATCAAAGTAACATTTACACTATATATAATATATCGATACTGACCACACTTTTGATATTACATTGTTATAATCACGTGTACCTGTAAGGGGACCAAATTTACCTTATAATGTTAAGGTGTAAATACTAGTTATTTACGACATGGTGAAAAACAAAATCTAAAATAAATTCGGGACCTATAAGATTAACGGTCTTGCCAAAATATTCGCAAACATATATCGACAAATTGCATGAATCATTGAGATAAATGAGCTTGAGTGCTAATTTAACAACATGAATCAGGTTATGAAAGCAATAAAAATTGCCTGATTTTTCTTTGTATTTAAACATGTCCAACTTTCTTGCTCGTCGCAAAATACTCCAGATCTGCTTGATATTGGCTATCATTATGATATAACCAATTATATATACTCTACTTTAACGTCTCCTGATCATTATCGATCGCGACTAAATAAGCCATCCCCGCTGTGTTTAGCAAGCATGCTGAAATTGCCCCGGGCTGTACTGATTTATCAGTATGTATTTTACAGTCATAGTACTTATTGTAACATCTATCTAAAAATGATATCGATTTATGTAATTATGCACCATTACATTTGCCTTGTATTTCGTTTCGGCAAGGTAGGTTGTATAATGGTGGCTACATAGCTTTCAGACATACATTTGTTCCTGTTGCTTTTCAATAATGACATTGACCGACAAAAGTACTTATTTTGTCAATAAAAAACGCGAATTTGAGTTTTTGATGATGAAATGCATAATTATTTCACCAAATGTGCATTGATGATTATATCTAATCGATAGTAAATCTATATTTATTTATGTTCGATGTATTATGTACAATGTTACGCCGGGCAAATTTTCTTACACTTAGGTCTGTAATTTGAATATTTTCTGTACTGTTCTGTTCTATGTAGTTTTGCATTATTTATTTTCGGGTATTAGCATAATATATGCAAACCGTGAAACATGTATCAGCCTTCGTCAAAATACAAGATTTGATTTTATTCAATTATAAATAACATCATGTTTATGATGTTGTCTGCAAATATTTTTTTGTGATTTACAAATGCCTTACACATTCACATAAAAGTGAAATTACATGTACACACTCATGCAGACATATAAGCGTACATTATTATCAATTTAAAACCTAACCTACATGTACAGAAATGACGTCTTTGAATGATTAAAAAGCAGGTTTTCGCACTAATCATGATAATTCCATGACAAAGGAATACAATCTCGATGCATTCATTTTCAAATATTATCAGAGTCGTAGATACATGTAAGAGGTTTTATCAATTTTACCAAAAAACAAGCCACGCCATCTTACTTGGAAGATTTATGCATACTAAAAGTATTGCATGTTATTAGTCGCTGAATGACTTCTCCTGTGCAGAAAAACAATGTCATACTTATTATACTTATAATATGTACTTCGTATATCAACCCTCAAACTTTCACAATTATATCATACTAGCACGGACCTATATAGGTCCGTGATACTAGTTGTGTAGGTTATTTGTCCAAAAAATCGTAACATCTGTAATTAATAGCATTATAATTTTCAGGTATAAGTATACATTTAAACAAAGTGATTTCATAAATCATGTCTATTGTAAAGAAGTTTTACTGCGGTCAATTTCACACCTTTACGAACTAAAAAGTTATTGTCACACCAATACAATGTTATAGCAAAGCGTTACGTATACAATATAATTGTATTGCCCGTTCATGCAGTCACATAATATCATCAATTACATTAAGTATTTGATTCATACTTGTTTAAATATGCTAAACTATTCAGCATATAAAAGAATGTACTTATGAAAGATATGACAAGACATATGAGAAAGTATTAGTAAGATCCATACACCGATCGGGTTAAGATTAGATTATTACACAGATAATTCATTATTATTTTAATGGAAACATAGTTTTAAGTATTGCGAAACAGTACACTTACGTGCAATGAAGATCTTAGCAAGCCACAGAGATTTCCAACATAATCATGTTAAGGAATCTGGTCGGCAAATAAATCTACCTAGTCATTCGCTAACACATCTGCAAACTGAATATTGAACAATGACACTCTTTAAGATACTTACACTTATGTTTATCATTGAGAATTGTCTGTGTCGGCGACCCTTCCTTTGATGTGTTTGGTCCTTGCGATCCTTATCTCGGTTGATGTCCGCTATCTGTCACAGTCCAGTGGATAGTTGGCGTGAAATATACGCTCGGAGTCCTTCTGTTTTCTTCCTTACAATTTGGCGCGTGTTTAGTTTAATAGAATATTTTGAGGGATTAAGACACTTGGCGAATCATAAATAGACACCACCTAAGGATAGAGACAAAATATTTGTTCATGCGGAAGGCAAGAAGATAATTGTTAAAAAACGTTCACCATCATCTGCGTTCCATGTATTAGCGGTAAGTACCATAAATGTGTTTTTTGTTTTACTTCCGTATAAAACTAACAAGTTGTAGTCGAAATTTCGCACTCTATGAGTTATATTACACAGACACGTGTCAACTGTTGTACTAATCTAAGATATTTTGATATCGTACTGATGTTTTTGGTTAAAATGATATGTTACATACATATATGCATCATACATCATATATGTAATTGTTGCTAATAACATTTTAAAATATTGTACTTCTTTGTCACCATTGCTTAATGGGTTGTTGTTAATTAAAAAAAATGTGTGTGTAATGGATTAATATACTTCTAATACAATTTTAATGTAATTATCAAATGGATGAATTATATTGTATTTATAGGCAATGGCTATTAAAACGATAAATTTTGCTTTTCTTGCTGAAAAATTGATTATCACAAACATATAAAGTATATATGTCCATGTCACCGACACTAATTGTTTTAACATTTGTTGCCATAACCGGAACAGTTTACGGTGTAAGTGCGCATACGTATCTTAAAATGTCACGCTGCTTATAGCAAACAAAAAAGAACTGTTCGATTTTGACAAATTAATCATGCTGCTATATCAGATTTGATGTAGACTTCTATATCTGTCACCATTTTTGTTCACAAGTGACGGAATTAGATTCATCTTATATTGTGGAATAAGATGTGAATTTCTTTAATTATGAAGACAACGATATCATTTAATATATATATACATTGCAACATAGTTTACAGTCGGAACACCTCGATAACATTTTTTAAAGAGTTCTATTTGCGAACTTGCGGAAATGTACTTTTGAAATAGCTAAGATGATCCGACTGTAGTTTTCCATACTCCGAACATGTCGGCGATTATAATTTGTCGGATTACTGGACGGTCACAAAAGGCTAAGGTGCACAACAGGGGGTCAAATTTTATTGCACTTGCTTCCGCTTATACTTTAGTAATGGGGAAATCGATAATAAATTGATGTGTAGCATTTGCAGTGCTACAAGAATTAGTAACCTTGAGACATAATCTGGTCACTTCATAGTCGATTTGGGGACCAGGGCACCCTTCGCACCCGGTGGATGTTAATGTAAATATAAATTATTATTCAAATCCACGATGTGGAATAGTAATATATATATATTGCGTGGTATTTGCAGGCACCACAGTATCTTCGTATTAAAAAAAGTACCCAAAATTATTTGTATTTGCAATTTTAATTGGACATTGCACGACAAAGTGTTTATAACAAAATGCTAAGTGAAACGAATTCGTTGTTTTGTTTCTCTATTTTATATCCTGAGCAAAAAAATTGCCTATCACATAGTTCGTTTTCAATAATAGAATAATCTCGTGTTTCATCAACAAAATCGAACTCCATTTGTTTTCTCTTTAAGTACATAAAACATAATGTTTTAAGCGTTTATTGGATACATAGGTCTAAGATAGCCCGTGGCTACGTGTTATTGTGTTATACCAGTTATCAGTCGGTGATCATCGGAAAATTTACGATCACTTACGGAAACTACCGACAGACAAATCGTCTACTGACCAGTAGCCCCATCGATATCGATTTGCATCGGCTGCATTTATCTGATGAGCGACATAGTTGTGTACGTTTATATGTTCATGTCTCCAGCTTTTCGGGTGCATGCATTGTTTACAGCACTTCCTGTTTGAGGTCTATATCTACTTATATTATACTCAATGCCTTAAAAGTATTATGACAACGAATAAAACATTATTTGCTGCTGATAATCCTCTTGAAATATTTTTTTTTTAGATTCAAGTTGGTGGCGGTGTGGATGCAAATTGGTTGATTGGAGGGTGCTTATTAGGCAATCGTTAAAAAATTGAAATGAGTATGTATCGTTCATGTTATAATTTCTATAATGTATTATTCTATATGTGAGTGCACATAATAGTTGAATCGTGGGGGGGGGGGGGGGGTTGCGGTTAATTTATTCAGTGATAACATATATAAATGAAATTCATTTATATGCATAATTTATTGTACTTTTATCTAATTGGTAATAAAATGATATGTTTTCAGTAATTTGATTACAATGAAGTCAGCTAAGGTACTGCATCATGTCTGTTTTGTTCTGTAGCCACATTTCTAATCACAGTAATGTATGTCTTGAAGTGTAGGACCTATTTTGTTTTTCATGTTACTTACAAAACAATTACAAATGAACATCTGAAGAAACCAAAAAACATTATTAAAAGATGCCTATGCTATTTTTCTCTGCAGACTCTCCTAATACGCCTTCCTAATACGATCAAGTACATTAAAATAAAGTCATGTTTGTGGAACAAGAAAAATCGGTCAATGGCGCTACCGGGAGTCGAACACGGGTCTTCGGATTTCCGGTCCGTTATGCTAACCACTACACCACAACGACCTGACGTTATTTCCGTGTAAATTTAACTTATATAAAGTTGATTAAGGTTAACTACTATTTGGACGAAGGACTGGGCTTTGCACAATGGAGTTTTACTCTATCGTTTTACATCAATGTGACACTGGCTTCTAATTCTTTGATTGTGAAGTTCAGAGTTAAAGCTTACCACAGGCATGATTCGTGGTTAAAATATACAACTCATGAGTATAGTGTTCTACCAATTGATCCTTATGTCTACCACAAACACTAATGTGACTATGTATTCGTAATTTGTAATCTAAGAAAATATATTTGTATAGCACTTTGATGATTTTTTTCAGTGTATCATGTGGAGTTTGATTTTGACAGAGTCAGATTAAAAACCACGGAGGAAAAATGTCAGTGTTGTTCATCAGTAAGCTGCACTGGAATTGGCTATGCTCCTCACTACAGTGGGACTTAGCTCATAATTCGACGAATGGCGTTTGTTACATAGTGCAATGACTTTGAACGAAAAGAAGTACGGCATCAGCTACAACATTTAATATTATATACAGTAATTGTTCAAATGTAGAATAGTATCTACCAGTCCAGTGTTCCATTTGTTTAAATGATGAATATGTTGTGACATAAGAGATGTGATCAAACAGTTTCTGTATAAATAGATATTTGGTCAAATTCTCTTAGAACGTTCTAAGGTTTTTGGGTCAATTTCTCTTAGAACAATCTTAGATATTTGGTCAATTTCTCTTAGAACGTTCTAAGGTTTTTGGACCAATTTCTCTTAGAACGATCTCAGATATTTGGTCAATTTCTCTTAGAACGTACTAAGGTTTTTGGGTCAATTTCTCTTAGAACGTTCTAAGGTTTTTGTGTCATTTTCTCTTAGAACGTTCTAAGGTTTTTGATCATTTTCTCTTAGAACGATCTCAGATATTTGGTCAATTTCTCTTAGAACGTTCTAAGGTTTTTGATCATTTTCTCTTAGAACGATCTCAGATATTTGGTCAATTTCTCTTAGAACGTTCTAAGGTTTTTGGGCTAATTTCTCTTAGAACGTTCTAAGGTTTTAGCCCAATTCTCTTAGAACGTTCTAAGGTTTTTGGGTCAATTTCTCTTAGAACGTTCTAAGGTTTTTGGGTCAATTTCTCTTAGAACGTTCTAAGGTTTTTGAATATTTTCTCTTAGAACGATCTCAGATATTTCGTCAATTTCTCTTAGAACGTTCTAAGGTTTTTTGGTAAATTTCTCTTAGAACGTTCTAAGGTTTTAGCCAAATTCTCTTAGAACGTTCTAAGGTTTTTGGGTCAATTTCTCTTAAAACGATCTCAGATATTTGGTCAATTTCTCTTAGAACGTTCTAAGGTTTTTGTGCCAATTTCTCTTAGAACGTTCTAAGGTTTTTGAATATTTTCTCTTAGAACGATCTCAGATATTTCGTCAAATTCTCTTAGAACGTTCTAAGGTTTTTGGGTCAATTTCTCTTAAAACGATCTCAGATATTTGGTCAATTTCTCTTAGAACGTTCTAAGGTTTTTGTGCCAATTTCTCTTAGAACGTTCTAAGGTTTTTGAATATTTTCTCTTAGAACGATCTCAGATATTTCGTCAATTTCTCTTAGAACGTTCTAAGGTTTTTGGGTCAATTTCTCTTAGAACGATCTCAGATATTTGGTCAATTTCTCTTAGAACGTTCTAAGGTTTTTGTGCCAATTTCTCTTAGAACGTTCTAAGGTTTTTGATCATTTTCTCTTAGAACGATCTCAGATATTTGGTCAATTTCTCTTAGAACGTTCTAAGGTTTTTGGGTCATTTTCTCTTAGAACGTTCTAAGGTTTTTGATAATTTTCTCTTAGAACGATCTCAGATATTTGGTCAATTTCTCTTAGAACGTTCTAAGGTTTTTGGGTCAATTTCTCTTAGAACGTTCTAAGGTTGATGGATCATATTCTCTTAGAACGTTCTAAGGTTTTTGATCATTTTCTCTTAGAACGATCTCAGATATTTGGTCAATTTCCCTTAGAACGTTCTAAGCTTTTTGGGTCAATTTCTCTTAGAACGTTCTAAGGTTTTGGGTCAATTTCTCTTAGAACGTTCTAAGGTTTTTGGGCAAATTTCTCTTAGAACGTTCTAAGGTTTTTGGGCCAATTTCTCTTAGAACGTTCTAAGGTTTTTGATCATTTTCTCTTAGAACGACCTCAGATATTTGGTCAATTTCCCTTAGAACGTTCTAAGCTTTTTGGGTCAATTTCTCTTAGAACGTTCTAAGGGTTTTCGGTCAATTTCTCTTAGAACGTTCTAAGGTTTTTGGGTCAATTTCTCTTAGAACGTTCTAAGGGTTTTCGGTCAATTTCTCTTAGAACGTTCTAAGGTTTTTGGGCCAATTTCTCTTAGAACGTTCTAAGGTTTTTGGGTCAATTTCTCTTAGAACGTTCTAAGGTTTTTGGTCATTTTCTCTTAGAACGTTCTAAGATATTGCCTGCTTGTGTGTTTTGATAATGAAATTATGTGTAATTTTATTGAAAATATTTTGAAAATAAAGAGAGTATGACAGCCATTTGTACTTTTTCGTCTTCATTTTCATTTTTATATGCATAATACACCGTGAAAAAGTCTTAAAACAGGGGGTAAAACTGGGAGTAGTGTACGAAGTCCCTTTTTAAAATATAACGTGTTAATGAAATACTGTGGAGAATCTGCTTAAAACGCTAACCAATTAAAATGTTATTACTAACATAAAGTTGTCAACGGAGATTCGTCGGTCAAAAATAGAACTATCAAATGCTTTATTGGGGAAGACGTTTGGTTGTATTTCTGTATACTTAAAACCACCAATACATCAACCACACACGACGTGGCGGTGTCAGGTCGCATGTCGCCGTAGCTACATAGTTTTTCTGACTTAATACGGGGAAATGTCCCCGCTAGGTAATATCACTTGATAAATATGTGTATAAATCAACCAATTCAATCAAGATAACACCTTAATTTATATGATGATAGATGGTATTGAATATGCTCATACGCTGTCTGAGGTCGGAATATACTTACTAAGTTACTATACATATGCATATACTACAAAGATTACATTCACTTATTTCACTCCATATCATAATAAACGGTACATTGTTTAGCCATGTGTTGCTGTTTGTCATATTTAACATGGTAACATTAATTTGTGATATAAATATTTATACATAGTCTACTTTAATACCATCGGGAACAGTTACGTATTGGATACAGAGAGGGCTCCTCAACCAGTAGATGGTCGATTCGAGTTACATTATTTCCTTATAGGATACCAGTTGTGTTGCGTCTAGGATGCAAATTATTATTTTAAGACGGAAATTCATACTTTACATTAGTAGAAGTTATATTTACCAGACTTTTATTTTCTTTCAATCCAAACAATTGATATTTGACGGAATAATTGTTGTTACCAACTGTACACGTTTGCCAAATTTGATTAAAATATATTGCTATTATAACGACACCGGAGAAAAAAAGAACATTTAACAGTTGAAACTTCAGAGTCTCAGACTGTGTTTCAGTCTTAATAGGTTAGTGAATAAGGCCCCAATGTGATTTAAATAAGCTTAATACTTTCACTACGAGTTTGTGTGGTCTCTGTGTAGAGCATTTGGCTCCTGATCCGAATATTTCAGGTTTGAATCCCGCTTCAGATGAAACTTAACCGATATTAAATGCGAGCACAGGTTAGTCAGAGAGGTTCCGTTGTTACAGGGAAAGCCACATACACAAGACAATACTTTCCCACACAGACCCCCAAGAAAACAACAGTCCACAAAATATCAGGCACTGAGGAGGGATGCAAGGGTACACCCTCAGGACGTGCAAGAGTAAACATGTATGGGAATAGCGGTGTAAGGAATGATCTGGTCGATCATAAAGAACAACTGAGGAGAAGTTAGAGGAACAACAAGTCACAATTTGTCATAGTTCCGCGTGTTGAAATAATGGATTGATGAAATGACGGATAAGAGTAACTTGTTATTGATATCTCCAAACCTTTGTCACAAGTTAGTACTTGTCTGAACCATTAGTTGTCGAAATCATCATTAACCTATTTAGATGAATTAGATCAATTTCATTTCATTACTTTTGCTAGCAATTATTTTACAATTTGGGCGACATAAACAAAAGCAATCGATCGCATTATGTAATATGTCGCAATGAGTAATGCACGCATAGTTAATCATGATGTACTTGAAGTGGTATTATTTAAACAACATTACACATGGATATTTGAATGTTCACTCAGCCATCTAGCGTGTGGTACTTTTTCAGAAAACGGCATAAAATTTTATATTGAAAGTATTTTGATGGTAACATTTATTAATAGAAGGATGGCTTAACCACTCGGCCACGGGAGACGCTGTAGATGAAGCAATGTCATTAAATACTGGATTAGTTACAAGATTGGTGTAAGAATTTAGCAATACAATATAAACGACCGAAGTAACACATGCAAAAGAATTACCTATCCATATATGATGCACGGTCAGATTTTGAATGTAGTTTGATTAGTTGATTTACATTGGTGGGTTTAAATTCTTATACTAATAAAAGTCCGAATGTTTGCGGTAAGTTTAGAAGTTATTGCATTATTTTAGTTGGGTATCAATTTTAGTATCAAATAGGAATTTTATAGATTAATATAAAAAATACCAAAATGAGCATGAAGGCCTAGCTCGATACACAAGCATTATCTAGTCACATAAACTGGTACTCGTAAACAGCGTATAAAACCCGTTTAAGGTCAAATCTTATTTTAATGATCACTTTGACCATTAACTGTTTAACCTTCGGATTAATTCTTCTCGGATATTTTGTCGATTTTCACTCGATTTCAATGCTGATTTAAATCTGAACGCTAAACTCCTATAGGAGAACAAATGTTGGCTAAACAAAGCCACAAAAGTCGGAGTGTTTAATCTACGTGTATTTAATTTCAGCACGGACATATCTTTTATGGCCATCAGGCTCTGAACGACAAAAAGTGGTCAAAGTAGCTATTGATTGCTATTTTATCGTGACTCTTCATCATCTATGGACACGAGATTCCGTGCAATGTCAACAAATACCACAATTTTCCCATCACTTGGCTAAGCGATAAATGCCTGGTGGGAATAAGCGAGCGAGAAAAGTTTAATTGAATATTTGCATACACGCTTCGTTAACAGTTCAAGGTCCTTGTTTTAATTCCTCTAAATCGTTAGGTTTGCTGTGAATTGGTTGAACGGTGGGGAAGAGTCGTCCAAGAAACACCACATTCATGTTCAGTGCCGTCCCACACGAATAGGCTTAAGGTTCTAAATGAAATGGATTATGCAGATTTGGTGAACTGAAGAACTAAACATAAGGCACATGTTGATATATATGCAGCTTGTCTAAAACAAAGAACAATAAATCTTGGTATTGTTTCATGATTTAAATGAAATGATTATATGTTTTCTTTTGAAAGTTGCTGTCAAAAACTCGACCGTGCACATAGTACAGCATTTACGCTTATATTTTGTTTATATTAAGACAAATGCAAATTTCATCAAAAGCAACACTTCGGTATCTACTAGTAGTTATACTGCGCATAAGCCAGCAATACCGACATTTAGACGTTGGGTTTGCTCCCACTCTGATTAAATTAGTTCACTGCCTTTCCTATCAGAGTGTCAGGTGTCATAATGAGAGAGGAAAATATGTTTGAAGCATCATTCAGTTGTCTGTGCGATCAAGATACATTAAACATTTCACTTTCAAACGATAGTAGGTTAAGCTCCGACTTGTTTTAAGACCTTATAAGCTTGAAATGCTCTACATGTTTGAAAGTCGGTTACGTTCTAACATCACATACAAGACAGTTCACAGAATGTATTGCCCTTTGGAAGCACAGCTGTTCGTATTACAGAAACACTACTTCCAGAGTAATATATTAATTATATTTGTTTTAAGTTTCTGTGTCAATATAATTCCTCATGGGTACATATGGTTACAAGGAGCATTCAAGATGCTACAGCAAGTCACATATCAGTTGTCAAAGCATATTTCCAGCCATTTGATTGATACCTTGAATAAGTTAAGACAAAAAGGACATTTTGTGTATTTTTTCATATTATTATACGTCCATAAAATGAAATATCAGATGTGAGTGAGCTACTTCTGTTTATCAGACCATCGATTAATAGATTATATATTGATAACCTTTTCTTTATACCAAATCATACTTTGCTTCACCATTTGACAACCACTCCATACGTTTATCATTTTCTTAAGGCAGTTATTAAATTCCTATTAAGCGAAGCCGTTGTACTTATATCTGTGTAAATATATATATCGTAGTCATTAAGGCAAACAGTTTATTTATTGTCAACTGTACAAACTTTTAAAAACTGTGGAAATGCAATGTGTGTTGAATATACCAGTATCTATACCATTCTATCATATAATGTACATTTGTTAGACTGGGATAAAATCGTGCAGGCTCGTTCCGAGACGGTTCTCCTATATTCATACATCGTTTGTCATTGTGTCTTGTCCAATTTGCCTTTGCAATTGTACACAACTATGTATATGAGCGCTTTTTGTGAGATGTCCAACCTCTTCTGTAAGTGAAGTCATTTCAAGAAAACGTCACATGTGACGTCACCATGTACTGACAGTCAGCCCTATTTGTACCATATGGCAATATGAAAACGAAGTGATCATATGGAATAAATATTGTTTCATGCATGCAAATAGTGACATCACATATTGCGTTTTCTAGAAATGACGTCACTTACAGAAGAGTTTGTAAGTCTCTTAGAAGCGCTCATACACATTTTCTTGTCTCCTGATGATTTTGGAGTTGCTGCACATTTAGTAAGGGGCACATTATGCTCCACAATGGTAACCGTTTATATAAAGTACGACATTGTTTACTGTAAATGTCTATTTCTAGAAGTACAATACTAACCGAATCATCATTGTTCAGTCGATCTTCTCTCTGAAATATACAATCCGAACAACTTGACCTACTTTCAGATTTCATTGATGTTACGCAAACAAAACAAGCAGTGATATTGGAATTTGCTATCTCTGATCAATACGATTGTACGCCCGAAGTGAAAGCGTACCATTCACAAAATCGTTTGTACAGAAGTCCTAGAGAAATATCGGGAGATTATGGTGTTAGGTTATTTGTTGCCTATGAATATTTAGGTCATGCTTGTTGTTGTTTTGAATAACGGAATTTCGTATTTTTTGGGAACATAAATGGTTTGGATGTGTTATCAATAATCAAACAATGTCAAGATATAATGTAATGATTTTTTACAAGCTTAGCTCTGAACTAAAGCTAATCAGCGGTCTGTTCATTATGCTATTGTTTAACATAACTGAGACCTAGGTTTTTACAGTTTAATTTACTACTAAAGTAACAAGGAAACCAACATAACGGTTGAAGTCATCGGTATGAGTTATCCAAGTTTATATTCTCGAACTGTCAAAACATTGAAAAGTGAAATACTTTCCGCGAATACCAGTATCAAACTACGAAAGCCTGGAGGTCACATTTCACCTTCAAGAATTAGCAAATTCAACTTTATGAACTCACGAGTTTCATCTTCATGCATTCACGAATTCACGAATTCGACTTAACAAATTACGATTTCAAATTCGAGAATTCACGATTTCATATAGCTGAAATCGTGAATTAAGAAGTTGAAATCGTGAATTCGTTTCAACTTCACGAATTCACAATCTGAACATCACGATTTAAATTTTACGAATTCACGATTTCAGCACATGAAGACAAGTTGGTCATGTGCAGATACTTGTGTGACCTGGTTAGTGCGGGCTAATGTATTATTGCCTTAGACACAATAATAAAGGGTTTTGTTTATATTGCACAGACATCTCGTCCTCTGTTGAAGTGTCTCCTTTCCTTTCCAGATGGATTAATTTTCACTTCTTCATTCGTTTGAATGAATATTAATTGTGGTTTTACACTAAGAGTTCCATATATGTATATATATTTTTTGTGTAAATCATCTGATGAAATAAAGGCCATTAAAATAATGTGGTACTTAGTCTTGAGAGAGATAAAGCAAACAAGAAAGTGTATTACTTTTATCGCCCTCATCAACGATGACAAGATATACAACGTGTGAATAAACGATATAACCAGCATTGCTATTTAAGGGAGAAACCATTTTTTCTTGTGATAATAATATTTTCTCTCTACATTGTAACACATAATATTGAATCAAACATATCGGTTTCCATAGCAACATAGTGGCCGCTAGTATTCCATCTCCTAGGATTTAGCTAAATGAAGTTCCCATGACAAATAAAAATAACTGTAATACTTATCTGATAAAAAGCTAGGGTCGAAATTATATTCATGTATATTGCACAATGTGTAGTCAGACTGAAAGTTAGGAAACAAATCCCTACATATATGAAATGAGGAAATTTTAACTATTGTGTACGGTGGCATAGAAGTGACATGCGTGAAATCATTTTTATCTCGTTCCCATGACTTAGTGTGTCGTGGGAACGAGTTAGTTAAGTCGTAGCCACGAGATACTAAGTCGTGGGAACGAGATGGTATGTCCTATGAAGGAGTTAGTAAGTCGTGGGAACGAGATGGTATGTCCTATGAAGGAGTTAGTAAGTCGTGGGAACGAGATGGTATGTCCTATGAAGGAGTTAGTAAGTCGTGGGAACGAGATGGTATGTCCTATGAAGGAGTTAGTAAGTCGTGGGAAAGAGATGGTATGTCCTATGAAGGAGTTAGTAAGTCGTGGGAACGAGATGGTATGTCCTATGAAGGAGTTAGTAAGTCGTGGGAACGAGATGGTATGTCCTATGAAGGAGTTAGTAAGTCGTGGGAACGAGATGAAAATAAGTGCACACATGTCACCTCTTTGCCACCGTAATTGGGATACATTTTACATTAGATTTTGTATAATGTTGGTTTATCGCTATGTTTGAAAAGATAAAGACCGAACTTCGGAGAATTTTGAAGTTCTAAGAATACGTACGTTAGAGAAGGCAATGTGTTATATGTCCTGCATGTAACAAGTTAGAAGATGAATTTCACTTTCTTTTTGAGTGTACACTATACGAATCTAGCAGACAGACTTACATCAAACCTTACTATTGTGTGAAGCCAAATATGTTTAAAACCATTGAACTTTTAACCACTAACAATTGTCAAGTACTTCGCAATCTTGCGGTTTATGTGGAGAAAAGTTTTGATGTCAGGAAAAAATATGTTTTAATTAATTAATCAATGTAGTAAAATATATTAAGTGGAATGTTTTTAGTTGCGGTATTTATATAATATCGCGTATAAGATAATTTGGATTTTCGCTATTGTTGCTATTGTGAAATATAACCCTGCTGATGTCCTTGTATTTCGTTTCGACAAGGAATCGGCGTTAGGGTTAAAATTTATAATGTGTTATAACTGTGTTATAACTGAAATATTGTAGAACTTGCATTTTAGCATATTATACTAAACAAGCATGTGCATTTATAGCATAAAGCTTCTTTCAACAAGGTATATTGATATCTGTATTTTAAAAACGATCATTTTTACTATTTTCTTTATTTCCTCTCTGTCATCCTTCGATGAGCAAATTTGAATTAAAGTATATCTAAGTATCCATGTTAAACTGACTGTCCCTTACTATGTTGTACATATGTTTATTTTGAACATGGACTATTACAGTCTATTTCAAAAGTGTATTGTATATAACTATGTTGTGAAATAAAACTTCTTCTATATACTGAATATCGTGGTATGTCACCTGTTTTCTCATAGTACAAAGGAGTCGATTTTTATCTTGTAAATGATGTTTTTAGTATGTGATTAATGCCATTGTTTATATGCGTGTCTTTACTAAATATAATATTTTATCTCTACTGAAATATGTGTTCTAATCAGATTTGCTATGATCTGAGCATAGTGAAGTTAGATTTCATACACCCATTTGTAAGCAGTGTATTACTGCCCGTTTTCCAATTTCAGTGATTTATATTGTCTTAAGGTAACTTTTAAGTCAATATTAGCAAATATATCTTCAGCTTTAATGTGTTTTATTTTGTACATGTGTGTATATTGTAGTTCCAGAATGGAGTGGCAATGTACTGTTATGGTTATATCTTGTATTGTATACATTATATGATTACATTGATGAGACTTAAATAAATAACAAAAAAATATAAGTAAAGTAAGTTAAGTGAGGTGCGTTTATTTATTATAGTGTTACCCCTATTTAAAGGGTCAGTCATTTATCTCTTATGAGACACCTACTTTCTGAGCAAATTTACTTCCCGATTCCCATCCTTTAATGTCAGGTACCAGGCAGGTAGGCGCACGGCAACCTTTATTTAACTAGCTGGCGGCCCACCAACCGGCCACATCAGAACGGATCCCTATCGGGATTCAACCTCCCACTCCCAAGGCGGATGTCTTAACCACTCGCCCACTGGAGACTGGTCAAATAAACAATAACCATTGATAGCAAAAAAATCAATATAACATTTACTACCTTTTTACAATGTCGTAAAAATAAAACAATAGAAAGTAGACCCATTTCGTTTGTTTTTATGTTCTTCGCGATCTCATTAACAGAGATGAGATTTCCTGAGTGTTCTAGTCCAAATATAAACATGTTCTATTCAACCAACAAATACTATCGACCCAACGCTGATTCTTACCGGAATAATATTTGATCGCGTGGTCAGATAGTGGATATCTATTGAAGTTAAACAAAACACTCACGGACCGATTGAAGAAATACAAACAGATGCACAATCAAACTGGCTTTATTTAAATATTTACACCCAATAAAGTTCCGTAGATCAATTTCATTCGTATTCATCAAGTCATTGACAAAGACTCGAGTCGATATGATATTAATTGAAAATCATTGATGTCAAGAAATAAAACTGCTCCAAATGAAGCATTCAGAATCTCTGAGGAGACAACTTCTCAAACAGGGTTTAAATAATTCAATATTTCCCTCGTTTTGTTTGCCTGGTTAATTTCGATCGGAAGACCTTGGAGTGCCGATCGCTTCATTCGTGCATTTCAAATATGAGTCGCTGCCCAGAATTGAAAGACGTTAAAGTAACCACTTGTATGGTTTGTCTTTTATTTTTTTATGGAATTTGACAACAATAAATGTGATAACATGGTTTTCGTGAAAGGCGTTACGTAGCAACGGTTTATTTAAAATCCTACAATAATTGAAGGAGAATGAGTTTTGCTATAAATCAATAACTTAATTTGGTCAGTGAATTAGGTTTCCCACAATGAATCTACTCTTAGGTTGCTTAGTATCAAACCTTTGTTTAATTATACTTTAGTTTCGGCATTTGTTACCAATAGAAACGGCACATCGAGAAAAATGGCTACTTCAGACGATTGATTGTTCAGAGTTTTACGCCGTTTCTCAACAGCATTGCATTGATTGGAGCTTACCATTGTCCTATGGTTACTATCTAGTACTCGCCTATGCCTATGCAAGCTACTAATATTTTCCAGAATGAACCAGACGTGGTGGGCAAATGGCATTGTTTGTCCTATTTTCATTAAACTTTCACTGAGAATTTACTCTGCGCCAGTTGTTTCAACAAAAGAAACTCCAGATTATCAAGCCCTCTGTCGACTGAGATAACCGATTGAGTGTCGAACAAACACGTCAGAAAATGCCACAAACAAACAAACAAAGTACACGGCCATTCCAAATAGCATACAGGTACATGAAAGTACATGCACACGCACGCACGCACACACACACATAGATTCATGTACAAGTAAACAATAGCAAATGCAAAAGAGACATATTGATGGATGACAATAGAAGTATCTTGTTTGAACGGTTATTGGTAAACCTGGGGATTGTAATCTGATTAAGGTTTAAGTTGTCGGTATATCCATGATATTCCGAGAATTAGGAGCGCATTTAATCCTAATCTGTGGAATCAGATTGGCTTCTAACAATACAATATATAACGTGTTGTCACATCGTATTGTTTCACTGTAACATTTGTTCCAATACCTTCATTCAAATCCAAATTTCAATCATTTCAATCTTTACTGCAAAGTATTCATGCAAAACATCGACATATGTTTCAATATCATCAGGTCCCGTATTCACAAACACTTTAATACTGAAACCAAGTCTTAGACTTTAAAATGTTAAAAGTTCTTTTTGCTCCTACGGTTTTATAACAGAAAAGATTTTGATCAAACTTGGTAAAAGTATAAAGTGGGTCACAACAATTAGTATGACAAAAATTCATCCATATAGGTGTAATGAAAACGAAATACTGGTATAATTAACTTTTGCGAAATTAAAGTCTAAGTCCGAGTTTCAGTGTTTAAATGTTTGTGAATAAGGTCCCAGATCTAGTTTTCAAATTACCTTACATGTAAAGTTCATGTTTCTGATCATTTTAATGTATTTGCATTGTCAATTACACACGAATTGCTGTCCACATTTAGCCTCGTTTAAATACCAGCTGTTGCACTGAAAGGTAAAGTCATTGACCACTGTATAATGCGGTCAACCATTTATGGATATAAATAATTTATGGTCATTTTTGTTACACAACCAGCGACACTTGATAAGGACACGAGACACAAATTGTTAGCTGACATTGAGGTGGGTTAATTTACCAGTCACGTTGGGTTAATAACTAATTTTGACATTGTACATGAATAACAGTGTAATTCAATCATTTGAAAATGACTGACTCGTGAAAACAATAAAATGTCGTTACACCATCTTTGACATTTTAATTGAACTCTATTCCTGTAAATATACACGTTGAATATCTAATACATTCAAAATAGGTATAGGAATTATTTAATGATGAATTCATAATATTTTATTTTGCATACATGTGTCTTATGTGAGGTGTCTGTGGTAGTTTTATTGTATATTCAGATCATCTAAACTTGTGTAGCTTTAATAATCTCATTTATCATTATGGTTATAAGGAATGTCAACGAATATTCGGATATTCTAATATTCATTTGTACGTTCGAATATTCGAATACTGATTCGGTATTCGAATATTCGATAAAATATATATTTTCAATACAAAAGTTGAATGCAAGGGTATATATTCCAATGATAGGCATTATCGCACTGAATGACATTTTACACATAAAAATAATAACGGCAGGTGTTAATTGACATGTCATGTTGTATATTTGAGAGATATAACACTCTGGTGATGACACATAGGCCCTGAAATTATTAGTAATCGCGGGTATTGATCAGTTTAAAACACAAAATTGATAAACATAAACTAAAAAGTTAAACTTCGAATTTCAAATGTATTATTATTATTAAAGTAAGAAGGTCGAATGTTTGAATATTCGTTCGGAAGGCTGACCGAATATTCGAATACCAACATTGCC
Organism: Mactromeris polynyma; assembly: GCA_032209605.1. Classification (NCBI taxonomy): domain Eukaryota; kingdom Metazoa; phylum Mollusca; class Bivalvia; order Venerida; family Mactridae; genus Mactromeris; species Mactromeris polynyma. The sequence continues at coordinate 5,718,295 of JASFXZ010000031.1, read as the reverse complement.
ATTCGTTGACATCCCTAATAATTATGTTGTATATATTAACATATGTATTTCTTACATGAGTTGTTGTTGTTTGAAGACCACATTGTAAAACAGTTACACTTGTATCTTATTGTGTTATCTTCATGAAATAAACATGTTCTTATTTATTGTTATTTTACCGTTAATATGTCTAATATGTCTTTTCAGCTCGCCCTCTGCTAGGCAATTATACGCCAAGAATTGTCTTAGAAAACCGAACAAAAACCAGAGCAATCCGAGAAGGCTATGCACATGGTTTCACGCTCTGTGTGTACACCCAACATTAAGGCCGGGAACCAAATTATAAGAAAGCTTTACTGCCATTGGCCAACCAATGAAATGGGTTCTTACGAACGGATTGAGGCATGTTATCTCACTCATCATAAATCGCACTCACTCGGGTAATGTACTGCATGAGAATAAAAGGCGAGGACATCTTTTCACGTTGCAACATCTGCGACTATTGAATGTGACTGTTCGGATCTTAATATTGACAAGAGCTCTATTCTACAGCTTAAATGTTGATATTTTCCCTGTCAGCAATTTTGTTATGCTTTAGATAAGGGGTACGTTATCTTACCGAAATCCACTGAATTCCGGTAAATTTACCGGAATCCATTTTCCATTACCGATATTGTAAACTGTCATATGGCAGATTATAACTAGCTAAAAAGTAATGGTTTATATGTGCATACGAAATTTAAGATGTATGAAACTAACTACATGAAAAAAGCTGTATACCGTTATTCGATTGCTGCCAGTACCTTCCACGCCATAAATATATTATATAGCAGTGACACTTTGTAATTATTCGAATCTTTTATTATTTTTAATAAAACGGAAATGAATTGGCGAAGAGGACTGAAATCATATGCATTGCAAACTGTCCCATTTCTTCAACACTGTTTCGATAGTATTTACCTATTGTTATTGTTTGTTAAAGCAGCAAAGACGTATTTAGGTCTTTGGTTAAAGGAAGTTAAAGGAAGACAATACTCGTGCAAATATCAGTCGCTAACATTTCATCAGTGTACCATTGACTGATTGTTCGTGTTCATCAAAACATGACTTCATATCAATATTACCACAGCTGGCGTTAAGTGCTGTGTGGAGGATGTAAAAAATCGCCCCGTACTTCGTAACCTTAATCCATTCTATACGTTAAATTAACAGGAAAATGACGTTAGGTCGCTGCGGAGTAGTGGTTAGCAAAACGGACCGGAAATCCGTAGACCCGGGTTCTAATCCCAGTAGCGCCATTGACTGATTTTTCGTGTTCATCAAAGCATGACTTAATACTCCAATTATAACGTTATTTGTATTTTAAAATACGAATTGAAAATATCCGCCTATTCGTATGAAAACAATATTCACCATTCTCTTCACATATTCTTTGTTCTTATTTATTTCCACTGTGCATTGAGAATATCGATGTCATTTTGCTGACAATGCGCATTAATGTGTTAGGCCGTGTCCCTGGACTAGTTTAGAACTGGAACACAATTGATTGAATAATTTTCCATTGAAGCTAAGAGATGATTCAAGATGGATGAGCAGTAAAAATTGCCTTTCATTTCAACTCATAAATACCACTTATCTTCCGTAATGTAATGATTAGAGATGGCTCTCAACATCAGAATGAAGGAGAAATCCACTACTTAAATTAAGTTTAAACAAACATTGCTATTACAGCGTTGAATGCCAACATATTAGTTATTTATATTTCAGTTAGGCTGTGTCTGATTAACTATATCGATAAGAAACGTGAGTTGGATTCCCGGACGAGAGAGTTGTTCACCATGTTGATTTCTCTGATGTTGATACTTCTGAAGCGCTATATAAAAGCCGTAAATCCGGACTATCCATATGATACATCAGCTGATGTGACCACACCCGCGTCAAAGCAAATACTATGACAGCAATAAGTAGTATTTGTGCATTAGTGCCAACATGAAGATTTATAATAATTACACCCAAGTCTTGTAATTTATCTATCAGGTGTGAGCCAAGCATCCATGACAATGAATCCTTACTGATTATTAATGTATACCTAACGCCATTAAAAAAGCAACTATATCACTTTAACCTTCATTTTGTTCCGAGTGTTAAACGCGTTTCATTGTTACAAATAAGTAAATAATTCTTCAAAATGAAATTAAACTATGACCCTAGTATTCTTATTTGATAATGGATTAAGTTTAAGAAAGAATGTTTGATAATTAAAATATAATTATTTCTTAATAATGTCCCCGTGTTGACACGGACAAGTTAAGTTGCGTTATTAATGGCGTGGGGTAAATGAGCGCCGCTCTACGATTTCTAACCTCTTCTTTAAGTGACATCATTTCAAGAAAACGCTACATGTGATTTCATTATTTGCAAGCAGGAAACAACATTTACTCCATATGGTCACTTCGTTTTCATATTGTCATATGGGGCAAACATTGCTTACTGTAAGTTCATGATGACGTCACAAGTGTCGTTTTCTGGAAATGACGTGACTTAAAGAAGAGGTTGGAAATCGTACAGCGGCGCTCATATTTTGTTTTATGTGACAGTTCCACGAGTTAATGTATTTAGCAAAGCATATTAACGTTATATTTGACAAAGTTCACAATCTTTACTGGATACACGACTTATCCCTGGAGTCAAACTTCCGTGACACTGTCAGACATGCATGGAATAGAATTATTATGACAATAATAGTGGAAGGACAATGTAAAACTTGCAGTCGTCTATGTCTGACAATCTTTCTGTCTGGTCATATTATGCAATTGTGCATAAACAATGAGTTAGAGATTGTCAACCTAGCTTGAAGGCATTAACCGAACCACATAAAAAGGCAGACGTTGCAAATGAACGTACCACACACAACAAGCAATAACTCAATATAATACAGTCGTACCTCGTATATTCGACAACCTTCCATCTGAATACTCGGTATCATCCGAAATACGAGGACTCGATGTATCTTTGATGCATCTCGAATTGAAATGGGCTACTTAAAAAAAGGTGTTATTCGAAATAAAATTTGGGACACGATGAATTCAAATGAACGAGGTCCGACTGTATATCAATACCGACGTGATTCTGCCTGATTGTTCTAGGACTTATGTTGTAAGGAGATAATATCAAATTAAAACGCATTCCCATGAAGATATGACATCAATTTATACATTTAAATGTAAACGTACAACTAGCTTTGTTTAATTCTCGTAAATCTGCATGAAGCACACTCCTCAGGAATCATAATAGAACAATGTAACACCATATGTATGAAGTTAGCATTAACAGCAGTAATAGCAGTAATGGCAGTAATGGCAGTAACAGCAGTAATGTCAGTAATAGCAGTAACAGCAGTAATGTCAGTAATAGCAGTAACAGCAGTAATAGCAGTAATGGCAGTAATGTCAGTAATAGCAGTAACAGCAGTAATGTCAGTAATAGCAGTAATAGCAGTAATAGCAGTAATAGCAGTAATAGTAGTAATAGCAGTAATAGCAGTAACAACAGTAATAGCAGTAATGACAGTAACAGCAGAAATGTCAGTAATAGCTGTAACAGCAGTAATGTCAGTAATAGCAGTAACAGCAGTAATAGCAGTAATAGCAGTAACAACAGTAATAGCAGTAATAGCAGTAGTGGCAGTAACAGCAGTAATGTCAGTAGTGGCAGTAACAGCAGTAATGTCAGTAATAGCAGTAACAGCAGAAACAACAGTAATAGCAGTAATAGCAGTAATAGCAGTAACAACAGTAACAGCAGTAATAGCAGTAATGACAATAACAGCAGTAATGTCAGTAATAACAGTAACAGCAGTAATGTCAGTAATAGCAGTAACAGCAGTAATGCATGTAATATCAGTAACAGCAGTAATGACAAAAATAGCAGTAATGACAGTAATAGCTGTAATGCATGTAATAGCAGTAACAGCAGTTATGGCAGTATTCGATGTAATGCACGTTATAGCAGTAATTGCAGTAATAGCAGTAACAGCAGTAATGACAATAATAGCAGTAATAGCAGTAATAACAGTAACAGCAGTAACAGCAGTAACAGCAGTAATAACAGTAACAGCAGTAATGGCAGTAATTACCATAACAGTTATGGCAGAAATAGCAGTAACAGAGTAATGGCAGTAATAGCTGTAGTAGCAGTAACAGCAGTATTGGCATTAACAGTACTTATGCATGTAATAGCAGTAATGGCAGTGTTAGCAGTAACAGCAGTAATTTCAGAAGTAGCAATAACAGCAGTTATGGCAGTAGTAGCAATAACGGCAGTAATGGCAGTAATAGCAATAACAGCAGTAATGGCAGGAATAGCAGTAACAGCAGTAATGGCAGTAGTAGCAATAACAGCAGTAATGGCAGGAATAGCAGTAACAGCAGTAATGGCAGTAGTATCAATAACAGCAGTAATGGCAGAAGTAGCAATAACAGCAGTAATGGCAGTAGTAGCAATAACAGCAGTAATGGCAGTAGTAGCAATAACAGCAGTAATGACAGTAGTAGCAATAACAGCACTAATGGCAGTAATAGCAATAACAGCACTAATGGCAGTAGTAGCAATAACAACAGTAATGACAGTAGTAGCAATAACAGCACTAATGGCAGTAATAGCAATGACAGCAGTAATGGCAGTAGTAGCAATAACAGCACTAATGGCAGTAGTAGCAATAACAGCAGTAATGACAGTAGTAGCAATAACAGCACTAATGGCAGTAATAGCAATAACAGCAGTAATGGCAGTAGTAGCAATAACAACAGTAATGACAGTAGTAGCAATAACAGCAGTAATGGCAGTGTTAGCAGTAACATCAGTAATGGCAGTAATAGCAATAACAGCACTAATGGCAGTGTTAGCAGTAACATCAGTAATGGCAGTAATTACAGTAACAACAGTAATGGCAGTAATAGCAATAACAGCAGTAATGGCAGTAGTAGCAATAACAGCAGTAATGGCAGTAGTAGCAATAACAGCAGTAATGGCAGTAGTAGCAATAACAGCAGTAATGACAGTAGTAGCAATAACAGCAGTAATGACAGTAGTAGCAATAACAGCAGTAATGACAGTAGTAGCAATAACAGCACTAATGGCAGTAATAGCAATAACAGCAGTAATGGCAGTAGTAGCAATAACAACAGTAATGACAGTAGTAGCAATAACAGCAGTAATGGCAGTGTTAGCAGTAACAGCAGTAATGACAGTAGTAGCAATAACAGCACTAATGGCAGTAATAGCAATAACAGCAGTAATGGCAGTAGTAGCAATAACAACAGTAATGACAGTAGTAGCAATAACAGTAGTAATGGCAGTAATAGCAATAACAGCACTAATGGCAGTAATAGCAATAACAGCACTAATGGCAGTAGTAGCAATAACAGCACTAATGGCAGTAATAGCAATAACAGCACTAATGGCAGTAATAGCAATAACAGCACTAATGGCAGTAGTAGCAATAACAGCAGTAATGGCAGTAATAGCAATAACAGCACTAATGGCAGTAATAGCAATAACAGCAGTAATGGCAGTAGTAGCAATAACAGCAGTAATGGCAGTAGTAGCAATAACAGCAGTAATGGCAGTAGTAGCAATAACAGCAGTAATGACAGTAGTAGCAATAACAGCAGTAATGGCAGTGTTAGCAGTAACATCAGTAATGGCAGTAATTACAGTAACAACAGTTATGGCAGAAATAGCAGTAACAGAGTAATGGCAGTAATAGCTGTAGTAGCAGTAACAGCAGTAATGGCATTAACAGTACTTATGCATGTAATAGCAGTAACAGCAGTAATGGCAGTGTTAGCAGTAACAGCAGTAATGTCAGTAGTAGCAATAACAGCAGCTATGGCAGTAGTAGCAATAACAGCACTAATGGCAGTAATAGCAATAACAGCAGTAATGGCAGGAATAGCAGTAACAACAGTAATGGCAGTAGTAGCAATAACAGCAGTAATGGCAGTAGTAGCAATAACAGCAGTAATGGCAGGAATAGCAGTAACAACAGTAATGGCAGTAGTAGCAATAACAGCAGTAATGGCAGTAGTAGCAATAACAGCAGTTATGGCAGTAGTAGCAATAACAGCAGTAATGGCAGTAGTAGCAATAACAGCAGTAATGGCAGGAATAGCAGTAATGACAGTAATGGTAGTTATAGCAGTCACAGCAGTTATGTCAATACTAGCAGTACCGTAGAAGTTAGTTTTGTAGTAATTGTGCTGCGGGGAAATTGGAAATGTTGTTGAAGAAAGGTGGTTGCTGAAGACAGGGCCACTCGGGAACGGTTGTACCGCAAATAGTAAAAATACAACACATTATTTTGTGTCGATGCCAAGGTGATTGATTCTGCATATGTTATGCATAATGCGAGGTTTTCTTTTAATTTTGTTATAAAAAAAAAAAATCTGATAATTTGTTTTTTAATCAAAGGTTATCCTCGCGCCTTTCAGTCCTCTCATTTCAACGTCATATCCTCATAGAAATTAGGTAAAGAACTTGGTACAACACGTACATGTACTACATAACCGCACTAGTGAGTCATGACACAATATGTGATTACCCATCTGAATAATTCAGATCTTTATTTCATTTTTTTATCCCTTAAAAGTTTTTCTGGCGTTTACGAATAAATAACACAATTGTGTGTTTAAAATATTCAATAAATCTTGGTCGCCAGGAAAATTAATACCGTTGGAATCAGCAAATAATGATACCAGCAGACAAAGTCACCAATTCGTGCCTAACGACAAGCTTTCCGTCTTCACAACAAAGACAGGGCAGTAATTATAATGCCACGAAGTCTAACATTACTATCCAGATTTTGTTTTAGTTTTTTTATTGAAATTTAAATCACGATTGCCTACGTATTTGCGTCTGAATCCGTGGTTCCATGACAACGTGGACCATTAGTCAAAGTCTGAGAAATATGTTCGACCTACATTTACCATTTTACACGACATATGATACCATTATAGTGTGGTAAGCGCATGATTGTAGCGAAGAACATGCCGAGAATTCGATAAAAGTGTGTATATAATGTATGCCCTGAAGTTATGTTAAACTACATGTATATTCACCGACTGACTGATCTGAAGACCAATGCAATTACCGTCTGGCTTAATTACTTGAGTTTTTTCCGGAAATATAACTAGTATTTGAGTATACCATGCTTAATGACATAATCATGATCAGATATAACTAAAATTGCCATTTTGTTTTAAATAATAACAAGAAATGGGCAATGCCCACAAACCAGGTTTTAAACCTAATTATTTGTAACCAAGGCTCTATTTGTATAATGAATACATGATGAGCATCAATGCTGCAAAGGTGCCAGAGGTGATACATGCATACAAACACTCACACTTTGATGTCAATACACCCACGAATAGCGAAGATATTAAGTGGAAACTAATTTTTAAATTTTAAGTGACCTTGACCTTGGACGGAACGAACCCAAAAGCAATCCCAAGCGAGATCTTCACATGTTCTTACTATACACCAAGTCTGATGTCAATATGACCAACAAATCTAAAGTTATTAGCCGGAGAGCAAATTGCAATTTTTAGTAAAGGTGACCTTGACCTTTGACGAAACGATTCCAAAAGCATTCCCAAGCGAGCTCTCCACATGTTCTTACTATACACCAAGTTTGATGTCAATATGACCAACAAATCTAAAGTTATTCGCCGGAAACCAAATTGCTACTTTAAGTAACGGTGACCTTGACCTTTGGCGGAACGAGTCCAAAAGCAACCCCAAGCAAGCTCTCCACATTTTCTTACTATACACCAAGTTTGATGTCAATATGATCAACAAAACAAAAGTTATTGGCCGGAAACCAAATTTCTATTTTTAGTAATGGTGACCGTGACCTTTGATGGACCGAACCCAAAAGTAATCCCAGGCGAGCTCTCCACATGTTCTTACTGTACACCAAGTTTGATGGCAATATGTTCAACGAAACTCAAGTTATTCGCCGGAAACCAAACTGATATTTTTAGTAATGGTGACCTTGACCTTCGTCAGAACGGGTCCAAAAGCAATCCCAAGCAAGCTCTCCACATGTTCTTACTGTAGACCGAGTTTGATGTCAATAGGATTAACGAAACTCAAGTTATTCGCCGGAAACCAAATTGCTAGTTTTAGTAATGGTGACCTTGACCTTTGTTGGACCGATCCCAAAAGCAATCCCAATTGAGCTCTCCACATGTTCTTACTATACACCAAGTTTGAAGTCAATATGATCAATGTAACTCAAGTTATTCGCCGGAAACCAAATTTCTATTTTTCGAAACGGTGACCTTGACCTTTGTCGGACCAAACCCAAAAGCAATCCCAAGCGAGCTCTCCACATGTTCTTACTATACACCAAGTTTGATGTCAATATGATCAATGTAACTCAAGTTATTCACCGGAAACCAAATTTCTATTTTTAGTAATGGTGACCTTGACCTTTGTCGGACCGAACCCAAAAGCAATCCCAAGCGAGCTTTCCATATGTTCTTACTGTACACCAAGTTTGGTTACAATATGATTAACAGAACGCAAGTTATTCGCCGGAACCACCCAGTTTGACGCCCTCCCAGGTTTGAAAAACTAGTTCACAGTTCATAAATTGTGGCTTGTCATAACTAGATCTAGAATTATACTCACCCACCAACAAGATATTGCAGACAATTGATACAGACCCAGTTATTAGGAAACATAGAACATTTAGTCAATAGTAGGCCTACTGTCAATATTATAACGATTGTAACCGTAGAACTACTCATCAATACGTTAATCAATTCCAAAATTATCATTGCTCAATTCAAAACACGGATCGGATGATTGGATCGATAACTTTTATATGAATATTCAAGTCCAGAATTGTTCACAATGCGCACATAATAAAAAAATGCTTCAATTTCAAAGGGTTATAAAACAGTATGTGATCAAATAGACTAAAATATTTAGAATACCAGTACGAGGTCCTGAAAACATTGTTTCCTGTTGCCAGATGTGCAATGAAAATGTACTATGAACCAATCAATACTCACATAATCATAATCACACATATGTCACACATTTGTTTAAAACTAAAAGGCAAGTTGCGATGCTGTGCAGCATAAACAAAGGTGCTGTCACTGAACTTTGGTAAAATATCGCTTCTATGTCAACTCAATTGTGAGTAAAACTTGTATTCTAATACTGGGTGTATCAAAGTACAATGTATTCAATCAAAGGGAAATGTCCGTAAAGAGGACCTCTTGTAACTTGCACCATCTGCCAAGGTCGTGAAATGTTGGCACTTTGTAAAACAGGCTCTGATTTAGCGCAATAATCTTTTCGCATAGACGTAATTATTGTGTCTCTGGCTTGTACAGATTCCAGAATGCACTCGGGAATATTAGCCCAGAACTCTCTGACAGAGTTGCAAAGGTCGCGGACCTAAGTATGAAGACATTTTTGTCAAGGTGACTGAATTTTAAAACAAGTTAACTTTAACGTTTTGAAATATAACCGATTCGGCTTGTCCATTGTAGGGAAACACCAACAACGCATCGTTGAAAACCCTTTTTGAATGAATGACTCGATGGACGCCTCTTGATATCGACGAAGCAGATTCAAATTCTGTTCGGTGTTAATAATAAACAGGAATATGATATGTCTCAGGCTCGGGTATTGGTTATTAACGAGCAGTACAGTGTAACAGCTATGCACAAATCCATGTGTCCCGGAAAACAATCTTACCCATAATCAACCTTGTTTTCAATGGACCGATAACTCGTGTAGTGTTGTTTTTCGTCACCCGTCATTTCCGCACATTTTTACGAATAATAGAGCAGCCTTTTACTCCAATCTATCCACTATTGTACACCTAATTATAACTGTCATTCGAAACAAAAAGTAAGTTTATTGACTAAAGTCTATAATCACAGAAAATACTGCAGGCACCAAATGTCCCAAAAAGTTTTATCCAAATGTTTTTGAACCGAAAAACAGGAAGAACACTCCAACATGAGGTTTCAGTAATAATTTGTTTTAAAGATATATAACCTGACTGTAGGCCATATTTGACTAATTTAGGTATACTTTTGTCTGCCTTTGCTATATTTGGCTTGACTTTGCAGTGTTTAGTAGCAATCGGATCACCTCGGCTATTTCAGAGAAGTTGCGATTTATTTAGTACTGTCGTGTTTGCACTGGTTCAGCTAAATGTTAGATTGTCAATAGTTTTCTGCACCAAAGTATCGAGACCCCTCAAACAATAAGTCACCTCAGACTTTATCACCGTTTCCGTTGAAAAAACTTTCGTAATCAGTGCTGCCGAGGCGGCCTGGAATACCCACCGTGCTTCCGGTTTTGGTGTGTCGTCGTCTTGTTTACATGTTAAGTAGGATGTGCTGGAACGATATGGTTAAATACACGTGTTCAGCCTCCAGTTTACTCCAACAATGTACTTCGTCAATCACTGAAGCTTGGATAAGGGTACATTATCCACACTTCATAATTTAAGACAAACATAAAAACCGCATGTCTCTTTGAGAAGACTAAGACATCGTTCAATGGTTACCGTCTTTAGCAGCAGTATGTCGAAACATCCTTGATTTTGTGAAATAATTCCCAGGGAATCAAGTCACGAGGCTGATGAACTTTTGCGGTAGACAAGTGTGTCATTAACGATCGCTTTAATCGCTTTTAATCGTGTTTTTGTATTTGCGTTTATTTATCGTCGCCACCGGTTTCCCATATGGGCGACGCTACCGAAGAATGTTAGTCATATTAGATTTTTGGAGGATAGTGCATGATACAGGAGATGCCCCAGTTCCAGAAGCACCCCTGGTTCTTTTACGTGCTCGATGTAAAGCATCATACACGGGACCTCGGTTTTTAAAGTCTCGTCCGAAAGACTGTTAGTACGGTCAGTGATGGAGCGGGGAATCGAACCTGCGATCCCTGGATTACAATACCAGCGCGTTACCACTTGACTACGGGTCCGCTACAGTCGTGTGGGTGTATTGTTGAATTAAAAGTAGGGATGTCAACAATTATTTGGATACTCGAATATTCGTTTTAACGTTCGAATATTCGAATACTGATTCGGCATTCGAATATTCGATAAAATATGTATTTTAATATAAAAGCTGAATGCATGTGTATTAAAATCAATGATGGACATTATTGCATTGAATGGCATTTTACGCGTGACACATCATATATAATTGATATGTCATGTTGTATATTTGGGGGCAAGAGAGATATAACAATCTGGTGATGACATCTAGGCCCTGAAATTATTAGTAACCGTGGGGATTTTTACAACTTGAGTGAGCAGTTTAAAAATACAAAATTGATAAGCATACAGTAAAACTTCGATTTTCAAAAGTATTTTTTATTAAATAAGAAGGTCGAATGTTCGAATAAGGTTGGCATAATATTCGAATAACAAAATTACCATTCGTTGACATCCCTAATTAAAAGGGTGAAACTATTTCGGCAACATAACAATTCGATAACTATGGATCCGTACTCTACAGTTTCGGCGTGGATGTGTCGAATATATGGCCAAGGTGTCAAAACCAGGGTTTTGATTATTTTTAGTACAAAATGTTTGTCGGAAATACATGAAATTTTCTGACAATGTATTGTTACGTATTTAACAAATTGGATCAGACTAAGGGAATATCACCGCGAATGAATTCAGATCTTAATATAGCTTATGAGTTTTTGATAGCATTACTGTGACATATAAAATTGAAGCACAACGTTCAACGTTTTCAGGTGCAATTAGACTTCATACACAATATAAGGAATATCCGTAAGTATGGACATACAATTTTGCCACTGCCGTCTAGATCTGTATACATCAGTATACAAAAAAGACGATCCCATTTGAATATTGTGCCTGATCTATCTTCGTGATCAAAATACGCCTACTTCGTTCTTTTGTCTTGATTCCCCAGTAAAATAAGAAAACAAGCAGTCAACTTACGATAATGGAACATATTTAACAAGCTAGATCACTTCAAACACCATTTTTAGAGCAGATACGTGGAATTCAAAACTGATCATTGAATTAGCATCGATCTGGGAATTCTCAGGGTATACTAACGCGGAAAGATATAACTATCACGTGGCGTGAAAACAAATTCGAGAACTTTACATGGGATTGGTTTATATCAGAAGAAGCAGTCCTAAAGACAATTGATAAGAGAAAGTATATGTTAAGTTGCTACAGGGTACGCCACACATAAGACAGTGCCTCTCCACAAAGACTTCCAGGAAAACAGCTATCCATAGGACATAATGCACTTGAGGAGGCTAAATGGTAAATACGTAAAGGAACAGAGGCGCATTGAATGGCCTTGCCGACCATAAGGAATAACTAGGAGAATCAAAGAGGACAAACAGTGGGGGGAAGGAAAAGATCACAGAACAAGTGAAGACAGTTGGCAACAATTGGCCGATCTTAGGTCAAAATGCAACAAATCCGTAATATCAATGCACACGTAATATTCGAATGTTCTTACAAAACTATTCTGGACAATAAACACCGACATACGAATCATTTTGTGGCATCACACAAACTTCGTTATAACGAAATAAGCTCACAAAGCAAGTGTTAAATTCTGGGCAGAGCAAGGTGGCCTGTGATGACAAACGCTATATCTGATAAACAATCTTCTCAGTGAAGATTAGTATTCTCTGCAGGTCGTTCACGTGGAAAATCTTTCTCCCAGTAATTCGGTCAAATATCGATTATGACTCTGAGAGAATCATTCATGTTTAGCTTTCTCTTCTCGGAAAAATCCGATAATAGTACTCCGGAACTTTTTTATCCTTGCGCCTTTTCAGTGCCAACTTTTGTACTGTTGTTTTCTTGGGGTTCTGTGTCATTCCCTGGAACAATATAATCTCTCTTTAAAAAATAAATACCTAAGTTTTGACTTTATGGAGATCTCTGTAAGGTCAATGGACAATGCCACAATGATCATGTAATTGTGATTTGATGTACATTTATTTTATTATTCTTTTTTTATATGTTATTGAACATGTAACCAACTATTTTCAACATGCACGCTATGATGTTTTAATATATTCATTAGTTCAAATAAATGAATGGAAGTAGACTTTTAACAGCAGGTTGTCTTTATTTACTGATTCCATTGGCTATTGTTTGTACAATAACTCAAAAGCTTATTAACCAATAAGACTGCAACATCTTATCTTATTTCAATTTGAACTGATCATCTTTTTAAAGATAGTCCTTGCTTGTACCATCATGTGTCAATTTTAACTTTCAAAAGACTGAGATAGTGTTAAGAATGAAGTACAACTAATTCAATTAATTTATATCGCATTGTATTAATAGTCAAAACTATAACAATGAAAGAAGTGACCAATTAGAAATGTGCTGTATCGCGTAAATATCAACTGACAAGCATTTACTGAATCAGAGTTACATGAAGTAACGGCTTCCAAACCTAATTGGGTCGCATAATGTTCCTGATATGTTACGATGCTGAATTTAGGGGCCGGTCATACTCATTTACCTAACCCAGATTAAACATGCCATGAAAATGAGGTATGTATTAAAACTATGTAAACATCGGTTTGAAACTATAAATCAAGAGTTCCATGCCACTTCAAAAGATTTCACAAGGAAATCAACATGAGCGAGAAGGCAAATATAAATGATATTAGTATCATAAGCATGATGTATCATTAATAAGATGTTAATCGGCGAAACGTTTGAAAAGTTTACTGCGTTAAAACAAATAAACATTACATTCTGACCAAGCTTTCAAGGCCTGGGTTGTTATTCATAAAGGTTATAAGACTGAAGCTCAAACGTTACATGGTTTCCTATTGCTCCTACGTTGTTTTAAAATACGTAGATTTATTTAAAACTTGGGAAAAAGGTACAGTGGGTGACAACAAATAACATAGAAAAATAAATTGGTTTCGGTTAAATGATAACAAAAGGCTGGTAAATATAACTTTTGCAAAGCTCGTCTAGGCGTGAATTTCAGTCTGAAAATGTTTGGGAATAAGGCCCCTGATTTGTGTGATTTAACGGGACAACGTTTGAGGGTGACCGATATTTAAGACTATTCGTAAATTTAGAAATGAGGCTTATAGATTGTGAACCGTAGTCAAACTAATCTAGTGATACATATTTAACCTTGGACCAGATGGTAATTATATTGTAATCAAATAGACCATCAAAACAACTTATTACACTATACAGACACGTGAGGTCTCTGTGTCAATATTTGAAGAATGTAACGGTACTATTTGTCTAATAGACTAATACCCATCTGCCGTTTAGAGAGTATATTACTGGTATCAACTTAACGAAGAGTCTGTTCATTGTTTATATCCAACTTTCGTGCATTTTATATGTGCCTTGTATTGAAATTATTGTATATTGTAGTCCTATTCTCACCAGAACATACCGTAACTAGGTTATTATACGTTTGATTGCCCGGAATGTTACTGAATAATTACTAGTATTGTATGTACTCCTATATAACTCGACTTTAAGGTCAGGGGTGCTATTGTTGTGTTCAGGACAACACAAACTATTTTACTGGTTAAGCTTTATTAAAACATTGTTGCACACCATTCATATTTTGTTAAAAAACACCATTATACATTTAAAGTAATATGCTCATTTGAATTAATATTTTACGTAAACAAGTATGAAAAACATATTTCACATAGTCGAAACATAATTAAGAATGCATTACCAAAGAAACACTAATAATACCAAAGCAATATTTTGAAATTTAGAAAAAAAATCAGTTTTGGATATTACTACGAGGGGGTGTCCGAGCGATAAGATTTTTTAAGCAGTATTGTATTGCCTCGGCCGATATAGCAACAACTCTGGATGAAGCCTCTTCTAATGTTTCTCGTTCAGATGAACCAGGCACATATATAACCAAATCTTAACCAACGGTCGCGATTCAATATTGCCAAAGGACTTAGGATTCGATCTCATGTGTGGAGAGGCACTGTCTTATTTATGTGGCGTTCCCTGTAGCAACGTATGCTTTCTCTCTTAAGATCACAGCAGTCAGGCATCATAATAGCTTCCTTTAATTCAGACTGAGTAATCATAACTTATTGTAATACATGTATGACAGATTTAACTGAGTTACTAGCATGGACCGGAAACAAATAGAAATAAATAGTGTAATGATGATTGAGTATTGTCGGTGCTGAATGGTATGTATAATATATATATAGAGGGAAGGGATCAAACTACATGCAATTAAAGCATAAAGTGCTAATTACTTCGTCATATCGACGAAAGGCGGCATTTTGTTTTATCATAAATCTGACAAGACGGACCTTCGACTAAAAGTGACTATATTTAGATTTTTCTTGGTACACATTCGTCTTTTGTCCGAAACTTTGCAAAGCAGGAATAGATTTTAACAGGACATATAATTGGATCTGGTTATTAAAGTTCCTAACATCCTACATGTATATTCTTTCACAGCAATGATAAGTTAATTCGAACACAGTGATTATATATTGACGAACTAATCAAGGAGATTGGATTCAATAACGGTCCAGCGACTACGATGAGTTAGAGTACAATTAGCCTTCCAGATTGTTCTGCTTCATCAGACGACCGTATGAAATGATCTCCTTGATCTTGCGACATGAATAAAGTTACTTGGTAACAATGTTTCAGGCGTAAAGTGATTGTGGTGGTTAAGATGTAAAGTCACGTGACTGCGAAGTTTCAGGTGTAAGGTCGCGTGGTATCGGTGGTTCAAACGTAAAGTCTCGTGGTTGTGGTGGTTAAGATGTAAAGTCACGTGACTGCGAAGTTTCAGGTGTAAGGTCGCGTGGTATCGGTGGTTCAAACGTAAAGTCTCGTGGTTGTGGTGGTTAAGATGTAAAGTCACGTGACTGCGAAGTTTCAGTTGTAAAGTCTCGTGGTTGTGGTGGTTAAGATGTAAAGTCACGTGACTGCGAAGTTTCAGGTGTAAAGTCGCGTGGTATCGGTGGTTCAAACGTAAAGTCTCGTGGTTGTGGTGGTTAAGATGTAAAGTAACGTGACTGCGAAGTTTCAGGTGTAAAGTCTCGTGGTTGTGGTGGTTAAGATGTAAAGTCACGTGACTGCGAAGTTTCAGGTGTAAAGTCACGTGGTTGTGGTGTTTCAAGCGATAGGGTGTACCAAATGAGTTTGAAGTAAATTTGAAATATTCGTGAAAATTTATTTATTTACTCAAAACCAAAATGCATTGTACCGTTTTCTAAATCTACAATCTCTATATTTGTCTGCGTTTACTGGTCATTATTTAGGTTGTGTATGTCGCTTCAAGCTTTAAGTTGTCCACCATATAGTTTGGCATTTTAATTACTTTGAAAAGAGAGTTTTACCCTGATCTATAACACCAGTACCTCACTGAATGTGAGAACTAACGTATAAAAAAGATAATGTAACTGAATCGTATATGATTTGCAGTTTCCCACAATTAAATGAACGTTGATGATATGTCCATTCCCAATAATGGTCTTTAAAAGATCGTTTGTCGAACTAAGGTAACGTACGATGTCAGTCATTAGCACGTACAGTATTGTCCACGGCATTCCGGGATCAACTCAAGCGGCATTAGAAATTAACTGTATTCTTCTTCATGGAAATGTGACACTAAATGCAGATGATAGAATTTCCTGTCCAGTGGTCAGATAAGGTGAAAACGCTTGACCCAAATTGGAGTTTAATTGCATTTTATAGTGTCCGTGCAATAAAAAATGTCAAACCTTTCTATATTTGTTCCAACAGGAAAAGGTGCCTCATCTATTATTCCAGTTTCCGTTCTGTACACGTGTTCAACAAATATGGCATTAACACTATCTGCTAAACTCTTTCATACGTTTATAGCGAGACAAGCAGATAAAACATCCTGGAAATAAATATTTAATTCAGTAAACAATGGTAATGGCAACTGAGTATGTTGCTGAACAAACAATGGGTAATAAAAAATCACAAACAAAAAGAATAAAAACTCTTTGATGTTATTGTGTGATCAGTTATATAGTAAATTGAATGTGCTTCTTTGATGTAGACACCATTGTAACACGATAATCACCCCTATTGTATAATATGATAAACAGCTGTATACACAAGGTGGGGGAGTACAGTGATTCTATATGACACACCATGTTGTAGAACAATACAAGACCTTGCTTGATCAGTCGTTTATACACCACACACACTGTCTGTATCACTATTCGATACACACACAACAACATTAGCACTAAAATCAACATTTATTTCAATATTTACAGGATTAAAGTAGACAACAACATAACCATTTGTGGAAGAGAGATTAAGTTGTTACAGGGAACGCCATATACGTAAGACAATGCCTCCCCACACATACCCCATGGAAACAACAATCAACACAACATTGGGGGGCTGATGAAATGCAAGGGCAAACATGTATGGAATATGGTGTGAATGGTCCGGCCGACCTACAAAAACAAACATGGATAACGTAGGTGGACAAGCTTTGTAATAGAGAAATATGATGTAGTCGAGCAGGAAATGCTGCATGCAAATGCTACAATCACTCGAAAAGCACAATGCGGTGTGAAAAATATACATATATGTAAGCAAAAACATTATTTAAGGACAATCTTGTGGATAGTAAGGAAAATATTACTTTAAAGGAAAATCTTAACCTTAAGATGTTTCGTGATGCCAGCCCTGTTGAAACTGAACTTCAAGAAGACGCTACTCGTTGGCTGCAAACTCGAAAGCAATGATGGTGAATAACTTATTTGGCTGGGCAAGTTTGTAAGCTGTTGTATGTGTGATCATAATTATGCTCTTAACGCTTGATTTTGTATTCTGAAAGCATCCAAACGATTTTGATCAAACATACAATTAGCTATTAGAGCCATTCAAGCGATGGTTTGTGGGCAAATCCATTAGAAAACCCAATCGAGTATAATAATGAGACTTTAGCTCCTGATGTACATGTTATTTCGTTTAACTCAACGCCCAATGTAATTATCTCACTACGTATTGCTCCGGTCATTGACCTTTTACTTAAATGAGTAAATGGGTTATGCACGATATAAAACTAAATTTTCTTGGTGGTGAGTATAACGGGTAATGGATTAGATACCATGTGGATAAATTAATACATATTTCATATGTGTGTGTTTATACATAAAAGAATCAACATTTCGTTCTGATTCATGCAGTATGAGCTGAAAACGTGAAGCCGCTTTGAGTTTTTGCATTCGGAGTAATTTGCTGGTACATAAATGTCAAAATAAAATGATACAAACTTCTCCAGATTCCCATCTTGATCATGTTTGTACGAAAGAAAATGCGTACACTAGTATGATTGTTATAAACAGTATAAATGCTCATGCTGAATGGTTCCATGTTATTTACATTAAGTCAATATACGAATCTTGGATATAACAAGAACTCTACAGTAGATTCATGTTAAGGATGTGTTCTCATTCATGTGACCTGAGAAAATCAGTTTGTTTATAAACAATTTATGTATGATTGTGTCTATACGTTTTATCAAAGTATGTAGTTTCATTGACTAATGATTCTGAATGCCGTAGACCATATTAACAGACCCATATTACTGTTATTATAATTGGTAGTAATGGTTATCATACACATATTCTCTGCCTTAGCAAGTCTAACAATTAAACATTGTCCCGACTACATTGATTGTCAGCTTGAGGTCGATAGTTTCATCTTTAAAGCCAGTATTGTTCGTTATATCGCAGAAAAAAGTAGGAATTAGTTCGTATGATGTTAAAATTGGAATAAAATAGAAGTTTTGTGAATGAGGATTGTCAGACACACTGTTACAAACAATCTGATGAATCAAATATTATAGAAGGGTTTTTAAAATAAAAAGCAGAAACTATCTTATGATATCAAATCTACAGAGGCGTAGTGGTCGGGGAGGCGTAGTGGTCGGGGAAGCGTAGAGGTCGGGGAGGCGTTTTGGTCGGGGAGGCGTTTTGGTCGGAGAGGCGTAGTGGTCGGGGAGGCGTAGTGGTCGGGGAGGCGTAGTGGTCGGGGAGGCGTTTTGGTCGGGGAGGCGTTTTGGTCGGGGAGGCGTAGTGGTCGGGGAGGCGTAGTGGTCGGGGAGGCGTTTTGGTCGGGGAGGCGATTTTTGTCGGGGAGGCGTAGTGGTCGGGGAGGCGTTTTGGTCGGAGAGGCGTATTGGTCGGGGAGGCGTTTTGGTCGGGGAGATGTAGTGGTCGGGGAGGAGTAGTGGTCGGGGAGGCGTTTTGGTCGGAGGGGCGTAGTGGTCGGGGAGGCGTTTTGGTCGGAGATATGTAGTGGTCGAGGGAAAGAACGCCTGACTCCTGATCCCAAGGTCGTGATTTCGAGCCACACGTTGAGGGGGGGGGGGGGGGGGGGGGAGGTGATCAAGAACTTCACAATCCCTAGATTGGTAAGTAACTTGCCATCGAGGTGATTAATGATTAAAACAAATACGTGAATGATATAATAATAATCCATCTATTATTATATAATTTCGATTTACCAACCCGTGTTTCGCTTTGAATCGGAAAGCCTCAAGCGACCCACGAGGAATATCTAGCCAATGAGGATTCGTGTAAGCTGAACTCACACTTGGGTATTATATTAAAAATGGTCCATTATTCCCGCAATACCTTGGATCGTGTGTCAATTAATATTGCATAGCATGAAGAGTGTGTCTATATTACAAGTTACAGCATTTAATGTCAATTTCATATGAAATATTCAAATATTAGATAGATAGCGGATTAATAACGATTCATCGTCGCTTGAAAAACAACCGCTTCGCTCCATCCTTACTACAATGTAAAACATGTATGAAGTTTAGTTTTTGTTTTACAAACTCTCTTTTCAATCCGATTACTGAGGGGAATATCAATCTGCTACAAATTTAAACAACTTATTCATGGGAACTATTAAATTCAATTTTATTTGGTAATTCAATAGTGTATATTTTGCCTCGCAAGAAAATTGGATTTCACGCCGTTAAACGTGAATTGATTGTCGTGTCATTCTATGTTAGCGGATAAAATGTACATTTACATACAAATTTGAAAAGTAGATTCTATTAAAAACAACTTTAAGCTCTAAATTTCCCCTAACGCTGACGCCAATACATTTGTTAATGACTTTTGTCGAGCACGACACGTGACAATGGTGGAGTTAACTGACCGTTCGGCACCGTACTAAATCCTGGCCACTACAGAAGAGTACATGTTTCTGTCTATCGCTGTCGTGATTGATAGTAAGTACATTATGTGTGATTTTTCTCTCAGAATATATGATTACCTTCATGCAGGCGCCCAAACTACCAACAACCGATCATATAATGTTGAAAGGGAATATATAATGACGTCGTGAACTCTTCACCACTGTAAAGTCACATTCAGTAATACAATCTGTGAGTGAATCACCTTTGATTGGTATGATAGTAGATCTATCCATGTATACGTACATGAATTACCTGAATGTTATGGTAAGTTTCCTATGTCTTTGAATTGTACAGCATAGCTGTCGTCAAAACAGGAGGAAGTTCGTCCTCTGTTAAATAGAAAGTCAATGATATACATGTGCATCAGTTAAGATACTCTCCTTTAGCATCGGGCGCTTATTCCGATACCTTCATAATGTAACGGTAGTGGAATCAAAGCGCTGTGTGGGAGCGTACAGTTAACAGGGCAGTGCGATTTTAGGATTTGGGTGTTAGTCAACAAAGCGTTTATATCTAACCTTTTCGATTTTGTCCATTAGAATCTAAGCTAATGGAAGAGATTTCATGTCAAAAATAAAATAGGGATGTACTTACTATATACGTCCACAACTGCAATGTTTGTATTGTGTTGGCCATGCATTGAGGTTAAACTCTACAATGACATCTAGACCTGGTGATTGAAGCGAGTGATAATCTCACACCAGTTAGCATGAGCAGCAAATGTATTTTCTGTGCAAACCACCTCGTCTGTGTGTGTGTCCGTTGACGTGTACTGGAACATAATTGTATTGTGTTTTTGGTCATTTTTATGACATGAGCCTATGGCTTATAGCGATGGCGCTACATTTAATTTTCAAGGACCACATTGTAAAAACGATTTGTTTTTCTGCTATGTCTGAATAATATGTTATCTTCTTAAAATGTGGTCATAATTAGTAATTGTAGTAAAAGTGGTGGTTGTATTGTTACTATACTGTTAGAATGGTAGAGTGGAATGAGTAACAAGAAATATTCAAGCAAAAATGTATCCGTTTAAATAAAATGAAAACGAAATGCTTTTAAATTTATTTTTTGCAATTTTAAAGTCTAAGTCTGAGATTCAGTAATATAACGTTTGTGAATACATGCCCATGATCTGCGGAGTATCAGTGTGACACGTGTTGCGGGAGGTATCATGGTATGTTTACGGTGTATAGAGTTCAATCTACCCACCAATTCAAGTTTTCCCTGGTAATCCGAAATTTATTTTGTATTAACCCGGGATAACATTAACTCGATTTCATATGACCCCTGTGTGCTGTTTAGATTACCCCTCGCTGATTGAGCTAAAGTAATCAATTTCAATGATCTGGAATAATGGATGATTAATTGAACAAAGCTTGTGGAAACAGGCAGTCTGCAAAAAAATCATACAATATCTATTACATAATGTTACTGATGCTATCGTTGTTGGTGTGGCTGATATCGTTGTCTTTCTTTGTTTTATTGTTGTTTTGATGCATATCATTTTATTTGATATATTATTTGTTGTTTTTCTTTTCAACACATGCATGTTGTCTATATAAACGTAAAGGGAATGAGAGGGTAGTCTGAAATTTTGCGTAATTTGAAATCGATTTCATCTAATCTCCCGGTAATCTTGACTAGATTTTAAGTTACCCGATGGGGGGGGGGGTCACTTGTAACGGGAGTAGTCTGGAATCGCTACACCAGTACGATGCATATAGTATGCAGATTACAGTACACTTGAAACCTAGGACTCTCTTGGATCAATACAAACTGATAAAGCATTCGTCTTACTCTCATTTTAATGATGGTTTTGAATGTTCCTACCGGTCAATATCAGTACATTTTTACATGTACATCAACAATTTAGGAAGACAGTGACATCTTTGATGAATCACTTGCATTAAAAAGGAAATAACGCATGAGATTTATTTCTGTTAATTACAATACCGATGGCTTGAGAAGTATATTTGACACCTTATATTCCTTTTAGAAACTAAACTAGTTAGCGGTGTTTTAGATGACCAATTAAGGTCGACACATCCTCTAGAGATCGTGCGTAACATGGAGTAGAAACCAACTTTCAGTCTGACATATTGCTATAGTGACAGGAAGTATAATTTTGAATTTACAAAATTATGTCGATTTCATCCATCATTTCGTTTTTTTCCCTTTTGTCCCTGTAGTTGTTTATACGTGTGTATATACTCATGTCTGGTGCCTTTGTGGTCACTGCGAACATTGCATATGACATTTCTTGTTCGATGCCGATATTCATTTTAGCCAACTTTGAAAACTGGTCTTCTTATTGAGGTGGTATTAATATCGAGGTTGAATAAAGAGCAAAACAGTGAAAGTAGACTTGAAAATAGTGGTCTTATTATTGAGGTGGTCTTATTATTGAGGTGGTCTTTAAGTGAGTTTTGACTGCATATATGTTTTAAGCACCATATCTGTTTTCTGGTTTGGACTACATATCTGATAATAAGGATCAATTTGTCGTTACTAGAGACCTTAATTACAACACGCTGAATGCAAATAGCAGTATGCCTCTAATATCAGGAAGTCAGATCTTTTATCTTAATTACCATGGTAAAAAACTACTTGTTTTACATTCAATCATGAACCACCTCTTATCGATATTATCTTGTCAAATGACAGTACATGTAATGAAAAAAATGCAACTTCAAAGGAGATGTAAATAATGCGGTATCTTTAAAGTTGACCTGTGTTACCTATCGGTATTTCAAAAAACAAATGGTCATTTTTATAGAAGTGTTAAAACTATTTATGTTGAAAATTATCATCTTGGTCTACTGTGCTATTTGAATTTATTGGGAAATTATGTTAAAATATAAAGTTGACAGCCATACACCCATACATATTAGAAAACATTTTGCTAAAACTGTTCATTTTTATGCACATGAGAACCCCGTGAGCAATTCGTAAACATAATTATTTATTATAATTGTACGCAAAAACAGTGTCGGATGACGAAACTTCTTTGAATAGGGATTTTATTGATAGATGTCTTGGGTGAGCTACATGGAAAAATATGAGTCCATACAAACTACTTTTCATCCTGTCAGAAACACACGAAGGAAGGAGAAAATAATCAACTAGTTATATGGAATACTTTCAATGTAATTCTTGTAAATGTGACTATGAAAATTGATGTTTATATATATATGATAACGATCATCATCCCAGCAATTGCAAGGAAAGAACTCATTGGGTGTTCAAACATGTTGGGGTATGCTTCGAGAACACTAATATAAAAAACATATTAAAAATCAGGTAAAAATTGGATCTTCAAACAACTAATAAACAAGAAATATCTTGAAAAAGATGAACGGCGCAATTTGATGATTAAGAATTGTTGTGCAACAGAAAAAAATTGCCGAGATGTTACGATTGCTGGTCACTCCAAATCCAAAATGGATTTCGGTGATTTCACCGAAATTCGGTAGCTTTCGGTAAGGCAACGTACTTCATATCGAAACGTTGACCAAACCGCGTCAAAGTTACAAACGTTGTTCGGTTGAAGAGAAATTACATTTGTGGTTAATAACGTAAGATTTATTTGGTTTACACAACACAGATATGCAAATAGCAAAACCATGCTAATACGTCTGAACAATCGAGCATGAAAATGCACTTGCAAAGTGCGCAGCCTTGACAACGGGAACTCGAGACACATAATGGATGCAAATGGAATTATCACCTTGAAACGGTCATCAGTGTCAAACAGCACTTGGTTTTAGCCCTGGATTAAGGGTCTCCTATTATCATCAAAATAAAGGGAACAGCGTGAATAAGACAATCCCACAGGACAACTCCCTAAACTTAGTTTGACTGAATTATCAACAATGTTTCCTCGAGGGTCCTGTTTTCGACGAGAACTAGAAGTTGCAAGGGTGACACTAATACACAAGCAAACCATTCACTTAAAAGCGACTACGTGCATGTTCATTTTAAAATGACTAGAATATTTCCATAATCTGTAAAAAAAGTGTTGGTTTGCGGGTACGCGACCCGGAACAGTGGGTATGTATATAGGTTGTATTATAGTTTATTACTGTAGTGGCTAAAGACTGAAATAATTCGTTTAACCCGAAAAAATAAATTGAGTCGCGCCATTTTTTTTATGTGTCGGTCGCGTAACTGCAAGCAAACACTTTTTTAAGGATGGCCTAGTAAAAAAACTTCAGATACGCAAGAAACCCCATAGGTAACAACTTCAAGCGGTGAGAAGAACCAATTGTGCTAAATGAGGGTGATCATGAATCTGATTCAGAGAATCAATTGTGCTAAATGAGGGTGATCATGAGTCTGATTCAGAGAATCAATTGTGCTAAATGAGGGTGATCATGAATCTGATTCAGAGAATCAATTGTGCTAAATGATGGTGATCATGAATCTGATTCAGAGAATCAATTGTGCTAAATGAGGGTGATCATGAATCTGATTCAGAGAATCAATTGTGCTAAATGAGGGTGATCATGAATCTGATTCAATGTTATCTCCTTGTGTTTTTATGAAGCTTTCAGTTTCGAACAGTTTCGTTTTAGTAATTTAAGACTATGGTCAAATTAAAAATCAATCGTTAAATTTCTATACTGTGAATTCCTGAAACTGATAACCACTCATGTAATTTTATGAGCTTATATTTGTATCGATATTGTCCAATACATGCCTGTTATTTGTAATAACCCAGTCTTTCGATAGTTATAAACTGTTGATGTTTGTTTGTAACCAACCCAACTGTATGCAAGGTTGTACCCTTTATTGTTGTGTCAGCATTTTTACCAGCGATAAAGAGATAGTAGACATGTGTGAGGAATGTTAAATCGTTTTTCAAGGTCAAACCGTCAAAATGTAGTGTCGTCGAACTTAAGTTATCATAGAATAAATATGCGATCAAAGTCAACACGGTATGACAATATTAAACACAAAGTGGCTGTGTAGTGTTTAATAAGTGCGCTATTCACGGTCTCCAAGTCACATTAGATCTAGCTAATACCATTATACGAAATAAGTGCAACACTAAAGCGCTGGTAATTACTAATTAGAGCATTATGAAAATAGAATATTGAATTCAGATGACGGCTGCGAGAGGCAGAAATAGCAGTCACGATCGTACGAGGAAAAAATCAGACGCAAGCGAAAATGTCAGATACATCGTCTGGTATGTACTCGTATAACACCATAGAAATGTCAGATACATCGTCAGGTATGTACTCGTATAACACCATAGAAATGTCAGATACATCGTCAGGTATGTACTCGTATAACACCATAGAAATGTCAGATACATCGTCAGGTATGTACTCGTATAACACCATAGAAATGTCAGATACATCGTCAGGTATGTACTCGTATAACACCATAGAAATGTCAGATACATCGTCTGGTATGTACTCGTATAACACCATAGAAATGTCAGATACATCGTCAGGTATGTACTCGTATAACACCATAGAAATGTCAGATACATCGTCAGGTATGTACTCGTATAGCACCATAGAAATGTCAGATACATCGTCAGGTATGTACTCGTATAACACCATAGAAATGTCAGATACATCGTCAGGTATGTACTCGTATAACACCATAGAAATGTCAGATACATCGTCAGGTATGTACTCGTATAACACCATAGAAATGTCAGATACATCGTCAGGTATGTACTCGTATAACACCATAGAAATGTCAGATACATCGTCAGGTATGTACTCGTATAACACCATAGAAATGTCAGATACATCGTCAGGTATGTACTCGTATAACACCATAGAAATGTCAGATATATCGTCAGGTATGTACTCGTATAACACCATAGAAATGTCAGATACATCGTCAGGTATGTACTCGTTTAACACCATAGAAATGTCAGATACATCGTCAGGTATGTACTCGTATAACACCATAGAAATGTCAGATACATCGTCAGGTATGTACTCGTATAACACCATAGAAATGTCAGCATTTTCAAAGACAGTCTGATCTCGTTCATTCGAATTCATCGAATAACCCATTTCAATTCGCATGCCCATGAAGATACCTGGAGACCTGATATTTATTTCGGATGATACCAAGTATGCACGTTATGCTGACGATAGCAGCTGCATAACCGCAAATATCGAGCTCCAAATGGCTTAAGATCGACCAGGCCATTCCTTGCGCATCTCTTCCCTTACGTATGTACCATTGATCTTCCTGTTCTGTGTGGAGAGGCACTGTCTTATGTTTGTGGCGTTCCATGTAGCAACCTATTCTCTCTCGTTCAGTCCACTAGAGAATTAATAACGAGCAGTTCACATTGTTGGCTATAACTTTTCTTATGTTTCAAATGATATTTAATAAACAGGTACATTTACAAACTGCTAGATGTTATCCTTCTGTCTATTATATAATTCGAATTATTTTCATATTTTGACCGAGCAATTAACTTTTACAATTAACCACTCACATTTAAATTAAACATAGCGTAATTGAGCCGAAAACATTGCCAACTTGTTGAACTTGTACTTAGAAGAATATGTTTGAAAACAATGAACACATACAGCCAGACTTTGAAATAAAAAGTCACTCTCATTCCAAAGGTAGCTTTTAATTAAATCTTACTTGTCAATAAAATTTATATTGCGTGTTTGAAGAGGATGCATTAGGAGCAAATAGTGAAGCACAATAGAGAGTGGTTCGCGAGACTGTACGTATATGTGTACGTATATCATTGTATACATTTACTTGTTCATGGTCATGACCATAATGCCTTATTTCCTAAAAACAGTCTTACATTTATATATCTATATTAGAAATAAGCATACAAATTATTTTTATATATGCTACAGAATTTGATGTTGACATTGACTGTGCCATCGGTGCAATACGTTAATGGTTGCTTTTAAATTAACAATATGTTAAGATAAATTTAAATTAAAGTGTCGGTTGACTAGTGTATGCACATTTATGTGTGTATATACGTTTTTGTGCGTGCTTGTGTGTCTGTTTGTTGCTCAATGAATATCTTTTTAATAGATGGTCATATTGTAAATAAGATATGCACATTTATCGTTTAGGCTAATAACTTACCTTCTGAAAATAAAAAGATAAAGAAATATATTAGTATTGTTATTAGTATTACAGTCAAACCTGTCTGTAAAGACCACCCATGGGAACAGCAAAATGTGGTCTTTGTTTACAGGTTGTCTCTATTAACAGATTAAATATCATTGAAAATGGTCTGATGGGAGATAAAATTGGTGGTCTTTGCAGACAGGTTTTGCAATAGTGGTCTTTGTTCGCAGGTGGTCTTTAACACAGGTTAGCCGCGGCAGTGGTCCAGTGGTTAGTCCGCTGGACTTGAAATCCGGGTTCGATTCCCGGTCGCGGCAGGTCATACCCTTCCATGAAAATTTGACAAAAATGTCGATTTTCCTCCACGTGTGAAGAAGTTGCCGGCTCCTTGTGGAAGTGTAAGTTAGTACTGGTTAGATTTCAGTCCAAGAAAAACTGGTTAGGTGAACCGGCCGCCGTATATAACTGAAATATCGTTGAGAAACGGCGTTAAACCCGATGAAACAAACAATTTAACACAGGTTTGACTGTATATACTTTGGAATGGTTGAGGAAGGAACAAGACATGCAGCTAAGGGGGTCGGTGATATTGACCTCAGGAGCAAACACACACGATGCTCAATGACTATAAGTGGGCAAATGTTAATATTACACCGAGTATGAAAATTCAATAAGTAGAATAAATAAACATCTACCTACGTGTTATAAAATGCGTTTAATTATTACAGATCGGTGTAATTGAAATAGCTTCGCAATGAGCTCATTATAACTTCGTGTATGATTTTCATCTTAATACACGCACGATGAGATGTCGACTATACACACGTGTGAAACATCACATTAAAGTTGTTAACAGTAAACTCACCGTGAATGAATCCCCTAACAAAGTTCATCGACCATACGTAACATCAGATATCGAGTTAAGCATGGTAAGTTATTGAACGACCCGGGTGACTTGTTCACATGCTGGTCATAAACTTCATGTATATAAATGTACATGTACAATGATATCTCTTGTCCGTGTACGAGTTGTTTACCTATATAATGTGAATATTTTTGTGCTTTTTCGTATTTTCCGCTCGGCTTCGTCATGCATGTTTATCAGAAACATGTAATGATTTTACACAAAAATCAGAACACATATGCAATAGTCTAGAGTAAATGAAATGAATGTAAGAACTAATTTGCTCTGAAGGCCGCAACGTAAACGTGTTTATTTATTATAGTGTCACCCCTACTTATAGGGCCAGTCATTTCTGACTTATGAGATATTTACCTTCTGTGCACATTTACTACCCGATTCCTATCCTATACTGTCAGGCACCAGGTAGGTATGCACACGGTAGCCATTATTTAACTAGCTGGCAGCTCACCAACCGGCCATATCAGAACGAATCCCTAGCAAGATTCGAACTTTCAACCTCCGGCTCCCAAGGCGGATGTCTTAACCACTCGACCAGAGGAGACGGTAAACGTATTAGGTAGACAGGTTCAAATCCCGTCAACTTTGGGACAACATTGTCTTTCTTTGCCTGGACATACAAGTCGAGAGTTAGTTGGTAACTATTGGAACAGAGGAAATAGCTTAACATGTCCCCGACAAATGAAAAATAAACACGTTTACGATGTTTGCAATAAGCGCATATCGAGGGCTCAACGCAACACTGTCGTAAATCCTATATAAATACATATGAGTTACGACAGTGTTGCATTGAGCCCTCAATATGCGAGTCACGGTGTACAAATAGTTCAATACGATCAGCCTTAAAGTGTTGACAGTTAACGATAGAGCCTTGATAAAGGGTTATTTATTGTCCCTCGAAGGTCAGCCAGTCAATGATTGTGTACATAGGATGATTGCGAGATAACCAGTAACTGTGTTATCGTGTAAGTATGATCAGTATGCATGCCACCAACTACACATGAAACGTGACCATATTCTTTAGCGCCCATGTTATAAAACAATAAGTACCATTTATGTTCTGTTCTATTGATTTATAGATAGATCATTGATAACATTGAAGAAACCGCATATGTTCCGCATGTTTAATATCCAATAGAAACATGTGCATATTTAAATATATCAGCTGACTTTGAGCTATTTATGGAAGTATCATGTTCGGTTATAGAAATAAACTAGAAAGATAAATGAAAATAATGAAATACGCAATCATGAATTTCTTTGGCTGACAAATCGTACTTTATCAGAGAGCCTATTGTGATTGGGCTCTGAATGTAATGATAATTAATTCGTTTGAGCGTAATGCACTACTTTCTGTGAGGTTAATAATTGGGTTTACTGCATGATTAATATATAATGCTATCTTTATCATTAAGTATGCGAGACAGAACGACCTCAGAGCAGTTTTAAATCTAGATTTCATTCAAAGGTGTTAGGAACAGAATTACATATCGCATGGTTTCTTGCATTAAAATACATTTTTGTTAATGTATATATTTGAAATTTGACAAATAGTAGCGCAAGTGCGAGCTGTTCATAACACACTTCGACTTACTAGTCCGTTTACAGGAGGGGGTGGGGCATTTGCGTCGTGTAGAGAGACTTGAGATACATCGGTTTGGAATGTTCCTTCACGCCTCTGCAATAGTATTGCCTGGTTCTGTATTCCCAATAAACAGTTTTCAGGATCAAGATCAAATATAGAATATTTCAAACTTTGTAAAAAGTATTATTCAAAGCTAAATCTTGTTTTACATACTCTTACTGATATGAACATTCTGCAAAACGTTTGAGACATTAAATTCAAATGTCATGCTTATTAAGAAAAAAAATGAAATTATAATATAAGTTATGGCCGATTTGGAAAACTGATCCTAATTTGATCTGGATCAGTTTCAGTCATAAATATAATAAATTAATTTCTTAACATCATGGTGAAGTTTAGTATGTTTCCACGATGTTAATTGGAAGACGTTTATGTATGTTTGAGTTTGTTCAGGAGAAGTACTGGAAAAAGTGTTCAATGGCTTCTTGAAAAAGGCAACTATTGTTATGGATCAAGTTGATCCAGATCAGGGGCCTTATTCACAAACAATTTAAAATTGAAACTCAGACGTAGACTTTAAAATGTTAAATGCTGTTTAGCTCCTACGCTGTTGTTACAGTATAGATTTAAATACAAAATGGCTTAAGTGTAGAGTGGGTAATCAAAACTGTTCAGACAAAATTGTGTTTGTTTAAATTTAATGAAAATGAAAGGCTGGTAAATATTAAATTGGACATTTTTTAAGTTCAAGTCTGATTATCAGTCTTACAATGTTTGTGAATACGGCCCCAGTTGATCCTTTGTGAACATGGGGCCTGACGTAACACAGCATCATTGCGTGGTGGGAGCGTTCGAACATCTTCAATGTGAGACATGTCTCGCGAGCACTCGGACCATTACGTTGTTTCTGTGCCATGGAAACATGGAAATCAACTAAGCTGTGCCGACAGGTCATCGATTCGAATGATATATCAAGAGCAATAGTACCGTAGGAGATCGGTAATAATGCGGCATATTATGTAAACCGAACTAGTATGTACATGTGCATCTGCAGAAATATAGAGATATAGAGGGAGGCACTACTTGTGCGTTTTTAATGACGTTCACAGTATTCTTATCCTTTTTATTGTTAATTGATAAGTGATATAGAACAAATGTTCCTGTTGATGTCTGGACATCTGCGTTATACCCCCCCCCCCCCCCCAAATAGTTAATTCACCTTATTACAACATGCTTCTATGATTTGGTCTGCGTAGTAATATTGATGAGATTTTATATAGTGTATTCAATTGTGCACTACATGTTCATACAGTCGCACCTCGTCTATTCGACAACCTTCTATCCCAATACTTGGTATCATCACAAATGAATATCAGGTCCCGATTTATTATCATAGGCACTTCGAATTGAAATGGGCTATTCGAAATTAATTATGTACTATTCGACTTGAATAAAAGTTCGGACCCGATAAATTCGAATGACTTTTTATTTTTGTTTGCATTGGCTGACCACCGCACAATTGTATAACATTTGTTCTCATGTAAATAAAAAAAGTAGACATATTCTGTTTTATTGTTGACAATTATTTGAGATAGCCGTAATTGACATCGTTAATAGTCGACCCTTTCAAAACAAATTGCCCCCTCAGGTTATACAATTGCGATTATAATGTCGAGCCAGGCTAAGTTTAACTAGCGGTTGTAGATATATGCATTCATAATATTCCGTCCTGCGCTCGAGGTCATTATTGCATGAAAAGTATATTAATATATTATTCGGGGTCAGATCAGGCCCCGATTTGATGAAATATTTAAACTGAGTTCTGTTTTAAACAATTGTGTTTTGAGTTATATACAGAACGCATTTAGCCAATCAAAGAGAGGTTATAAACTACGCCGAGATATTCTTCCTCAACTGTAAAGTTGCATTATATCCATTATACATGAAATGCAATACAGTTGTATTTGACTTGTGTGTGCGTGCGGGATGTGTGCGTGGATGCGTGCGCGCGTGCATGGATGCGTGTGTGCGTGGATGCATGCGTGCGTGGATGCGTGCGTGGATGCGTGCGGGATGCGCGCGTGGATGCGTGCGTGGATGTTCAGTTAAATTCATTTAAACTTAGTTTAAAGAAACTTTTCGTACATTGCTGTATAGCAAACAAAATTGAAACATTGATCAATGTAGAATTGTATTGTTGCATACATATGAACCCTTCCTACCACGATATGAATTGATACAAGTTGTGACAGTTTAACTGCTTCCATGACGAACAGAGACATCTTTCAAATACGTAAGTTAAACAACTACAAGAAAAGGCATATTAGCTTGATTTAACATATTTAAACAACAGTGTTTGTTTTACATAGACTTTAATTATGATTATATATTTGTCATATGTCGACGGGTACCAAAGAAAAACTATTTCCAGCTACATTTCAGGCGCAATCTACCGACAATCAGTCTAAGCCGGTACAACTTAATAGATACAGTAAAACCTCGATAATAAGAACACCCTTGGGATTCTTGGAAACTGGTCTTATTATTGAGGTGGTCTTAATATTGAGGTTGAATAAAGATCAAAACAGTGCAAATGGACTTGAAAATAGTACCCTTAATTTTGAGGTGGTCTTGTTATTGAGGTGGTCTTGTTATTGATGTGGTCATTAAGTAAAGTTTTACTGTACATACATGTATACATGAAACTGACGCAGCAAGTATTGAATCACGCAAAAAACTATTTGTTGATGACGAATCGCTAGTGCGGACGACAATGTGGCAAATACTTATCAAATTGATTCAGTGCAAGCTTGTGTTGTTGACATTGTATGACTGGAGTGCGATTACAAGGTTGCATTGATAATTAAAATAATTCATAGAAAGAGAGGGCATACAATTCGTTCTCTCAATCTCTCAGAAGTGCAATTCAGTTGAGTACAGCTTGCTCGTATGATTTGCTTGCGTTTGTATAAAGTTTGTCATGTCTAGTTGAGTACAGCTTACTCATATCTCTATTCTAATACACGTGTTAAAATCGAATGCATAACAAATATGACGACGCTGTCGCTTTGTAAATAATGAGCTTCAACAAGAATGCCTGGTGATAACCCTATATATACTTTTATTACCTCCAATAACTGGAGAGTATAACATATCTTCAATTGATACAAAGACATAATCATACATATGCAAAATATGACACATACAAATCTATAAAAATAGTATTCCAAGTATCAAATGAAACACACAATTCAGAGAAAAACAATATTATAATCTTAAAATGAGCATATAAAGAGAGATATAACAAAATAATAAGATATATTATACTCCGTCAAGTGTTTTAAACCGGGCAACTAACAGCATGACACAGGGCCAGTTTCGATACGCACAGCTTACTTTAATACCAATATTGTTATACGAAAATGTAACATAGACATATATGATGAAAAAACTAATATATTTGGATATAAGTGTATTTAAAAGTATCCCGGCGCAAAATTATCCTCACTTTTTTTAGGGGGGAGGGGGGGGGGTCCGGCCAGCGGAAATAACGACTCAGTGTGGTCGAAGACATAACAATTAATAGATATAATGTGTTATAACTGAAATATTATAGAACTTGCATTTTAGCATATATATACTTAACAAGCATGTGCATTTATAAAGCTTATTTCAACAAGGTATATCGATATCTGTATTTGTCGCTTTATACTATGTTGTACATAATATGTTTATTTTGAACATGGACTATTACAGTCTATTTCAAAAGTGTATTGTATATAACTATGTTGTGAAATAACTTCTTCTAACATGAAATATAATTTCCATTTAGCTTTAATGTAGTTATATCGTAAGTGAATCTGGTCTATGATTGCATACAGAAATGTTTAACCACAGCTGACGATGGTGACACATTGTCGTCGACTTTGATTGGTCCCCAAGGGTACAACATCATTAATTAACCTGTTTTCTCCAGTTAAAAGTGCAATATCAATGTACTTAATGTTACATTTAATGGAGATATGCAATTATTTGTAATTATAGTAAACTCATAAACATTATTGCAAAAAAATCGTTTTTTTTTTCAATGAATCAAAAAACAATTAAAGTCGAAGTAGGAGTTGTGTAGGCGGTACTGTGGGCGGAATGAGTAACCAAGTATACATGCATACGTTGACATTGTGATAATCAAAACCATAAAAAATATCAACGAAAACAAACGGATGTTTACGATAATGAAACGGAGCTTTACATAGCTGAACGGTGTGTATGTATAGTCCCTCATGTACCTGCAGTTCTTAACTACAATTTATAAAGATGACAATAGCTATATTGGTTGTATAGTGAAATACTCTGGCTAATTTACCATATACGATTTGGCTTGGCGATAACAATGAGATATATCTATTTTGAAGTATATCTTATCCGGTTAGAGGCAAGATGTATATCTAAACTATTGTATTGTCTATAGCTGCGTATGGTATACGTATGGATATTCTATTTACACCGCTTGTATAGTGATCTGTACATTCGCGACTTTAAAAAATCGCTGACGCAAGCAAAAAGCGAATATATGCCGTGAGAATATCAGTATTGTGGTTATCTACCACTGTAGAATGGCAAACATTTATAACATTGCTGACAACTGTTGTGAAATATAGTCTTTGGGTTATAAGTCCTCATATCATCTGACTATAATTAAGACAATCCTGTATAATGTGCTAAAATAAGCCAGTACATCGTGAAACATGCAGTATGTAATATTCAGTAAAGTGGAGCCCATTGGCTGAGCACTGTTGCGAATTTCCGTAAGAAATGTAGTATAAAAGCATGCCTGGAGATGCCAGATTTTGTCACTTGCTCAACACAATTATGACGATGCATTTATGTAAGAAAAAGGAAAACTTTACCCAAAGCATTGAAGAAGAGCGCCAAATCATGAAGATGCGCCTATAAATTAAGAAGATTCCTTATCTGCATCATACCACTTTCATCATCATCATCTTCAGTAATCACATCACGCACACTGAGTATTCTCGCGATATGGATAAAATACTGAGCACACGCGGCAGTCGGAAAAGCTTTTCACAGATAAAAAACATTCATTTGTACACATTGAATAACAAAGAGTTAACCAAAGCTCTCAGTTAAATGTTAAGATGCCTCCCAGACCCACAACGGCCGACTGGAACCCGTAGAGAGTGGGCTAGTTGGCTACTTCTGGTGACAGACGATTCCAGAGAACGATGGATGCTGGATGGAAGCTGTATAAGTATATAGGCTGATTTCCTTGTCGAAAGCTGTACAAATTGCTGGTTGTGACCCCTTGTGGTGTTTCTTGATTGTATATATTATGACGCCAGAAGTTTAATTATTCAAAACGTCAGTAATTATGAGGTAATCATGCACCGGACTGTCAAACTCAGCCTCAAACTTAAGGCCTTAACATGGTGAGATTTGTACAGATTTTTTTCATTTATTTCTTAACGCTAAAGCATGGTGCGTGAAAACTATGCAACGCCACATATGTAGATACAGTACAGTTAAACCTCAATAATAAGACCACCTTTGGAACTCTTGAAAACAGGTCTTAACATTGAGGTGTTGTTAATATTGAGGTTTAATAAACAGCAAAACAGTGAAAATGGACAGGAAAATAGCGTTCTTAAGTTTGAGGTGGTCTTATTATTGAGGTGGTCTTTACGTGAATATCTACTGTATTTTTATTTAGTAATTTAAAACTTGGGTTCGCAATTACTGATACAACTTATCACTTATCAATAAATCGTCTGTTTATGATAACGAAGCCTAGTATTGTTTAAATTGAAATCGCGATGAGCAACATAATTGAATACCTGTGTAAGGTATTATGATGCATATCGGAACATTCGCTTGTCTTCTTTGTGTGAATCGTTCGACAATGTTGCTACTTCCGGTACAAAACTGTGAATAGTTTAATGTTAAGTAGCATAGTTTCTTCTATTTACCACAGGACAAGTATAAAAATGTTTTGGGGAAATGATCAATATAAACTATATATCAATTATGTACACAATATACTCCCAGGTCATTCCCACAAAAGAATGAGTAAATAATCGAGAAAGGAAAACACCACGTACAATGCGCACCCCCCCCCCCCGCCCCCAGGCGCAAGGAGACACGGAACTTTTACTCTGACCCCTGTGGTATTGACATGCACTTACAAAATTTAGTTCTAAATTTCATTTAATGTCCGTCTGTGCGCAATCCAAACAATAATGTACATGCACAACTTGATACCGTTAGCATTTCACGTCGACATAATTATTCTAGTAGTTCCGCACTAAGTCTTTTGTTGTATAAGTAAAATAAAGTACTATATATCCACTAATTCAGCGTAACGTTTAATTATAATTTTCTCAATATCTTAAAGTGCACAATGAAAACAAACATTCCCACTTAAGCAGTGTAATCATCACAGAGAACATACAATAAAACCCTCACTTAAATAAAAATATGTTTTGAGGAACACGAAAAATCGGTCAATGGCACTACCGGGATTCGAACCCAGGTCTACGGATTGACGCTCCGTTATGCAAACCACTTCACCACAGCGACTTTACGTCATTTTCGTGTAAGACCACCTTGAAATTAAGATCAAATCATTAATAAGACCGTATTTGTATGGACCGGATTTATTCTTCCGTATTTTAACTCGATATTCAGACCTACACACAACTTGGTCAGGGTTTCTTCAAAACCAAGGAAGGTATAATTACAGAGGTTTTACTGTAAGTACATCGCCTATATTCATATGCTAGTATATGTGAACAGTTCATTCAGCAACCATTTTGTATAATATGCCAATAAATTCAACATTGTTAACCAGTCCCAGGTAAGCCGGAAGTTATATATTACCGGTGTACATGGGTGTTGTGGTTTACTGGAAAAATTATACGCATTTGGTCCATAAATCACTAATTTATATATGCAGAGTATATATTCAGCATAATGTATATACCGTAAAACTTCACTTAAAGACCATCTCCGAATGAAGACCATCTCATTATCGGACCAGTTTGTCTTTTTTCTATCATTTCAACTCGATTAACAGATCAACTCACATCTACGACCGTCTCTCTTTATAACTTACAATAGTTATATACAGTAAAACCTCACTTAAAGACCACCTCAAAGTTAAGAACACAATTATCAAGTCCATTTTCACTGTTTTGCTGTTTATTCAACCTCAATAATAAGACCATCTCACTATTAAGACCAGTTTTTAAGAGTCCCAAGGGTGATCTTATTATTGAGGTTTGTCCGGGTAATATATTCATACGTTCGTGGTTAATACAATCACACTATAAGCGACATATATGTTCAATTCATTATTATTCAGTGACCAAGAATTCTTCTCGTGAAACGTCATTATTATAATATTAATTAAACCACGCCCCTAAAAATCATTGACAAAAAATGATTATCGCGTAACTTGCTAAATGCATACATTACAATAATACAATACAGTAATATACTGTCGTCTAGGGCGAGTGTGGATGTGTGTTATTTTCACACTAGTTCTTAGGGTCACACACCCTGTATGTGCCATGTGTGCAAACATTTCTATACTGAACACCTTGAAATAAATACCACGATTATTTGATAAAATATGTCAATAACAACAGCTGGTTCCTCCCCAAGTGCTAAATATCCGTACGTATCTGGCAAATGTGTTAAATTTCATGAGGTTGGATTGTGTACCTCACACCGGGAACCAAACGCTGGAAAAAACCAGTACAACATAAGATAATACCATGGAACCCTGACCGAAATACGTATCCTACATTTCAACTTTGTTGAATACAGTGAAACCTCATGTAAAGACCACCTCAATAATAAGACCACATCAAAATTAAGAACACAATTGTCAAGTCCATTTTCATTGTATTGCTCTTTATTCAACCTCAAGATTAAGACCACCTCAATATTAAGACCATTTTAAGGGTCCAAAGTGTGATCTTATTATTAAGGTTTTACTGTAGATAAAAATGCTCCTCGCCGTTTTATTAATTTACATTTAAACTTATTTATATAACATCGATTGTGAAACAAGATTGCAATACATATCAATCATTCGCGATGCCTTGTTCCTGGTTAATAAATCAGTACTCGTGTCTTATCCAGGAATTCTGACGTTCGCGGTTCAAACAATCACAAGGCGGGATTTGAATGTATGACATTCGAATAAGGAGCCAGGCGTCCTGTCGTTCGACCACAATGCCTCCGTAAACCATGGATAAGGAGTCGCTGAGCTAGTCTGGTACACAGCGTACTCTGATCATAAGAGTACCGATAATGAAATGGTAAGTGCAGGTAATCCAGGCTATCGCCGAGCCTCCAAACAGTACAAACGCTTCCTACCTTAAATTAATCCCCTCATGAATCCGAGACTGTAGGCGGTAAAGCGGACTACCTTACATTTTCATTATTTTCTGAAAACAGTCACGTCATATGATTAGGTAAGATTGTATAATTAGTTGTGGTAAAACCCACACGTACGAATCAATATACATGTAATAAAAAGACAACATGGGAAACCATGTTTTGTGGAATTTTATAATCATGCAGTCGAAGGCGTATGATATTGGCACTAAACTAGGACAGGTTACTATTCAGTACACGTTTTACAGTATTGAAAGGGTAGCAGGTGTGAAGTGGATAATGCGTCGGCCGCTCAACCCAGAAGTTGTGGGTTCGACCCCGCAAAGATCACTGCCACGCCTCCTCGTCGAAAGAACCTAGTACCGCTTTGGATATTACAGATTGATTTTGGCTGTGGTTTCGAATTAAACACAGTCCAAAGAAGTTTATATTATGCTACTCGACCTCTCTACAAAAATTGACAGTGTCCTGTCACTAACCTATGACACGAATGACGCATCTAATACACACATTCAACACATGATATTTATCATAATTTAATACCACGTAATCTAAGTACTAAGTCATCCAGGAAGATTTATCTCATGCTTGTGTATATTTTAATTTAACAGAAATATGGCAATCAACATCTCCACAAATTGTTTAATGTTACGTACAATAAATAGCGAAAGGTATCGAAAAACATTAACATACATACCTGACCGTCATTCATACCAAGTCACGCTGCTAGCCGCGATATTTTGTTGTATCATAGACTCATAATACATTTTAACCGTTCAACACCTTCCAAAGTGTCCAGTAACAAGGCGGAATGTTCAAACGTCCAACTATGTACATCAATGTGCCCTATACTAGTGTGGAAGTGTGTGGTGGAGTAAGTCACTTACTATTCAGGCAGAACCAGTTAACATGAAACAAGGTACCGATCACTATACTCTCTGACATATCACGTGCCCGTAGACTTTTGCTAAAATTCTAGATTCTCCAGATTCCAAAATTGCAGAATATCGTAACATTTTTCACATTCATGGATTTAACTCCCTCCCCTGCCGTCTCCATCAAATGCCCACTTAAGTCACAACCCTGGCATGGTGTATTCTCGGGCAGGAAATATTTGTGAAATTTGAACGGATGCAATCGTGACTATAGGCAGCCATCTCTAGGTTCGAGCGTAGCACAATACTTGAATGTCGATACCTACGATGGTCAACTTACTGGACACCCAATGCGAACGGTTGATTGACCGCTTCATGTGGTTTTAAAAGCGATTAGAATGGTCAAACAACTTGTGCCCACATATACGATCAGTCAACACGGCAAGCATATTTAATCGTTCAAAGATCAGTCATATATTCGCCCAAGGTTGTGCACTCCGCAGTTAAGAAATTTCATACGTATTATACCGGATTCTACATTGTTCTACAGACCTTTAAATCGCAAGTACATTTTATAGACGTACGTAACATGCATAGTCCATGTGCTTTTGTAGACGCACGGGTTTGAGACATATCAGGGGCGTAGCTAGACCTCTTCACGTGGATTCATAATTGTGCTAGGGGGGTCCGGGGTCATGCCCCCCGATTTTTTTTGAAAACAATGGTGCAATCTGGTGCATTTTGTCAGAATCTTGTGGATTCAGCCGCGTACTCGCGTATAGGCAGCAACGCCCCTGCATATCGACTCTCAATCATCGTGGTTTTCAACGTCGATTTCCTCACAATTTAGACGAAGTTTGCAGAAAATGAATAGTGTGCGATGGTCTTTATTTTAATTCACTTACATAGCTGAACTCAGTGGATCTAGACGAGTGATGTTGCTACTGGATTCATTTTGGCGTGTAAGTTTACGTGATATAGGTCAACGCACTCTTTTATATACACACACATTCAAAGTTCCCCTTGACTGCCTCAGACAGAAATTCGGTCAATGTAACCTATTTACGATAATCGGCCGAAAAACAACTAAGGTCGGTCGAGGAAAACAACAAAACGGATCCGCATACTCTGAGTCATCCACTGCTTACTCGTATCGTGCAGGAACGCATGCACACCATAGCAGGGCTGTGTCGGCAGTATTTACAAATAATGTCAATTTAACTTATGCTGTTCTCGACGTGAAAAGGAATAACGCAATTTTATAAGCAGAAAGGCCTACTATGAGTCATATAATTTCCCCAGAAACCTAACGCCCTTACCAACAAAATTTCTCCAAGTGCGATGTCAAAATTTGTTTACTATAAATAGATTTTGTCCCCGTAAGTGCACCACAGCTGATCTTTGTTTACTAAATGCAATATTGGGAGGAGTGAGCGAGATCATGTGACGCGAATACAATTTGTATTGAAGATAGAGACACTATCCGCATTCACCCATTGACCAATCGCAAAGAAGTATTTCGGGCGCACGTCCAATGAAAATCATCGTTACATAGCCGACCTCTGCACACAAGGTAAACAAACCCAACGCATACTGAAACAAGTCTTCTGTCAAAACACAATCGACAGTCGAATGAAACGGATGCTTTGAAACTTAAATATTACAATTTTCTGGTGCGATCTCGTTTAACTAACCATGTTTAATATTCAACAACTTATCCAAGCCGCTGAATACTTGGATAGAAGAGAAAGAGGTGAGAAATGGAGTATTTATTTGGATTTTGTTACGCGTTTTTGTTGAACATTTGGACACTGCCGACGTGGCTCACTGCGCATACTTATGTTTGGATAAAATAAAACGCGAATTTCTTTTAAAATTTCAGAAGCTGAGCATGGGTATGCATCTTCGCTTCCAATGCCAGACGACTTTCATTCAAAGAAGAGGTCTAAATCAAAGAAATCTCAGGGAAATAGGTAGGAATATTATATGGACGGGAAATTCTTGTCAGTTTGGATGTATTCACGGGGATTGTATTTGCCGAATTGTTGGATTAAATAACCAATCTGGATAATTTAAAGCTCATTTCATGAAAAAATACTCGGATGGATTATGTAGGATGTGCGGAAAGTACTTCTGTAGAAAAAAATCGCGTATTCGGGCGGTTAATGACTGTATGGCCGCCATTTTGGCTCTGAGCTGTCAAACTGCAAATTCAGCATTTCGGCCCAGGGAATTTGTAGTTTCTGTTTCTTTCTATTGAATTTTTGAACAGTATTATAATGTTTTTGTAAAATTAGAACTAGCTGCACTATTACTGATATTTGCCTAAGTTTGTTTATTCGAAATTTGAGATCTGTAGCAGACGAACTTCAGAAAAGTTGTTTTCTTTTTTGTAAAGGCCCCGGTTTCGTATGTGGCATCATTTTTGTAATTATTTTGTAAATACCAAACATCAA
Organism: Mactromeris polynyma; assembly: GCA_032209605.1. Classification (NCBI taxonomy): domain Eukaryota; kingdom Metazoa; phylum Mollusca; class Bivalvia; order Venerida; family Mactridae; genus Mactromeris; species Mactromeris polynyma. Next base: position 5,676,671 of record JASFXZ010000031.1, on the reverse strand, counting down.
AAACGAGTATTGCATATCATGCACATTTGTTTTTTAAGCATTTTCTTTCATATATGAATTTAGGTCAGTCGTTATGATGCACGAACGTTGTCATGCGCGGACCATTGTTCCATGTTGGCGGGCGTTTGACAGGTGGCCAGTGATCATTAAATGTTTCTACGGCTTCCTCGTTTCTTTGAAAATTGGTTAGCCGTTAGGTCTTATGCTGAATTTTAATTACCGTTACACAGCGTCTGTGTAGTGTGATACAGTCATACACACGTGGAAACGGCATGAAATTCATGCCGTTGATAATGGCGGATAAATTGCAAATGGCGGCCAATCGTACAAAAATGTAAACATGTCCTGTGTTATACTACATCGGCAATTCAGTGAACGCATTTGTTGAATATTATGTTTATTTTCTACCCCATGTTCATTAAGAAGCAGTTGACATGCATCATAGTAGTTTAAAATACGCATTTTCCCGTTTGTTAACAAGTTTGATGCATACAATGAAATGTAGGTCAACTTGTGTATTCAATGAGATGCGTGAATTCGGACCGGTGTATTCTTTGGATTGAGTTGAGTAAATTCACTGGCCTGTGTGTAAACTATTCAATTATTCATCTTGCAGGTCTACACACAACGAATTAGAAAAGAATAGGTGAGTTAATTTTGTTCATTTTACATCCTTTAAGCACCGATTTAACTATGTTGTCCTGGTAGCTGAAGGAAGTCACATGACTGACCTTGTACTTGTGACAGGTGGGCGTGACTTGTGTTTTGAGCATTGCTATCGTAGTAAAATAGCACAAGTTTTGCATAGTGGGGCATTTTTTATAACAATTTAACTGTGGTGTACATCACAGTTGTATGATATGTTTCATTCAGTAACATCTTATAAATATTCTCAGGTTGTCATTATTGAGAATGAGAGTATACATTTAATTACTGATTTGCACTATGCTTTTTTGGTACTTTATCATTAACTGAGAAATAGACTGAAGTTGAACCACTCCGGAAGATGAAGTTGAACCACTCGGGAAGATTGTCCAAAGTATTTGCTCTCTTGTTTGTTAAAATAAATTTCTGTGCTGAAATTCTATTTAATTGATATTTGCAGAAGAGCCAATTTAAGATACTGCTTAGAGAAATTAAAAGACATAGTGCCATTGGGACCAGATTCATCCAGACATACTACTTTAGGTCTTCTTATGAAAGCTAAAGGCTTTATTAAGGTGAGTAATGGATGATTGTTTCCCATTTTCTGCTGGTCTATATTCATCTCAGTATTGGAAAATGAACAAGTTGATGGCTGCATCCTAACTTACGTGCGTAGTCGCCCTTGTTTTATGAAGGATTTGGGCTCTGTTAATGTGACTGATTTTGCAATTGATTTTTTTTTTCGGTACAGAGAAATGTAGTTAGCGTGTTAAATCGCTCTGAAGTAAGTTACACGTAAGTGATGAACCATGTATGTCATTGAATGAAGCTGTCTTGCACGAAACTTTGAAGCCAATAATGGGAATTAGTGTTTGATTTTTTTAGCATTTGTCCATTAAATAGAAAAGGGATCATTCGACTTGAACCAGGGGTTCCATTTGACCCTGGAGTTGACCCTTTGACTCCTGGAATTTCCAAAAAGTCACAATTTGACCTTCGGGGTTCTGGCTGAAGGGTCATCTTCAGGGTTCTGGCTGAAGGGTAATCTTCAGGGTTCTGACTGAAGGGTCATCTTCAGGGTTCTGGGTCATTTATTCTCTAAGTTATACTTGAACTAATTATTATGGTTGATCAGGAGTTGTAAAACAAGTTTAGTATGTTCACAACATGCCTCATAGCATGATATACTATTGCATCATACTTCAGTTCAATCCCATAGGCTGATCAAAGCAGAACACTTAACATGTTATGTGGTTGTTGTGGCCTGTTACTAGCTCAAATGTAAGAAATGGGAAACGTTTTTGTGGTTACATGTTAAGAACATGATTGATGTGTCGGTGATACACATTTGTTGGTTGATTAAATAATAATCAACCACATTGCATAGTAGAAGTTGAATGTGTGACTGCATGCATGTTTAGTCTTCCCTAACAATGACGTTCTTATACTTAGTGATATCAATTGCTTACATGATCAATAGGTATTTCCTTTTAAACTTGTTGACTGTTATTCATGAGGTAGATTACTATAAATAGAAATTGGTTTCCCAGATCATATGATCATATTTTTGGTACATGTATGTGTATCTAATAATGGTTCAAACGAAATGTTGCATCAGTAGATATTTTCGTTAACCAATTCTCGTCTACATACTTGAATTGAGAATGCTAAAAGTAAGTTGCACTGAAGTTTGATGAGCCACTTCAAGGTTTTATTTTGTCTGCACTTAAGAAATGTTGATATGAAGTTATGACAGTACATGTACTTCTTTGTATTGTATCTGCAAATAGGTGCTGACATCAGATTTTATCAGTGTGTTAGGTAAGCCAGCATAATTTCTAGAAAACCACTTTGTCAAATTTTAGGATTGGACTGTGATATCATTGTACTTATTTTTGGCTGGTGACATAAGACACTTTGTACTCGTTTGTTTGTGCTTATGAAATAAAACTTGTTGTATTGGTAAACACGTCCACTCCTTAGTTATGTCTGCTATGCAGATCTTTAATAGCAACTGTTCTTAATTAATCTGTTCAAAAAAATGTAAACTAAAATACTTTGTACTTAGGATATATTCATTAAACATAAGAGGCTTGCAATGCCAATATAAAGACAGGTTTTGTGGGTTAATTTATTTATTTTTAGGTGGCCTAACTACCTATAGAAAACAGCATACCGGTATAATACTTTGTGTTGTTGTGTCTTTCTACTGCTGTTGAATTATAAGTACTCATTACCAGACTAGTGAACTCTGGTGATAATAGAAATTATTCATATATTTTAAGCCAAATTGCCTGTATAATGTCGGGTAATAAAAAAGACTAAAACAACCTACTGTACATGCTAGTGGTCAATCAATATAGTGTTCCTGCTTGATTATGTATTGATTGTTGGTTCAGTTGTTACCTCCGTCATGTAGATGTTCAATGTCTTATTCCTGTGTATCCATTCATCGCTTAAAGGCACCTGTTTTAAAAGAAATACATGCCTGTTTCCTCTCAGAAATTGCTGATAATATCCTCAGAATAATTCTGTTGAAACATGAAAATGTTCTGCAGGCATTATCGGTTGTAATCAGTACAGTATGTTTGGTTTGAAAGGTTTCTGCCCTGGCAAGTTGAAATCCTGGATTTATTTTGGGATTTATGATGTACATATTAAAGTTGATAAGGCTTTCAAGAGAAAATCATCCTAATCAGTGCTAGCTGTAGAGTTCTGAAGTGCAGTTTTGCTGATATCGTAGAACAAATAGTAATGTCTGTGAGCCCCTGGCTTTGTTTATGTGTGTATTTTCGACATTTCTGTTTGCCAGCCACTTTTCTTTAATCTGAGTGATTTAAGATATGTTTCATATTCCTCTCAATTTGAACCTTGGTACTATGTTGATGTTTTCCTTGCGCTGTGTCCTACTTATAACTCATAGATTTTGGATTTTTTTCAATTACAGTAAAACCTCAATAATAAAACCAGCATTGGGAGCTTTGAAAACTGGTCTTCTTATTGAGGTGGTCTTGATATTGAAACAGTGAAAACAGACTTGAAAATTGTGCTATTAATTTTGAGGTGGTCTTATTATTGAGGTGCATGGTCCTGAGCATTCCCTGAGACCCCTAAATTAAACCTTTGTCAAGTATAAACTGCATATCTGGGACCCTACAAATTTACTAAGGACCCCCACTTTGTCAAACACGAGGGTCCAAGGATCCATAGCTGAACAATCCTAGTGAAAACCCCCGATAATCCCCTTACAATGTTCTACTATATTTACCAATTAGTAGTGCTTTACCTACTGTTCTTCTTCAATGAGATATTTTGGCTTATGTTCACTCAGGACTGGTAACTTAAAACATCAAATTATTGAACGAACTCTCACACTTTATTATTTTGATAATGAACTGTTTGATGTTGAAGACTGTAATTTTGGCAATTAGACAAAAAATAAGTGAATCTGCACTGAAGTGAAGCCATGAAAATGGGGTGGCATCTTTCCGTAATTGTTGGTTGGCGTGAGAAAATTGATTTCAGATTTGTTTTGATGTTTTAGGGGGATTCTGGGTTAATGCATTTTAAATAAAAAATTTGTTCCGGTAAACATTGAAAAGTTTGTTTAACTTAATTACCGTACTTTTCATGTGTGTGAAAAAGTGATAAAAATCAAACAGAGAACAAGAAAGGCGAGAGTGTGCCATGGAAATGTACAAGCTTTGTTCTTAAATGCCTGGTAACTGTGGGTTGAAAAAAAACCTTTCTTTGGGTAGTGTAATTTCCTGTGATTAAATACTATTCTAAAGTTGTACAAACAAGAATTCATGACCGTTTTATTTTTTTGTCCTATTGACAAAGTATCTTTAAAGTGTGCATTGGCCATGAAAAAGTTAACTTGTCATTTCATTTTACTTTATTGTTATATTTGTCTTGGATAGATGATTTTAGTCATTGACACATGTTAAGGTCTTTATGATTTGTAAAGTATTGATTGGTTAGTGCAGTCAGGTGTTATTTTTGTGGTAATTTACTTCGACTTAAGTGTGATATCGCTGATATATATATCACCATATACATTGTTTCCACTTATCATGGTTATCTAAGCAGTGTACATGATATCAGATAATGTTACTCAATCGGCACAGTCACATTGAAACAGAAACTGAAATATGTGGGAAATGTTCATTAGTCAGAAATGTATTCATAGTAAAGTATGAACAAGTCCTTGGCCATATAACCTTGCATTATATTATATATAAATGAACTTGCATGAGTGAGATCATTATATTATCTATCTATTGATCACTATGTACACTTATGACTTTGCAATTCAGCAGGATAATTTACCTAATCCTATAGACCTGCTTTCGGCGAACAAACAATATATTATGTATTATGTATCGGGTTATAATTATTGTAAAAAAATGCAATATGCTGGTATAGATCTAGATGTGGATAAAATATTCATAGTTGCATTATTAATGTTCGTTTAGCTACTTGTTTAGTGTTTAATTTAAAAATAAAGTTTTATTACTTTTGTTGACAAGTTTCATTTATAAATATTTTCCCCAATGTTTTCAAATCAGGATGTTGTGAAGTCAGTGTTGATTTTATCAGTTAAATTTCCCTCAAACTTACATATTTGTGTTTAATAATTAAATTTTGCGTAATATTACTTAAGAATGTTAAAACTTAGATGACGCATTTTAAAAGTTACAAGATTTCAATGTATAGAAACATAATTTACTTTTATGTATGGTTACGTGTATGTAATGTTAGTTATGGCGGTATCTAGTAAAATTCTACCCTCAATAGGTATGGGTATTTCTATGGTTAATTTAACACCCCCTGCTATTTTATTTCACATTTTATTATTGTAATCCACTGGGTGTAAATTGTGATGTGTATTCTTACATTGAATCAATAAAACATTCAATTGTATACTCTAGCAAGCAGAAAATGTATTGTAGAAAATCCAGTTGACTTTATATACTAGCGGAAAAAAGAAACTGTGCATGTGTATAATAAGCTATAACTTAGGAGGTATGTAAGGAATCGCAATAAAAATTTCAACAGGGTTTTATCTTACCTTTATTTAACACCAGCTCAATTGACATGGTTATTGAATCAGCTGCGTCTTAGATAGAGATCAGTTTTCAGAGACGTTCTCTAAACAAAGTTCAGCTCATCAATACCGTGTATGTCCACCATTGGAATCGATGCATGCTCGACAACGACGCCGCATTGATGTGACAAGTGTTCTGAAAAATGCCTGGGGAATACCATTCCAGATTCTGACAAGCGCACGTGATAGGTCAGGTAACGTCAACGGCTGATTTTGGAGGCCACGTAACCGTCGCTGCATCTCATCCCACACGTGTTCTATAGGCGACAAATCCGGTGCTATTGCAGGCCAGGGCAGCACATTCACATTGTTCTGGGTCGGTGAAGACCCGCGCGACGTGCGGGCGAGCGTTATCCTGTTGCAGCGTGACGTGAGGCCGTATGATTTCGTCACGATATCTGATGCCTGTAAGTGTGCCGTCTACAACCACAAGTGCTGTTCTACCACGGGATGAGATGCCACCCCACACTATGACACTACCTCCGCCGAATGGACGCAGTTCAATCACACAACTGTCATGGAAACGTTCACCAACACGACGGTACACTCTAGAACGGCCGTCGCTGCTGTCGAGATGGAACCTGGACTCATCCGTAAAAAGGATACGTGCCCAGTCCTGTTGCGTGAAGTGTATGTGTCTTCTACACCAGGCAAAACGTGTTACACGATGACGTTGCTGCAGAACAGGACGTATGGCAGGCATCGTGGACGTATGCCTCGTTCACGCAATCGATTACGTACCGTTCGGGGACTGATTCTTCTAACGCCAGGAATACTTCTAGCCGTCAAAGAAGCAGTTCTGAGTCGGTCACGGAAATGAACCACCCGGATGTACGTATCCTGGCGAATAGACGTTACGCGTGGACGTCCTGATCGAGGCCGGTCTCTGGTTGCCCCAAACTGTTGGTACCGTCTCCACAAGGCGTCTACAGTATTTCGGTGAACGCCAAATTGTCTGGCAACATCAGTATGACGTACACCAGCTTCAATCATGCCTATGGTGCGGCATCTGTCAGTTTCATTCAACCTTGGCATGGCGTATCAACAACGTTTTTCAAAATTATCCTGGTTTTGTGTCTTACATGTAACAACACTATGTTTTAACACAGGTTTAGGCGACAAACGTGTTTGCAATTGACTGCTGCACGAAAAAAACGTGAAAAAGAAGACGTTAGCCTGACAGGCAAACAACCCGTGCAACTCATGCACTGGCCAGTGTAAATGACCGAGAGGAATACACAACTTACCTGTGTAAAGTTTCAAGCTTTAATTTATAAAATTGAAGGATATATGAACATTTTACACATGCACAGTTTCTTTTTTCCGCTAGTATATTTGATTTGGGGTCATTGTATTGTTAACTAAATCTCAAACAATCCAGCTCTCAATGTACCCATACTGGCTGATAATTGGCAAGAAATTTGTCAGACTGTCATTGAATAGATCTGTGTGAAAAAATTGGCCACACTGTCATTAACTCTCCATTGACCATTGTCCAGTGCACTGGGTCAGCAATTTGGACGGAACATAAGTACTACATAAATTACTAACATAGGTAAATTGTTTTTTATGTTACATACTGGGGTCAGGTTACAAGTGTACTGACAAGTCTGTCTTTCACTTTATAACAAGTCGTCTGGTTTGTATTCGGCTAAAGTGACAGTATAATATCATGGCAGGTTACAAATATATCATCGTCATACTAAGTCTGACGTAGCCTGTGAGAATTAATACTTGCACTCTGACGTTAATGACCAATTAAATTTTGTATAAATTTATACATACACAGGTTAGGTGGTCTGGTATATGTAGAATACTATTAATGAATTAACAATTATATTCCATACTGTATATACATTGTAACAAATATTTGTTACTTATGTTTTTGTGCCAGTAATTGTGCATATATATATAAACATATGAAATATTCCTTGTGAGTTATTTTTGGATAAGACTAAGGAAATCCAAGCCAGCCCTTTTTTATGACAAATTTGGGGGTGATATTGTGCCCCATTTATACCCAAAGAAAAAAGTTTATTTTCCCCTACTTAGAAAGAAAATTCCCCTTCAGTAAAATAATTTAAAATAAAAATTATAAATACCCAAAAGTTGGTGATTCATGATGCAAATTTCCCCTATCGAAAGGACTTGCCATCTTTCATTAAAACAGAAAAATGCCTGATTTAAGCAGTATAGTAATTATACTTGCTCATATCTAATTTAGCGTTTGTTTTCTTTATCATTTATGGTAACTGTGAGTGTCCGGAAAGACTTATTTTCATTACAGAAATTGACTTCAGAACGTTTCAACTTTACGTGCAACATTTTCAGAATATGCCTTCTGGAGTCGAATAAAACATTGGGCTGAAAAAACACCTGACTTCCTATATTTGTAATTTCCAACACCGCTTTTCTTCAACAGCAGGTTACGACTCGATATACATGCTTTTGAAGAGGATTTGATGTAGATTATATGATATTGTATTTCCTGGATGTAATGTTTTGATAGATTTATACATTTACTATGAATGCATTATGTCATATATCCATCTGCAGATATTTTCTCAAACCTGATACATAAATTAATACAGTATGCTTAACACTTCTTGTTATAATGTAAGCACTGGTTTTTTGGGATCAAGTTAATGACTTAATATACATTATGAAAAGATTTGGTATAACTGCTAAGATTACCTGTCTGATAACCAAATGTTTATTTGCTGGCATTACTGGGAAGATTATGTTCAAATAGATAGGATTGATTTCTTAGTGCAATGTGGCTATACTCTCAACAGCTGGATTTCAGGACTTGATTGCACTTGCAATGGTTTTATATTGTCAGCTTGATACAGAAACCAGTCAACCATTTGTGTATACAGTTACATATTGGAAGCAGTCTGGGTTTGATTACCTGTAGCTCAATTGAAATCTCACTGGGTTGTGCACTAAACATGTCTTTCCTGTTCTCTTTCATATTCTGCTCTGGGAAAGAGTTCCATATGTCTGTCTGTAGGACATAAATTGTATGAAGAATCCCCACGTCTTTTGTGAATATCTTTCCTTGTAGTTTCATTGTCTTAGTTGTCTTAAAAATAATCCCAGTCATGTTCACCAAAGTTGGTGCATATAAACCTGCTGTATATTGCAACAGGTTTCGAATTCTCCCTCTAAGGTGGACTTGTATCTAGTTTTATTATGCACCCTCCCCTTTTCAGTTCCTGGGGGGCCATTCACAGAATGGTGAAGGGGAATAAAGTGATCTGTCCGTATGTGCAACACAATTGGCTTCCAATCAATAACTCTTGAAAGAATAGTTGGATTCAATTCATATTGGGCTCATAAGCATAGAATAACAAAAAACTGGTCAAGTTCAATTTTGATAACAAACCACCAATTTTTTTAGGGGTTACGGCCCTTTTTCGACCTATAAGCTCATAGCTGGGACATCATTCTGTGTCCAGGAGCTCAGAGACTTGGCTCTCGTTGACCAGTATAAATCTCGATGACTCATGAACATTAATTTACATTTTATCATTTAAGAGCCCTAGTGAAAAATGAAAATAGAATTACCTTGGGCGAGGGACTGAAAGATTACTTTGCCATCACTCATTTGAGGAAGATTAATAATAAGCTGTGTCATTGTCCAGTTACACATCTCTGTACGTTAATTTATTCAACTCTTGTCCTACTTCACCTGTGACTAGCTAATTTATATGATAAAATACGAGTGTCAATCTGTGAAGTAATCATCAATTAAATATCTAAAGAGTGATAAATGACTTTCAAAAGCTGGATTAATCATTTGCTAGATTTTACTTGTATCATTATTTTTGTATGTCAAATAGCAAGAAGAAAAGGTTTACTTATTGCTATATAAGTATTTATGTCACATTTTATCTGTCTGCGAAGTAAATACCAGTTGAATTTGAAGAATTGGTGAAGGTTCTTAACTGATAAAAATCCCTCATTCAAAGCATTTTCTCTCTTCATGGCAAGTACTTGCATTTCATGGAAAGTCCAGCGGTAGAAAGTTTCACAGTTAAATACGGTGTGAAAAGTAGTGAAAATTGACCTTTAACTTACTGTCTGATATTTGCTAGATTCAGATTTTTGCATTTATGTAATAAATTCTCCTAAAATGCAGTCCGTAATGAAAAATGATTGGCGATTGGATATGTGCCGGACCTGACCCCATATTTGTAAAAAATCTCCCGTCATTACTTTGATTTCAAAAATTTAATCAAATTCTTTGAGATTTCTCTCATTATTATGCTTATCGCAACTTTAGAAATATTGCGTGAAATGTGAACTCAACGTTGATTTTGCTCTCGAATATTTGATGTTGATATGTGGCATGCTTAATGCTTGAGAATGTTTCATGAATACAGATTAGAGTAAAATCTTAGTTGAATGCAACTAAGCTGGTTTGAGTTTCAGGGAATATGCAAAATACCCAACTTGAAACTTGCGCTTACTTCCAGGCCTGTTAATTCTCTTCTGTAGATGAGTTCAGTGTGACTGATAGTCAAGTAGTTGTTGGTGGGTTGATGTTGATAATGGTTCTTTTCAGCTGACAGATACTGATACCTCTTCCCTAGAAATTGTCACATCGTTGGCCATATCTAATTACCGTTAGGGTGATAACCAATTGATTTCTTGTGCAGTACAACTCTGCTTGTGTTTTGATGCCCCTTTAAGTCAATGACATGTAATATTGCATGTATTTAAACCATATTGTCTTAAAAAAACCCTGTTTCTTTTTGTCCTAATGCTACATTTTGTATTGGTTTCTCTTTTCACATTCTCTTGCTTTTGAGACTGTGATTTATGAGACAATATTCTTCCATTGTTGTACATTTCAACATTCACTATTGATTACTAATTGAATTGTAAAATAACCGCTACCTTGTTCACAGTTTATACAAGGTGCTATATTTGTTATATTATACTTAGCGCCAGTATAACGCAACCAAAAATTGGGCATTTAGATAAAGTGACATCACAAAGGCAAAACTACTCCTTTATTTCTCAAACATAATTTCATAGAATTAATCAATAATGAAATAAAAAATAATTGATGTAGATTTTAATAAAGTTTTGAACAAGAATTAACACATAGATAACTGTAAAATCATTTGACAGTTACTACAAAATGAAACCTAGTTCAAATAGATGTGTTTTTAATGGCGTCAAGTATATGTAAAATTGTTACTTTACAAGGGATGACTAAAACTATAAACTTTTAATATTTTCACAGAATTTGGAAGATAAAGATAAGAAGACTGCGGTAGTACGGGAACAATTACGTCGGGAACAGAGATTTTTGCAGAGACGATTAGATCAACTCATGGAAGGACAATACCGAGTGAGACAAGAACGAAGTATTAGCGAGTGCAGCACATCAACTAATTCAACTACCTCCTCCACCTCAGAAACAGGTAACCATGGAAACTGATAATGCTGCAAATAATATTTTTACTAATCTAATGCATTTCTCCGTGTAAGCTGGATTGTCTCCCTTGACAGAGTAAATACACCATTGCATCCTTTACGTCAGCAGTGCACTGCAATGTTTCGGACAATGCTGCTGTATATTCCTAATCTTAATCAGGCATGAGAATTTGACGCTCGAAGGGCCGTTTTTGAGACAATTTAAGCCACCTTAGATGCTTGACAGCCAGGAGCTTCAGTGACACCTGGATCCCTTGCCGAATTTTCAGCTGATTTTGAAATTTTGCATTCTCATGCTTGCTAAATGAAGTTACGGTTCATAAAGCCACGGACTGTACATCCCTGTTGTGTATTCTAGAGCTGTATCTGGGGTTATCTGCACCATTCCCCTTTTTTTTGGAAAAAGTTGTTAACTTCTAAGAAATGGTTGACTTTCTGCATTAAATTGTTCTGCAGAAATTTTCCTGGATTGAACAAGCAAACTTGTCCACAGGCTCTTCACTAACTTGTGTAATATTACATTCAGTTTTTTTGTTTGATCCTTTCATACATTGTATACAGGTGGTTGATTGCTTGCATTTAACATAATGAAAGCACATCTTAAATGGTTTTATATATACTGTTCATCTCCTTTGATGCAGTTGTGTTGAAATATAAATACTGTAACCCTAAAATTTGTGAAGAAATTTTCCTCAAAGATCTGTGTAACTGATCTCGGTGTAAAGGTATGTTTGAAGCACATGTATAAATTACACCATAGTATTAATATGTTATGCAAACAAACCATGGAATGATACATCTTTGTTCTATATACATGTAAAGTTAAATCAACAATATAATATAAAGTCTGTGATGGTCGAGCAAGTATGCAGTGTTCAACTAAAACATTTTTTCTGTTATCAATGAAAACTGCCACCAGTGACGTTATATATTTACCTGTGGCTAAAAATAGACGTGCCATACTTATTACGGGATTCAAGGTCATTTTTATCTTGTTGACATTCGAGAGTATGTACAGTTCAGCTCGTTCTTTGTGTTTGAGATCTTCGTGTTTATAGGTTACAGAGAAAAACCACTAGATTGATTCTAGTGAAATGTTATCTTCTCCAATATTAATCTTGTGAAGTATTTATGATAAGATATATCTTCACTGAGGAAATATAATGGTTTCATCATGTGGTCTTACCTCAATATGCAGCGAGCAAGTCCATCCTGTATGCATACATGTATGCAAGGTGTGCAGATCGGTTGCAACTTGAAATTTTTATATATGCAAAAACACTTCAGTCCCTCTCCCAACAATTACCTGACACAGTGTTCATGAACTTTGCTCTGCACTGCTTGTTTTGAAATAATTCCAAGATTTGAAGAAACCTGTTTTATCTGTGTCAAGTAAACATTTTGCATCCAGTATTAAGTGATTTGAGGCAGGTAACATTATAATATTGGCAGCGTTCAGCGGCTGTTACCGGTATATATATAGAATCTCTCGAAGACTGTTTCTAGGCTGGGAATATTGCTGAATATTGATAAATAGATCTCAGGATCCCATTAATGTAATGGCTGGGTCTGATAAAAAGCACTGACTCAACTGTATTGACATTATTAGGGCAGCTTCAATTTGTATTGTTCTTTGCTTGAATTTTTTTCTCTTTATGTACTATCACTGTACAAATAGTGGCAAATGATCTTGCTTTGAAAAACATTTTAGCAGTTTACTTACAAGGTTAACGTTTTTGATTTTCTTTGATGATATTCAAAATTGCTGACTTGCAATGTTTGGCTGACATCTATACACCATAAAATAGGGAATAAAAAGTACTCCTTGGGGGTATTAAAGTGTACTAGATCGATATGTCAAACTTGTGGTCAAGTTAAGTATGCTTGTATTGGTTGGTTACTCAACCAAATCTTCTAGTATATTTGATCATATGATAGTACATTTACTTCAAGTGTCTTGCAGGAAGTTTGGATTCAAGTTTTATTCATCTTGCATTCATTGTGAACGAAAAATAGCAACAATAGATAACAGCTGGTTTCGTATTGATGTATATCCTGAATTATAAAATAGGTCTTATCGTAGTACATGTATGCATGGACTCTGAGGCTATCAACCTGCAATAAAACTTAATTGAATAACTGGTACTTGTGAAAGGGTTGTCATTTATTACATTTTAAGGGCAAGTTTAAGTTATGTTAATTAATGTCACTTTGTTCATCTAGGTAAGTCACATCTATTGTGTAGCATTTAATAGTCTTTGTGAACACTCACGTACAGGCATTGTAGGAATGGAGTGATAGCTGAATGTCAAAATTCAAGAACACACAAACTTGACACTTTAAAAATGGAGATAAAAGTCAAGTTAGATAATGTGGTGTATATATATCAGAACTTGAGCAAATTTCCATCATCCACTTTCTGAAAGATTGACCTTACTTAACAATTTGGAATTGAAAATAGAAATATTTCACAGGGTTTTCCCTAGGATTTTTCAGCTTGTGGTCTTGAACCCTCATTTTTGATAAATTGGGGTCCTGAGTCAATTTGTAGGGTACCAGATATGCAGTTTATACTTTACAAGGTTTTATTTTAGGGGTCCCAGGGATGCACAGTAAGTGGAAATGGGAGTTTCTAGACAAAAAAGAGAGTCAGGGACTCAAGATTTCTGCAACATGGAAATCCCTGATTCGTTCGCGGTTAATAAAATCGCACTATTTTTCTTTCTATACCTGGTAATTTCATTGTAAATTTAATGGAATTTGGTTTTTAAACTTGTTTTTAATCTGCTTGGATACTCATGCTTTATAAATTGTACTTGTGCGGATATGCAATGTGCAACATATTCATATTGAAACCAGTATATTCAGAAGAAAGATCCAGCCCTGAAAATATTGCACAGATATGCAGTTTATACTTGACAAAGTTTTATTTTAGGGGTCCCAGGGATGCACAGTAAGTGGAAATGGGAGAATATTGCACATTCGTTTTTGACTATCTCGAGAGTCCTTGACATTCTTCAGTCTTAATGCTGATGTAAGCATGTTATGAACAGGATGATATCAGTCATTTATAACAGCAGTTTATCGGTGTTGAATTGGTCGCACGTGTATGTCCCATGACTGTTCATAAGTGTGTCATCAGTGAAGTAAGCTCAAGTTGTATAAATAATCAGAAATAAAACATTTATGTACAGATAGCATTGTAATATCATGCTTTAGGGGACATATTTGGGGCATTGTATATTTGATTGCTGGTAATATCTGTTCTAGTTCGACATAAACTGGATATTAATTACACTTTGAATGTCAACTATGGGATCAGTTTTAAGAAAGGCACATATTTTCACCCTTGTGCGATGTTTCTCGGTTCATTGTTATCGTGTGATAAGAATTTTTTTTTTCTAAAGTATAATTTTCATTTAATTTGGTATTGTATTCTTACACTTTTCTCCCTATTGTTTGGGATTTACTTCTGTATTGCTAAAATGTTTTCATAATTGTGTGAATGTTTTCTACATGAATGAATTTGCCCTAAAGATATTGTAATTTACTGCGTATTGCCTTTTTTTAAAGCTAATAGTTTCGTGGAGAACTGAAAAAAGATCTCCCTGTGTTCACCAATTTTTATATATATCAATATCCTGCCAGTTTTAGCTTACCAATCATTTCATGATTTATACCCTAAGCCATTTATAGGACTTTGTTATATGAAAGTTTATCATAAAGTGGCTGTTTAAACTAAAACATGTAGTGATTTTTTAATCAGCCGGCTGTTTATTATGAACCTCATGAATTATCGCGGTTGAATTTCTTCTCGCCTCTTGGTTCAGATAGTTTGTAAGGTACTTGGCCGTCACACAGGAGATCCAGGTTCGAATCACAGGCTTGGCAAGTGCTGTCCTGTGACATTTGGCTATGAATATGTCCTCCATCTCTGATTCATGCGTCAAAGGTTTCAGTTACCTTCTGAAGGGCTAGCTTGTACTGATTAATAATTAATTCCTGGAAACTGGTTTGGGGTCAGCTGACTACCATGTATAATAACCAAAAGATGTTGAGCTTGAAAAACGCATTGAACTTAAGAAAAACAAATCTTGTTGTACAGTCATTTTAAATTCATCAGGAATCAGTATTGCAACATGAACAAACAAGTTATAAAGTAACAGTAATTAATGGAAGCGTTCCATGTACACCACAATATAGTAGTCACTGATTGAACACAAATATTGTCTATTGTTCAAGATCAATAGATACTGCAGTATTGTGGTTAATTTAGTCATGCTGTTGTACTATATATGCTGGTACACTGACTTAGTGGTTACATATTGAGGGCTCAACACAAGACTATCGTAACTCCTATGTATTTATATAAGAGTTGCCGTAGTCTTGCACAGTGTACCCTCGATAAACAAAAGCTTCCTTTATTGCATTAAATACTACACAGTGTTAACCATTTATAATTACTATATCATACGGCTGTATCTGTATTAATGAATCATTAAGAAATTATACACATTACTGTGTATTTATGGGGTAAAAGAAAGTCAGTTGATCGGTCTATTATAACTTACTGCATTTAATATATGTACATTGATCTTGAGTATATATATATATATATAATTACATTCTAATAATATGGCAGTATATATGATAGTTTTATCTATGATATTACCTGTATTATACCAGTAAATGTTCCAGCTACCTTAGTGTAAATAACACAGTGGTTTTACTGTTTCAGAAAATCTTGTCCATACTATTATTTGAAACCGACTATAGAGGGTTGATGTTGAGAAGAGACTATAACTATAGGTTAATGGATATTCTGTGTTTATCCAAATTTATTGCAGGGCTATATTCACCTGACATAAATACACTTTAGTGTTTGTGATAGTGAGCTCATGGTTGTTTATGTACATTCCCGATTTAGTTATGGGTTCCAGTTTCTAGGGCGGGGGGGGGGGGGGGGTTAGTAGACTGGCCGCTAGTTCCAAGTTTGATTTCTGGGACCATTGTCAGTGACATTATTGTAATTTTGTCTTGGGTATATTTCAATTGGTACCTTGCAATTAAAAATCCTTACTGATATGGATATTTACAGTAACCTGAGTTGCACTGTACAAAGCTGTCCTCTGTGATTCACTTAAATATTCAATGCTTTTAAGAGTTTGATGGTTACAGTCTAAGTCTGTTTGTTTAATGTATGTTTTACAATAATTACCCTCTTATGTGAGGGCGTAATTAAATTACTAGCTTGACGTAATTACAAAAACACACTGGTACACTAGTCCAGCAACCAGTCTATTCAAATTATACTTACCATAGCTCAACAGCTGTTATCTGGTATGTTGATTCCAGAATCATTTAAATTGATTTACTCATTCTGTTTCTTGAACCTTCTTCATTTCCTTAGTTTAAGTATCTTTTGTAAACCTTTCAAATCTTAGCCGGGGGGGGGGGGGGGGGGGGGAATATATATTGTTGAAATGTGTTTTATATAAACAGTTGGTTTCTAGGCATGGAGCTGGCATAGCGATAAATGACTTAGGGTTTTCAAAACAAACTCCCTACACTATTCAGTATTGATATTATATAGTTTGGGAGGTTTTTTAGTTCTGGCAGTTTATATAATGCCTGGTTGTTGAATTGTAATGAGTATAATTACCTTTCTTACCCAGGTCAATATTTTGTAGTCTTGTACAAATCCTAAGGCCAAAATTGTAACTGTTTGCTGTTTGTAATCTACCTGCCGAAATGCTGCTCTCCAAAAAAAACTTTTTACCCTTGGCAAGATTCTGATTTTTAGTCTTGATCATGAGAAATTTTGTTATACATGTACAAAGAAGAGATGATGTAAAAAGTACAACATTTCTATCAAACTTCTCTAAGTAAGGTTGGGAGACGACAAACAATGACTGTTTTAAATGTGGCCCATTTTACAACGGCCTTCTTTAAGTCAACCACATGGCCTCTACCCATGCATGTATAGGTATTGATTTTTATGATATATAGAAATAAACCAATATTCTCTATAGATTAGAACTGCCTGTTTTTATAGGCGTTCTGTTATTAATAATTAATCACAAGTTGGTTTACATTAAATGCTGTCTGATTACTCTGTGATACATGTACTGAGTGTCAATATGCACAAATAATTACTTAGTACATTAACATTGAATCAGCTGGTTTTAGCCACAAGTCAGCTGTGAGTGAGTTCTCTGTTTGAACAGATGATTAGTGCAAGCTTGCAAACCTATTTGAACACTTTTCCATAACTGTAAGAATTCAATCACATGGCAATACATGACTAAGGAAAAATATCATTAGGGTTTTAATTTCCACCCAAACAATTATCGTTTTTCAATTAACGTGGTCCTATCAAATAGTGCGGGGCTCCATTGTTTGAAGCCATACCTTATAAGTTCCATATTATAACTGACTGTTGTGTGCAAAGCTATTCCTTGTACCCCATGGTAGGAATCGTGCTTTTTACCAGGATTTTTTATTCAACATTTTGTTAAAACATGTGACAATTGTGTATTGTACTCTTCTTACAGTCCAACAAATCTTTAACATTGTATATGTTACTGAAACGTCATTTTGTATTGAAACATAATGATTGATGTCTTTTTTACATGTCGGGATCTTTTCAATGAAGAACATAATTATATGGTATCTTACATACGTCTGTATTAATTGTCTTTTAACATTTTTTAATAAGGCTGTATCATTTATATTGAAAATCATTCTTTTGTACTTTAATTGACTTAAATATGCTTGAATATGCCGTTTTTTGTTTTAAACATATTTTTCAATCAGATGATCAGCTTCAAGCATCAGGTTGTTGAATCCCCTGAGAATGAAATGGAAAAATAATATACCGATAAATTGCCTTGAAGCAAATCAACCAAGTGCAATTATTTGTTAAACTAGTGTAGCATACCAAAGTTTGTAATGTGACTGTATAATTATTTAAACAATCGTTTAAAACTTGAGGCATATATATAATCATTGTTTTATTGAGTTCATGGTCATTCTGTTGTATCCCTGATGCAGTATATATATTAAGTTTTACATATATGTGTATAAAAATAACAATCTCTTACTGGATCAATTTTGGTTACAGTTTTTTGCCAAAGGCTATATTTTCATGGCACGATTATAGGGACACTTATTTAGCTCTTGAAGCCCTTTTGTGATTTTACATACATTAATGCGACAAGGGCTCGGAGGTTGGCAATATCTCTTGGGTGCATAGAGAAGTACTTTGATAACTTGAGTTATTTTGAATGTGATATGTTTGTGCAATTACCACCCTTGGATCCCTTGAAAACAGGCCTTTATATTGAGGTTGAATACTTTAAGAGCAAAACAGTGAAAATGGACTTGAAAATTGTGTTCTTAATATTGATGTGTTCTTATAATTGAGGTGGTCTTTTAGTGAGGTTTTACTGTTCAAGTAGTCTATATTTTTTTATTAAGTCTATTATATTGGAATGGCATGCATATAATGTGTTACACTCTAGTACACTTGCTTGCTACATTTCGGTGACAACAACATGAGGTCGAAGATGTTTTCCATATTTTGCAAGTCCTGGAAGTTTGGTCTGGAAATTCCATGTAAAGTTCATCGTGATGGTTTGAGGTTGTTTTTGGCAATGTTGTGCAATGTTGTGCACAACTGATTGAGATTGGTATCATTCAGTTTCAGTTTTCGTCTTTAATGTGATTGAATTAAAATAAACGATGTGCTGTTAAAGATGTTAAAATGTTAATGCTTCACGTTTTTAAGTGTAAAATAATTTGTTAAAAAAATGCACTTATCGAACTGCAAATTTTCAATTATTCAAACTGTTATTAGTGAGAAATTGAGTATTTTTCAATCTGGGAATTAATAATTCATGTGTTATCAATCTTCTCTACCGGATATTGATACTTCCTGCTGGTTTGGCTGGGGATGTCGTTCTCGTTTTGAAGTTTAAAAGTGAATTCAATTTTGAATGGCAAGATGTTACTTTCAATATTAACACTCACTGCAGCCTGTAAATCTAAAGTCTTTCAATTGTTTAGAAATCTGATACCTATATTTAAGTTTTTACTCTTAACTTTGATGATAATTGATAGTATCTGAGTTTCAATTTATTCTCTTTGATTGGCAATCAGATAGCATTAGCTATCTCAACTCCTAGATCTTTACATTACCAGGTTCCTGTTTTATACATCAGGTCTTAAAGGTGTTTGCATATCGGTCTAAATCACCTAGCGAAGTCCTTGGTGATTTCAGTTTACTGTGGGGCTGTTTTGTAGTTAAGCAAATATTGATTGGAACTATCAAGATCAATATCAGTAATGAGACAGAATGGGATCATACTGGGGAAATTAATTGGGAAATCATGTCATAATTCTAAGCTTGTGTGCTATTATATACAGCTTAGAACCTTAATCAAATGTTTCTGTGCCAGTTGTTGGTAGTTATGTTGTAGGTGTATTCATGTAAAATGATGTTGCTACATAACTTGCTGCATTGAGTGGATGCAATTTATCAAACAAGTTGCCATTGTATTTTCTAGAAACCATGTCAATTATGCTATAACATGATCCATACATCAATGGATTTCCTGTAAATTGACATATATCACTGGATTGACCTAATAATTTTGCAGAAGTTGCTGAATGGCTTTGATAGGGTAATTAATGAAGACAGATAGACCTGAGTCCTTGACTGATGGCAGACTTAATTCATGTTACTTATATGGTGGTTTGGACAAAATGCTTGGCTTCAGGGCTCCCAATTCCCCTGGGTCAACCCCTTCCCCTTTAGGCAAAATATTTATAGGTGCGTTACCATTGGTCTTGATGTCATTCTTTGATATCTTAATTGTAAATACAATTACAAATAAACGTTTAGCTCATATAACAATTATATTTTGAGTTAATAAGAATATACATAAATGTTCGGCAGACCTAACAGCTATAGATATAAAGGTACATCAATTTGAAATGCCTATTGCTTGGAAGCTTTAATCAAGAATGTCCATGATCGGCCATTTTTCTTATAAACATGTGTGAAACTTGTTCACACACATACCCATTAGCTTACTTATGATTCGATCTGTCGCTATATTTGATAACCCCACTTGTATGACCCTTTGCCAATACCTGTCATGTCAGCTAAAAATCCATGTAGATCGTGTTAGCAAATGTTGAGTATTCCATTAACCCTTGACCCTGTATTGACATGGTCACATGTCACTTATTGAATGATGAATGAATGACCATTGGACAGTATAATTGATAAGGACCATGTTCTGACTGTGTAATGTAAAATCCCTGCAGGGACATGGCTGACTTTACATCAAATTAAGGAATGTCTGTCTACCTTGAATTTATATGCTAGTTTTGTATTCTATACACTACCCAGAGATTTTGTTTATCCTTGTGGCTGGTTGAGGAAATCTAATTAAGCTGCCATGTTCTGCAGGCACATTTCACTGCGTAATTACAAGCTAAACATGTACTTCAAGTTCTGTAGCTTATAATTCTTACAATATGATTTTGATAATGTATTGGACATAATTATATTTGATATTGATGTGACAGATGTATATTATAGGTTATTGCTTTAAAATAAATATTGCATAAATTTGCACTATATTCCAGCCACTATTCTTGCACTAATGTCAAATGCACACTTAACTTAACTTACATATTTGTCATGAACATTGCAGTCTGCAAATTGTCATCATCTGAGCATATATATGTTTGTACTATTTGCAAAGCTTGTAGATCTATAATATATAGTTAGCTGATTCCTCAAAAACAATCCTTGGGCGTTGCATCCACAAACAGATGAACTGAATAAGTATCCAAGGTTAAGTTGGTCTATATTATGTACTGTTTCTATAATCATTTTTGTGCTAACATACTATTGCTCTAAGACTATTGATGATTTTTTTTTGCCAGAAATCAATTACAATTATTGGCACTTAGTAAGGCTGTTCGGGTTATCAAACTTTCTATCCTTTAACAATAGTGCAATCAATGTTAACTAAGGATATTGATTGGGCAATTTACTGACCATGCTGGGGCGAATGTCCATCAAGGGATTATCCTGCTGGTTGCCTTATCCTTATCATATGAATGCTTTCCAATGTGATGTTAGCTTTTTGATAATGACTGCCATACCATTGATTTTTCTAGTACATTTTCTACTTCTCTTTGATACAGTAGGAGAACTTGCTAATTGTTCATTCTGGCTTGTGATGCATTGATGTCATCAGTGAAATGTTCAAGTAGTTTCTCCTCTTAGTGTGAAATCTTATCACTGTATGACATATCATGAATGCTTGGATCAATGCTTGCTCTAGTGGACATAGATTACACTGTTCCAAAGAGATCATTGTGTACAAATATAGCTGTTCCACTTAGTGCCATTCTATGTACCAGTGGAGTGCCTGTTCCTTGTTTGTAACTGTACTAAAAAGTACAAAGAATTAATGCATCTGCAGACTCTTGAAAAATGTAACTCCTAAAGAATAGGTTTCAAGTACAGTATTGGCTTTCATTTTCATTTCAAGTCAATGGGTTTCAATGTTGTAAATCCTGATATGTGTTCATGTATACGTACAAAGACAGCATGGCACCTATAGCTTATAAGTCCAGTTTATCATTATCAGTCTCTATTTTACCAAAGTGAATTAACTTTTGCTGAAGATCATACTGTATTATTTTTGAGAACAATCTTCAGACCATTCCAATCTGATTCTCTACTGCTAAGTATAGTGTCTTTCATTCTTAATCATTTACTTTGAAGTACAATTCAATCTGACACAACTTAAACTTTCCATAAAATCATTTGCGTTGTTAATCACTGTGTGAGATGTATGTGTTTTGAGCTTGTTGTCTGAAAACTCTGTATACCCAAAATGCCTTTTATACTTGTTGCTGAATTTGGAGGGGGGGGGGGGGTGTATTTGGAGGACAATTTACCTATAGCTTTTTATTTTCACACAAACATCTTACACTGTTTAACATTGAAATGTGTTTGTGTCCTGTTAATGTTCCAAGTATTGACAACAAAGTGAAGGTCATTGTTAGGTGTTTATTCCCATGTCCTGATAGTGATATCTGATTGATTCAAGTATTTGAGTACAATTGCTTCTGATTGGTTAAAACCAGGTGAGTGGGAGAGATGTTTACATATTGTTGAATACTAACCAGGTAAGGTGG
Organism: Mactromeris polynyma; assembly: GCA_032209605.1. NCBI lineage: Eukaryota > Metazoa > Mollusca > Bivalvia > Venerida > Mactridae > Mactromeris > Mactromeris polynyma. The sequence goes on along the minus strand of JASFXZ010000031.1, from coordinate 5,654,239 downwards.
ATTATTTTTATCAGCTTGTCAGCTGTTAATAATACCATATTAATTGTATATATACATTAGTGCTGCTCAGATGGTCAAGAAAATAACACCTACTGTTGATTACTTGGGTGGTATAAAAATGTGTTTATTGCATCATGTAAGCATGGCCTGCTGTATTCACTGTTAGTACCCTAAGTCTCTAATTAGAAGTCTGCTGTATAGTGTGATAAGACCCAAATTGTTAAGACCCAAATTGTTACTTGATTGCAAATGGATAAGTATTTAGATTGAGTACAATCAAAGGAAACATTTCTGTCTTCATTAAATACTGTGATAAAATATGTCAATAGTGTATATCAAATTATGTTTGATATACTCCAGATGGTTCTGATAACAACATGTGCTCTCTGAAATAAAATTTATCATCTGCCCAAGGCCAGTAAATTGTATCAAAGACTGGTTGGCTATTTTATTACTGTCAATTCCTAAGTGGCTGTTCGTTCCTCAAATTCCTTACTGAGTTTGCTGTTCTAAGTATTTCTCACTTTTTTGTCTTTGTACTTTGTTGACATATTCAACCTGTAAGTGTTACAACATAGTGCTGTTCTCTCATATGTTAGTTGCCATTTAGTATTCATAACCCCTTTGTGTAACGTCAATCATAGAGTTTATGATCATGTTTATCCAGCCAGGGTCAGGTTATTGTTCTGTTACATTGTACTATTCTGATGCATTTATTGGCTGTTCTGTTGAACTATTTAGTGCATTGTTGGATTGTAATGCATTGCAGAGCATAGCTACAGTGTATTGAGTGTGTTACCAACTTGGTATTTAGATCACATGAAAAACTGTGCTAGTTTAGTGGTTATTTATGTATAAGTTTCAAATTGACTTGTTGAGAAAAGTTTAAACAACTTAAAGTAGTAACATAATGTGAAATGATGTTAACATAAGACTTTGTTTTGAATATTTGCTCCTCCGCAAGGAGTAATGTATGCTCCTGACCTACATTTGTGTTAACTACCTCCCAAAATACAAATCTGGCAATGGTTCAAGCCAGGATTTTATTGTATATATCTAGCGGTTTATAAAAATCTACATGTTGTAGTTTGAATTTAAGTAGGTGTCGTCCTCATTTATATTGGTCATCTTTTGAGCAGAGCTGTGAAGAAACTAGTTGGTATCCTTTGGTATGGGATGATTGATCAGTGTGGCAGATTATCCTAAAATCATGATAAACTTTCTTGTAATTGTGGTAAACAAAGTTTTCTTAACCCCCATTGTTACCATACCTAGTTGACTAGAAATGTGGAATGGATTGTTGAAATACATGTTTCAAGGACGTTTAATTATATACCTCTACTTGTATCAAATCTGAGTTCATAAATGCAGTTCAAATTACTTCATTATCTAAAATTAAGATTGAATTTCTCTTACTATTGTGATGCGTTTTATTTGCAAGTAGTCTTTGAATAGGCTTAATAGAATTTCTTTCACACTACCATGAATGTACAATGTATGTAAGAAACTGTCACATGACCCTGATAAATCTTGACCTTTGCTATACAATAAGAAAGTGAGGATAGTACAAACTGCCATTTCACACTTGCCATCAAGTATATGATGTATATAAGGAATGTGCTAGTGGGAAGGGGATACATGTTGAATACAACACTGATATCAGACAGTTTATTAGTACAATAGTCCTGTTATCATGTCAATGTTTGATTACTGTTCACACTGATGATTATAGTCTTGTGGCTGATAGCATGTACCAGACTATTGTATCAGCACACTACATAGCTAATATCAGTCTTGCTGTCTAACATATTTGTTGTCATTTGTAGATACATTGACATTCCTATCGTGACTTGCCACTGACTGGTACTCAGTTGTTGACTATGCTGTTCCTTCCTATCTTGACCTGCCTTGGTACTCAGTTGTTGACTATTCTGTCCCCTTCCTATCGTGACCCGAGTGCCTCATTTGTTGACTGAACTGCTACATAAAGCTATGTTTGAACCCCCCCCCCATTGGGTTGAATCTTGTCAGTTTTAGGTGCTGCTATGACATGTATTAAGATACTTCAGTCTCGCTTTTGATCATTATTTTCCTGAAAAATATGTGACTCTGAATCATCATTGTATTTTAATATATAGGTCGTGCTATACAGAGTGGATGATACCAATCCATTTGTCTTCCTTATTGTATTGAAATTTTTACCCTTCTTCAGATTGGCTCTCACTCTTATCTTATTGATAATTCAAACATTGCGTGACTGGCCTACATAATTTGTCATTTTCATGTTAGTGGTTGATGGCTAAAAAAAAGTTAGGTTTGTTGGTGGAAATTAAAAAAAAAACTCATACATTTCAATATGGACAGACTTTCTGTTCCTGATTTTGAGAAATTTTCGGAATAAAATAAGGCCAGGGATAAAATATATGGATCAGATGGGTTACAGAAAAACATATATTTTGATTAAGGCCTCGTAACAATTAAGTAGTGTGTGATGGTGTATTAGTCATTTCTGTTGTTTTCTTATCAAGTTATTTCTATTTTAATCAGAACACTGTTTGTGTATATGTCCATGAACTGTCGAAATATCCATGGCAGTAGAAGACACTGGCTTCTTAATAACGAGAATGTTCTGGGAATATTTGAGCTGTCCTTTTCTATAGATCTAGTCCTTCTATCTCAACTCTCGTCTCGTGAGAATGATAGAACTTGATGATAGTGTTGCTTATCAATGTATATTACCTCCAGAAAGTGTAATGTTCCGCCTCTGGTTTGTAGTTTCTTCCTACATATCACTGATAAATCCTGTGGGTTTTTACCATGTATTGATCCTGACAGCGGTCTTTTCCCTTCAATTAATGATTAATATTGGACTACATGTACAGTGTGATTTGATTGCTTGCTTGATTAGCTGATGTTAGATGTAGTATTTCATCCATCAGTTGTGGGTGCACTTGAAGAATGTTGATTGTATGGTCGAAACATTGGAGTATAGAATTAATTGTATTCCACATAATTAAAGCAAAACTGGCTCAGATGGATACCATGTTTAAAGGTTCATCTGAAAAGATCTGTCACTTTGGAAGATATAGATAACAATCGAATTACATTATGATGTGTTAACAACTCTATAATCATGTGATTGTTAAATTGCCATTTCTATCCTAAATTATACATTCTAAGTTAGGGGTGCATGTAATGCCTGTCCCAATTATCCTTTCACAATAATGGTGTATAGTCAATCAACCAATTTACTCATTTGCATTTTGACAGGAAAATTAGTAAGGCAGCTAATTGGACGAAGTGTCATTTGATATGGCTATACTGTTTACTGTAATTACACTAGTGCTGATCATTTGTTGTCTTATACTACAATTCTCTCTAACTTAGATTGAAGTGTTAGACTTGTTTTGCTAGTTTTTTTTTTCCAATTCTGCTGATTACATCATTACTTGGTCTTGAGTTATGGTCTATACTATTTACCACAACAGTTAATGCAAGGAATTAGGCAGTTGCCTGAAATGATAGAAATATTAATGAAATGTATTCTAATGATGAGCTTTGTATAAAGATATGCATATTATCTGCATTATATATAGTACACACCTGTATCATTATCAATAGAAAGGGGAGCTAATTCTAATTAGTGTTCATGAATAAATAATGTGTCTGTATACTTGGTTATGCATGGCTTCATCAGACTGACTTCAAGAGGAAATTAATTTCCTTTTGATGTGGACTTTGTCTTTTTTATGTGCATATTAAATTTCGAGGGCTCCTAAGGATTGTCATTGACCGAGACAGTCCAGTGCAGCTCTAAAGTGACCTGTAAGGAACTTTTCATATCTTATACTTTAAGCTATTGGTCTTTGAAACAGGAGACGAAAAACATCATACTATGTGTATCTTACCTATGCAATAACTGATATATGCTGTTATATAGTCATGATTTATTGTCTTTTTCAGATGAGATAGACATTATTGGTTATGGCAGTGGTACAAGTGACACCGATGATCATAGCAGCGTTGAAAGTGCATCTAGCGATGGTTTTTTGATCTCAGCAAAGCGAATTAGGCTTAATAGTTCTTACTCAGAGTCCCTATGAAATAAGGGGCCAGGCTACTGGGGCCATTGTCATCTACCCGGTGTTTTGATTATTACACATAGAATAAATGTTGTTATATGTGAATTTGTTATTTGTGTGATGAAGATCTGGTCTAGGGCTCCTAGCCTCTCAAAAATACGCAACATTATTGACTATATAGACTTCCTTTCCTAATGGAGAACGTTTGAGGACTTTATTTTGTTGAAAATCTTGTATTTGTGTACACTCTGTAGCGAGGTTTTGATGGACTAACTGACTATCTTTAGACACATGTTATATAATATATATATATATTTGAAGACTTGGATATTATGATGTACTGTTGTGTTTTATTTAAATGAAAAAAAAAATGAAAAAATTCGTAATATAAGAAAATTAATTCCCGTTCCTATTGTCGAAAAACTGGATTTCATAAATGTGTTATGTTAGATTACATATACATAGTCATCCGTGAGATCTTATTTTCTGTGGATTAACTTGTGGACGGATCGTTGAGGAAATTTTCTGTTTCCACGAATGAATTTTCCGACGACACAGAATATCTGATGTCACAAATGGTAACGTCAGCTTCATGGCAGCAAAATACTGACTCAAGGACCGGAGATAGAGAGAACAATATTTAGGCTTTTTGAGCATGGAACTCTCCTTTCATATCCTGTCTACTTATGCTTGTTTTTGCAATAATGTAAATATTCATATATATATGTGTATTCATATATATATATGAGGACTGCATAACAGGTTAATATGTTCATAGATTGGATTTTAAGTTTTGTAGACTGAACTGATTTTCAACTTTTTTCCTCTTATGCTTCGCTTGAACGTTTAACGACTTGAGGCATTTTGACTAGAACATTTGGTAATATATGTCATCCTAGGCATACAATTTTGTACAATAATTTTAAACAGTCTTTTAAGTCCACATTGTCTAACGATGTTTCTTTTGTTTGTGCTGCAATATTTGTGCTTCTGATCTGCCAGAGCTCGACATTTCAGAATCTTATATTTGATGAGTGATATGAAAATATCCTTGGAATTAACGCATTTTTTTGTTTACAAGACGTCAAGTGCTAAAATAAGGATCTGTTTTTTTTTGTCTGTCTATACATTTCAATTGATGTTGTGTATTTTACTTGTTTTTTTCTTTCTCGTAAATAGTTTTAGTAATTATATATATATGACACCCAATGGTATAGTGCAGAAATTGTATTGTTTTAAATTGTAAATAAAGTAAGTCAGGAATTGTATAGGGCTGCCTTACCTATCTTACGGCCAGTTTTTTTTTTACTGTACACAAAATGTTAAGTAATTCTCTCCCTGGATGTATATATTTTATAAACATGTACATTATGGGATGTTATAACAGATTTGTATTTTACTGAGTGAGATTAAAAAGCTTAAACATTTTTTTGCTTGAAGCATTTTTAGTTAAGAAGGTATTTTTTTCGTTACTTTGTGTCAAATTTCTTAATCTTTAACATTTGATCTTGATTTATTTTGTAAACATGTTCTGATTCTTTGGAAGTATGCTTAAACTTTTGGGATGTGTTGCCAATAATGTTGCCATAGAAACGTGTATAATAGAAATGGGGAGCATGTGATCACATAAAAGTGGGTGGGGTAGAATTTTTTTCCATCAAAATATCCTTGAGATGTTTCGTGCTGTGTGTAACTTGGCATTGAAATAAAATATGCTCATTACTAGCCTGAAAGGCCTATTTCATCGTGGTCTGTCTCACCCAAAGTCTAAATGTAAACTGACTGAAATCAGTATTTGTTGGGAATGAGTAATAACTGTATGTTTTGACAGGTTTTATACCTAATGTTTAGTTTTATGACATTACTAGTCCAATGAACTCCTTTTGTTATTTGCAAAACAAATCCAATTATTTGCAAAATATGATTTTTTTGTTCTGTTGCATGTAACTTATTCCATTTTACCTATATTGCAATCTTAGCTGTTTCATTTCACAGTTGTTAATAAGGTTCATATTACTATGTGAACAATCTGCTGTATTGGTAAACCAGACATTTGCAGCATTTCTTGAAATATCTTCATTTTTCTCTATTCTGACACTGTCTGGAGCCACTATTTCGAGGGTTCATCGTAAGACTATACTAACTCCTATGTTAGGAGTTTGTATAGTCTTGCATTGAACCCTCGATTTATGTATTTTTCTGTTGATTTATGAAATAGATTCCCATTTAATGCATGAATGGCAGTTTCAGTTGTTAAATTGGCGAATGTAAATTTTTTTTTTTTCATTTTTAAAGCACAAGACTTTTAAATGATACCGAATGTTATTTTATGTTACGAGTATTTGTATGAAATGAACTTACAAAATGCCATGTTTATTACTGTACTTAATGATCTCATATAAGACAACAAAGTGTGTAAGAAAACGAAGTTGTGCAATTTTATTGTTTGTTACTAGACATAAAAAATGTGATGTTGACTTTTATCAAATTGATTGAAATAGTACTGTCATATTAAGACAAATTATGCGATTTCAAACTTGTGCATAATTATATTATGTGTTTTCCTTATCAAAATTGTGCAGAAATTATCAACTCTGTTCTGCAGTAGTACTTGAATTTTCTATGAAATGTAACGTTTGTGTTGAATTAATTGATACCAAAATTAGTGAACTTGGGAGTTGCAACAACATATTTCTCTTTTAAATAAAGTGTTAGTTCTGAGAACATTTCTTAGAAATTATGGATGATTGTCCTAATGTTAAATCAGTATATACTTCAACTTGTACAAGAAAGTTTGACAAAACTCCTGGCAGCTTTGAGTATATGTTTGAAAGAGGATCCTATGGTGCGCGGTTAAATGGCAAAATGTTATTTACTGATGTATAATTCTAATTTATGTAAATATATTATCTTAGAGTATATATTTTTTTGAAAGTATTAAAACCAAGAAATCTTATCTGACTTGTATCAGACAATGTGGAGCAGTTTTGGGGAAGTCCTAAATAAGTGAATTCTATTTCGTTTTTTTTTCAGATTTTAAAATTGATAACCCAATGGTTAATAACACTTTCGTTGGATTACTTTCGCAGCATACATTCCATGATTAGGACTCATTAAAATTTGAGACTTCAGTAACAAACTTTGCTCCCTTCTAGTCTGAACAATCGCTAAAATATTTTTGTTTCATCAAAATTACGACTAAATTCATTGTGATGTGTATTGTGTGGACAGCTCGTACTCTTGTTTTATGAAGTATTTGATCAAACACAAGTTTTTGGGTTAAGTGGCTACTTTAATAGCATTGGTTGAATCATCAAATATCAAAGTATCTTAGGAATAAATGTCATAAAGTTCGGTATAAATAGCTTACTATTCATCTTGTTCAGTCATAGTCCTTAGGTGGCAATTAACCTAGATATTTTGTATAAAGCTTTTTATCAAAATATTTAATTAGATAAAAATCTTTTTTTTCTAAGGGTAAATTGTTTCAAAACTATCGTGTCAGGGGTCAGAGACATTTGTCACTGTTAGAAATCAAGTATTTGCTATCAGATTAGCTAAATTAGTAAAGGCTGTATTTGTTTAAACATACAATGGTCAGTCACTATGAAATGGATTTAGTCATGTTTTGCCAAGTTAGTTATTTTATCAAAGTCATTAACTTTAGCATTTAAGTTTGGTTTGGTGAACAAAGGATTCCGAATTTAAGCTGATTTAGTCAAATGTTATTTGTATACTTTCAATCTTAGAATATAAAATGATTTGTGAAACATACTGTTCCATATTCCTTATTGTGTTTCATTTGAATTGGTTCTAAATTAGTACATATCTTGCTACCATGCATGTTAACAATCCAATTGAGTTACTATGTACAGCCAATTATTGGGAGGGGCAAAGTACTGCTTGCAAATTACCAGTTGATGAAAATTTAAGATAAAATTATAGTTCTTGTTAAATATTGAATGCCAATTTTGTTATCAATTATTATTTGGAGGAAACATGGAAGTAATTTAAACACAGTCTACATGATCTCAATTCAATTGTACTCCTTAAAAGAGTTGAATGCCAATCGTTTTCTCAGGGTATTATATATATCTGTGTGACTAGTTACTTGTCATAACTGCTTTGGTTTGTGAAGCCTCCAAATACTGCTTGAATATCTTGGGAGATTCATTGACAGCTTTACATGCATGTTATTTGTGTGAACTTCTTGGTGACAGATAATCGGTATGATTATTTCTGATAATGATTTTTTTCTTGCTATTTCCTACAAATGTCTCCGTAATCTATACTGTTAGAGCGTCACTGATGAAATGCTATGTATTTCTGTGAATGCTCGTTAATAACATTTTAATGATGCATTAATTACTTTGGGTTTAATATGAATTTTTGTCATTGGATTATATGCAAGAAGTTCTATAATTTGATGATAAAACCGAAATTTCTTATGAAAACATGAACTCCGACTTCATTTAGTATTCATATTTTATCTGTGTACATTTTGCCTTAATTTTCTTTTTTCAGTGATTGTATTTAATATTTAAATACTTATGAGATGTATGTCAGAAAAATCAGGGTGCATGACAGCATTTTGGAGAATTGTCATCCAAATGAAAAGCATTGACTAAACAATAATTTATTACTTATAGCTGTATACTGTGATATATGTGTGCAAAAAAAACCTGGAATTGTGTAAGATTTGATGTTCTACTGCATGATGGGTGGAAGTAGATCGTTTTTTAAGAACGAAAATGTTTGTCTCTAAGTTCAGCCACGATTAAATAAAACACACAAATAGTTTCCATTTCTGAGTGTTCTGAAATTTTCGTCATGAATTGTGTGATATGAAAAGTTAATCAACAAGGAAAAATGTTTGTATTTAAAAGCTTTGGAAAATGTTTCAAATCAATTAAGTAGTTATTGATAACTCTTGATAGATATTAGCTAGATTTACATCTCAGATTTTAAAGTGGGTTGTTTACAAATAAGAGAAGAAAATCATATTTCGTGAGTCATCCTTTTCTAAACTGTGGCGAATAGCGTGTATTAAGTCAGTTAAATATGGTTTCAATTTTTATGTGGGTTTTTTTCCCTGATAAATTGCTTGTGTGATATTTCTAAGTGCTGGGTCACTGAAGTAGAAAGTAGATGTAGTTGTACAAACTATCTCTGTCCACCATGCAGGAACATCCAGATCTTTGTTGTATTATAAATTTTGATGTGAAACAATTCTGAACTCAACCAACTATTCCATGTAATCATTTAAATGTGGGAATTCAGTTTTACTTTTTAAAGATACTATCATTACAATAACCCAATTATCGACAATTGTTTGCAAATCTTAGCTTAGATTGTAATCCATAATTTGTCTAAGGCTTTGTTCAGCCATACGCTATTTAAGATAATGAACATTATGTGTATTGCTTTTCAATACCAAACCATTAAACCAGAAATTGTATGTTACATAGTTTATTTAGCCGAGTTTGATACGATGTTTTGATGTTTTTCGTTGATCGTCGATGTTTATGAATAATAATATGATAACATCGCTTAGACGAGGGGAAAATTGTGGATGGCTTAGAACGACACAATGTAATATGATTAACATTGACAGTTTTATTGAAAATTATCCCATACTTCGTCACTATTTAAGGGTTTTTTGTAATGAATGGCTATTTTTAGAAAATACAAGAAGCTTAAGTGTATAATTATACAGAGATTTGTGAGTTAACACACACAAAGCAACTGTTCCCACATTTATTTGATTTTGAATACTTGAACAAGAATTATGTGCAATGAAAAAATCCAAATGTTGATTTTAATTCTTCTTAATTGACTTGATTTAATATATAAATGAGAGTGGATATACTTATTGTAGAAAGTTATTGTATTCTATTTCTTTTAGTATGACACTTACTGCATGTCAGATTTTAACTAATGTACTAATTTATTATACCTTAAATTGATATGTATATTTTTATCTGGAATCAAAATCTCTGAATTTGTGCTGAGATTTTGGACATTATTGTCTGTAGCTATTATATTACTATAGTTATTATATATATTATATTATATCTTAGAATGGTAGTATGTATATGATGACACAATGAAGTAATTGATATCACAAGTGTTTCTCTAGATGCGGTTGGACAAGCAGTTCATACGATTGTAAATGAAGGCGGTCCGATTAAGTGTTTGATCCTTAAAGGTTTTATATTTCATCTTCGGTTCCTGGCGTGGTCAATTTGTGCTATTTTATACATAATACTATTATCTAATATTGTAGCTAAACAAAAGCGAAAACTTTTCACAGAGTAACCACTAGTAACCAACTGGGGAATATGTCTCTAGTGTCTGTTATCGAGACATAAAATCGGGGGACTGTATAAATGAATTTTCTTACCTCAGGTGACTAAATTTCTAATCTCTCAGATTCTATCATTGATTATGGTATCATTGGCAATACAAGAATCTGCAGTCTTAGTTTTCTGTTTCTTGATACGATAGTTTCTGCTGCGCTTGGTGTGAAACACTTATTGCCACCTTATTCATAAGTCTTTACTTTCCATGTCGTAGAGCCTTAGATAAAACGCTTGGTACTTATGGATGAAGATTCATATATTGATTCAGTCGCCCGGACACACCAAGTTTGTTTATACATCTAAAAACATTGCAACATCTGTTTTCCCCTATATTTATAGCTGGTGGTTATTGTGTTTAAACTGATATTATTTTATATCCTTATATGGTATGATGTGATAACTGGACAAATGTTGAAATGCTGTACATGGACAAAAGTTATGTGGTAGAATTGTATGTGAGATTTTTATGTCACATCTATATATACATGTAATTGAAATATCATTGACTCCTTGTGGACATTAAATGTTCCTAATGTAAATAGAGACAGGTTGAACACTTATGATGCTTGCGAGGAAACATATTATCATTATGATGTTACTGATGCGTTATTAACCTGCAGACGATAGGAGCTTTTTTCAAAATCTATCTGTCAGTCCTAATAACTGAAATAAAAATTGGAAAAAATCAAAAACGTGTTCTTGTTTTTAAGTGGTTATTCCGCAATCTCATTGGATGATGAAATCTGTTTACATGTTGATTTACACAAGATAACAGATTTCATCCCTCTAATATGTTAACTGTTCTGATTGAAATATAAGGTTTTGAGTGATTTTATTTCAGCTGTGCTCCAAACAATTTTACGTTCATTGAAGATGGCGTATCTGAGGTTACTCTCCTGTAAATCTCATTTATATGTTCGATGCCTGTATCTACGTATGTGAAACTCTGAGACAAGTTGCAACCACTTCCCATTGTGAAGCATGACAAAAACATGCAGTTGGAAATTTAACCAACTTCAGTCACAAAGCTCTTTGTCTAACAATATTAACTTGACATACATATTAACACAACATTTACTATGATGGGTACACCTTTTCTTCAACACACTGAGCCAACTGCCCACATGAGCATAATGATTAAAATATTTTTATATCTGATTAGTTTATCATCGTTTACAGTATATTCCCTATAAACTTTAAGGAAATTTGCCGACAATTCAGAACAAGGGAGGCAACTATTGTAAATGTGGGAACTATGTATAAAGTTTTTTTTTAGCGTACACTTAAAAATCTACCAAAGAGATGCAGATAGCCGTACTCTAGTGATGGATAGACACTACATGTATATGTACTTTATGTTCCAGCTCAGACAGTTTACATCTCCCCCAGCATGAGTTATATTGCTGTTGGATCACTGTTGATAATAATATACATCACACGACCATAATCGATTCATATCCTGAATTGACGAGTCATATGATGTGACGTGACGCATGTACGATGGTTATCTCCCGCATGTGAGCCACATAGTTCACATTCCGGTAATTATCCCAATCCTGATTAAAGTGTTCCGGAAAATAACTTATTTGAACTATGAAAACAATTGAAATATTGTAACATGCGAGCTGTGTCCACTTGGTAAATGATTTCTTAGAACTCCATAATAACCTTACTGAATAATAGTAATGCGTTCACAATTATCAGATCAGTAAAACAGGCCAACGTGGATCTCTGACAGAATTTTGTACTCGACATGAACGAGTCTACAATCTACATACAAACTGCGAAAACCAATATTGGCATTTATGTATTGCTACATTGTGGTCGTACAACTAACAGTTAAAGCGTAGATCACACGTGATTGTTGAGCCATAGTTCGATACAACGACACTTTGACGAGACCCGATGGACCCGGAGTTTTAGTAAATATAACATTTAAAAATCAAAGCGCTGAAAGCACTGAAGTTGTTCGGTATTGAACACTCGTTTTATGTTCAACACTTCCAAGATTCACAGAAATCACAACTATTTTTTACATTGTTGAACCATTCAATTTAATTGCGCAGTAAATATTACTGCCAATATTGAGTATGTTACGCTTAGATGTTGAACTCTTTTTTAACCGATTCGCTCATATTTTATTCTTGCGCCGCTTCCGGAAAAAAGTAGTTTTCGTAGGATCGAAAATTGCCATAGAAATAGTTGTCCTATCGAACAACTAAAAAAACGAAAAGAAAACTACACACGATACTCCAGCAATACTATATATCGGACTGTTCAATGGTTTAGCTAACCGGACGGGCTGAAGTTTGCTGAAAATCGGTGGTTTATTTTTGTCATTTTCAAATCAATGATGAATCTTGCCAATATTTGTATGTGTTATATTTCCAACCCGTATAGAAAAGCATGTTTCCCTGAACGATATTATATACCTCTCATAGTTTATGTTTCGTTATTATAATATAACATAAATTCTGTAATAAATGCCTCAATTATGAACGTAATATTTGTCAATGAAGACAAGTAATTAACTAGCCTACTGAATCGAGAGCATAGTCATCAAGAGTAGAGCTATACGTTCTGCACCGAGTATATACAATTGATAGTAAATACATTTATAAAGATAGTATATATAGTAAAGTTGATCGAGTGAACTTATCCGAAATGTAACATTTATAATGTGAAACGAAAACCATTATACATGAACGGTGATTTAGTTCACGTCTGCTTCGTATGCCAAACCTTGAAACTGTAGATATTTTATTGCGTTTTATATTATTTGATGCTCAGATAAAATATTTAAAGATTTGAAGTAATTTTAGAATTATATAAATATTTGAACTCATGAGAATTGTGCCGAATTTATCCATGCGAATCCAGAAATGTAATTTTGAATGTGTCTGTGTAATCCATACAGAAACACCCGTTTTCGGAGCTATCAGGTTTTGCGTTATACGTTTCGGCAAGATGTTATGCCACTAATAGTATCAAGCTGGTGAAGTTTGTATTATTTCATCAACAAAAAACTTAAACACTTGCACTTTCTATTCAATGCTTCACGTTCGTGTTTTTAATGTGTATAATGAAAATAAATTGACAAATTTTGAAAGTTATCATGCAAAGCAACTCAAAATTAATGTTTTTCCATAATTCATCGTTATTCAACGCGTAATTTAAAAGCCACATAATTTGCCTATATTGGAGTTAGGGAAATATTTTGATGGCCTATATGATATTGAACTATTACGGCCATGAATAACACCGGGTTTTCAAACTCCATTGGGCACGTGAGTGGAAATAATTATTACTTATCGAACAAAAAGTATTGGAAAAAAAACGGTTCACAGGCTGTATTTCTTTAACAGTTTTGTAAAACATATTGTTAAGTCAAATAACGAATTTCCTTTGTCAGATAATAATTATACTTTACTATAAAATGTATGTACATTCACAGCGTGAAAATATTGGGTGATTTGATTTGTATCGATACTTATTGTTGTATGCTGTTCCATAAGCTTACTATGTACACAGAAATAACATTACTCAACGAATGAAGTAAACAGAAATCTGATTGAGGAAAGAAATCTAAGTATGTCATTAATGTCAAAAAACCCTTGCGAGTCAAGGTGACTGTTTCAAGTCAAGAACATACACGCATAAACATGTTTTACGATCGGATAATGTGTGTTTTAAGCATTTTCTTCCGTCCAATTTGACAAAAGAAACTAGCGTATTCTACCCAACTGATCGTCGATTTTTATATTTAACTTTCAAGGACATACGCATGTACGAAACTATGTAGACCGATTTTCATGAAAAACAAATCTATGGTACGGTGTTTACATGATCTTTTGAACTAAATGCAGTTGGATGCGCCTTTTAAGCCTGTCTTCCGCTAGTACACAAGTCAAGTTATGATAAGCACTTATACACTGTGACTTGGTAACATGTACCATATTGAACACGTGTATTAAACCAAGTATGTATGATGATAAAAATGCAATTAGTCAACGGCAGGCGGAAGCACAAAGTCATTCCAGTGTCACAACTGAGAAGTGAAACTATCACTCATATAAGTGCAAGATGATAAAGAATTCGTGATTATGTGGTTGAATACCATATTATATAAACACTTCACTAGACACATACATCCTTCCGGGGGGCAGATATAGGAAACTGTCACTGACCCCGTTGATTGTTGATGTAACAGAGATTGCGTGCACGTGCAGTTGTTGACTAGATTAACAAAGCTTCACTAGCAAAAACCGCACACAAAAAGCCGAATCAACGTTTTAATATGAATTCCATATAAATAATGGCAACATCTATTATTTAAAAGGATTTGCTACATATTACAGTATAATTTGGATCTTCAAACTGAAATATAAATGTATTCAATAATAACTAACCCAGCCTCACACTTTCTTCAAATCGATTTCTGCTGTTGTTGCAAAAAAAATTAACGTCTCCGGTATCGGCACTGTATTTACACGGAGCTCAATATTCGGACTATATCGGTCACTATCGCGGAAATAGTGATATCATGGCTTTGGACGAGAAGTTCCGGATAACATAAACAGAAAACGCCGATACTTGCCAACCACCTGATTCGGCATGTCAATTAACGTCATGTTTCCAATATAAACATGCGTATATACCGCGGGCTTATCATACTCAGAAAGTAAGAGCGGGTTTCTTGAGATAATGGTTAATTTGCTGCGGCATTAACATGTTCTCATTACACTAAACTCATTCTGGTTAAAGAAAGAGATTTCATCAAATGATAATCACTCCGCGAACAAATTTCCTATCTTTTTAGTTGGCTGAATTATGGTATAATTATGTATTATAAAGTTTAGTGGCTGGTAATCGATTCAAATTGTGCAATGGTTTCTTGTTACAAAGAAATTTACTATGCAATAAAAATGGCGTTTTTATTACACTAAAGTGTTACAGTGTTTTTAACATTACGTTATAACTGCCATTACGTAGGATAAACGCAGACGATTATAAACCTGACTGTCGCCTGCAGTTACGTGCAAAAACGCCTTTTGTTGAAGGGGACGCTAGAAGTAGATATGCCTACAAAAACACCACAAGCCACTTTTGAAAAATTCTTATTGCCAATTTACTCAACACAATTTGTGTTAATATATTTACCTTAGAATGGTCGAAAACAAACTTTGAGGTGTTCAGCTAATGAAAGCATGTTTTGCAGGATATTGGTCAAAAGACATTGTGTACACAATTACAGCGTTCTCAACATAATTTGAATCGATAGTAATTTCACCGAGTCAACATTGCTTGTAAATATTTCATTCTGAATGAATACTCAAACCTCACTTTAAAGTCATATAAAACCTGAATCATGATGCAAATTGCTATTTAAGAATCTCTTAGAACGCAATTGAAGAGCAGAAAGCGGTTTTATAGCGCGTGACCAAACTATGGTGGCATTTGTTTTATGATCGTTATATTGGCTCGATGACAAGATAATGCAGTTAAGTGCATTTAAATCAAAATTTAATTGGCTTTCATGAATTACATAATCTTGTAAATACGTCTCGATTGTTAATGATAAGTGCAATTGTGATGATTGCACATCGCGGGTAGATAACGGACGTGGGTTTGCGACAAACAGTCAACGTTTGTGGGTCAGTTTCCACCACGACAAGTGAAATCGTTATCATACTGCTACATCTGTTAAGCGAGACAACGTATACATATAAAAGTTTCGAGCGGTTTTTGCAACAAGCGGGTTTACTAGTTTTACTTCAATATCCGTTTGCTTTTGCCGAAGTCATCAACCTAAAATAGAAATAGAAACATCGCATACCGAGGTATTAAGATTACGAGGCTAATAAATTAAAATCCCTTTATACACGTTGTCGTTAGTTTACATTGAAATGTATATCACGAGGCTAGCAGTTTTAATTCGTCCAAGGCTATATTATACCGACAATTAACTACAGTAGAGAGTATGTTGACATATATACACGATAACATAACATAACCTTGAACTTTGTGTTTACGTTTGATTCTGGAATGCTGACTAATCATTGTTTTGACAGATATAATTGCCGTAAACGTGTACGATAATCCACCGGCCACAATATGTGTTGCATGTATCAACCATTCTATAACAATATGTGCAATCTGCCACACTATTTACCGCCTGCAACAATACGCCTGTGACGTGTCGTCTGCTACACTGTGTGTCATCTGCAACACTATGCGCCGACTACAATACTATGTGTCGTCTGGTACACTATGTGTCGTTTGCTACATTGTGTGTCTTCTGCAATACTGTGTCATCTGCAACACTATGTGCCGCCTGCAACAATTAGTGTCGTGTGCTGCACTGTATTGTCTGCTACACCGTACACAATAAAGATATATATAGTACTATGTGCCGTCTGCAACATCATTTGTCGTTTGCTACACTATATGTCATCTGTTACACTATGTGTTTTCTACAATGTATTTGTCGTCTGCTTCTCTATGTGTCGCATGCTTCAATATGTGTCGTCTGCTTCACGATGTGTCGCATGCTTCAGTATGCCTCGTCTACTTCACGATGTGTCGTCTGCTTCACGATGTGTCGTCTGCTTCACGATGTGTCGCATGCTTCAGTATGCGTCGTCTACTTTACGATGTGTCGCATGCTTCTCATATATGTGCCGTCTGCTACACGATTTGTCGTCTGCTTCACTATGTATCATCTTCACAATAAGTGTCGTTTGCAAAACTATGTGTCGTCTGCGACAATCAGCTTCGTGTGTAATTGACTGAACACAGCAATATAGCTCAACTACAAAGGTGTTGTTGTTCGCTTCGATATCATGAAATTGACGACTTAACTCATCAAATACTGCTGTTTGAAACAAAAACTGTTTATCAGCAAGTTGACATTCTAAAATTGGTTTTTACTGTCACTCAAGTAATTAAACCTTCATGAACTTCATCATGTACGTGCAACTCTTCAGAGATTGTGTGTCAGCAATATCAAGGCGTTGTGTTATAAGGATCTAGATACTTGTTGATAAACTTAACGATAACAGTTCGTCTTATACATTGTATACGAATGATCCTACATTATGACGGATATTGCAAATTGAGTTAGCTGAAACATACACATCTGTTACTGTGAATGTCGTACAATGTTGAACGCGAACGTACGACACCAGACTTAACGTTTTCATGGTTACCAACGTGTCGCTAAGTACACTAAAGTGAATGTTTAGCATACTTTCACAAAAAGGGCACGCTACTTGTTGATATCGGATATGCAGTATACTACAGTGAGTGCATTATCGCATTTGTTCGGTCAAACTAATCGATCGCTGGGTATTCGTGAACTTTTCGAACCGAAATGATTAACTATCAGGCTTTAGATATAAATAGTCTCAGTGTCGTCTGCTTTAATCTGCCATTTTAAATTTCACTGAACTGATCCAAAAAATTGCATCTGCTATAACGCCCTAATTAAATGGAGGTGAGAGACAAAACCAAAATGTATAGATTTATCATCTAAGCGAGTTTACTGCTAGTATTAGGTATTTTATACCGAGCGATTCACTTGGTGTAGATGGCTAAGTTGTTTCAAGAATGGAGCCAAATCGATTCATCACAACAGTCCCATGTAACCAATACATTCTACATTGTCACTTAATCGATAATTGTGTCGGTACAATTAGTATTGGTTCACAGTTCTGATGACAAGAACTTGTACATTTTGTATAATTGTTCAAATATAGGTCATAGTATCCTCTGGACTGAGTTACCTTCCCTTTGCCGTTTGTTTACAAATACACGCATGTAGCAAATGCTTATGAATCATGCACCGCTTGCAAACATGAGAGTGAATCGCTTAGTTGATCGCGTTTTTGTTCAGAAGCAAAACTAAATGTGTGTTATCGGTACGTTTCTGTTGCGATGCCAACAAAATATCTGTTTACTACTCTGACATAATTCGCTAAAACATCTATTACAATATAGTTTAGCGCATATTGTATGTTGTTTGAAGCCAAAGCAGATAATGATTGAAATTTTACGCATACACCACTTAAATCGCCCGGTTAGCTCGGTCGGAGGAGTACACGACTAGCAATATTCTATATAGAATATAGGGTGAAACTATGAGCGAGACATATGTCCTATGCGACAAATTGACTTAAGATAATTAATCCAAAGTCATTTGTCCTCCAACTTTGATTCATGTGAGGAAGTTGTCAGTTGCTTGCGCAAGATTTCTTGTTGGCAAGAGAACCGAGGAACGGTGGCTTGACCAACTGGTCACCGTGCATGACAGAAATAATGTCGCAACATAGCGGTGAAAACACGACACGGCGCAGCGCAACATAAACACAGCGCAGCACAACACAACAAAACCAGCACAACACAACATAATCACAACGTAGCACAGCACAGCACAGCACAGCACAACACAACATAAACACAACGCAGCGCAGCACAACACAACGTAGCGCAGCACAGCACAACACAACATAAACACAACGCAGCGCAGCACAACACAACATAAAAACAACGCAGCGCAGCACAGCACAACACAACATAATCACAACGTAGCGCAGCACAGCACAACACAACATAAACACAACGTAGCACAGCACAACACAACATAAAAACAACGCAGCGCAGCACAACACAACATAAAAACAACGCAGCGCAGCACAGCACAACACAACATAATCACAACGTAGCGCAGCACAGCACAACACAACATAAACACAACGCAGCGCAGCACAACACAACATAAAAACAACGCAGAGCAGCACAACACAACATAAACACAACGCAGCGCAGCACAACACAACATAAAAACAACGCAGCACAACACAACACAACATAAACACAACGCAGCGCAGCACAACACAACATAAAAACAACGCAGCGCAGCACAACACAACATAAACACAACGCAGCGCAGCACAACACAACATAAACACAACGCAGCACAGCACAACACAACATAAACACAACGCAGCGCAGCACAACACAACATAAAAACAACGCAGCGCAGCACAGCACAACACAACATAAACACAACGCAGCGCAGCACAACACAACATAAAAACAACGCAGCGCAGCACAGCACAACACAACATAATCACAACGTAGCGCAGCACAGCACAACCCAACATAAACACAACGTAGCACAGCACAACACAACATAAAAACAACGCAGCGCAGCACAACACAACATAAACACAACGTAGCGCAGCACAACACAACATAAACACAACGTAGCGCAGCACAGCACAACACAAAATAAACACAACGCAGCGCAGCACAACACGACATAAACACAGTACATCACAGCACAACAGAACATAAACACAACGTAGCACAGCACAACACAACATAACATAAACACAGTACAGCACAGCACAACACAACATAAATACAACGTAGCATAACACAGCACATCACAACACAACATAAACACAACGTAGCACAGCACAACGTAGCACAGCACAACGTAGCACAGCACAACGTAGCACAGCACAACGTAGCACAGCACAACGTAGCACAGCACAGCACAGCACAGCACAGCACAGCACAGCACAGCACAGCACAGCACAGCACAGCACAGCACAGCACAGCACAGCACAGCACAGCACAGCACAGCACAGCACAGCACAGCACAGCACAGCACAGCACAGCACAGCACAGCACAGCACAGCACAGCACAGCACAGCACAGCACAGCACAGCACAGCACAGCATGAACAGAACGTAGCGCAGCACAACACAGCACAACATGAACAGAACGTAGAGCAGCACAGCACAGCGCAACACAACATAAACACAACATAGCGCAGTACAGCACAGCGCAGCATAACACAACATAAACACAACGTAGCACAGCACAACACAACATAAACACATTACAGCACAGCGCAGCACAACACAACATAAACACAACATAGCGCAGCACAACACAACATAAACACAACGTAGCGCAGCACAACACAACATGAACACAGTACAGCACAGCACAGCACAGCGCAGCACAACATAAACACATCACAGTGCAACACAACATAAACACATCACAGCGCAACACAACATAAACACATCACAGTGCAACACAACATAAACACATCACAGTGCAACACAACATAAACACATCACAGCGCAACACAACATAAACACAGCACAGTGCAACACAACATAAACACATCACAGCGCAACACAACATAAACACATCACAGTGCAACACAACATAAACACATCACAGTGCAACACAACATAAACACATCACAGCGCAACACAACATAAACACATCACAGTGCAACACAACATAAACACAGCACAGTGCAACACAACATAAACACATCACAGTGCAACACAACATAAACACATCACAGTGCAACACAACATAAACACATCACAGTGCAACACAACATAAACACATCACAGTGCAACACAACATAAACACATCACAGCGCAACACAACATAAACACATCACAGTGCAACACAACATAAACACATCACAGTGCAACACAACATAAACACATCACAGTGCAACACAACATAAACACAGCACAGCGCAACACAACATAAACACATCACAGTGCAACACAACATAAACACAGCACAGCGCAACACAACATAAACACATCACAGTGCAACACAACATAAACACAGCACAGCGCAACACAACATAAACACATCACAGTGCAACACAACATAAACACATCACAGCGCAACACAACATAAACACATCACAGTGCAACACAACATAAACACATCACAGTGCAACACAACATAAACACAGCACAGCGCAACACAACATAAACACATCACAGTGCAACACAACATAAACACATCACAGTGCAACACAACATAAACACAGCACAGTGCAACACAACATAAACACAGCACAGTGCAACACAACACAACACAGCGCACCATGAATTACCTAATAATCTGATTTGAAATATAGATTATTTGTACCCACGACTGGATTAAAGATCAGTATAAGGATATATTGAGAGCAATGATTTCCTGTCAGTGATAAAACTATAAACATGCCAGAAAGGAAAAAAGTTGAAACAACATCAATAACGGAGTCAAATTTCCATTCAATTTTCTGTTAGAAATAAACTCACACGATGCATAACCATTTAATCGAATTTCATAAAAGCTTGGAACACGCGCGAGCCATTAATTAAACTGTAGCATCATTAATGGCATATGTTGTCATGCGACCACGCTGTCTAAACCGATCTTCAATCCGTAATTGAGTCGTTTTATTACTTGGTTAAATGACCCAAGCCATTAAACTCCCTATTTTATAGCAAATCATAGATCTATTCGGAACATAAACTGTGTTATTTCAACTTTCTGTTTCATTTCTGGGAATGATTTATGAATAATTAATAAGGTATATTGTTTTCATATTGTTACAAATCCTTTAATGTGTACTTTAGATATGTTTCATGGTTTGTGGCCGCGACCGATAATTGCTGTAAATCCTTGAAGTCAAAGGGCAATGAATTTCGATCCACGCTTGATCTTGAAAGCCAATACCTCTTTTAAGACCTCTTTAATTATATCACTCTCAATTTTATGGAATGCCGAGATCGTAAAAATCTGTAGTAAGTAAACATACGTCGTGAATCTGTTCCTAGTTTACGGACTTCTGTGAAGGATAAGGCATCTGCTATATCACACAGTGCAGGTTGCAAACAACAACGAAGCCGATTTGACAAGCCTTGTGTTTCGTAACGGTAGTGAGTCATGGTCGGCTCGAAAACAACCAAAGTGGCGTATACGAATATCCTCGTGCACTACAACGAAACGCGTTTAAATGGAAATGAAATTGGCTAACATGTCCTACAGTTACGAACATTCACGAACATTACCGAACATTTGTTAACGGTTTGATTTATTGAACACACGGAAGGTGTTTCGATCTTTGTGTAACCATTCTTTTGAAACAAGAGCTGTTTCGTTATCGCCTAGTTTCACACGCCTTTGGAGCGGGATGTCGACGGTTCGAATCCCAGTAGGGGTCCGTTCTGATATGGCCAGTTTGTGAGCCGCCTGCTAGTTAAATAACAGCTACCATGTGCCTACTTGGCTAGTGTCTGGCATTATAAATGAAGGGATCGGGAAGTACACGTGCTCAGAAAGTAGGTGTCTCATGAGTCAGAAATGTCAGGCCCTTCAAGTAAGGGTGACCTTATCATAAATAAACACTTTTACTCCAGTTTCACACATTGTTTCAAACTGGAATATTTCTCAAGTCCTCGTATAATGACAAGCATGCATCAAATATGTTCAACATACGTGTCTATACAACATGTACGTATTTTACATTTTATCTCTTGTGATTGATATATGTTGTATGACCCAAAATATATGTCCTTGAAAATTTGACTGAAACAGATATCTTGTGGAAATTGGGCGTGAGAATCATACAAGTGGTTAAGTTAAATAAAAAGTGAACAGAAACATTTATTTCATAAATCGACGAGTAATTGCTTAGACACCGTGCCGCCTTATTTCCGCAGCGACAAAAATACCATGCTTGCAATTTGGGAAATACTTCATTAAGTTTAGAGTATCAATAACTTTCAACTAGATGTGGCATCGTGGAATTTCCGTTCACTCCAGTTATATACATTCCACAAAGAAACAGAAAGGGAAATACTAAAATGATAAAGTTGACGAAACGACGAAAATCAAAATCTCAAAAATTGAGATTTTTTCCCGATATGTTCTGGTTCCCTGCCTCAATATCGTTACTTATACGATAAAAGTAAAGGCAGGGAACCAGAATAAATTAGATATTGCTTAAAGGAAATTAGGCGACTTCCTGCTAAGACAGTGGACAATACACAAACACGACGAATGAACACATCAAGCAGGAAATACTACTTACAACACGCACGGCCACTCCAAAAACACTGAGACATTAAAACTATGTATATACTTGTACAGTAAAACCGCAATAATAAGATCACCTTTGAGACCCTTGAAAACTGGTCTTCTTATTGAGGTGGTCTTAATATTGAGGTTGAATAGAGGGGAAAATGGACTTCAAAAGTGTGTTCTTAATATTGAGGTGGTCTTAATATTGAGGTTGAATAGAGGGAAAAATGGACTTCAAAAGTGTGTTCTTAATATTGATGTGGTCTTAATATTGAGGTGGTCCTTAAGTGAGGTTTAACTGTACGTATAAACTTTACAAAACTTCTACGTTCACGTTTCAAGTGTTTGATATTTTTATATCAGTTTGAATTAACCGATAAGAGTCCGTATGCTGACATTGTGTACTATTGTTGTAGGAAAAATATTATTACACAACGCGTCCTTCAGCGTTTCTTGTCGAGCACGTTCAATTCGCTTACTTTATTAAGCCAGATGTTGAAGATATTAACTATATATTCCATAGATCACAACGCAGTAGAATTTTAACATGACTGTGATTATGAATCGAGTGACATTGGCGGAAAAGGTGCGCGCCGTCGGAATGGTTTGGAGTGGTGAGTCCAAACATGAGGACAGCTGTTATCGAATTACATGTACATTTATATTTCTATCTGCCGATTTTTAAAGCATTTTGTGACACTGTTGTATGTTTCCATTTTTCATTAATTATCTGGGTATTAAATCACCGTATTACCTATAACTGCTGGTAAGTATACATATACCCCTCTTCTGAGATGAATCCGATATTGTTTCATTCTAGTCAGTATATTACAGAGATAAGGGAGGGCAATGTCCGCTTAGAGCAAATGCTGAACACATTTGCTACAATGATTAATTAACACACAGTCTGATTTTCTGTTTCTGTCATAAGTTGATAATTCATTGACGCAAATTTTCTATAGCTTACGTGGGTTCGACATTTATGCTAAATTGTAGCTTACTACTGATTCAAAAACTCGGAAATATATACTCGGAAATCATAAATCCGATAAAGATAATTGCCTCTGCAGTATTGAGGGTTTTAGACAGAAGTTCGTAGTTAAGATGAATTAAAAGTTTACGTTAACATTCAACGAAGAACGGGACTAAGGTTTATTAGCTTTCAAAAACACCGCTAAAACATTTTAATAAAATTGACGATTGCTATCAGTGCGTATGGCATGGAATAAATAATAAAAGTACCATTTTCAATTCAAGAAACAGATCTCATCCACTTATAAGACATATGATTAGGAGAATGAGGAAATATTCAATACTTTTAATGTCCTTTTAAAAATCCACTTACTCCTTCCACTTGAAGTTAAATTGTCCATCTGAACGTAAATTATTTGAAGAATCGTCTCCCTGTGTTGTTGCTACATAGCGAAGTCATCTTTAGTATAAATAATTTGCAATCTATTGCCGATTCAAAACGATTGTTTTAATATGTTACCAAATACTTATTTAGCATACATAGTGACCATATACTTATTTAGCATACATATTTACCTTATACTTATTTAGCATACATATAGTGACCATATACTTATTTAGCATACATGGTGACCATATACTTATTTAGCATACATATAGTGACCATATACTTATTTAGCATACATATTTACCTTATACTTATTTAGCATACATATAGTGACCATATACTTATTTAGCATACATATGGTGACCATATACTTATTTAGCATACATATAGTGACCATATACTTATTTAGCATACATATAGTGACCATATACTTATTTAGCATACATATAGTGACCATATACTTATTTATCATACATATTTACCTTATACTTATTTAGCATACATATAGTAACCATATACTTATTTAGCATACATATTTACCTTATACTTATTTAGCATACATAGTGACCATATACTTATTTAGCATACATATTTACCTTATACTTATTTAGCATACATATAGTGACCATATACTTATTTAGCAAACATATTTACCTTATACTAATTTAGCATACATATAGTGACCATATACTTATTTAGCATACATAGTGACCATATGCTTATTTAGCATACATAGTGACCATATACTTATTTAGCATACATAGTGACCATATACTTATTTAGCATACATAGTGACCATATACTTATTTAGCATACATAGTGACCATATACTTATTTAGCATACATAGTGACCATATACTTATTTAGCATACATAGTGACCATATACTTATTTAGCATACATAGTGACCATATATTTATTTAGCATACATGGTGACCATATACTTATTTAGCATACATAGTGACCATATACTTATTTAGCATACATAGTGACCATATACTTATTTAGCATACATAGTGACCATATACTTATTTAGCATACATAGTTATCTAGCAAACATGGTTATTTAGGATTCATAGTGACCTTATAATTATTTAACATACATAGTTTTTTAGCATACATAGTTTTTTAGCATACATAGTTATTTACCTTCATGGTTATTTAGCATACATAGTTATTTAGCATACATAGTTATTTAGCATACATGGTTATTTAACATACATAGTTATTTAGCATACATAGTTATTTAGCATACATAGTTATTTAGCATACATACTTATTTAGCATACAAAGTTATTTAGTATACATAGTTATTTAGCATACATGGTTATTTAGCATACATAGTTATTTAGCATACACAGTTATTTAGCATACAAAGTTATTTAGCATACATAGTTATTTAACATACATAGTGACCTTATACTTACTTTGCATACATATTGACCTTATACTTCTTAAGCATACATATTGACCTTATACTTATTCAATGACTGGACCATTGGAACCCTATTACAGATTACTTCATTTTGGCTAAATATACATGCTTACATTGTGTGAAAATATTGCAATCAAAGCAATATATATTCTTATCTGCACGTGTTCAAAATATCTACAGATAACTAATGACACCGGTTTGATTGATTTAATTTTCAATAACGAGTTTATTTCAGGCATGCTCCATAAAGCATTAATATATTAATAACAGAAAATTGGGCACGTGCTCATCAGAGAATATCATTAATTTTGCTATATCCATGCATAGTCAATAACTGTGATAGTGAACACGTGACATCCAATCGATATGAGAGCCGTATAACATAAACTGTTAATGCAGTTATTTGACGGCTTGTTGATAGATAAAATCACAATTCAGAATTCCATGACTATCAAGACATGTTTGATGAAACCTCTTTGATTTCTTTCGCTGAACTTTCAGAATTTGTATACACAACTTGTCAGAGGTGGGAAGCCACTTGTCCAGATGGGTTGTGTCACAGTGGATACGTACCCGGCCTAATCTTCCATACACTTCGGGTACGTGACTTACCGTCATTTATATCATTTTACACTGAAAGTGATAAATTGCAAATTAATGTAAATCGGACAAAACAAGATATGGACACTGATTTGACTAGTCTCTCATTAATGAATAACTGAACAAGAGCTTCTGGGGTCAGGCATCTTGGGAAATTATTCCTCTCAATGAAGGAATGGATTGAACAAACTGAAAATAATCTAATAAATTGATATATATACATAGCTAATATACAAGTTCCTCTCATTCTTGTTCACCATATTACCAGGTTGTTTGAGGTTTATGCTATATACATCATGTCAGACTATTGCCATGCTCATTGGACATGAATAATAGACCAGAAACTCATTGCAAAGTTGGTCATCAATTCTTCTGCTCAGAGTCAAAAGCCAACTGAGAAAGTCAAAAGTTCTGTGTGTATCTGAATAACAATTACACTCATTCCTTTGTTTGAGAAATGACATTCTAGAGATGCAAATGTAATGAATTTTGTTTTCGTATTTATCATGCCTACATTTATTTGCTCATATCACGATATCTGCTAGGTCGTTGACCTTTATAGAAAGTGTTGGAAAATATAATTTGTTATTCCTGTTTTATGTTATTATTGCCTGCTACGCAAACCATCATCATTATCATATTAGAGGTTTGTTTTGTTGTTCCAAAGAGATTTGTTTAAACTTATTTATGTTAAAAACATTGTGAAGCACATGCATACAACTTGTAGTAGTAAAGCTTCCATAATACACTATCGATGACTATTTCATGGGTTACTAAACACAGACGCGCCTAATTCCGGGATGGTGAAGACCGCAAGAAAATATCGTACAACTGAAAGAAATACTGTTTACGTGGACGATATCACGCGTCGAAAAGTTCGCGAATTGCCGATTTCAGACGTTTCGCGATGTTTGCAAATCGCCGAAATTACTGTGATCATAGCATCTACATGTCTTAACAATAGCTATTATATAATCGGTTGTAGGACAGGGAATGCTTTTGGTGTGACACCATGGAGTACCGGACTCCAAGTATCGATTACAAGTTGTGTAGATAAAAATATACTTTGGTGAATGTGGATATTTACGCTGTGTAAAATTCGTTTTCTACCTCGCAAACTTTACCACTTCATGTTTGTTTCCATCAAACATTCAAACCTATTTCGAGGCAGGCAACCCTTTAAACAACACGGATTGTACGGTAACTCGTGTAGGAACACAGTGGTACCCGACAATAAACACCAATGCATGAGAGATCTCATCAAACGAAAGAACATGATAAATATCTATAGCAAGTAGAAAGATGATAATGACCCAAGCAACACATTGTAATTATCGAATGAACTGCTTCTAACATCTGTTCATTGATGTTGATGTATAGGTAAATAAATTAATGTACTGAAACAGACAACCAAAGTTTTGCCACAAAAAATGAAGTTTGATGAAATCGATTTAAACCCCCCCCCCCCCAGTATTTTTATTTATTTTTATGTTTTAGAAGAAGAAGAAGAAGAACTTTTATTGTACTTAAACCCATAAAAGGTTATTGACAAAACATCAATATAACATAGAAAATAATACATAGCAATACGTGACAAGAAGATACAATGAAATGGTAAATAAATGAGGTTCATCTCTGTTGGGGGAGGCAGAATAATTTAAATGATAAATACATGTTAAAAACAAAGCATCCAATTCATATCCATAATTACATAATTATATAAAATAATTTAACGTCAATGGTAACTCCTAGAACATCTAAATGGATCATCAAGGAAATGGCCCTTACAAAGAGCGCATAACCTATAATGATCGAGCAATTTTAAAATGTACAGTCACCAATTACATGTGTGCTCTACCGAAACGAAATTGTAAAGCATCGCACGGTGATCATGTACATGAAACAATCATTAAATATACATAAAATGTACATATTAGTAGTTTCCATTGACGTTATCACTGATATTAAACAAAGAATTATACATACACATTTACATACATTCACATATATAAATACATTTCTTATATTATAATAATAATACAATTTTAAATATAACAGACAGTAGTATATTCAATATCGGCAATTTTGGTGTAACCATTTAAACATTTTAAAACCAAATTACTAATACTATTACAACTCGTTATGAAGTTGTTGGCGCTTAATAAATCCATGATGTGCATATACACTTAAATTTCGTATTTCTGATGCATTTTTTGTCGTCATTAATGCGATGAACTTAAAAGTACTGGGACGGTTCCAATAATATGATTTTATGTATTTTATGCGCAATTCTCTCAAAATGTTACATACAAGAACAAAATGGTATTCATCCTCTAGGATGTTACAGAATGGACATATACGTTCATTTAACGGGACACTTAAAGGTTTTCTCCATCTACCAGATTCAACGGCTAGTCTATGTGATGACATTCTCAAGCGTGATAATGCTATTCTGTATTTACGGATTGTGATAACATCTAGATATTTGCTAAAATTTGTACTAACTATTGTTCTAAAGAATAAAGCTCTCGTGGAATCTTCTAACCTATTGTTATAATCGATCAACCATATATCTCTTATTCTTTGCTTTAAAAGTAAAAGAAAATATTCCTTGTTTTCAACACCTTGATTTAGCCACACGTGTTCGAAACCTAGTTTAGTCAGAATTGTTTTAACATTTGTTACCCAGTTAATTTTAGTTGGTCTACTTACAATGTCGTTTTGCAGCATTAAGTATGCATGTTTAATATATTTTGATTCTACACATGTACAGATTTTTAACCAGTATTTTATTATACTAAAAATTTTGAGTGAATCAATACTTTGTTTCCCTAGTTCACCATATACAAAATCATTTTGAGTGGTTGCTTTAACGCCCAATAATCTCTTACAAAAACTTAAATAAGTCCGTTCTGTTTGAAGAGCCTTATGGAAGCCCCAAACTTCTGAAGAGTAGGTTAAAATTGGCATGATTAATTTATCAAATAGTTCTAATGTATGTTTAGGTGACAGATCAGTGAACTTATACAGATATTTATTCATTTTAAAAATCGCCTTTAAAGCTTGTCCAGCTAATAACTTGTCATGCTCATAAAACGAACCCCCTGAAGTAAATAATACACCCAAATATTTAAAGCTTGTAACAATTTCTAACTCATGATCATTATACATATAACATAAATTTTGTGGCAATCTACCAGCTTTTCTGAAAACCATAACTTTCGTTTTACTTGGATTAACTCTAAGTTTCCATCTATTGCAGTAATCTGATAAAATATTTAAAGAATGTTGCAATTCATCTGCACTTTTCGCAAAAATTATAATATCATCTGCATATAATAAAAGACATATCTTTATCATTCCCATATCAATACCTTCTATTCCTTTATCAATAAAAGTTTGTTCCAAATCGTTTAAATATATGCTAAAAAGAAAAGGTGAGAGGCTTTCGCCTTGTCGTACTCCTAAATTACAAGAAAATGAGTCACTTAAATTATTCTTACTTTTCATTTGTGATTTAACATTATTATACATAGATTTAATTACGTCTAATATATTTCCTCTTACTCCGCATTGCAATAATTTAAACCATAAAACATCTCTAACCACAAAATCGAAAGCTTTTTGAAAATCAACGAACGCACAATACAGTTTATGATTATTGTTTAAACAATGAGTTATCAGACTATTTAGAACAAAAATGTTATCGGTCGTACCCATGTTTTTCCTAAAACCTGCCTGGGCCTCAATGTAAACGGAGTATTGCTCAGCCCAACTATCGAGTCTGTTGTTTAAAATTCGGGTGAAAAGTTTTCCCAAAGTACTAAGTAGTGTAATGCCACGATAATTAGCTGGGTCGTTTGTAGACCCTGACTTATGAATTGGAACAACAAAACCCTGGCTCCACTGCTCAGGGAAATAACCTTTGTTTAAACAACTATTGAATAAAACATAAAAATAACTGTTTAGTTGGTCTGCACCATGTAAGAAAAATTCGTTCAGAAACAAATCTGGACCGCTAGCGGTATTACATTTTACCTGCTTAGTAGCTTTCTTAATTTCTAAAAGTGAAATTTCTTCGTTCAATTCATTGAACATAATTTGTATATCTCCGTTTAAATATCGTTCATTAAAATACAACACATCATCATCAGCTTGATAAAATTGACTCTCTGGATTGTTAATTGCTTTAAAATAACGAGCAAATGTATCAACACTTATATTTGGCGGACTAGTATTGCAGACAGAGTCCTTGAGCATCTTCCAGTATAATTTTGCGTTTTTATACCTAGCATTTACGAATTTTTCAGTATTGGTTTTTCTATGTAAATATATTTTGTACAAAATCATTTAAACGTCCGATCCTGCTGTTCATATCTCCTAATACCAAATACCTACAATGATCACCTGTTTCTGCGGAGATTTTTACCATATCAGACATAATTCTATCATATACTGGTGTATCAGGTAAAAGTTCGCGGCTACTGTTAAATTTCACTTTCCCCATGTGCAGTTCTTTCACTTGATATAGTGTTCATGTTATTTCCCCCCTACCTGCATATTATTGCTACATCCGTGACGATTTCAACAATTAAATCCCCCTGTTTGTCATCTTTAATTCTCCATAGTTTTCCTTTATGGTCCACCAAGGTCATTCCTTGCGCCTATGTTCCCTTTGTATATTTACCCATGCACCTCCTCAATGCCTGATGTTTTTTGGACCGTATACATCTCTTCTGTTTGGTCTATGAATTTTCGAGCGCATTAATATCTCTAATATGTTATTACTAAATAATTTTCAGTGAAATACTTAAAAACAGTTTAGAAAATTTTCGAGTCTGCCTTTATAGAATGTCTTGGAACTATATGTCGATGGAGCGTGTGTGATGGGGCTGATTCCAAGAGGACAGCGGAATGATTGCATATGAAGACGAACTACAGTTAAAATTAATGAATGTATTGATAGCAGACGCAGAATTATGATAGTCTAACTTAATTGGTCTACCAAATCTCGCGTACAGACAAATAACCTTATGTGGTGGTATTATAACGTTTAATGGAAACAATCAACACCTGCTAACTACTATCTACTTAAAACCAAGTACAGTAAATCCTCAGTAATACGACCACACTTGGGGTGGTTTTCTTATTTAGGTTGAAAGAAGACCAAAACAGTGAACATGGACTTGGAAATTGTGTTCTTAATGTTGAGGTGGCCTTATTATTGAGATGGTCTTACTGTATTGTTAAAATGAAAATCAAAGGACATTATGGATTGTATTGCTTAACAATATCGATATATACCCGTACCACACCAATGCGTCCTTCAATATTAAATCCACATTACTTTCTGTAATGTGTTGTATAGCAGACAATGAAAGTTGTTCAGTGATTATGGTACAGCCACTGTCTATGTTTAAGGTTTAGCATTTACTGAAGATAATGCATTGAAGGTCATTTGAACTCTCTCCCTGTGGTGAAAACGGACAGGTAAAGCTTGGTTGGTAACACCAGAATATTGGTATGGTCAACTGACTGTCTCACATAATAAAGTTGTGTCCGAAACAGCGTAAAACACATATACAACACTGACAATGCAATATTTACTGTATTGCGAATTAAACGATAAACATCAAAGGTCATACATACTGTACGCCACATCTTTGAACCTAACATTATTAACCAGCGCGCCTAAGCGCGCCTGGTTTTAGTACTCATACAGTTTTCCAACACTGCCATGCTAAATAGTCCGTTTTCAGCCAGACCGAATAACTGTAGAAAAAAAGTCAAATAGTCCGACTATTTCGCTGATACTACACGCGCTATAAGATAACACAATGGCTTTTTGCTTTGTTTTCTTTCGAAAATAGTTTATTCAAAATATACTTTTATAATTATATTATTGTATTGTATGTTCGGGAATGTTCATGTATTTTTTTGTGCATGTGTACATACGCGTTTTGGCGGCGACCCCATAACTCAGAAAAAAACCAACGCAACAAGAAATAGTCCGACGATTCCAATGATGAAACATAACACATCGGTAGTTTTTTTTGTTTTTTATAAAGAATATCATTTTTTCAATATATTTTTTAAAAATGTATTGTCTCGGTAATGTTGACATAATTGTAAACTTGTGTACAACTACACGTATGAATATAGCGTCGGTCCGTCGGTCGTGTTCTCATGGCAGCCATTGAAGTAGTCGTTATTTAGTGTCTCACTACTGATTCTTGAAAGATCAACGGTAAGTGTATTTTCGATTTGTATCTGTTGTATTACATGTTCGCCTCCTATTATATTTGTGAACTACTGTATTATTATTGTTTATGTGTTAGTGTCTACTGTTGATATTAAATTGCGTCGGTTGAGGCCTATATATCTTGTATCGGATGATGTACATGCGCTTCTTGCGTAGTAAGTATCCGCCATTTTGTTTCATTTTATTGCACGGCGTGTCAACGCCGTGCATATTGAGTTCTGTTAGCGTCGTTTTGCAATGGACTCGGTTAAGAACAAAATTGGGCGAAAAATCGAACAGAGCCTAGGTGGGACTAAAATCCGGGACTTTAAAAAAATCCGGGACTTTGGTGGGAAAATCCGGGATCGATATTTTGGACTATATCGTAGGTATCAACGGTCAATAACGGATAGAGGAACATTCGTTCACACCCTTCAGTTAACATATGTTCCACTCGAACAATTTTTAAAAATCGATCCCGGAGAATCCCGGATCACGGATAACGGGTTTCAGTCCCACCCCAGAGCCTATTGTGCGCCTGCGCAGACCGGCGGGAATATATGTCGGGAAGCGAACGATTGTGCGTTGTAACGTCATTATTGATTTTGTAGGCTACAAAAGCTAAATTAAGGTATGTGATTTTGTTGTATATTATGATTGATGTCATTAACTAATATTTTCAACTGTATAATTATTAAATTTATCGTTTCAACATTGTGGTTGACCCATCGCGTGGTTGACCTACATTTTATTTGTTATTGTTATGATGCAGCCAGCATTCGTCTCTGTGCTCTGTTTAATATTTTGCAGTATTTTCCCTCATTCATAAGTCATGTATCGTTCAAACATGCGTGATAATTAACATGTAAACGTTTAAACTAGCAGGTTGTATTAAATACACTGATCACATGTTCTAACCTTACAGCGATTTTCCGAAAATGTACTTTCAGCTTCAACTTTCAATTTCATTATTACATGCAGACTGAATGTGTCTAAGTACATAAGCGTCGACTCGATTTAGCATATTCCTGTATGACCTCCAATACTTGGAAATGACCCTGGCCTCGGATATGAAATTGCAATGACTTTCAATTTTAAAAGTCCACGGAAAACACTGCCAATGATAGATGGAGAATCTCAATTAAGCTAGATAATTGTCTGATGACATCTTCAAATTGATGTCTTCAGATACACGATCAGCAAATGTATGGCTGTTCTAAAACATTATTTGAGATGAAAGGCAAAATGCATTATTATTCATTGGAAAGTCTAATGCAGTATTTAATTGATTTACCTTTTATTGCAGCAAGAAGCTGTATGTGAGGTACTGAGAATGTCAAAATAAAGAACATATATTTTGAAGATGCAACAAACAAATGTTAGGTGGCCTTATGGTGCAAATGTGTGAATGAAACCTTTCAACCTGGAGACTTGTCATAACAGACAGTGTTTCAAATACCTAAAGAAATGAAGTTTCCCTTTCAACAACATCCCAGACCTTAGTCACGGTATGTCACATGGTTCTCCTACTGTATAATAAACTCACTTTAAACAGATAAAAAATAGTGACTTTGAAAGCCTTGGAAAACTCGCGTTGAAGTGAGTGTAACATTTCCTTGTATATAAGTTCATAATTTGAAGTTTAATACTTAAATGTTCATGGAAAAAGTTAATTTGAAAGACATGTTGAATGAATAAAATAGCAGTACAAAACAAATCCTGTTTTGGTCCTTGAATTTTGTGAAAATACCCTTTGAAGAGTCCTTGAATTTTTTTTGGGAAGGGTGGGAAATCTGATTAGTGTTGTGTCTTGAACAACAGACAAATTGTGAGGTTAATTATTGCAATTATAGGAAATGATACATTGATATTCTGCTATACAAATTTAAATAGCAAGTTCAAATTATTGCAATCCTGTCGCCTGTTACCTTAAGCTAAAATAAGATATTGCAAAAAAATTCTGAATGTACTTTAGTACAGTAGTTATATCATCAAAAAGGCATAAAGTTTTTTTTGTCCATTCAGATAGTTTTAGTTTAATAATTTTAGCAGCTGTCAACTGATACTTTTGAAATACATTGTTATTGGTTAATACTTTTTAATACCATTAAATTTTACATGGAGACATTAATATGTCATGGTTATAATAAACATGTAACTAAATCCATTGTTAAAGCAGAAAAGTAAAGAAATACACAATTAAAGAACAACAAACCGTCAAAGATTATATGCAGTAGCAAGATCAAAGTAATACATTTTTTTTATCATAAACATGATTTGGTCACTTATCCTCACACTCCATCAAAAAGAGCTTTAACACTAGGCGAAAGGTTCAACACCTAAATATAGCAAAAATTGTTCAGATATTTCTTAAATATGTTTCATTAATACCCTTACAATATACCTATACTATTGTATTTTAACAGAAAACAGAATTTCCAGTAGAAGACGTAATTGATGAGGTGGATAGTGTTTGTCAGGAAGAAGATGAGTTCTCCTTCTTAACAATAGATGACAAAGTAGTTGTGGTACCTGTAGGAATGGTGAAGCAGATGTTCTCAGATATGCAAGATGAACATTACAGCTTCATATTGTTGCCTTGTGTAAACCTTAAATAAGTGTCACTTGCACTTACAAGGACAGTGATCCCTTATCTATTCGGAACAACTGACACTGCAATCAAAGTTATGCGAAAAACTAGATACTTCCATTTCTGATATCATTCGGTATTTATTCATATCCCGGTATTGAAGGTGCTAATTTTTTTTAATTTGAAGACATGATTCCCTGTGGCATATTCAAAGTACACACCAATTTTGATAAAAAGCATGAAAAATTATGCAATTGCTTACAAGTATAATTTCTTTTGGAATATTGTTGTTGCCAAAATTGAAAACCTGTTGCCAAATTATTGTCTTTTTCACATTTGATGTTATTGGTGAATGACAGAGGGAACCCTAGAAACAAAAAATGTGGATTTTATTCTTGATTTACGACTGTTTCAGAGAGAGAAAAAAATCTCCCCTCAACAACCTCTAACACACCACTTTATTATTTTCTTCATTGGTGGCTTTTAAAAATTGAAATTTACCATTAGCAGTAACTTTATTTCTGTAGGTAATGGGGTTAATATATTGCATCCTGTGGAGTGCAGTATTTTCTGGCCCTTTATTCTTAAATGTATAAAATCAGCTTGTTAGTGCAATGAAATTTACTTCAGGGACAATATTTATAATATTTGTGCATACGCCTTGGCATGTAACCAGGAAAGTACTGGGTAGATTCCAGGAAAGTACTGGTTAGATGCCAGGAAAATGGTAACTGTACGATGGGTCTCATTGGCACTATGCAGTGACCGTATTTGGCTTCAAAAATTGTCTGTTTGACCTATACTCCTCTACTGGCATCAAAAAAGTATATTTATGGTGTGCGGCAGACATACCGGGTCGACCAAATTACCATAATGTGCATTATAAAATGTGCGCGGCGACGGGCGACCTCATAAACACAGTAATACTATACATACATACCTTTTTACTGTATGGCAAAAGTTAAGTATTTCAAAAAACCACATGTAAAAAAAACCCAGTCAGCACTCAAAAGTTTTAAAAAAACCAAGCCCTCCCTTATTTTGATTTAATTTTTGCTTGGGCCTCTTATTTGAATATATTGTACTGTGTTTTGATAGTTGACTTTGCTTGTCTTTGATACTTGTAACAGTTCTTACATTAATGTGCTTTTGCAATATTCATGTCTTGCCTCAGTCTTCAGGTGTTTTATTGCTGTTTGTTTCACTTTGATATTTTTTAATTATTTAACTCATTCTAGATTTGTTCATTGCATGATTGTCTTCAAATATTGTGTCACACAGCCCCACTCAGCCCCATTCGAATTCCAAAATAGCCACTTGGGCTTCTGATTGCCAGACATTTTTTCTAAAAAAATCTATTTACCCTTTGGCTGATTTGCTATGAACATGGCACATGATTGTACTGTACCAAAATTACATCCAACATCTGATTCGCTGACATATTTTGGATATTATATCTAAAGCTGCTAGAGCAGTTTAAACCGAATCGGGTAAAAATGTTCATTGAATAGCCCTATGCTGTGTCTGCAGTCTACTTTCAACTTTTGATACAACTGGTCTAACATACTTTTTGTTACCTGACTAAGCTCAAAGTAGTTTCCTTTAAAACAAAGCTTGGATGATTTGACCTGGATAATCGATTCATGTATAAACTATATAAAAGATGATGTTTTTGCAATTAAGCTGCATATGAAGTAAACAGTTTAGTACTAATATTTAACTACAATGTATAATTATATAAACTTTGTTATTGCTTGTACAGATGTGTTCATCATCTTGTATTTATTATGTCTCCACATGTTGTATGTTTGTCTGTCCAGTCTGCCTTGTTCTCCCTTTATCTCCAAAATCCAGTGATAGATTTTCATCAACTTGCTGGGAAGTATCAGTATGAAGTCTAGTAGTTCATATTGTAATTTGGGGTCATAATGTTAAAAGTCAAGGTCACAGGTGTCAGAAACTTGAAAACCTTGTCTGCTGTTCATCTCTAAAAAAACCTGTTACATTTTCATCAAAGTTGTGCTTTGAAAATTAATTGGAAAATACCCCACTGCAACAAGATTACTCATAACCTATGGCAAGCTAGTGTTATCATAACTTTATGCCTGGCCATACTGATTTTACTCTAATTTAGCGAGGATAGAATTTAATATGTCATTTCATAATTAAATATTCACAAACGTTACATAAAGGGTCTAATATCTTTGTATTTCATTTATTTACAATCGTGACAAACATTTCACTTGTTTTACAGTCTTAAGGTTCTACCATTATTACTGACCATTTTTCTTTATTTTGGATTGAAAATCTAGCATTTCTAGAACAAGTCGGATTGAAGATCTCTTGGAAAAAATGTTTATTCTTTCTTCAATAATTTTTTATTCTTTTTCACATTTATGTCTTATGTTTTTGTTTTATTCCATATTCCATGCAAACCTTCTTACCTAGTTACACAAACTTTGATATTATAAAACTGTTAACAGTCAAACCTGTCTGTAAAGACCACCCATGGGAACAGCAAAATGTGGTCTTTGTTTACAGGTGGTCTCTATTAACATATTAAATATCATTTAAAATGGTCTGATGGGAGATAAAATTGATGGTCTTTGCAGACAGGTTTTGCAATAGTGGTCTTTGTTCGCAGGTGGTCTTTAACACAGGTTTGACTATAGTTACAAAACAGAAACTTATATGCAACGAGTTGCCAGCTTGGCTACATAGACAAGTGGTACTGTCCCACACCCCATTTGTTTGCTTTGATTGTATTGAGTAATCGTTTTTGCTTTTTGGTCATTATTGCATTATTTCTTTCTACTGTTAATATGTATGTGATATATGTAAATACGTTTATATTTCTCTTTGCTATGTTCTTTTTGTTTACTTCTCTAGTTATTCATATACTAAGTCTGCTAAATCCGTCTGTGTACACCTCCTATCACTTTTGTAGATTCAGGTATCATTTACAGTTTTCATTTACATATACAATTTCACCATTATCCAGTCCTCCACAAAGTTTATACTCATTATACATTCACACTGCTTGATAACTTATCCAGTGTGTGATTATAGCATGCAGTTGTTACATACTGAAGTGATATCATATTTTGACAAGGTGCTATATCATTTAGTGATTAATGTTTTTGTATTGAGTTATTGTGTTGCATTTTGGTCACTTTTGCATTATTTCTTTCCACTGTAAATATGTTTGAGATATAAGTAAATACGGTTTTATTTCTCTTAGCTATGTTCTTTGCCTTATTATAATAGTCATTCATATACTACGGCCTGCTTACACTTCCTACCACTTGTTCATTCAGGAAGCATTTTATAGTTCTCTCATGTGTCACTTTTTAGCTATCATTTACATTAACTTACACTATTTTTCTAACTTTCAAAATGTCTAAACTCATTTTACATTCACACATTGCTTGATTAATTCAGTGTGTGATGCTGGGTGTCTGTTTGTCCACTGACATGTTGTTAATTAAACTGTAGTGCTCTCACATTTTGACATGATATGCAATATCATTTAGTGATTATTGTTCTTCTTTTTAATTTTTAGTAAATACTAATTATGTAAATTTGTCGTTATTTCATTATTTATTTCTACCGTGATAATGATTGTGATTTATGTTAATATGTTTCAATCAATGTTTTGCATTTTGAGATGTATAATGTTGTCTTAATTTACATGCATGATGTTCATTATCATGAAAGTTTTCCGCACTATCAATTTCTGTTTAACTGTCCATACAAAAACTAGTCTGTTCCTTAATAAATTCCTACTACTAAAACTACAAATGTACTTTTTATACATTAATATATAGTTACACATTAAAGCATAATAAACACATACTGTTAGTTCAAATTGCAGTTGTTCTATTTCATTTTGTTTACGCCGTGCACCCACCTTTGCTGCATCAGGCAGCAATTTTTTACTTGTAAACATCCTGTATTATATCTGGAATTTTCATTATAAACTTGGGTGATTATAGGCTTATATAGCGTACGGTTATGATAATTTATTTATATAATTTTGTTGTAAAGCGAAGGCAGGAAATATCA
Source organism: Mactromeris polynyma (assembly GCA_032209605.1). Classification (NCBI taxonomy): domain Eukaryota; kingdom Metazoa; phylum Mollusca; class Bivalvia; order Venerida; family Mactridae; genus Mactromeris; species Mactromeris polynyma. The sequence continues at coordinate 5,614,599 of JASFXZ010000031.1, read as the reverse complement.
TTGCATCGTCGGTATTACCCGATACGGGGTTATTGACGGCGGCCTTCAGGCCGTCGTCTATTTGAATAATTTTTAATCTAGGTACATGGAGTTGCATAATCGAAATGGGAGAAGCCATTGGTATTATGCTTTTTTAAATTGTTCTTACAAAACGTGATTCTAATTATACAGATAAAAAAAGTGTACTAATTGATAATAAAAAAATGTCAAAATATTTAAAATGTATTTTTACCGTTAATAAAAAGCTTTAAAAAATGTTTTACGTATGCTTATAAGAATTTACAACAGCTAGTCACGAAAACGGTTAGGCATCGTGTATTACATAGCTTCGTTTCACAACTACGCTCAATTCATCATCAAAGTTCAGGAAATGGTTCCTAATGCTGTGCACGCAAATTGAAATTGTACTTATAAAAAAGCAAATTGTTAAACAAAAAATGTTAATCCATATTAATAAGTTCATGAATGCAGTTTATAATGTACAAATATAAATACAGTGACCAAACTATGCAATATACATTGCCTTAACTTGACCCATATAAGTAAGTAGAACGCAATTTTCCTTTGTTCTAGAATAATGAATATGCGCATGCGCAGTAATAACTAGAAAAAGGATTTCTGCCGTCCCGTACCGTTAATTCCCGATTTGTACAGACATACAAAAAGTACATGAAAGAAGGGCAACCATTTCGTCCATAAAACATTTTATTTAAATAAAAAACATTTATGGCCAGCAAGTGGTTGTGTTGTGAAAGTTGGGAGTTTGATTAGCTAGTAAAACAAATTGAACAAACAAGTAGGTGATTGTTGTAAAAGGGCTTTTATTTTAAAGCCTTAAAAATACCAGTGTATGACAATCATATAAAGAAACAACATATGAACTTATATACATTACATATAAAACAAAGGCATTACACTGGAGAAACTAATTTTTTGAGAAATACAATGTTTTATCTGGGCAATAAAACCGTTGTATTAAATTTTTATAAAAGTGCAAAAAAAAATCCATAGGTATTTTTTGCATATCTGTAGGTAAGCTTATGTGATTGCTGTTTGTCTGCCTGTTGCTTAGCCAATTGTCGTGAGTACTTAATATAAACAATATTTATTATGCTGTCTACTAGGATGAAAACGAGAAAAAAATATTGTTGTATTTAATTTTACAAAATCTTGGGTTGCACATATTGATTTGATTCAATTAAATTGTTTATGCCCTTCTAAGTAATTAAATGGTGCTAGCTGTAAGTCTCAAAAACTAAAATAAGCTGTTGTGCATACTTACTTATTTGCCAATGCTTTTATGTTTCTATTCTATCTATATAATTATTAATAACAATAGCTTTTAAACATCTTCTTGCAATAAATCATGTTTTTCAAACATAAATTAATTGCTCAAAGCAAGAGATACCACATATTTTTAAAGTTATTTTTCCTTAGATACCAAATCTTCATGGCATTTTTTTTTCGCTTACATACAATAATATTGCAAAAGCATACATTGTTTTACAGATTAATCATTATATCTACTTCATAAGACATGTACCTATGCCATTTGGCTATAATACTCAAACTTTACTAGACAACTGTTAAACTAAATCAGCATTTTATATGAATGAAAATGATCATGGTGTCTGTATAATCATATGTGTATTTTTTTACAAAACTTACTTTTTCATGCATGTATGAATGTATTAATGCATATATCATCATAAAAAACCCATCATTAAGTAATCCACAAAATGCAAGCAGCTATTATTTTTGTATCATCTCTTTTGTAAAAGATCTGTTATGTACTTTTATTTCACATACCATATGCAGTTTTGATAATAAATGTTTTCTTGTTATAAATACTACTGTTTTTATTCTTTTATATCCTCATCAAACATGTATGAGTACAGTGAAACCTCCATAATAAAACAACCTTTCAGTCCTTTTCAAACTATTCTCATTATTAAGTTGGTCTTAATGTAATGTTGAGGTTAAATCAATAGCAAAACAATAAAAATGGACTGAAAAAAGGGCTCACAATTTCAAATGTCTTATTATTGATCCAATATTAACATTAAGAGGAGGTTTCACTTTATATTTTGTTTTGCACATATCAGTTGGTCTATGAGTGCAATGTTGTTGATTGGTAGGTCGACAATAACTTTGGGTTCAACTACAAGACAATTTCGTTTCAGAAAATTACTTGTCAATTCAGAAAGTGATCATCGTGGCATTTAAAAAATTATATTTAATAAACTTGGTTAATTCTAATGCCAAACTAATATTTTACATTAATGACTACTTGTCTACCATGTACTCATACATGTACAAGCAACTTTTATGCTAGCATTTATTGCAAACTGATCTGTCACATGATGAGTGCTTGTGATCATATATAGTCCTTCTAAAGGTTCCAGTTCACAGTTTTGACTAAATATTGAGATTTTGTTTAATGGTCTACGTACTGAGTTAAAGGTCTTCTTTTATCAGTATAAACCTATATCTAGTTTCATATTAGTTAATTTGAACTGAAGAAATTAAGGCACTTTTAAAAGATTACAATTTGACACAATTTTGTGACACTTGGTCACAATTGATTTGTAAGGAATAAAAATTTGTAAGCACATTCTACCGTTTTTTTTACTTTGAATCCAATGTGAATACTTTTTTCATCACATGACAAATAATATGTTCCACATAAACTAAAAATTACACATTGTTATTGTATTGTCTCACTGTCTGTTTAGATAAATGCATGTCACAAACTGGTCGGTTTGTTTTACATAAACAAGTCATATTCCAATTAAACTACAAATGATTGATTGGTACCAAGACTATTTAGGCAATTGTCATGAATTGTGGATGATTCTTACCAGAATTATGGCTTGGTGATGATCATACTTTCTTATTTATTGATAAACAAAATAATAAATCTTCAATATCATGCTTCCTAAAACTTGTGCCGCCGTTTTGATGCTTTGCATCAAAATTAGTCTTGTTATTAAATTGTGTCGTTTGAAACTTTGACTTCCAGGCTTTTTATTATGCAACTTGGTTATATTTATTGCATGTGCTCTGTATAAATAAGAATATTAATATTTTTTTGCCGATACATGGTTATTACAATACTTCGGAGCGATTTTGTATGTTTATAATTGTAGTTGCAACGATATAATTACTGACCTATTTATTTTGTTGATTCGGCCCCGTGTCATTTCGCACACAGGTGGGGTGGCCGGTGCGTAGCCATGACATTTAAAACCCGCATTGAAAAAAACGACTTTAGATTTCAATAAGAAACCTTAAAAACAGTATATTGCAATATCAAACAACTTTCAAATCGACATACAGACGCGGAGATCGCTATTTTTCACTCATAGTTTTCCTTTTACGCGAATGCTGCCTTTTTGACAGATGGTACCCGGCTCTGCGTAAGAACACATTTTGTAAGCCGAAAACCAAAAAAACTTGGTTTTCGGCTTACGAAATGTGTTCTTACGCAGAGCCGGGTACCACCTTTCAAAATGGCTGCGTTCGCGTAAAACGAAAGTTGAGAGCGAAAAAATAGCGATCTCCGCGTCTGTATGACGATTTGTAAGTTGTTTGATATTGAAATATACTTTTTTAAATGTTTCTTATTGAAATCTAAAGTCGTTCGTCAGGTGAATAGCGATTTATAGTAGTTTTGTTCTGAAAATACCGACTCGGTCTAACGGTAGGAAGTTGTCCGACCTAGCCATTCTTGATGTTTGACGTTAAAAACAACAGTCTATTCTGTTTGTGAATATTTTTTGAGTATATACACTGTCGACATAAATCCCTTGTGTGTATTTTAAGACATCAGTGATAAAAATCGGTTGAGAAATGGCTTTGAAAAGTACGTCAAAGCAAATGTGTGTATATATTTTCATTGTAAATGCGTATGAAGTTGGACACCTTTATCTTACTATAAGAACAGAGTGAAAAATAATTTTTTTCAATGCGGGTTTAAAATGTCATGGCTACGCACCGGCCACCTGTGATTTCGCACTTTACTATCTTCTATAAATACAATACCGGTGTACACAAAACGTTTTTATCAAGATTTTTATTTGTCTGGGAAGCTGATCTTTAAATATGTGCTGTTAATTGGTTGAACATCTGACCTATTGTTGATTTGGTTGTTCCCAGTGCACTGCGCACACATTAGGTATTTTCATTCTCTGTTATTCATTGGTACACACCCATAAATATCTGTATTATAATTTATACCGCTTATACAATTGTATTTACAACTAAATAATTATTGACTTACTTATTTGTTGATTCTGTCATATATTCTTCGGAACTATTTACAAACACTACATATTGGGGATTTGGACATCATTACATGTATTACGAAAAATTGCACTGGTGCAGCGAGTGATTCTATACAACTCCCTTGATTACCCACTCAGTATGCTAACCATTATACCACTACAACTTACCTTCTAATGTTCTGATAAAGAAGCATGCTTTAAAACTCTTATATTAATATGTTGTTTTGTTATTTTATTTTCAGATGTCAATAGAACAACTTTTTACCAATAGAGGGACTGGACCCTATTCGAAGCCTTTGAAGGTGATAGTGGTCATTACAGGCGAGATCGTCTCATACCGTGATGGGAGAAACAATGACTGAATCACTGAACGTGGCCATTGCGGACTCAGAAAGATGTATACGGGGTGTTGTGTATGATCCCCTGAAATTTGCAAAATTCAGGGAAGGGAACTCCCTAGTTCTGAGAGATATAATTCGTAAGACGGACGACAATAATCATGCCATTGTCATCACGAAAAATACAAAAGTCTTTATAACTACGGATATTGACGTGCCGGACTACCTGGTGGAAGCGGGGAGGAAGATCATATACCCACCACCAGCAGATGTGGTACCAATTGCAGAGGCTGTGAGATCCCCACCCAGGGCAAGAGTGTCCGTTACCGAGAAAATTGTACAGGTTAGTTTTCATTCTTGTTCTGTTAATTACAAACAACAGGTGAAGGTAAATACACATTCACTAAAAATGTTAGTTAAGTTCCATTCAACCGCTCTCCACACTTTAGCAGCAACATTCACACACATAAAGCTCCATCATGTAAAGTCCAAAAAAAACCATCCCTATGAAGTTAAGACTTGCAAATGTATACTGTTTTTGGTTATCCGTTAATATGGACACCTTGGTTTTTATGTCTCCTGTTTTCATGTATTCAGTAATTTAAAGAAAAATAAGTTCAGTCAGTTAACAGACTGTCCATTGATTTTTTGAGAGATATATGTCTATCCTACTGATAAATGAATGTTGCTTGTTTTGCTTATTTCGCTTCTTTGTTTGATGTTTACATTATTTGTGTGTGTGTTAATGGATAATGTCCTATTATTTTCACTGCTATACCAACATAAACATTGTTGCTACCTGACTATGGACAGGTGATAATTTTTGATATTTATGCACCTCTTATTATTGGTTGTATATAGCAAAATTTAAACAGATTATTGTCACACAGCAGGTTATACATGTTATGGTTATTACTGATAGCTTTATCATGATTTTATATTAAAATTAGCATATTTTAATTGCTGTTAGGATTGACAACTGCCAACTGTTATTGTAATATCATTGTCTTACACATTTTACCAAATAGTATCACAACGCACACTTGTTGTTTGTTTTTTATTTTACTTTAGCATACAGTTTTGAACACAATGGCCACCAATCTAGACATGTGATTACAAGGTAGTGTTCACCAATATTAGACTTAATACAATCGCTTTGTGTTTAATTACAGGAGGAGGAGACAAAAACCCTCAGTGTCCGGGGGGAGAGTGTGAACCTCAAATCAATCCATTTGGAAGATGGTAGTTTAAAGGTCCGGGTGGCCCTATGGAGGGAGGCCTCATCTGTTGAATGTAGGCCAGGGGATCATGTAACAATAACAGATGTTACTACCAACATTTACCAGGGCGAGACAAGCCTACAGACTACAGTACGCTCTGAGATCAAGGTAATACAGTTATGAATTTAAAACTTATTAGACTAACTCTGTGTGCATTTACATCACATATCATATGAAAAATCCCTTAGTATTTATATATTCACTTGAATACAGAAGGCAGTATTCACACTGTTTATGCCACTAAGGGACTATTGTACTGCTTGCAATACTTCAGACACTTTTTGTTTCTGGTGTTGTTGTTTCTTGTTTTTCTTCGACTCTAGAACAAATTTTACAAGTAATACTTTAATGGAATATCCACTATCAATTGAAAATGCCTTGACTCACATTTTTTTCTAGTTTGAATGCAAACTAACATGTGTAGGATGTTAGCCATGATGGTATTTTGTAAAATATATTAGAATTAGTACCTTGGGAACATTTAGAAATTGAATATTACAAATCAGCATAAACCAGGAAATAGAAATATTTTGCCAGCAAAACACATTTTGCTAGATGCAGCCAACCTAATATATGTAACCAAACACTGTATGGAACTTGGTATTACAGCGTATGTTTCTTATTCAGTAATATTTTTGGTTTGTTCTAATCCTTTACATTTTTATAATTGTAGAAGACTGATACACCAACAGTTGTGTCCAGGGTGTTGGTTGTTGGTGTTTCTGTTGAAGAGAGTGAAACAGAGTTGCTAATAGATGATGACAGCATCATCCCTGTGCCAAGTGAGCTGCTGGCTGCTGCTGTAAGCAGTGATGGGCCGGTCGACATTGAGATGCTTTCAGCTGCTGGACCACTCACCCTGGTGATAACTTGCAAGGGTAGCGAAGTTTTGTACATTGGTTTGGATGAGTGAAAATATTGTAAATATTAGATTGTTTTACATTTGTTGCAGTATTATTTGGGAATAGGGTATTATGCACAAATTTGGAGATTTTTATTGCTTATTTTATAAATATACTAATGTACTATTTCCATATACAATTTTTCTATGCCATTCTCATTGGTTTCTTTTGTTATAAATGTTCATGTACTGTTAACAACTTAATATAAATAATATTCTTGTGTAAGCTTTTCTATTTGTTATACAAATCAAAATTTTGCTATCTTGATACCTTTTTCAGTTTATACCAAGTCTATTATTTCTACCCATTACTATTGATCTGGAATTTATAATCTGTACTATTTGCACAAATAATGTTTACCATGCCATTGATCTTGGTACTCCAAGTGCAAAAACATTAGATACAAGAGCAAATGTTGTATCTAGTCTCATTATGTAATGTGCCCTATAACTAAATACGCTTTTTGTAAATAAACATTGTTGTGTTCATTTTTTTATGATGATTATGTCCTATTTTACTTAGTTTTACATGTTTTTTATGTCCGTATATATCTCTCATTGGAACATTACAATGATTTGCTAGATGCATAGTCAACCCTATTTACATTATTATACATGCATTATTTATTTTACCTAAACAAAAACTAAGCACCCTGTTACACTTACATCTACTGCCATAATGTAATGTGTCCTACAACCGTATATTCTCTTTGTAAATAATTAATGTTGTGTACAATTCTTCCTATCGGTTATGTCTTACTTTACATATAAAGGATGTTTATACAACTTTTTACATGTTTTTTTATGTTCTATGTATATATTTCTCATAGGAACATTTCAATGATTTGCTATATGCATAGTATTATTAACATTATGTTACTTGTATTATTTAAAGCATACAATATTTAATGCTCTATTTTCATAGAATGGCTTCATAATTGTTACTGAAACACACAAATATTTGGTATTTGTTTTTAAATATAATTAAACAAGCACACTTCACTTGTAATAATTTTCTAGTGCAGATATCAGTATTTACTGATGTCAGAAACGTCACATTTTGCAGTCAGTAATAATATTGTCTATATGCCTTATGGTTATTCCCCTGACGTATGTCATGCCAAGATAAATACGAAATATACTTCTTATATAGGGAAAGTAAACTAGAACAGGCTAACAAGATTTTTTTATAAATGATGGAACCAAAATTATAAAAAACAAGATTATCCATGCACATACAATGTTTTTCAGAATGTATCTATGCATAATGCTTTTTTATAAAACCTTGTTGGCATGTGGTAGATTTGTTCATTATCTATATATCCAAGTGTTTCTATATCAAAATTAGGCAAAGCTAATACAGCTGTTTTCTACAGCATATATTGCCTTAACATTGGTGTGCATAATATTGTTGACTAGAGTTTTCCAATGTTTTGTATATTTTCCATTTATATGTGTCTCAGTGTTTGTTTATATGGGTAACGTTAGTAGTTTATGAACAAAACTAGTGTTCCTGCTAATCACATCATGACATAACAAATCCCGCCAAATGCTATGTATGAATACACTTACATTTTTATAATGTACTAAATTTAGAACTTTTTAAAAGCTATAACATTACGAAATGTAAAAAGTTAAAAATGTATGATAAGTCTATCGTGTATTTTGTACAAGTGGGAACAATCTATTGTTGTTGTTTAGTGTACATTATTATGTTTTACTTTTTATTGATGATCTCAGTTATTTTTAATAAAAGTTTAGAAATTTTACACACTGTTGTTGCCTATCTTGTGTTGAATATACAATTGTTACTGTTTATAAGCCATCAGTGGGATCATAGCTAACGTGACGAATGTATATGTCACGTCTCACAAACTCCACTACTACTGATATGCAGTAAAAATAGCACTAATAGATTTGTGTTTGAATTTTGTTCAGTTAATGCCTTTCCGACAGGTATGATCAAATATTAGTCTATACATGATCTACCTAGGTTCAATAAGAAGTGTTTCGTCAGTTTTACTGCAAGCAACAGACAGCTTCCACACTTAAAAGTAAGCAGTGTGGCGCTTGTCATCTTGGAAAGATGAAAATTTACAACTGGGTAGGCCTGAACATGTCACAAACCCATGACCTACAGATGGGTATTCTAGCATGCTACCAACTGCGCTAGCCATGCCTGTTTAAGTCCAAGTGGATGTTACATGTTATGATTTCCAAGGAATACTACAATGATATGGTAACAATATGGACGCATTTAATGCAATATTGTCTTAATCTGAATACTGTACGTCTCAGGTGAGAGTATGGATATGACAAATGCAATCCGAACTAGTAAGGCAAGGTACTACACCTATGGTTATAATTAGTTGACTTAGTACAGGGTTCATTAAGGTTGGGTTAACACCCAATCAACAGCTTGTATCATCTACACAGGATCTCAATAACCAGTACATTCCTTGGTTTCACTGCAAGCGATTGTAGGCTTCCCACTTATGCCAGCAGTGGGAGGTAAATGATTCAAAAAGGTTCCTTGACCAGATCACCACCATGACTAGCTATATACATGCAAAAAAGAAGAGTGGTGTGCATTGTGCATCTGTCTGTTAACATATGTTTGGTTTATTGGATGCAATTAGATCCAAATTATGATGTATCTAATATACAAGTAACATATTGTTTTTTTTCGAAAACCAGCAAGATACCTCCCTTCATCACTAGGAAATAACATATTTGTCCATTGGGCCTATAATTAAGTTTCTGAACACAGTTGTGCTCACAATTTCCTACTTTGTAATTACACCTTAGCAAACAAGGAATGCTTGGAAATGCACACTATCCATGCCTCACATTCCGTATACATTACACTACACCTATATATAGACATATATTATGTTACAACGCGCTGGTTTTCAGGACTCTCAGTCCTTTGATATATTAACATGCAATAGAACGCGTGGTTGTCTGTGCGCAGTATAGCACGTAGGCAAGTGTATGCACACACCTCAGACTCAGTGTGATATAACTGTGAACTTAATAATCACGACGATATCACAACAGCAGGTACCAAGAATGATAACCAAAAAACGGAAAGTTCATCGCCACATCAACATGTCACTTCTGAATGACAAAAGAAAGAATGTCAAACTTAGAATATTGTTATTAACCAAGTTGTCCAAAGTTTTGGGTACAACTCCACATTCCTGTCAAAAAACTAACTGTTCTATACCAGTTATACAAGTTATACAAATACGTGTTGAAGTTTATTTTTTCACAACACGATGCATTTTGTTTAAGTTCGGGATTGTACACTACTACTTCGGAATCTATTTTTTATATTTTTCGGCGCAGCCGTACTAAAATGGCTTTGTTATTTGCATATCATTGTTGTGTAAACCAATCAAATCTTACGTTAATGACTAAACCAACTTATCTTCAACCGAACAACGTTTGTAACCTTGACGCGGATTGGTTAACCTTTCGATAAGGGGTACGTTAACTTACCGAAATCCACTGAATTTCGGTGAAATTACCGTAATCCATTTTGGTTCTGGAGTGACCAGCAATCGTATCATCTCGGCATTTTTTTTACTTTTGCACAACAAATCTTAACCTTCAAATTGCGCCGAGCTTTCTTCAAGGTATTTCTTGTTCATACAAACCTCTGAGTTGTAATCAATATAATGTGTCATGTTACGTCTAAAATACCTCGTAACAGATTAGCTAGAGTGTAAAGCAAGCAGCTAAATTTAACATAATAACCTGCTGCATCAGCATAAATGAACAAGGATTGGTTAACGATATAACGTGGTGATGATCGCCAAATCGCACAATGATGAACATCCATACATAAACAATGATATTAAAGTCATGTGTTCTATTTTAAATAAATAAAATTTCAATGAAATTGAGTCTGCTTACGTGGGAGCATAATTATTTATTAGTCCAGATTTTTTTAATCACAGTTGTAGTTATATTCATTGATAAAATACAATTTCGTGACAAATGTTTGAAGAAGTGTTCTCATAAAAGTCACAGATTATTATAAATTCACATAACATGTTTTTGTGGCACAGAATATTCTGTTTGTTTTACATCTAAAGTTGTGTTTATATGCCGTACACATCCGAGTGACCCGTCATACACTATACGGTCCCTGAAAAGACGACCACTGTCTTATTTCTTTACAAATTTTAATGAATTTGACAAAGCAAAACTACTCCATTCTTTGGTATGTTTTCATGAAATGTATTTAGTATGTTAATTATCAATTTCAGCGCATTCAACTTTCACATCAACAATACATGTTTATTCAACACACAGAAAGAACTGAAACATTTTCTTTATCTCATACAATGTTTCTGAGTTCATATCCCAGGATAATTATTAGAACAAATGATATACATACAGATTGTGTATGACAGCTGCTATCATATTTATCATACATGTATAGTAAAATACGATTACAGTGAAACCTATGAACAAATGAAAAGCGAGTTCTTTCTGGGTTTTTCCTAAAAAGTGATTTTTTTCTGTTTTTTTTTACAACAATGTGGGTTTTAAAGAGTCTTTTTGGTTAAAAGTGGTTTTTAAAACCCGCTTAAACCAATTTATCAAAGAAGTGGATTTTAAGCGTTTTTTTTAACTCACTTCTCTGGAAAAAGTAGGTTTTTATGCCTAAAAACTCGCTTTTGCTCACTTAACTCAGAAAAAACCCCACTAAGTTGGTTAAAACTGTTTTTTGTAGGTTTATTTTCCTCTGGAAAACCCACATTTTGCCTAGAATAAACCCACATTTAACCCGGTGCCAAAACCACCGTGTTTAACTCGGTTTAAACCCAGTTTAGAACCGGGTTTTGCTCAATTATTTGGGAAGGTCGGCCGGTCAGGGAGATACAAAAAGTGACCATTGATGAGAGGTGACAATTGTTCAAAACCATCAATGAATGAAATCCAAAAATGTTGCATCCGAAATTATAACACTTTGTTTGAATACAGGACATATATCATGTATACATGTACTATCTTACAGAATTATAAAATCAACTTATTTTACAGCTGATACAAAAACGCCGCATCACTGATCAACATCAAGTAGATATCGGTAAAAACTCTCTTTCACTATACCAGAAAAAACTAGACATTTAATGCAGAAAGTATGGCCTATATATATATATGTAACTGGTACAATAGGTCGATACTATTCAATGCAATATTCAGGTTTTAAAAGTGTATCTGGTACAATAGGTCGATACTATTCAATGCAATATTCAGGTTTTAAAAGTGTATCTGGTACAATAGGTCGATACTATTCAATGCAATATTCAGGCTTTAAAAGTGTATCTGGGACAATAGGTCGATAATATTCAATGCAATATTCAGGTTTTAAAAGTGTATCTGGTACAATAGGTCGATAATATTCAATGCAATATTCAGGTTTTAAAAGTGTATCTGGTACAACAGGTCGATACTATTCAATGCAATATTCAGGCTTTAAAAGTGTATCTGGGACAATAGGTCGATACTATTCAATGCAATATTCAGGCTTTAAAAGTGTATCTTGTACAACAGGTCGATACTATTCAATGCAATATTCAGGCTTTAAAAGTGTATCTGGTACAATAGGTCGATACTATTCAATGCAATATTCAGGTTTTAAAAGTGTATCTGGTACAACAGGTCGATACTATTCAATGCAATATTCAGGCTTTAAAAGTGTATCTGGTACAATAGGTCGATACTATTCAATGCAATATTCAGGCTTTAAAAGTGTATCTTGTACAACAGGTCGATACTATTCAATGCAATATTCAGGCTTTAAAAGTGTATCTGGTACAATAGGTCGATACTATTCAATGCAATATTCAGGCTTTAAAAGTGTATCTGGTACAATAGGTCGATACTATTCAATGCAATATTCAGGTTTTAAAAGTGTATCTGGTACAATAGGTCGATACTATTCAATGCAATATTCAGGCTTTAAAAGTGTATCTGGGACAATAGGTCGATAATATTCAATGCAATATTCAGGCTTTAAAAGTGTATCTGGTACAATAGGTCGATACTATTCAATGCAATATTCAGGTTTTAAAAGTGTATCTGGTACAACAGGTCGATACTATTCAATGCAATATTCAGGTTTTAAAAGTGTATCTTGTACAACAGGTCGATACTATTCAATGCAATATTCAGGTTTTAAAAGTGTATCTGGTACAACAGGTCGATACTATTCTGTGCAATATTCAGGTTTTAAAAGTGTATCTGGTACAACAGGTCGATACTATTCTGTGCAATATTCAGGTTTTAAAAGTGTATCTGGTACAACAGGTCGATACCATTCTGTGCAATATTCAGGCTTTAAAAGTGTATCTGGTACAATAGGTCGATACTATTCAATGCAATATTCAGGTTTTAAAAGTGTATCTGGTACAACAGGTCGATACTATTCAATGCAATATTCAGGTTTTAAAAGTGTATCTTGTACAACAGGTCGATACTATTCAATGCAATATTCAGGTTTTAAAAGTGTATCTGGTACAACAGGTCGATACTATTCAATGCAATATTCAGGTTTTAAAAGTGTATCTGGTTTAACAGGTCGATACCATTCAATGCAATATTCAGGTTTTAAAAGTGTATCTGGTACAACAGGTCGATACTATTCAATGCAATATTCAGGTTTTAAAAGTGTATCTGGTACAATAGGTCGATACTATTCAATGCAATATTCAGGTTTTAAAAGTGTATCTGGTACAACAGGTCGATACTATTCAATGCAATATTCAGGTTTTAAAAGTGTATCTGGTACAACAGGTCGATACCATTCAATGCAATATTCAGGTTTTAAAAGTGTATCTGGTACAACAGGGTGATACTATTCAATGCAATATTCAGGTTTTAAAAGTGAAACTGGTACAATAGGTCGATACTATTCAATGCAATATTCAGGTTTTAAAAGTGTATCTGGTACAATAGGTCGATACTATTCAATGCAATATTCAGGTTTTAAAAGTGTATCTGGTACAACAGGTCGATACTATTCAATGCAATATTCAGGCTTTAAAAGTGTATCTGGTACAACAGGTCGATACTATTCAATGCAATATTCAGGTTTTAAAGTGTATCTGGTACAATAGGTCGATACTATTCCATGCAATATTCAGGTTTAAAAGTGTATCTGGTACAATAGGTCGATACTATTCAATGCAATATTCAGGTTTTAAAAGTGTATCTGGTACAATAGGTCGATACTATTCAATGCAATATTCAGGTTTTAAAAGTGTATCTGGTACAATAGGTCGATAATATTCAATGCAATATTCAGGCTTTAAAAGTGAAACTGGTACAATAGGTCGATAATATTCAATGCAATATTCAGGCTTTAAAAGTGAAACTGGTACAATAGGTCGATACTATTCAATGCAATATTCAGGTTTTAAAAGTGTATCTGGTACAATAGGTCGATACTATTCAATGCAATATTCAGGTTTTAAAAGTGTATCTGGTACAATAGGTCGATAATATTCAATGCAATATTCAGGTTTTAAAAGTGTATCTGGTACAATAGGTCGATACTATTCAATGCAATATTCAGGTTTTAAAAGTGAAACTGGTACAATAGGTCGATACTATTCAATGCAATATTCAGGTTTAAAGGTGAAACTGGTATAATAGGTCTATAATATTCAATGCAATAGTCAGGTTTTAAAAGTGTATCTGGTACAATAGGTCGATACTATTCAATGCAATATTCAGGTTTTAAAAGTGAAACTGGTACAATAGGTCGATACTATTCAATGCAATATTCAGGCTTTAAAAGTGTATCTGGTACAACAGGTCGATACTATTCAATGCAATATTCAGGTTTTAAAAGTGTAACTGGTACAATAGGTCGATAATATTCAATGCAATATTCAGGCTTTAAAAGTGTATCTTGTACAATAGGTCGATACTATTCAATGCAATATTCAGGCTTTAAAAGTGTATCTTGTACAATAGGTCGATACTATTCAATGCAATATTCAGGCTTTAAAAGTGTATCTTGTACAAAAGGTCGATACTATTCAATGCAATATTCAGGCTTTAAAAGTGTATCTGGTACAAAAGGTCGATACTATTCAATGCAATATTCAGGCTTTAAAAGTGTATCTGGTACAATAGGTCGATAATATTCAATGCAATATTCAGGTTTTAAAAGTGTATCTGGTACAACAGGTCGATAATATTCAATGCAATATTCAGGTTTTAAAAGTGAAACTGGTACAATAGGTCGATACTATTCAATGCAATATTCAGGTTTTAAAAGTGTAACTGGTACAACAGGTCGATACTATTCAATGCAATATTCAGGTTTTAAAAGTGAAACTGGTACAATAGGTCGATACTATTCAATGCAATATTCAGGTTTTAAAAGTGTATCTGGTACAATAGGTCGATACTATTCAATGCAATATTCAGGTTTTAAAAGTGTATCTGGTACAACAGGTCGATACTATTCAATGCAATATTCAGGCTTTAAAAGTGTATCTGGTACAACAGGTCGATACTATTCAATGCAATATTCAGGTTTTAAAGTGTATCTGGTACAATAGGTCGATACTATTCCATGCAATATTCAGGTTTAAAAGTGTATCTGGTTCAATAGGTCGATACTATTCAATGCAATATTCAGGTTTTAAAAGTGTATCTGGTACAATAGGTCGATAATATTCAATGCAATATTCAGGTTTTAAAAGTGTATCTGGTACAATAGGTCGATACTATTCAATGCAATATTCAGGTTTTAAAAGTGTATCTGGTACAATAGGTCGATACTATTCAATGCAATATTCAGGTTTTAAAAGTGTATCTGGTACAATAGGTCGATAATATTCAATGCAATATTCAGGTTTTTAAAGTGTATCTGGTACAATAGGTCGATACTATTCAATGCAATATTCAGGTTTTAAAAGTGTATCTGGTACAATAGGTCGATACTATTCAATGCAATATTCAGGTTTTAAAAGTGAAACTGGTACAATAGGTCGATACTATTCAATGCAATATTCAGGTTTTAAAAGTGTATCTGGTACAATATGTCGATACTATTCAATGCAATATTCAGGTTTTAAAAGTGAAACTGGTACAATAGGTCGATACTATTTATGTGAGTTTGTACACTCATACCGGTACATTGCTTTCATTTTATGATTTTTCAAATTAAAACGTTTTAACTCATTTGGTCATACATTCATATCTGAAAACAAACAGGATTTCCGTACATTATTTCCGGATAATGGTTACTGGGCTGAAGAAGAATTTTCTGTTACGCCGTAAAGTGGCTTGTATATTGCGGTCCAATAAAACAAATTTGAATATATTGAAGAGATTGAAGTAGTCAATAATGATAATGCAAGCCGAAGTATCTACTAAAAAATCCACAATAATTGTACTTGACCGAGTTATAAACTGATGAAGGAGCATTAACGCGGTGTTCTGGTGTGTCTAGTTTTATTCTCAGTATTTACGACATGACATCCGGTCATTTGTTTGATACAGTTATTCCGTGTACAATAAACTTGAATATATTTGATATGTGTATGTTTGATTATATGTGGCCTCTACATTTGGTCAGTTATACGGAAACGGTAAAAGCAAATTATTTTGTTTATGAGGTTTATGTCATTTAGGAAGCCGAAATGAGAATTATCTGCTAATATCGCAGTATAGAACAGAACAGAACAAAACAGAAAATAACAGACATTTTTATAGACATGTACAATGTACATAGTCTACAACACATACATGTTTATATACATTTTGCCAACGTGTAGGTAAGACTTAGTGGTAAAGTACAACAATAAAAATACATAGGAATCAGTCATATATTACACAAATTTGTTTGAAATAAATCGTCGGAGGTTGAACTAAGCATTTCTCTTTCAACAGTTATTAAAGTATTTCTTACAACTAGAGCTTCATTAACAAATAATGCAAATTTAACAATTTCAATTCTATCATTTGATTTCAATAGTTGAATTTTTTTTACATAGAATGATGCATGTAGTAACAACGTTTTAACTATTTTTTTCTAAGATCAACATAATTTGGACAAATAAAACGGAATTCATCTTCAATATCGGCAGTATTACAAACTAAACAATATCTTTCTCCACGGAGTGTTCTATTTCAGGCATATCTAACAGTCTGAATTCTCGGTGGATGTACAGATCTTAGTCTAGTGAAGTATAGACGGAGACTTCTGGGCAAAACATCTAAATATAGTGTTCATAGTCTTATGAAGTCTTAATCTCTTTATATATACAAATAGTATAACAAGCCACTCTGTGATGCCAGTCCGTAGTCACGTGACATAATACCACACCTAACCATGTAGATCAAACTCCAGACGACCCAGAATGAGTCCCTGTACTTTTCTTACAATGCAGAGTAAAGGACCGGAAGTTACTTGTGTCATTTGTAACGATCTGGGGCCTTATTCATAAACATTATAAGTCTGAAACTCAGTCTTAGACTTTCAAATGTTAAATGTTCGTTTTGCTCCTATGTTGCTATAACAATACAGATTTTAATAAAAATTGTACAGAGGGAAACAATAATTATTCAGACAGAATTACATTCGTCCGTCCGTCCGTCCGTCCGTCCGTCCGTCCGTCCGTCCGTCCGTCCGTCCGTCCGTCCGTCCGTCCGTCCGTCCGTCCGTCCGTCCGTCCGTCCGTCCGTCCGTCCGTCCGTCCGTCCGTCCGTCCGTCCGTCCGTCCGTCCGTCCGTCCGTCCGTCCGTCCGTCCGTCCGTCCGTCCGTCCGTCCGTCCGTCCGTCCGTCCGTCTGTAACTCCTGACTTTCTTATAAGAAATTTCGCTTTCACCGAAGAACGATAGGCATAAATTGATGTATAAAAGAGAGAGAATACGTAACTACAGGGAAAGCCACATACATAAGACAATGCCTCCCCACGCAGATCTCCGGAAAAAACAACAATCCACAAAACATAAGGTACTAAAGGAGGTCAAACGGTATTAAGGATATATTAAGGAACTGAGGCGTAAGGAATGGCCCAGCAGACCACAAGGAATAAAATCAAAGTGGATAGTAAGGGAAGGAAAAGTGGGAATTAATGGATGGAAAATATCACAGGACATGTCAAGACAACTGGCCTTAATAGGCCAAAAATGGGCAGGAAACAATCTGAACACTGTATAAGGTAACATATTTGCATAGGGGACAGGGAAATACAAAACACATTCATAACATAAACAGAAACAACAATCATATAGCGAATTACAGCCTTGGAACTTTCAGCATAAAATGCTGGGTAATAAGACAATTTCTGACGTATAAACAGGTATGAAAAACGTTTTTGACGCAACGAAACCTAATGTTATCAAAACGATAAATTAGAAAATCCATTCTGATCTGTCAAAATCTCTACTTTCGATTTGACGATCAAAATCACCTCCTTTCGGTTTAGAAACATATCAATGACAAACTAACTGGAGCTTTTTTAATGAAATGCACTTTGGTTGAGTTGAAACTACCATAAACCATCTGAGAAAGGAGAAAAAAATGTAATGTCGCTTTAAAACATCATTACAAATAGAAGCTGCAGTAAACCACAACAAACTGTTTACATTCAATCATATGATCTCCACTATACGCCCGTGGCAGTATTATCTCTATAACTCAGCTGCGCAAACTGTTCACACGAACCACTTTGAGCTAGAAAACATTGATATGCAGTAAACAACACATAGGCTCATTATTACATTCAATGTACGTGTCATGTTGCAAGGACATGTTTACCTCGTTGCATTTACCTGTCACGTTTACTTGTATACAGTTGATTCAAAATTAGAGGAGAATATCGTCTGTATGTCTTTTTTGACAATATCTTCATTTTTTCATTGCCTGGCCACCTCACATTTGTGTATACGTGTTCTACATGCAAATGTCGATATAACGCCTGGAAACAATACGAGGGTTTGAAGGGAAAAGTCGCAGGGGATTTGAATATTTTATGTAATGGGAGAAATACGTTTTTAAATAATAGATCAAAGTCGTTTTTCAAGCGTTTGATTGATTCGACATCATTTAATCTAAAGCTGTCAAGTGTCGTCTGCAACTTGATATTAAATTTCCACCAGTAAATCATTCTGCTGACTTGATACCCAATAAACTTCAATGCCATAGTTGCAGCAGTCGCGTCAGATACATTCACTTGGATTCGATACTTTTATAAAATATACATTATGTCACATTCACATTGTGCCTCCCCTCACAGATCACAGGGAAACACCAGCACACAAAACAATAGGGATTAAAAAGGTTGTAAGGACAAACACCTATGAGGATAGGGCGACAATAAATTGTCAGACTGATTACCGAAAAAATAAAATAAAGGAGAGCAGTAGGAGGAGGGGAGCACAAACAACTGAAAGCTCTAGAATAATGCAATCCATCTGGTGATTGTTGCAATGTCTGCCCTGCGTTCAGTTACGGCTAACAATTGCGAACGTTACGAAACTGTTTTGTTTTGTATCCCTGACGTTTCACATTCACTGCACACGGGGAACCAAATTGCGAACGTTACGAAACTGTTTTGTTTTGCATCCCTGACGTGTCACATTCAATTCACAATGTGAACCAAATTGCAAACGTTAGCCGCAAACACCTTTACTGAACGCAGGACGAACGTTACGAAACTGTTTTGTTTTGCATCTCTGACGTATCACATTCACTTTACAATGGGAACAAAATTGCAAACGTTACGAAACGTCAGCTGCAAACACCTTTACTGAACGCAGAGCTGGTTGTATACTTCTTTCAGGATTATTCAATACAAGCGCCCCTTGAAAAGATTGGTGCCCTGCAAACATTAGTGCGTTCCCAGATAATGAGAACCAAGTAGATATAAACAAAGAAGATATAACATTAGCTACGATGTCAACAGACTGGAGATATACGAGTATGATGTCAACATTCACCAGCTGTACGAATGTTACATTGTTATGATACTAATTAATGATTTGTGTTGTTATCTTAATAAGATCGGTAATGTTTTGATGCTTGATCGTATAACGTGAAATAACAACTTATTACAATAACGTATGATATATTTGTAATTGATGTATCAATGACACCTTTAGGATATTTTATGATATCAGTCGGCGACAGATGGAACACTACACAGACTTTGGTTGATTTATATCGTGTTATTTTGAACGATTATCATTGGATGAAAGTAGTTCATGTATTTGTCTCGAAATCTGGGTTAATTTGTCAATACGATAAGTTGTAATACATACTGCCTGCATATTGTGGTAACAGATCCGATTATACAGGAATCTCTTTTCTATAAGGCCAATTTGAAAAATTAACCGCAAATAACATTCTCATTGATCAGAGGTCCGACGGACTGTTGCGTTAACCACATGCAATAATGCGCAAGTATGAAAATATTTTCCTTCAACAGTGTGTTCCATGGCCCTGAGATATGGGACATATCGTATAAATTAAGTGGGGTACTTATGTATGTTCTTCGTGACAATATGACTGAAAATAATACATCCAAAGTCGTTTGTCGTCCATCTCTGCTTCAGAGGCCGATCCGCGTGATACTGGTTGGTAATTCAGGCATACAGTGGCCTTTATCACAAACATTTTAAGACTGCAACTCAAAATTTGACTTAAAATTGCAAAATTTGTATTTACCAGCATTTCGTTTTCTTAAAATCTAAACAAACGAAATTTTGTGCGAATAATTGTTAATACCCACTCTAAACTTAAGCCAATTTGTATTAAAATATATACTGTATAAACAACGTCAGAGCATAAAGAATATTTAATATTTCAAAGTCTTAGTCTGTGAGTTTCACTCTTAAAATGATTGTGAATAAGGCTCCACCTCAACTAATCGCCATAGGAAACTGAATGGTATTCATATAATGTTCCTACACGACGTAACACTCCAAATCACAACATACACTTGTATAATCATATCTTCCAGATCATTTCCGAAATACTAATAATTACACTCGCTTATAACGAATTTCTGTGGACCTGGAGATTTACTTCGTTATATCCAAACTTTGTTATATCCATACAACGAAATTTCGTTATAATTCTATTGATATAACAAATTTCGTTATATCATCCTGTTTTCACACCCAGACCAATCGAAATTGTGAATAACGTTATAACCGAGCACGTTTGCGTTAAAATATGCCATTTGAGACCCAAAAATTACGCCTGATCCAAATTCCTTATAACCGCGTAGTTATACAATGAACTAGAGAAGAGCTTAGTCGGGGAATAAGAATTACAACGTACTAGCCGATGTTTCGTTATAACCGAGTACGTTGTAAGCGTGTTCCACTGTACATATTAATCGCATTTCAGAGTTTGTACCGAGCTGCCTTTCCTTGCGAACAGTCAGGCCCAGTATTTCACGTATTCAATTCAACAAAACAGACTCACCAAGGCAAGTGTACAACGTTGATACGAGTATGAAGACTGGCCATCAAACTGCAAGATCTAGGCACTGGTTAGGTCGCGGGGAAACACTGAAGAATCTACTCGTGTTTATTTGTTCAACTAATTTAAGGAGCAAATTACAGTTCCATTCCACACTGTGTATTTAATACTATTTATATTGTCCGAAAAAAACCGCTATATGCCGCATTAATTCATCATCTTGGCATTGACGGGTAGTGATTGCAGTGTCTTGTTACCAAACTTCGTGAACAGAACGATTTTGCTGTCTAATGTAATTAACTCTCAATTCTGTTTTTTTTCTAGATTTACAAAGCGAAGCCGACAATCGGTTAATAGAGTTTCTCACGACATAAGTTGTACAAACACACGCAATTAAATACGCCGCGGAGTCAAATTCAATGTTCCATTATAAAACCATTTATTAAAGCTGTAATTTTGTCACTCTTTTCATGAGAGTTAATAGCTTGTGCGATACCGACTTTATGTATACGAACAATATTGAATAAGTTACATAATACCAAAGACCTGAATTATAATTATTCTGAAGTCACGGCAAATGGGTGATTTTACTGTATACGTGTATTAAGGGTGGGTGAACACGTGACTGGTTTGTTTAATACGATCACAAAACGGTACGTATTTTGGCAGTTTTTCTTCGGAGAACATTTCGCCTCGCTTACAATTTGTGGCACGCATTCGGGCAAATGTACAGAGATCTATGTGTCGATGCAACCGGAGTGTGGATGACCAGGTTTTAGGCTATTAAACTATTTCTGATCGGCCGCCAGCTTTTCGTGCTGCGTAGTAAACAAAAAGGTCACGTGTTCAACCACCGTGGTATTTAATTTAAGGTAATGCTCCACACATAAAAGTAAATACAACATTGCCTTTAAGACATTTTGTGATATTGTGTTAATTAGTCAGTGTCTAGTAAGCCAAGCTTGACTGGGCATAAACTATTTTTTATGATTTTTCTTTGTAAATTGTACAGTTTCAAAGTTTCAAAGCTTATTGGCATAACGGCAAAAATAATTGCCTTTGGCCATTTACAAACTTTATGGCAAAGGCACACAACAAAAAATGAAAAAAAATGGAAAAAGTAAACAAAATGAATATGAGATTTACATAACATAACATGAATATAAATGCGCACAATACATATGTAGCATTCAATATTATCAGAATTTAAGTGCTCAAGAAGCAGTCATTAATTGGAGGGTATTTTGTCTTATAGACATACATTCTTTAATAAATTTACATAAATTAGAAATTTTCTTCATATTTGTGGAGTTTAACAGAGATTTGAATTTGTTGTCACAGTAATAGTCTATAATGTACTATAATAAACAATAAATAAATACATAAACAGATTGGATGGTGACAACACATTGGGTGTTAAAACGACACATTTTTAATTAACTATGGGGAAATTGCGTTGGAAATGGATGATGGATCTAATATGAAAATAGCTCATGTGTCATGATACTCAGCGTACATTCAATACCATTTGAATAATGATGGTATCAAATGATAATAGTTTTATTCTGATTTCGCCGATATTAAATATTAATTAATAACATACATTTAATTCATTGACGTGTTTAAATCGATGTGCATTGGTGTAGGTCATGGACGTTATTGCACTAACCAATCTCACCACCGAATTAAAAGTACACGGAAGAGAAACGCTGTAAATCTCGCCAACGCCTCGGCCGTCGCGCGAACCTGCGGCTTTTAACGAGATAACGTTATCGACCGCCATCTCGATTCCAAACGAATCATAAACTTTTTTTGTATTCCCATTGATCCGATTTATCAGCCATTATATGGAATTATTTCGTATCAGATATTATTACACATGGTTTGAAGTAAATGTCAGATATAATCAGTGCATTCATTTTCTGATTAGAAAGACAATATTTTACATTCATTTTGTCACGGACCTTTGTCTATAGATAGTTCCCACTTCTACAATATTTACCTCACTTGTTCTTAATCATTAGCCATTTTAATAGGCAAAACTGATAAACC
Organism: Mactromeris polynyma; assembly: GCA_032209605.1. Lineage (NCBI taxonomy): Eukaryota > Metazoa > Mollusca > Bivalvia > Venerida > Mactridae > Mactromeris > Mactromeris polynyma. The sequence goes on along the minus strand of JASFXZ010000031.1, from coordinate 5,591,271 downwards.
CTTATAGGAGATATTTCCAAATATGTGACATTTGCGGGAATACCAAAGGAATTTGCATGTGACAACCACTTTAACTTCAACTTACTGAGCCAACTGTCCACATGAGCATAATGAAGTTATTTTTTATATATGATTAGTTTATCATCCTTTACATAATAGTCCCTATAAACTTTATGGAAATTTGCCTATCAATATGGCCGACAATTTAGAACAAGAGAGGTAAATATTGTAAACATGGAAACTATCTATTTAAGTCCATGATCTAACACAAGCCATACTAGAGGCAAAGTACTGCCCGTCTTTGACTTATGTAAAGAAAACATCATTGTTGACCTAATCCGTAAATGATTCCCTAAGATGAACAACGTAGGCTCAAAACCGAACGTATCATAATATTATCAACTCAATTATAACCATTTCTTCCGTCGTTTTCAGTTTCATTCGAGCATTGCATATTGTGTGGTTTTATTAACCTCGCACATATGAATATATTACCTGGACCGTTACATTTCAAAATAGGTGTATTGAAATGTTCGTTTTTGTCCGTAAGCTTGTCCGAGAGGAAGGGCTGAGGTTCTGTTTTGATAGAAAAGTAATCCAAACAGCAGTTATAGCTTTACGCACAATGGCATTTTCCTACCTAAATTGGAATGGATCGGTCCTGAAAGTTCATGCACCTGTTCGCGGTCAAACTAACAGCGCTATGCTTGAACTAAATTTGTTAAAATGTTGCGCGGACGAATATTTGACCCAATGGTAATATGAACCCCGACTAAGCACGCCACCTTTGTAATCATATGCACACTTTGAACTTCGTGAACGAGATTTATTCTAATAATGGTAAATTTAATTCCAAAATAACGACCAATTCTCCTCCCAATGGCCACTATTGAACGACAGGTCGTTTTACGGCGTTATAATAGCAGTGCCAGTTCGGTTGTGGCTAAAGGTCGGTGCATTGACCGTCCTACGTACCGGACAAATTACTTTCATGACAGGATTACGACTTTAACCTTTTAATGATATGCTAATGTTATTACTCGGAATTAAATGACTAAGGGGATTAAGTACACTGGTAATTATTTATACAATGAAAATATTCATATTATGAGTAATTATGAGGATAAAGTAAAGAGCTGTACCGCGTGATAAATGGAATCCACGACAGCACGCGATGTAATTTACGAACACGCCTTGAGTCATCTATCTGCCAACAATCGGTTAATAACCCTTACCTGTCAAGTAATCAATGAATGGACAAAGTATATGATAACTCGCTGTAATATTAGAGCAAGTGAAAAACATATTAAGGAAAATGCAAACTATTCTGATATTACCTATATGTTAAGCATAGCAAATGTCAATAGTCTTTTTAATCGGTATTTTATTCAGAGTACAGTTTGCAATGTTCGGATGAAAACATTGAATGAAGATGTTGGGTAGAAAATACCACATGCAAAGTGAATGACCATCATAGAAGCAATACTAGACATGAAGATACTATGTAAACTGTAGATCTAAGACAAAGTCGCATAAATGCCATAAAAATACTTTAAAACATGTCTGCCTGTCAAAAATATCATCTCTTTTACGTATACTGTATTTGCGTGTTCAAGTTCAGGAGAAGTATTACCCTGGAAACTAATGGAAACATGAACCTGAAGATGTCGTCTGCATTATTTCTCAGAAGTCGAGAGGCGCAATGGCTTTCTTTGACTTAAAATGCACCTGTGTTGAGTTCATTATCTACAGACCATGTAACATGAACACTATACACAATGAAAGAACTGCACAGGGGAAGGGAATGCATAGTACAATATTAATGATTTAAATTAAAGTCACACTTTTTTGAAAGAAGTATTTTTTATAAAGTTCGATTCTTTTCTAAAAAATTTAATGAGTTATCCGGAGATACATAATCTGTATGTGTTTTTGTTAAAGAATAGGACATTGTACATGTATATAACAAACACACACGACAGAGGTCTAGCATTGACAAATGTAGTAAATGAAGTAAGGCAACTTTTTGAATGAGACAATCCCTCGGGTGTATTCTAAGTTCAATAATTGATCTCATGTGGATACTGATCTCATTCAAATCAAGTGAAAGCTGACCATATTAATAAACGTCGACAAAGTTAATTTTCAAATGTATTGTGTTGATTTTGTTAAACTATTCTCTGTGGTATATCTGTGCATTTTAAAGTCACATGTTTTAGCACGAAACAGTTTTTGAATGATTCATACAATTTAATGATTAAAGTATAATGATGCGTTTCAATAATATTCAATATTATGGTTATTTTATTGCTAATTTTGTTGTTCGATGTAACAGAAATAGACCATTTTTAATCGTTTATAGTACTGAAAAATGATATTCAGCGACAATGTGATAAAGATAACACAGTCATGCTTTACATAGGACGTGAGCGAAATAAAGGTGTTGTTGTTGTTGTTGTTATTATTGTAGCTCTCTTTGTTACTCCAGCTCATTGGTTATTCTGTTGTCATAACCATTTGTTTCGGTGATATGCATTCTATTTACTCACGAAATACACATACATGACAATGATACCATGACGTTATCGCTGGAATCAGAAGAGAATTTGACATCTTATATGGTAATACAGCCATACCTCGTTTATTCGACAACCTTCTATCCGAATACACCACATCATCCGAACAAATATATCAGGTTATGTGCGTCGAATTGAAATGAGCTATTCAAAACTATGTATTATTCGAAATAAAAGTTCGGACCCTATGAATTCGAATGTACTTTTGTACTCCCCTATAAACTGTCTAAATGTTCTCCATTGCTTACGATTATAACAATATATGTACGTTAATTCAGACACAAAAAGGCAACCAACATACTCATCAAACAGATAACTTGTTTGAAAGTCAAAGTTCGGAAATGATGTGTTTTTGGCTCCATTCACCCCTACCATGATACATTATATGTCACGTGACGAATATCTCAGCTCGTTGTAACTCCAGTGTCTGGGTCATTGAACAAAATGTTTTGAAGTCCATGTACTTTGGTACTCCAACTATGGTCAACACACTCTATACCAAATGAAAACTATTCAGTCAAGAAGTCTATAAGATGACATGAGGGTCACTTGACCTGATACTTGGTGAATACGTACCAGCATCATGTGATCTTTGATCTGGTGAATGAACGCTCGGAAACACAACCAGTCAGTTTAAAGACGCATTAGTGATCACAAATATTAAAAATGCTATCGCTGCAAATAAAAAACTGTAACAATGTTATTTTAATATCTATACAGATATATACCTACAATATAACGTTTCCTTTCAACATTAGCAAATAAATTTATGTACAGTAGACCTCAATAAAAAGATCCCCCTTGGGACCTTTGAACATTGGTCTTCTTATTGAGGTGGGCTTTATATCAATGTTCAACAAAGAGCAAAACAGTGAAAATGGACTTGAAAATAGTGTTCTTAATTTTGAGTTGGTCTTAATATTGAGATGGTCTTATTATTGAGGTGGTCGTTAAGTGAAGTTTAACTGTGGAACTTTCAATCAGAAACGTCAGATAATATATAAACATACCACACTCTATGTTTTACAACCGGTTATTTATATTGTCATATTTTCAAAATAAATAAAAATCTACTCAGTACATTTAATAACGCATAATGTGGTATTCTAAATTTTCATTTAATGACTTTTATGCCGGAAACAAGAAAAGACCTAGACACGATATTATTGCATTTATACGCAACATGTATGCTAAATTTCATGAAATTATTTCATATTTTCATAAAAACGGAGTTTCAAATGTAATAAAATGAAAGTTAATGAAGTTTGACAGGTAAAAAAGTGTGCGTTTTTATATGAACTGAGTATATATTACTTATATTTATCCATTCTTATCTTATCACATTCTTTTGAACCCCCACATTCACTCACTCATGAAAGAACAACAAATCCGCCTATATATATTTCTATGAAAGCTTACCAATTTACGAAATACCTTTGGTGACATATACGCTTCATTATTTCTCGTTTTGTAAATATTGAATTTATGAAGTCAGCTACACGAATTCAACATAGTAGAGAACAAATGAAGTGTGAATATCACAACCGGTCTTTCATGCCATTTAGACAAGTGTTGAAGTCCTTAAAGTAATATTATGCTAATTTATTGTTCATTTGTTTACCTAAACAAACATGAAAACTATATTTCCTATAGTTAAAACATCAATAAACATGCATTAACTAAGAATGAGCACTTACATCAAAGGGATGTAAATCTGGTGGATACGTAAATGTGATATTCTATATAACCAGGACAAAATATCGGAGACATTTATTTGTTCAAAGACATACATACAGGTAAAATAAAAACATCTTCTTATATCAGGTACTAGATTGGACTTATGGACTAGATCGTTCCAGTTTATATGGAGTTGAGATTCTTGTCCACATTTGTGTGTGACAGAAACACTAGTTCGGTATACTAGAGTTACGCATTGATTCCTTTTAATAGCCACACCATTTGTTACAATGTTACAATCAGTGAAATAATGGGTTAAATATTTTAAATATTTGAATTCAGGTTTGATCATGTATTATACTCTCTAAAACACTGCGTTAAACTTAAATATCAAAATCACTTATCATTATCTAAAGCATAGTTTAAGAGTCAGTATAAACAACATTTTCGACTTGGATTTACATTCCACATTCCAACATTACAAGTTGTATTCAAGTCTGATGGCGATAGGACTTGCCCTTTCTCAGGTCTGATGGCGATAGGACTTGCCCTTTCCCAGGTCTGATGGCGATAGGACTTGTCCTTTCTCAGGTCTGATGGCGATAGGACTTGTCCTTTCTCAGGTCTGATGGCGATAGGACTTGTCATTTCTCAGGTCTGATGGCGATAGGACTTGTCCTTTCTCAGGTCTGATGGCGATAGGACTTGTCCTTTCTCAGGTCTGATGGCGATAGGACTTGCCCTTTCTCAGGTCTGATGGCGATAAAACTTGCCCTTTCTCAGGTCTGATGGCGATAGGACTTGTCCTTTCTCAGGTCTGATGGTGATAGGACTTGTCCTTTCTCAGGTCTGATGGCGATTGGACTTGCCCTTTCTCAGGTCTGATGGCGATAGGACTTGTCCTTTCTCAGGTCTGATGGCGATAGGACTTGTCCTTTCTCAGGTCTAATGGCGATATGACTTGTCCTTTCTCAGGTCTGATGGCGATAGGACTTGCCCTTTCTCAGGTCTGATGGCGATAAAACTTGCCCTTTCTCAGGTCTGATGGCGATAGGACTTGTCCTTTCTCAGGTCTGATGGTGATAGGACTTGTCCTTTCTCAGGTCTGATGGCGATAGGACTTGTCATTTCTCAGGTCTGATGGTGATAGGACTTGTCCTTTCTCAGGTCTGATGGCGATAGGACTTGTCCTTTCTCAGGTCTAATGGCGATATGACTTGTCCTTTCTCAGGTCTGATGGCGATAGGACTTGCCCTTTCTCAGGTCTGATGGCGATAGGACTTGTCCTTTCTCAGGTCTGATGGCGATAGAACTTGCCCTTTCTCAGGTCTGATGGCGATAGGACTTGTCCTTTCTCAGGTCTGATGGCGATAGGACTTGTCCTTTCTCAGGTCGGATGGCGATAGGACTTGTCCTTTCTCAGGTCGGATGGCGATAGGACTTGTCCTTTCTCAGGTCTGATGGTGATAGGACTTGCCCTTTCTCAGAACCTGATTCAAAAACAAATTTCAACACGAGTATTAGTACGCAGATGACTATGACGATGATCAAGCTACGGCAATAGTGCGTCGTTTAAATAACGAGCTGAATAGGAACATGTTAACTTCTTGTTGCCATCTCTAAAAGTATTATTGCGGACATTGAACTTTGGCACAGTGACAAATCATTCTACACTCCAATGCTTTACTAATTGGTCACTTCATGTATTGTCATATGTTTCAAATTAGCATTGTGAAATATAAATTAGCAAAATGAGTTTAACTTCATTCTTACCCGTACCTCGACCTTTTAACCAACACATGCCATGATTATGTAAACAGTATGCGAACTAGTATTTTTTTTATCAAAATTAACAAACGACAGAAATGTAGGGTGACCAATTATATAAACGGCGTAGATAGATCCATTTGATACTCATGTATACATTTTTCGTATTACATCATCCATCTCATCCATTGCGGTGGTAATAAAGTATATTTAATGGGTCCAAGTAATTATTTTATACATTTGGACACCTGAAAGCCATATCTGCCCATTTATCAGCCATTTAAAACAGTATTCAATATAAATTAAGTAATAACAATGTTTGATCACTTTTATTGTCATTACAATAATTACATCTGAACTCGGACAGGTACAATATTTAATAAGTCATTCGGTACAAATTTCTTTCACCGTGAGCTGTTACCAGTAAACAATAAATGTCTTTAAAAAAAGATAAACGGTGTAGATAGAATGATATCTTCCGGTATGTTAAATGAAGTAATGTTTTTGCAACATGTTGAAAATAAATCCTAACATAAAATTATCTCGGTTCTATATATATTAATTTATATCATGGACCTGTCTTATCAGTGTCATTTTATACATATATGCATGCTTTAACATATTAACTACTTCCGGCAAAATTCGAACTGCTAACGAACGCAAATGTTACGAAAATCACGTTTGGTGTCTCTTGTGTGAATGAAAGCCCCGTTAGATGCATCTTGGGTGACAATATGATTGGTCAGATATTAAAAAGCCCGCTTCGAGGACAACATTTGGTAACTTGGTCAACATCAATGATATACAGCAAGGCTGAAATTCTCGTCAGCTCTCGGATATTTCCGTACCACTTCGTTATTCTAATAACACCTTCCAGTGTATGTAAGGCGGAGCACTATGTGGCAAAACTCAACAATGTGTGCGGTCAAGAAATAGTTCTCATACAACGGATTTATAATTTCAGTAACTTCAGAGATGGTTATCGTTGCTCTTGACGTAGTTGGCCGAGGTTTTCCGAATGCTAGGCTGAGTGTTTTAGTGTAAATGGACGAAGTACAAGTACGATGGTAGGAGCTACATGTTTCAGAAAGGCAACAAGTCAAATGTAAGAATAGAGAAGGTTTTGTATATGTATCCGTGCTAGAGACAACAATTCAGTGATGAACATGATTTTCTCTGTTGGCATTTGGACCACATTGACGACACGAACACAACTGATCCCTGAAACAGTGTGATTGCATTGACACCAGTTCCGGTTAGACCTTAAAACACACTGTTCTTCATTTGAAGGTGGATAAGGTTACCTTTTGTCGCCACAATTATAACACAGGATTGTATACTTACAGCGAAAACACAATGATAATCATATTTTAATTACATGTACTCATTTCGTTAAACCCCTATTATTGCAGCACGCGCTAACGATGCCGATTCTCACATACGAAATATTTCAGCATTGCTCAAATGGCAAACTTTGTCAAAACCGAACAACCGCATATAACACAATCGATCTTACGTTGACAACTGTTCTTTGTATTCAAAAATTGAATGGTAATAAATAAAATAAAATTATTATTGTGTATATGAAATATTCCTTGTAAAAAGATGGTCGGCGCAATTTGAAGCTTAAGATTTGTTGTGCAACATAAAAAAATGTCGAGATGTAACAATTGCTGGTCAATCCAGATCCAAAATGGATTTCGGTAAATTCGCTAAAGTTTGACCAGAAGAACACGTGACCAATGTTTCATATAAATCCATTTAGCGATGTAAAGGAGCGACATTAATCACGTCAATGTAATAAAGCTTTGACACATAACATTAAGCTGAACCCCGTGGATTTGATGTAAGGGATTGATGAGTATAACTTTTGAGCAAAATGTCTTGAAAATCACCGGCAGATTTATAGAACCTCGAGATGGAACCAGAACCAGATTGTGTATGCCATCTTTGCAAATGGTCAACAGTTTCCCAAACCTTCAATGTCTCCACATTTAGCACGTTCGGTGCTGATATATCATGGCATAAAGTTTACTATTAAGTGATTGTCGTACGAACATGATAAGTAAGACTATATACATGTTTAATATATCATTATTTGAAAAAGTAAGACTATATAAATGTTTAATATATTATTATTTGAAAAAGTAAACTATATAAATGTTTAATATATCATTATTTGAAAAAGTAAGACTATATAAATGTTTAATATATGATTGTTTGAAAAAGTAAGACTATATAAATGTTTAATATATCATTGTTTGAAAAAGTAAGACTATATAAATGTTTAATATATCATTGTTTGAAAAAGTAAGACTATATCAATGTTTAATATATCATTGTTTGAAAAAGTAAGACTATATAAATGTTTAATATATGATTGTTTGAAAAGGTAAGACTATATAAATGTTTAATTTATGATTGTTTGAAAAAGTAATTTAAGACTATATAAATGTTTAATATATCATTATTTGAAAAAGTAAAACTATATAAATGTTTAATATGTCATTATTTGAAAAAGTAAGACTATATAAAATGGAAGCTATTATTAACAAATAACAGCCATAACACGATGCCTTGTAGAAATAAAATAGAATATCATTGATCGACAGTATTGAAATGTGGCCATTTGTTCTATTCCCGAACGGTCTTTAAAGTTTTTGTTGAAAGGTGTTTAACAATTGGTTAACATACTGTAACCTGGCATAAAATAGATTGTACACTCTGCAAAATTTCTAATTGGTCACTTGGATTTTATTGATATTATTTAACAGTGAATGAAAATTCAACAATGCAAACACCATCACATAAATACTTTCTTCGTACAACTGTTCAGAATACATCAATCAATATTGATTCTCACGTGAATTTTATGACAGATCAACACTAATAACCCTAAAATTAAAAGTCATAAAACGGATATATATAGAATGGTGTTTTTTTTAAATAAATATGAAGTGACCAATTAGACATTTTGCTGAGTGTATATATAATTATGGTACCCCAATATTTATTATATATAATATTGGGAACAGATTCAATATTATTGTATCATTGCAATTGTACATAGTTACTTAGCTGTCGTCCTTATATATAGTTTCTATAAGGACACAGTGTTAGAGTTAATGCATGAATTATCACTATAAAATAGTATCTGTTATAACTGAACTAATATAGCACTTGCATTTTAGCATAAAATTGATCGTAGATGCCGACGACACCACATCTTACGGTTACGTCGCTTCTCGGTGTCAATACTTTACCTCTATATGGACCATGGACTGAAATTCCGGCAGCTAACAGGCGTCGACTCACGGTGGATCAACTAATGCTTTGCTTGTTATATCCCCTTATTTCCTGAGCAGTCCGTGTTGCTGTTTGCAAGCGATCTCGGTTAACCCTTCTAGAGCTACATTATTGCATATTCCCTGCATCACTGAGGAGTTTGTCAACGGCAGTCGCTCAAAACAAGTAAAGCAACAGGGCTAGATGGCTTAGGAGCGTAATTTCTTAAAATGACTTTTGATGTCATATCTAAGCACCTAACATGTATTTTTAACCAAAGAATGTCCAAAATCTAGTTTTCCAACACTTTTCAAGAAAGCAAAAGTGGTTCCAATCTTTAAGAAGGGATCTAAATCTACCTATATTTCTCTAGAAGTGACCAAGACCTGGTTTCTAATGTTTGAAGAAAATCGTTTTCATTCCAAAGTTTTAAGATTTCTGTATAACATTATATATGTTTTATGTACCGGTCACTTGTTGATGTTAGATGACAATTATTGTACGCGTACAACAGACTGGGTAGTGGTCACTTTAGGTATTTGGACTTCAGTCATACACACACTATTTAAATTTAGATCCATTGAAGTTCAGTCAGACGTTAAATCATGTCTTTGTTTTCATTGTGATTCGAGCACGATGTTAACGGTATATTGGTGTTTGTACTGCAGGATAAGAGGAAATCTCCACACACATATGTGTATATATATATACCAACCCGGGGGATATCCTAACTATGTGACGCATTGATCACGTGGGTTGGAAAATTTTCACTTGCTCGGAGGACCAGAACGGACTGTTTACAAAAGTAAGTGCTTTTTTCTTGTTGTTTTGTGAAATTATGCGCGTATAATGCATTATTTTTATGTATATGTTGACAATTAACGTTCCTATATTTGTGCATATTTATTGTGAACGCGTGAAAGCCGAAAAGTGCTCGGATTTAGTAGTGAATCAAATATGCAGAAATGGCGCGCGTTTCCGATAGTGCCAAAAATTCACCTCACCCTCGCCTTTACAAGAATTAATAACGTTCGGATGAATAAACTTTTGTTTTTACAAGCTGTGTGTGTATGCGCGACATGATATACAAAACTTTACTCGCATTGTGGACTTGTACGACCTACCCTTGACATTTAGTGGGTGGTGTACTGATGATGCTCTCTGTGTAATTCTTCAATTCTACGCATGCGATTCTCGCCTTCCATATATTTTAAATATCAGCACCATGCTTTCACCTATCTAGTTTCCAAATACCTTTTTTCATGCTTTAGAAAATAAAACTTTGGGAGGCTGGTGTAGAAAAACTTGATAGTACTATGAGACAGAGTGATCCACAGGAGTTTTTGTTGTCTTTCCTTATACATGTATATGCATCTTATAGTACAGTAAAACCACAATAATAAGACCACCTCAAAATTTAGAACAAATTTTGCTAGTTCATTTTCATTGAACATTTCGCTCTTTATTAACCTTAATATTAAGACTACCTCAATATAGAGACCAATTTTCAAAAATGAATGGTGAATGCTAAAAAACATACTAGATCTAGCTGGACTTATATTAGAGTTGTTTGTTACATTACAATGTGTAGTGGATTTAAATCAAGGGCAAAATGTGTGCCCACTGTGGGGCTTGAACCCGTGACCCCTAAACACCAGTACTGCACTATACCGCTGGAGCTACCCTGGTGGCTTACCTTGCACCATTACAAATGTATACTAGCTTGGTATGACAGAATGTACTTTGGTTTTGAAGTTTTCATTTATATTAAATAATTTGTTCTTTTTGTTTATTAAACAAGATATTGAGAAGAGTTTGTGTTGAGGCCACACCAAATTGATCAGTAGTTCTTCGGATTTTTTGAAGAAAAAGATGGGGCGAGCGAGCGAAATTTTATTTTTAATTTTATTTTTTACTTCTCAAAATTTCACAGGCGGCGAGGGTTTTTTTACAATTTTATTTTTGTTATATTTCTCAATATTTTACTGACGGCGCTTTTTTCCCAATTCTATTCTTTTTAATGAGTAGAAAATACAAAAACATTGAGAAATGCTGGTTGCAAACTTAAAACTAGACATCAGGCAACTACATAAGCTTGCATTAAGCACCTTGTGCGTATGTGAGCTACCCACTTTGACTTGAATGTTACCATGAGATGCACAACTAGTTTGTTTAATGGGTCATAAATTCTCCTTAAAAGTACCTTCATGGATAATATGCATTAGATGTCTTACACATCCACACATCTGATTACTATGTTTGCCAAGTTACTTTTCCTTGAGAACTGAGTATTTCTTGCCTTAAACTAAATATTAAATACCTGGACACACCGACTGACAGGGCGATTCTTAACCATGTGAAAAGTGTATAGCTAGTCTTCTTATGGCATTTCAAGTTTAAAAGTGTTATGTTCAATAGCACCATGTTAGTCTTGGCTGAATTTCAACAGCCAACTTCAGAATTTCAGTTCCATCTGATTTCCTCTGTTTTGGACACAATAATGGTTATATTGTAAAGCCTCAGAGTAAGGGGGCTTACCATTTTGTTTTCTAATTTCTAGTTGTGAGGCTTTTCTTCTTACCTATATTAATGCATTTTTCCAATCAAGATGTTTATAACGAAGCATCGAATCGTACACATATGTGTTGATCAGAATTATAGACTGACCAAACACATATTATACAGCTCCATGCTCGCTTTATTCTATCCGAATTCGTTTACATTTTCTATTGTCATCTGTTTTCGCGACTGCATGAATTTTCCAGTATTCGTATGATTTTCCAAGCTTGTCACAAGTATTTCATGTTGCACAAGTATCCCAAACCTTTAAATGTCTGTGTGTGTATCAAAGTTCATTTAGCCTATAAAGTTTTGATGCATTGAATATAAATTTCCTCCACATTGTCTACGATCCTTGTAGGTACTCCCATGTTTACAATGCATTGTGGGAGTGTTAACTACGGTTGCTAGGCATATATTTAATATCGTTGTCGTCTTTAAGGATGTACAGATGTGATTTTAATGACAGATTATATCATCGATGTTAATTGTGGGCCAGTTTAGAGGAGCTAACTGTAATATTATCACGACACCATGTGTGAAATGCAAAGCGATTTATTTATTGAATTTGGAAGCCAATGAAAAGATGTTACGAACGACATTCAAGAACGACTACTCTTAAAAGCTTTAAATATTGGACAGACGATTTTCGGAAATCGTGGGATCTCCCGAACGCTTCAGCAAACGGTAGCATTTGTTCCAAAAGGTAATTAAATGAATGAGAGTACCTTTAAATGCGAAAAGTTGCCTTTATTAGCGCCGAATTTCGCGCACAGCAAAAAATAAAATTTGATTTTTGACGGAGGTGCGAGCGGGTAAATTTTTATTTTATTTTCTACTCTTGCATTTTAAAGGAGCGGTAAATCCGACGAACTATAAATCAATTTGGTGTGGCCTGAGGTATGATTTTCTATTTTTGGTCATTGTTACTCTCTTTTAGCGTCGGGCGCTTATTCCGAAAACGTCATAATCACGTGAATGTAACGGTAGTGGAATCAAAGCGCTGTGTGGAGCGTTGGTCATTGTGTCCAATACATTGTAACATTGTAAACTGGATGCATTCTATATTAGCAGCATATTTTATATCTGTTGTATTTTATTTTGTTTGCAGATTTTGAGAACCAAGCCAAGAAGGTCCTGTCGTCTGCACCAACAGTGCTATAAATGAGATACTTCGAGTAAACATAAATCAAATTGGTCAAATTCTACATCAAGTGAACAAGCCATGTTCTACATAAATAATCCATATTCTACAGCCTGGGAGAAGATATTGTTCAACAAATTGATTCAATCAGTAAGTAAGTTATGCTTCTTTAACATACAGTCAGACCTCTTCATTCACAGTCATTGGACCAGTTGGTTCGGAATTTCATTTTTAATAATACATGTACATAGTTTTGAATAGCTCATTTCAATTTGATGTGCCGTGATTGTCACCAGTTCTCTCCCTTTATCCCTTCAAGAGTTGTCTTTCTTTATCCTTTCTATAGTATAAGTATACTATAGAACTAATATACATAGACTATAGAAGGGATAAAGAGAGAGAACTCAAGAAGGGATAAATGCAGAGAATGCCTGACAATATCTTGTGTCGTATGCAGTATGTAAAGTTTTTGAATTGGACACGTAATTTAACTTTATACATCAGTTATGGTGATGTAATGAAATTTTTCGGGTCCGCAACTCGGAATCGCGTCTATGGTACTTATACTGGCAAGAATTTCCAGAAAAAATGTCAATTTTACGAACTTCAAATCTTCATAACTTTTTTATTTAAATAGATATTTTGAAAATCTAAAAAGTTCTTTGTTTGTTTTACTAATTAGCAGATTATGCTGCAATTAGTTAAACTGAGGTAAAATAGATTCTTAAATTTAGATGGGGTTGCTATTATACATGAAGTGTCATTATCCGTATAGAACTAATTAGCATCTGATTCTCAGAATATGTAAAATTTGCAACAATATCAGTTATAAAATGTTAGACATTATTTACAAAAGCTAAAAAGTAAGAAGCTGTACCAACAGTAATTAAATAATTAAAATGTTATTGATAATTGCACCAGTTTACAAAATGTAATTGTAATGTAACATTGCAATTACATATAATTTCAAACTTTTCAATTACTTATTGCATTAAATTACTACAATTGATATTAAATCAATCTAATTAATTTGAATTTAAATTGATTACTTATTAATTAAAATTATAATTAATTAAATTGATATTAATTAATTACTTATCAATTTGAATTAAAATGAATTACTAAATAATTTATGTATAATTATGTCGCCCTTATATAATAGTTTTTGCTTGGATAATTTGTCTGTCCATCTGTCTGTCACAAATAGTATAATTATGTCTCCCCATATAAAATATTTTGCTTGGGTTATCTGTCTGTCCAATCCATCTGTCACAAATAGTGTCCGCTTCATAACTTTTGAACCACTTGAAGGATTTGAACTTCCTGCAAATGTTCCCCATGTTGAGAGTAATATTATGGTAATGTTCTGTTTCATACTTATCTTGTATAGTGACAGATTTATTTAATAACGGATAATACATGATTGTTTTGTTCTTTACAGATACACCATTATTGTTCACCCTACATGGGGCTCATTGGAACAACACTTATGATGGTCAGTGGTATAAATAGCAGCTCATACTTCATATCGACAATGTGGTAACAGACCTGATACATGAGTGCAGTGCTGTGTACTTAATGCAGGGTTATCTTTATTTTTATCTTATTGAAAAATGCTGGTGAGTGATATTTTTAGTTCTTGAATATTTATTTGATTTGAGAGATTTAGGCCCATCAGTCAATATTCACTTAAATATTATGTCCCTAAAACCAATGGGTGTATCTTGTTGAAACGTTTCATGAATGATAATTGGCTTTGCATTTTTCCTTTATAAAAATTGCTGAACTATTTGGGTTGTAATGGTACCGCAACAAGAAACCTTATAAAACGTGCATAGGATACCAATGATGAATTTAAAACGGATTTTGTGGATTTGATAATTAATCGGCATGCTAATTGAATTATGCAAAATAAATGTTTATAAATTAAAAGCAGCCTGACACTTCTGATAGCTGACACTGCTGATAGCCCTGTTTGCCCTTACACATTCTCAACTCTTAGTGAATTGTGTGCTGATGTATCCCAGGGATATATGTGGGGACGCATTGTCTTGTGAATGCAGCTTTCTCTATATACAGACTGTATCTTTCTTCAACTTGAATTGCTTTCCTCTCTTACTATTATTTGTTTATTGCTTTATTTATCACCTAACTTCTGTTTATTGTTCACTACTTAATTTCTTTGTTTACTGTTTATTGTTTTCTGTTTCTTATTTACTGTTCTTTGTTTTTGTTTACTGTTCAGTTTTTCTTGTTCAGTTTTTCTTGTTTACTGTTCTTTGTTTATTGTTTACTGTTCTTTGTTTATTGTTTACTGTTATTTGTTTACTGTTTACTGTTATTTGTTTATTGTTTACAGTTCTTTGTTTATTTGTTACAGTTCTTTGTTTATTGTTTACAGTTCTTTGTTTATTGGTGACTGTTCTTTGTTTATTGGTGACTGTTCTTTGTTTATTGTTTACAGTTCTTTGTTTATTGTTTACTGTTCTTTGTTTACTGTTTATTGTTCTTTGTTTATTGTTATTTGTTTATTGTTTACAGTTCTTTGTTTATTTTGTACAGTTCTTTGTTTATTGTTTACAGTTCTTTGTTTATTGTTTACTGTTCTTTGTTTATTGTTTACTGTTCTTTGTTTACTGTTTACTGTTATTTGTTTATTGGTGACTGTTCTTTGTTTATTTTGTACAGTTCTTTGTTTATTGTTTACACTTCTTTGTTTATTGGTGACTGTTCTTTGTTTATTGGTGACTGTTCTTTGTTTATTGTTTACAGTTCTTTGTTTACTGTTTATTGTTCTTTGTTTATTGTTATTTGTTTATTTTTACAGTTCTTTGTTTATTTTGTACAGTTCTTTGTTTATTGTTTACAGTTCTTTGTTTATTGGTGACTGTTCTTTGTTTATTGGTGACTGTTCTTTGTTTATTGTTTACTGTTCTTTGTTTACTGTTTATTGTTCTTTGTTTCTTGTTATTTGTTCAGTTTTTCTTGTTCAGTTTTTCTTGTTTACTGTTCTTTGTTTATTGTTTACTGTTTCTTATTTACTGTTCTTTGTTTTTGTTTACTGTTCAGTTTTTCTTGTTCAGTTTTTCTTGTTTACTGTTCTTTGTTTATTGTTTACTGTTCTTTGTTTATTGTTTACTGTTATTTGTTTACTGTTTACTGTTATTTGTTTATTGTTTACAGTTCTTTGTTTATTTGTTACAGTTCTTTGTTTATTGTTTACAGTTCTTTGTTTATTGGTGACTGTTCTTTGTTTATTGGTGACTGTTCTTTGTTTATTGTTTACAGTTCTTTGTTTATTGTTTACTGTTCTTTGTTTACTGTTTATTGTTCTTTGTTTATTGTTATTTGTTTATTGTTTACAGTTCTTTGTTTATTTTGTACAGTTCTTTGTTTATTGTTTACAGTTCTTTGTTTATTGTTTACTGTTCTTTGTTTATTGTTTACTGTTCTTTGTTTACTGTTTACTGTTATTTGTTTATTGGTGACTGTTCTTTGTTTATTTTGTACAGTTCTTTGTTTATTGTTTACACTTCTTTGTTTATTGGTGACTGTTCTTTGTTTATTGGTGACTGTTCTTTGTTTATTGTTTACAGTTCTTTGTTTACTGTTTATTGTTCTTTGTTTATTGTTATTTGTTTATTTTTACAGTTCTTTGTTTATTTTGTACAGTTCTTTGTTTATTGTTTACAGTTCTTTGTTTATTGGTGACTGTTCTTTGTTTATTGGTGACTGTTCTTTGTTTATTGTTTACTGTTCTTTGTTTACTGTTTATTGTTCTTTGTTTCTTGTTATTTGTTTCTTGTTTACAGTTCATTGTTTATTATTTACAGTTCTTTGTTTATTGTTTACAGTTCTTTGTTTATTGTTTACTGTTCTTTGTTTATTGTTTAATGTTCTTTGTTTACTGTTTACTGTTATTTGTTTATTGGTGACTGTTCTTTGTTTATTTTGTACAGTTCTTTGTTTATTGTTTACAGTTCTTTGTTTATTGGTGACTGTTCTTTGTTTATTGGTGACTGTTCTTTGTTTATTGTTTACTGTTCTTTGTTTATTGTTTACAGTTCTTTGTTTATTGGTGACTGTTTATTGTTTACTGTTCTTTGTTTACTGTTTATTGTTCTTTGTTTATTGTTGATTCACCTTTCATTTACTGAACTCTGCTTTGCTATTTACTGCTTTTTCTGTTTTACTGTGCAACTTCTGTTTTCATTGCCCCCTTGTTTGTTCCCTCATTATGCTCCCCTACTTACTGCATAGTATAAACGAACCGCAAACTGCGTAACATGAACAGGTTAAAAACTGTATAACGTGAACGAGTCTGATACTGCATAATGCAGGCATGAATTACTGCAAATGTGACATGTCACAATGTGTAAAACGTGAACGAGTCACATAGTAAAAGTGAACGAGTCACAATGTGCTTAACGTGGACGAGTCACATATTGCATAACGTGAACAAGTCACATACTGCATAATGAGCCACTTCGTGTATACTGTGAGATTAGGCACCATTGTTACAGCATACGTGAACGAGTAACATATTGGCAGCGTTGATAATTTTTAGATTTCGATACCCGCTTGACGTGAACATGTCACAAATTGCGTAAGGTGAGCTAGTCACATTCTACATGAAGTGAACATGATGCATTCTGTATAACTTGAACATGTCGCATACTGTATAACGTACCGAACAAGTTAAAAACTGTGTAACGTTATCGAGTCTTAAACTGCGTAACGCGTCACTTTCTGCATAACAATACATATTTATTATATTCTTTTTTCATAGATGATGAGTTGCTTACCTTAGTAATGCTTCAGTCCATATTGGGCAAACATAACCACAGAAACGAATGAAGTAAGTGGAACTAAATCTGCCATCAATATATCAAGTGTTACGTGAAAAACTGCTGTTATTCAGTGTTGTGGAAGATGAAATAAAAATAGTTTTGCCCCAAATAATCATAATGATGTATTTATTATTCAAGATATAGACTTGGAGTAAATTACAGTGTTCACCAATAAATGTGTTTAAAAACTTTTCGGTGCAATATCTGTTGAAATTGCATTTTGCAAAGTGTCAATTTCTTATTCTACATTGTGTATAATATATAATCTACCTTACAATCTCATACAAACATTGATAAGTAAATGAAACATTTTCGGCATTATTCCCATTATGATGTATATAGTGTATAAGAACCATAATTCCAGCACCAGGGACTCTTTAAAAGGGTATATATAAGAATATCTGTTCATTCTTTTATCTTTAGGAGGATTTGGTGGATGATACAGCTGAGTTACTTCCCTTGTCAGTCTGGTGTCTTGATATTTTCTCAAAGAAAGCCGCTCTTGTCAGGTAAACAATAATTCTGAACCAGTCTATTATAAGGAGGCTAAAAATGAAAAGTTACGAAGTCATTATAATAATGTAAAAAAACAATCTTTTTTTATGCCCCCACTCTGAAAAGGGGGTCATATAGATTTGTCTGTCCGTCCTTCTGTATGTCACAACATCTTGTGTCACTCATATCTCCAAAAGAATATGAACCAGAGTCGTAAAACTATACAGGAATGTTCACCAGCCTGTATAGTTGTGTACCTGGGGTTTCATTTTTGGCTGTGCCCACTAAGTGCAAAGTTATGGCCCTTGACTTAGTACTAAATGGGATACAAGTTGTAGTTAAGGGTTTTATCCCTGCTCCAATATGCCTCATTATTAACCGAGCTTGTTCATCTTGATTTGTATTTAAAGTGTTAGTTAAGATGCCTTAATTCAGCAATCTGAAACTTTATTCAAAATTAATGCATTTTAACATCATGACTGTCTTTGCATTTGTATAGGTACGTTTCAATGATGTATTAGACCAGAGCAATTATGCATTTTGGCAAATTCTGAAATATATTGATATTTCTTTGGAATGTAATTTTTTATATTGTTACCTATTCATGATTTAAATTGGAAAATGTATTTGCAACCTGTTCGTGACATTTTTCATAATCAAACCATACTAAACATGTTAAATAGACACATTTTTTCTGTGCATCAGCTCAATTATTGGATTTTCAAATAAAACGTAGTTTTTACAGGAAAATTCACGGTTTTACAAGAAATTACAATCATATGTAATAATTTTAAATTTAAGGGCTCAACTTTGAGATATCCACTACGGATCCACAAGATTCAAATTTTGACCTCGGGAAAATTTAGTAGAGGGATTCTACATCAAGTTAGATTCAAAGAATTGCTGCAACAATTTCTCTGTCTTCAAGAATTGGTCATGATGTATATCCTAACTCATCTCAGACATCAATGTGCTTGTGAAGTTCTTATTCTGGCGTACATGTATAACAGTGTTTGGAACTCCGAAGCCTTTGATGAACATTCAACATCGCCATTTCAATATTTGCTAAGAAACCAGGAGTATTAATCGACAAGAAAAGCCTTATATCAGATAAACCGATATTTCAATCACTGAAGTGCTAACCTTGAGCTATAACGGGTATCCTGCTTGAGGTAACCTGGAAAGTAAAGGATAGCAAGAGAATAAAGGGTTACCTTTGTCTGTCCGTCTGTGAAATATTATTACCCAGTACATCACAATACAATTTAGAGGCTTGACAGTGCTATTTTTTAAAGTTGCAAAACGCAACATGACTGTATTATACTACGTCACATAAAGTGTTGATACCAAGGTTTGCACAGTCTTGAAAAGTCCTTGACTTTGATGCCTTCTCCTTGAAAACTACTTGTCTTTTTGTAACAGCCAAAAACTCCTTTAACAGTACTTGAATTTTGAAAAAAATGAATAAAATTGAATTCATCTGCTGCTGATTAGTAAAGGATAAATGATAACAAACATACCAACAATGATGAAAAAATGTGAAAAATGACAGCTATTTTTGACCGGGCCTACCGCCGAAATAAGACATTTGATTGATTAATTATCATTGTAAATTTGTTACAAGGGCTTATTATATTCAAAGTTGTATGACTATCCTATAAGGCCATAACTTATTTATATGTTGCATTTGGTTTTGAAGAAATGCAATCATGTAGATTGTTGATGCTATACATAGGCTCATGAATGCATGTACCGGTTATTAATTAACGTATATTAAATGCAGGTGATTGTTTAAAAGAAGTATATGTAATGTTTATTGATTTCACATAATGCCATTCATTATATTAGGATGTTTATATAAACATTTAAGTTGTAAATGTTTTGGTTTTTACTGCATTTACATTCTATAGTTAATATATAGATATTGCAGGTAAAATTTGGACTGTATATTTTTTATTTCACATAATGCCATGCTTTTTTTGCTAATTCTTCAAACAATAAGTTGTATGTATGTCTTCGTATTTTTAAATACCATAACAGGTATGATGCTGTAAAGCTATTACCTATATAAACCATTTTTGAAGACTTCAATCAAGTAGATTGTTGCTGCAAAACTTTAGCAATTATTTCATTGCCAAATTATGATACTTCTTCACAAATATGGTACATAACATTAACTAATAGTTTAATGATGGATCCATGTATATAATTACAATTAAGTTATCAGTTATTAATTTTATATGTTATGCATTTCTTATCTTTTTCATATTTCTGTTCAGGTTATATGTTAAGTACCTATATATATATCATATCGTAAGCGTACGACGTAACTCCCAAAATTTTGTTTAGACTTCATATTGCAAATGAGTTGTTTAATTGGTGTATAACTAGTGCGCAATAGTTATAGACTAATTATCCAGATTCATTTGATAAACAAATCTTTCATGGGGCATTCATTTAGAATATATAAAACATACTAATGATTAATAAGTAATAACAACTTCAGTATCCAATTGTCATATGCTTTTATTCATAATTGTCAACATTATCTCTACATATTATTGTATTACTCATATTCCTTTTCATGTCCTGTCTATAATCATTCTATTTCAGGTATGTTATTATATGCTTACTGTTATAATTATGTATGAGCTTAAACCATATTTTTTCACTTTGATATTATGAATATTAATATTCACTATCATTTGTGTTTAAATGTCGGTTTTGTAAAAAACAAATACAAATATCAGTTTTCAGTTTTGTATTATCAGCATCTATTCAACACATATACAAGATTATATTTAACTGTCTCACAAATTGTTAAAATAACATTAAAATGAATAACAGGAACATGGCGAACATATCAACGTCATAACGTCGTTTTGTGATTTTGAATTGCATACTCATCTATGACCTTGTTTAATATTGATTGTATTCTTAATTTCGCTTAGTTTTCATATGTCTATGTATTTTATACTGTTTGTTGGATTGTAATGTTAATAATATACCCTCCCCTTTTTTATTCAACCAATTATGTGCACTTATAGCAGAAGATTTCAACACGGTATACATTGTATCAATATCTGTACTTTAAAACTATCATTTTACAATTTTCTTTATTTCCTTTTTATCATCCTTTGATGAGCAAATAGGAATTAAAGTATGTTTAAGTATTCATGTTAAACTGACTGTCGCCTATTATGTTAATGAAAACTGTACATATGTTTATTTTGAACATGGACCATTACGGTCTATTTCAAATGTGTATTGTATATAACTATGTTGTGAAATAAAACTTCTACATTCTTCATATCCTAATACACCGACAAGATTGTATAATAGGTAGTGGTAAATATGACTAATCGTTGCCTCATCTGTGACAGCCCCACATTTCCTTACTATTGTCTTACTAATCGCTTCTAGCTCTACAACTACAATACCCGTGCTACCATCAGCGAGATGCTTAGAAAAAACAATTAATAAAATGGTCATACTTACATTAATCACCCACATTGATGTTGAATGGACATACTCACGTTTTGCGATCTTTAAAAGGTCCCAATTAACAATAATGAGGAGTTGGTTTCACGATCGATGCTACTGATGAATAGAAGAAGCCGTGTGCTTAAAAGATCAAAGACGAGATACCTTCATTAACTCCAAACTAGGGATTTTCTCATTAATATTTCTTTATAATTGTTTCCTTTAATGCACATATACCCATAATTATGTACATTCGCCGACCCGGTTAGCTCAGTCGTTAGAGCTCCAGGCTGCTAATATAGAGGTCGTGGGTTCAAAGCCAGTATGCGTATATGTTTTCCCTGACAATCTGACTGAAGATAATGTAACCAAACTCGGATTTATGTGGAGAAAATGTCAGCTGCTTGCGGAGGAAAATGTTAGTGCTGGTTGGTAACCTTGGATAACTGGTTACGTCAACTGAACCGCCGTATATAACTGAAATACCCCCAAACAAACAAAATACATGCATTATAGATCCATTTGATGTTCATGTTGTTCGTATTACATCATACATCTCATACATTATGGTGGTAATAAAGTATATTTAATGGGTCCAAGTAATTACTATATACGTTTGGACATCTGAAAGCCATATCTGCCCATTTATCAGCCATTTAAAACAATATTCAACATATAAATGAAATAATAACAATGTTTGATTACTTTTATTGTCATTACAATAATTGCATCTGAACTCAGAACGGTGGAATATTAATAGGTCATTCAGTACAAATGTCCTTCAGCGTGAGCTGTTACCAGTAAACATGAAATATCTTTTAAACAGATAAACGGCGTAGATAGAATGATGTCTACCGGTATGTTAAATCAAATAATGTTTTGCAACATGTTGAAAAACAAAAATGAACTCGGATCTATATATACTTTAGTCATGGAACTGTCTTATCAGGGTAATTTTATATATATCTTGTCCAGTTCTCAAAACCCCTTTAGTCCGGAAACCCCTTTAAACCGGACAATTTGTCGGGTCCCGAGCTCGTCCGGTTTAAAGGGGTTCCAGTGTATATTTTATTTGTGCTTTTGGGGTGATTGTGTATTTTGAATGTGGCATTTTTACACAATTTGTCACAAGTTGCACCAAGATATACATGGAATTACTTCACATGCAAACAAAGTTTTAATTGTCTTTGAAGTACAAACATGTTCCGATCTGTTGGCTCATTAGATATTCTATAATGATAAATACAAATATTGGTACAGGCATGTATAGGAATGTAACTCTGTACAAACTGGCCCATATCGAACCAACTGAATACCAAGACATGAGCGTTATTGTCGATTATGTAATTCTGTCGATTTAGAAGATAAATACCATTTTATACTCCAATGTCCTTGTTTTCAAAATCTGAGTAGAGATTATATCAGCCGATACTTCTATGTTAGACCGAATATGCATACATTTTTAGACTTACTTCAAACCAGAAACCATTGCCAGAAACAATTGCCAGATTTTTACTTGATAGACTCCCTTGATTCTCCAAGGTGCGAGACAAATTGAAATCCACATTTTTAAAACTTTCTCTATAATATAAGAAAGCTGTGGAAGTAAGATTTAATATGTTGAGCAACTTTGTGTATTTGTGTTTGTATGTGTGTGAAAATTATTGAAAAATGTTCACCCTCTCTTCTAAATGTGTGTGTATTATAATGTATTTGAATGTATTGCTATGTATAGTTTCCATGAATAGGTATGTGTTTATGTTTTGTTGTTGTTGTTTTTTGTTTATTTCTGATTCGATTGTTCACCATATTCTGGACCTGAACCAGTTTGTTTACATCATATTGAATATGTTTTGTTTATAATTTGTATGACGATGTACACTATACAAGTCAAATAAACTATTATATTCTATTCTGTTCTGGTCTATTCGCTGTACGATGACTGATTTCGGCACAGATGTATGTCCAGCTCTCCTTTGTGGAGGTCGGTGTGAACATTAGAATAAGAAGTAAAATATTGGTGTAATTAGCATAATAACGATGATAGTATTTTCAGATATCAGTATCACGCAGACGTTCATAATTGTTGCAACTGGCCATCATCACCTGCTCCAAGCAGCTGACCATTCATAAATGTAATGTAAATCATTATTGTGACTCCTTTAGCCACCGATTAGGGTATTTCGCTTTTAAGATAAAACTATTAATTGTTTCAACACTTCATCGAGTTCATCGATCCAACACGTGTCGTTAGCTTTACGTTGCGCATGCGCAATGACAAA
Source organism: Mactromeris polynyma (assembly GCA_032209605.1). Lineage (NCBI taxonomy): Eukaryota > Metazoa > Mollusca > Bivalvia > Venerida > Mactridae > Mactromeris > Mactromeris polynyma. Next base: position 5,567,153 of record JASFXZ010000031.1, on the reverse strand, counting down.
TACAAAATCAGAAACTGTGTTTCAATATAAAATTCCACACAAACGCTGGTCATTGGATTGATGAATTAAAATTACACTTCATGTACATGGATATTATTGTCCCACGTTTTTATCGATGGAAAAAATATATGTATACTATAGCGTATAATAAAGACTTATTATTTTGCTGGTTTATTGCTTGTTCACCGAGACGCTACTGATGCCATGGACGTTTACGGTGTTGCAAATGATTTTGTAAGAGCAAAGGAATCGCGGTTCTTGCGTGTTTGAACTGTCAAACATAATTTGGTCATCAAATAACACCGTGTTGATTCAGTGTCGATGTATTTTGCTTATAATTGCAGATTACTAGTATATTCATGAACTGCATCCTTTTTACCTGTTTGTACTTTATTTACATTATTTCCCCCTAATTTTACAAAACTCGCGATGACATAATTCAAGAATTTCATTCAACAGAATAAAGACCAAGAAATAGCTCGATTTTCATCACTATTTTAAAGAAAATCACAATTGGGAGCGGACACCACTCCCATACCCTCCCCATCATCGCCCCATTGTTCTAGACCGCGCGACGCGCCTCTGGTAACTGATACATGTTTGAAAGCGATGCCGCTATCAGAACTATCTTGTAATTATGCCAATGTTCTTAGAAAGACGACAAAACGTACGGAAAGTTCGTGTCACAAGTATCCAAATAAGGCACACAAAAGAAGCCCTATATAATAAGATTTTCAAGTCAGGTTATTTTTTCTGTACTCGCAACACTAACGTCATTAGTGTTATGATTAGAACCTAGGTGTGTATTATATGTTATTACCCTATATATATATAAGGAACTAATAATTACTTCACCTGAGATACCGACCACCACACTGTCTGATAACGTGATGCTGAAATATGAAATAACAACCGCGTGTTTCACTGTCTTTGTTACGTGCCAGACATTTGTTTCCCCAGTGCAGAGATGTCGTTCATTCGCGCAAAATTCAACTCTCTAATTAAGGCGTTTCAGGTTTCCCGACCAACCCTTTTTTGCCCTGACCTTAGAATATTTTGGCGTGTTAACTTTTTTTTCTGTTTGGTTATATTTCTTTGAGTGAATTCGTCTTTAGATTATTCCAACTATAGAGCATTATATTCACATTGAATAAGCATTATCAATGTTAAAAGGAAAAGGGGATTTGCCTTTTAACATATATTCATTTAAATCTTTGTTTAATTTGCTTCATTTGAAAATAAAAAAATCTCCAATAAAAAAGTTTCCAACATACCTACCCTATTGTTTAGGGGCATGAAACCTTAAACAAACATATTATTTATTTAGGCCTTAATATGACATGAAGTCACCTTTATGATTTTTTTCTTTAATTGCTCAGTAACTCATTTTGCCATAGTCAATTTTTTATGCTTTGATTGCTCAGAAAATAAATTTTCGCTATGAAGGTGGACACTAATGGTACGCGAAAGCGAAAGCCAGATGAGTCTATATCTGAAGGTTTAGGAATAACTGCTTAACCATCGTCATTAAATCAAATGAGTGTTGGGTACATTTTAGTGCAGTTCATGAAATAATGATACAATGTATAATATTCTTCAGCCTGTCCACGACGTCTAAAATGTGCGTGAACATATAATCCAAGCCATTAAAAACGCAACAAAAGACTGTCCTCGTCAACACGGTGACATTATAAAGAAATATTTATATTTTAATTATCAAACATAATTTCCTAACCTTAATCAGTTACGAAATATGAATACTAGGGCCATAGTTTAATTTCTATTTGAAGAATGATTTACACATTTGTTACAATCAAACGCGTTTAAAACTTGGAACAAAATGAAGGCGAATTGAAATAGTTGGGTTTTTAATGGCGTTAAGTACGTATACAGCATGTTTTCACAAATTATGAAATGTGTTTTCATTGTCAACTGTTAGCGAAACCGTTTCACATTTACTTCAAATGTATACCAAGGTGTTGGGTTATATTATATAGCAATAAAACAAAAATAATAAAAAAAATAAAATATAATTATTGTCCAGATTTATGTTTCTTGAATGAGATCATTTCTTTAATGAATGCCAACCCTGGTCCCTTAAATCTTTGAACTATATTTTGTACTGAACATGCTTATCGTTGTTAATATGATATATACATGTTTACCATATTGAGTATACGAGAAACTCGGATTTAATTGTGTTTTTTTTCCCATTATTTATGTACATATATTTATTCTTCCTTAATATAAAATACACCAACGTGTTTTTATCACAATGTTTTTATTCAACATTTAATGTTTTATGTACTGTTTACTCCCGTTCAACTATCTGCACTTGATAATTTCACAATTCAATAAATAAGGCACTTTGCAAAAAGCCGTTTCAGTTGTTGTTCGTCTTAAAGTGACACTCAAGTAGTTGACGTTAATTTAATAATTGCATCCATTTATTTATTGATTGTACGAACAGTTGGATTCTATTTAATGGTATCCCCTCTCATAAAACTATGCACCCACGAAAGGCACAATTTACTCAAATCACAGGGGACTATTGATATCTTAGACGCATGTTCCGTAACGTATGCAGTGTCGAAGAACCACATTTTTCTGCATGTCAGATCAGAAGATTTTGGGAGATTTTGATGATGCCTGCATTACCATTAATGTTCCCACGAACAATGAATGTCAAGGTGATTAATGATGTACGATGAATATCAACGTACTACTAAAGTGGCACTCTTCTGACAAAATAGTAGTAGTACGAGGTTCTACGGAATGTGAAATGAAATGAAGAACATTTTGCCATCATCCATTCTTACTCATGCTCGGCCCGGTGAATCCATCTGAATTGAAAGGCAATTATTCAGTACAAGTCTTGAAGAATGAAACGTCAATGATGCTAATGATTGTAAATACGAGGGAGATGGTAAAATAATGATCATCATCATATTGATATATTCGATCATTTTATTTATTTTTTAGTATTTACAGTTTAAGATCAGTGAAAAACAATGACTTAGTCACGCCAACTTTTAAAACGAACTACATGAAAAAAATATTTTAAAAATGTAAGTGCTATTAAAATTGGAATAAAATTCCAACAATTTAAGACAATATTCAGTCAATGAATTCAAACGAACATTAAAATCATATTTATTGTAAAAAATCTTACTCTTATATGTTTGTAAAGAACGTTATTAATATAAATTGAATGTTTCTAAATTTAAATAATATGATATGTACTGTATACAATATGAAAATCTGATGAGTGATTGTATTGATTGAATGAATGTGTGATATATTGTTTTCTATTAGGCCATGTTTTATTTAAGAATTGTATGACTGTTTTTGTATACATCTTTTCATGTTATATTCTATAAATAAAGACTTAGTATTATTATTATGATTATTGTTAACAACTATAACAAGAAATACTGCAGAGACCATTAATAGACTTTACAGAAACGGGTTTCAGACGCCGTATGCGGATCTTTAATATTAAGATATTCATCAATCGCTTTACGAATGTTCAAATACAAAATTACTCACGCACCGGACAGAAAATCAACAATACTTTTCACATCATTACTATATCGTCAGCAGTAAGCCTAAGTTCTGTACGATAACAAGCATTTCTTGCAATGTTAATACTCATTAATCAAGATAGATCTAAACTTATCCATACAATTCCTACAAAGAACCTGTTTTATGAAAGAACGCGTGCTTACATGGCTTCAGCAATAAATGAAACACTACTATAGACGAAGCCTAGTGTTTATCTTTATAGCGGATAATTAACAATACTTGTTGTGAACACATGGAAACTTAGCTGCCATTTACAGTTCTCTGTTTATCTTGATGTCCATACATTATGAACATTCAGAACATTACTTTAGAGAAAATTTGAACGAAATAACGTTGCCTTAAAATAATGTATATGTCAAAAGTAATTAGTACCTGAAGTATTATATACAATTGTACCAGTGGTAAACAAGAAATATCTTGAAAAAAGATGGTCGGCGCAATTTGAAGGTTAAGATTTGTTGTGGAATATAAAAAAGGTCGAGATGTTACGATTGCTGGTCACTCCAGAAGCAAAATGGATTTCGGTAAATTCACCGTAATTCAATGGATTTCGGTAAAGTAACATGCCATTTATCGAAAGGTTAACCAATCCGCGTCAAAGTTACACACGTTGTTCGGTTCAAGAGAAATTGCCTTGGTGGTTAACGTAGGATTTGATTGGTTTACACACCACTGATAAGCAAATAGCAAAGTCATGTTAGTACGGCTGCGCCGAAAATGTTATATGTCAATAGCAAACATGTGTGATCAAATAACGGAAATAGTACCAGCTAGAAATATGGCAAATGTATGCGAGAATCCAGCAGTTTGCGTCAAGGGGTCAGGGCTGGGATCCAGCACCTGGTAAGTCAGCAGATCAGAATTGAATTTGGGATCCAGTCTTGATCTAGGATTAGAGATGGACAACCCCATTTTGCCAAACATCTAGCTCCCCCCCCCCCCCTCTAGATCCGCGGATGCAGTGTATTCAACGATAAAGAATCTTTTTAAAACGTCTTACATAATCATCCAGGAGTCGATCAACAAACTATCCACTATTATATTAGATACAAACTTAGGCTCACTTATATCCTTGTACTACTCTCCGTAAGCTGAGTGCTTGGTAAGGGTGCTACTAGTACTATTTTGCGTCTCTGGTATAACGCGACCAGAGATCGTACTCACGGCTATTCGCGCTGAAAGCGAGTACAACTGAGTACAATTAAACACAACAATCTTTACATTTTATTTTATTCTTTATTTAGCTATGAAGCGTACAAGATGTCTATTCACAGCTACCCAACAAATTCATACACGAAAGTTGTATTAATGACACATGACCTTATTGCAGTAAGGTCTCAACAGTTTAACCCCCTTTTCTTTTCATGGATCTGTGCAGTGAAGTTTTGTATACACATCTTCCCTGGTCTGCGTTTCTTCACTTTTGCGCGCTGAAAATCGCTTTTGAGGTTTCGTGTAATGAGGTTTCGTGAACCGAAGTAAATTGAGCACGCTTGAATGTTTTCAAAGTGGTTGACGAAAGCTGTCAAATGACAAAGTCATTAATATATTCAACGCTTCGTATAAATTTTAATGAAACGCGAGTGCTATCGGAATTAGAATCGATAAACACCGACGCTGACAATACCAGGACACGATCTTATCCGATTACCGGGCTATCGTTCATCAACACATTAACATTTATTTTGTCATAATCGGAACACAGATTTACCATCAAATGCCGTTTAGCGATTAGCTTGTTAGTAAGAGACAACCTGATGATGACTAGACATCAAACAAAAATGCAGTCTCCATGATTAGTTCGTCTAAATGGATTCATTTTGCCTTCTAATACTATGTGAAAGATCAAGGAACATCAGTATGGACAAATGACCCCCCATACATAGATATACTTACAACATGGTGAATTTTCGCTTCACGTTTAATCGTTTTGCAGACCAGGAGCCTTATTCATAAACATAACTGATGATCAGACTGAAACTCTGACTTTAAAATGTACAGTGTTGTGTTTGCTCCTATAGTGTTACTACATTATATATTTCAATAAAATTTGGCCAAAGTGTAAAGTGGATAACAACAAGTATGCAGACAAAATTCCATTTGTTTCGATTTAATGAAAACGTAAGACTATTCTATATATATTTTCACAACTTCAAACTCTGAGTTTCAGTTTTAATTTTTTTGTGAATAAGGCCCCCGTGTTGTTTCACATACCCATCCTATTTGGGTTAATTCTGTACTTTCTCCACATTTTTGTTTCGTGTGCTAGGGAGCTGTAAAGTGGGCCCCTGTTTTGTGTGCTAGGGAGCTGTAAAGTGGGCCCCTGTTTTGTGTGCTAGGGAGCTGTAAAGTGGGCCCCTGTTTTGTGTGCTAAGGAGCTGTAAAGTGGGCCCCTGTTTTGTGTGCTAGGGAGCTGTAAAGTGGGCCCCTGTTTTGTGTGCTAGGGAGCTGTAAAGTGGGCCCCTGTTTTGTGTGCTAAGGAGCTGTAAAGTGGGGCCCTGTTTTTGTGAGTGTAGTAGGACTCTATCATGTTCTTGCCTTTAAACGCCACATGTAAATATACAATAAAGAAAGTTTAACATTCATACATTTTATGATTTTATACAAACACTAATTTGGATGTTACATATAATATATATATAATTGTACTGGTCAAAAGTGCAAACCCTCCGGTACTATTTCACATAAATTCTAAAAAGCAACTGTATACATTGTCTGTTGATTGTGCATGCAGTAAGCTATGACATATATTATTCAAACGAATGGAACTATGAAAAAAAACGCCGATTTAACCTATCAAAATCACGGTCGTCGTTTCAGATTGTAATGTAATAAAGAGTCTCAAAGGACAAAATGGCGTTCCGACAGGCTAGAAGTAAAGACTGCACGTCAAGACCGGTACATGACGTTACCTATCTACATGACAGGTTTAAAACTGCTACAATCGTCATCATCACCTTCAGCGGCTCTGGGCTCAACGTCGTTTACATCCGACTCGTGCACGTGCCCAATGGGGAAAGGTGTTGTTTAGCGACGAGTCCTGTTTTAATCTTAACGTTGCTGATGGTAGGTCACGCGTTTACACCGTCGAGGTGAACAGTATGCTGATAATTGTTTGCTGAAGCGGGATTGATTTGGTGGGGGCAGCGATATGGTTTGGGGGCAGGATAATAGTGGATCGAAAAACACATGTGGTGGTCATTCCTTACAATATAAATATCCCGCGTCAATTTGATCATATTCTTCGTCCAGTGGTGGTTCCGGTTCTACATCGAAGCCCGCACGGCTAGCTCAGTTGGTAGAGCCCTAGACTATCACCTGGCAGATCTGGGTTCGATTCCTGGGCTGGACAGGTTATGTTCTTCAGTGAAAATGGCTACTGTCATGTCCTCTACATATAATGAAGTTGTCAGTTGTCTACAAGAGCAAGGGGGTGCTTATTCTTAAAATAAACATTTTTATAGAACAATCGTCATACAATAACAGAGTGTAATAACATTACTGCTTCTGTGTGTTAGTACTTTTAACAATCACAACACTATATATTTTGTTAAGAAGGCGTTGTCGACAGTTTGAGAGAAATGTATTTGGATAGTTGGTAATAAAACATATTGTACATACACGAGACATGAAGAAATGCGATATTTTTTCTTTTTATTAGGCACGTAAAGTATTTAATGACATGAAGGCAGATTACAGAAGGCGTGTGTTCATACTTTATAGACTGAGATGTCATTAGCACGCATACATTTCGATATTACATGTATTATCAAGAGAGTATTAAAGATATCGTAAATACTATTAATCTAATGTACCATAAAAAGGCTTAACCACTGTTTTTAAAGCAGCATAATCTTACTTAACCTAATTCCACATGACGTTCGTTACTTACGTATTTATGCAGAAGAGGGTTTTAACTTGTAAATGGATTACGCTTTGTGAAAGGTTCTATAGCGTAATAAATCGGGTATGTTTGTGTAATTCGCACATGACTTTGAACTATACCGTTCACTTACTTTTCAATTTGATTTGAATAATATTATTGTTAAGCATAGTGCAGGAAAGTCGTTTAATCCTTGCGGATTACGTGGACAGTTATTTGATTGCGTTACCGCAGGTATGTTGTTCTAACCAGCCCTGCGTGCAGTTACGGCTAACAGTGGCGAACGTTTTGTGTTGTATCCCTTGCCCACCGTATCACATTGGCTGCACACGGGAACCAAATTGCAAAACGTTACGAAACGATAGGGATGATAGCCGTAACTGAACGCAGGACAGCTGTCTGCCTGCTCACTTCATTCACCAAAATAGCTGTAAACGTCACCACACATCTCTCCGTATCTCAAGCACTAATTAGGGTATTTTAATGTGAAATGTGGATGCAACTTTATAAACACATGTACGAATCAGATAATGACAGTGGGTTAAATGTACACCACAAGGAATAACCCATAACTATGATACAAATTCCACAAATGCATGTAACCAGGAACGTTGATATAGTCATTCGAACTAAATGTCCCGAGGTCTTTGCTCACGTGACTGAAGATATGATTATCACCGAATGTATCCCATCACCCGGAAGTATCCCATCTACCGGAAGTATCGTATCGCCGAATGTTTCCGTCATCGAAGCTATCCCATCACCCGGAAGTATCCCGTCATCGAAGCTATCCCATCACCCGGAAGTATCCCATCACCCGGAAGTATCTCATCACACGGAAGTATCCCATCACCCGGAAGTATCCCATCACCCGGAAGTATCTCATCACCCGGAAGTATCCCATCACCCGGAAGTATCCCATCACCCGGAAGTATCCCATCACCCGGAAGTATCTCATCACCCGGAAGTATCTCATCACCCGGAAGTATCCCATCACCCGGAAGTATCGTATCAACGAATGTATCCCGTCATCGAAGGTATCCCATCACCAAAGGTATCCCATCACCGAAAGTAGCCCATCACCCGGACGTATCCCATCACCAAAGGTATCCCATCACCGAAAGTTACCCATCACCCGGGCGTATCCCATCACCAAAGGTGTGCCATTAAAATCTATCGATTCTAGTTGAAATTCAGATGGGGCGCATGACTCCTGGTCCAAAGGTCGTAATTTCAAACCCCATGCTGAGTGCAGTTTGATCCTTGAGTTTGATTTCTTTAAGTTATTCAGAGAGCTGCCATCGAGACAGATTATAACTAGTTGTACAAAATGCTTCAAAATCGATGTTAATGAATATGTTTAAACGAAACAAGTTGTATTTTCGATTTTTCTTAACTGGGAAATGATAGATTTAGGGAGACTTGCGAGAATGTAATGGCGATATACACTTTGTATACCGAGTAATAGTATATTCAGATATTTTCAAAATAAAATGTGGTGTATTCCATCCATTCAATCTTTGTTGTTCCCTTAAATTCTCCATGGTTGCTTTAGCAGTCAGTCAGGCAATACCGTACTACCCATTCCCATAGACCCTTAAACCTCCACAGTCCACAGGGTCGTTCTCTGACGTTTCCCCGGGACCCAAATTGCATTTTGTATGCGGCCTTCCCTGTAACAACATAATCTTTCTTTCTTATGAACATAGGACAAAATGTTATGCATGACATCAATTTTACACCCGGGTAATAATAATTGCTAGTTAATTATTATGTCTAGACATGCAATCTATGAAACAGCAAAATTAATATCGTGCAGTACGATATAATCTAAAGTAGGTATTATATACGGGTTAAAGATTAGTGTTAAAATATGGCAATGGAAGTGTTATTATAAGATAATGAATAAAGTCTTAAATAAACATGCACCAACAAAACAGAAACGGGTAAAATATGTAAAACAACCCGAGTGGTTCACTCAACAAATAAAAGAGGCAATTGATCAACGTGACAAAATAAGAAAACAAAATCATTGTAATGAATACAAAAAATTAAGAAACAGAGTCACGTACCACATACGCCAAACTAAATAATCATTCTATAATAATGCAATAAAACATTACATTACAAGGACGTTAAATTTCTATGGAAAACCTTGCATACTTTACAAGGAAATTGTAAAACCGATTCGTCTTTATTACCAAAGTCTTTAATAATTGATGATAAACTTATTCAGGGAGATCAAGACGTTGCGGAATCTTTGAATAAGCATTTTATAAATATTTCAAATATGATTAAAAAAAACAGAATTCTCAAAAGAAAATTTTAAAGGTTTGGAATCATCTTTAAATAATATCTTGAAAGATAACAAATTTGATATTGAATAACGCCACTTGAAGTTAAAACAGAAATCAATCGATTAAATTGTAGTAAAGCCACAGGCTTGGATGGTATTGGAGCCAACATTCTTAAATACTGTGGAGACCATATTGTTCTGCCATTAACTGCCGTTATAAATAAAAGTATCATTCAAGGCATATACACCAACACCATTAAAGACGCTTATGTTCTTCCGATTTATAAACATTCAGACAAACAAAATCCAAATAACTATAGACCGATATCGATTCTTCCAACCATATCAAAAATATTCGAAAAACACATTGCAAAACAACTCATGAATAACTTTTCTGAAACAAATATCATCCACAAATATCAATCTGGTTTCAGAGAAAAACATTCCTGTCAGTCAGCTCTAGTACGTCTGGTAGAAAACTGATTATAAGAAATTGATGATGGTCACTTGATAGGATCAGTATCACTTGATTTAAGAAAGGCATTTGATATGGTCGATTACTCGATTCTTCTATATAAACTTAAACTTTATCATTTCTCCAAACATTCACTTAACTTTTTCAATTCGTATCTTTCAAACCGAACACATGTAGTAAAAACTGGGATAACAAATACTATGTCAACTAAGATGGTTAGTAAGAATGGAGTACCCCAGGGGATCTCTATTAGGCCCTTTATTGTTCCTTTTATATATAAATGACATCACTTTAAATATCAATAATTCTAAGATAGATCTATATGCGGACGACTCGACACTATACGCTAGTGGCAAAACAAAAAACGAAATTGAAAGGAAAAACGGAATTCTTCAAAAAAGAGCTGCAAAAATAATTTTATGTAAACCAAAACGAACACCGTCTGCATATCTCTTTGATACCCTCCAACGGTTAACTTTTAATAGCAGGCTAAAATATCATACTGGAGTTTTAATCTATAAATCATTAAATGAAATGGCTCTGGAGTATATAAAAGAAATTATACCGTTATGTAATAATCGCTCATACAGCTTAAGATCCGTCACGAAAAATGACATTGCCCATGTAGTTTTTAAAACTGATTTAGTTAAACGAAACTCTTTTTCATATTTTGGCATGACTGTATGGGATGACATCACCGAAGATATTCGTTCAATGAAATCTTCGTCACAATTTAAAAAAAACATATTATATATATATATACCTTTCAAATTTCAATAACAAAAAGCAATTGGATTGTTTCTTCACTTTTTATCAATTTTGTGTGTCTGTCGTATATTACTTTTACTTTTGTTTCTTCAAGTGAAGATATTTAACACATTTTGTCAAAATTGTAAATATTATTTCTACATGTATGTAATAAGTTTTCATAAATAATCAATTCATTATAACTTTAAGAACAAATTGTAACCTTTATTTAACCGTTTTTCATTGAGTTATAGAAGGTTACATGTAAATAACACGTGCTTTGTATTTGTAATTATTATGTTTCTTATATGTACCAATGTAAAGTTTACTGTCTTTTGTGTTTTACCTTCTGAAAGTAAAGCTATTATTATTATTATTATTATATACTCATATAATCTTGCTACATGATAATAGATGCAGTTGTCTTGATCATATTAGCGTGCAGCAGAAAAGGATGTTTCATTCACACGTTAAAATACTGACTTACCTGTTCAAGCCCATTAAACCGTGAATATGCTCAGTACACACAAACCCGAAGTCCTGACGCATTTTTGGGGCATGTCTCTGACTGCAGAAAAAGAATGGATAGACAATGTTCTGAGTGATTATACTGCCGTTCAAAGTATGATTCTTGGAAGGGACGACTTCTAAATGGCCTGAAATGATTAGATACCTTGATGCACACCTAATAACCATGACCGCGACGCGAAATAATAAATAATTCTCTGACAGTTCACATGTCACTAAGTAAGCGACACGGCAATTTAGTCATGGCATGGCAGGGGAATAGTAGTATCGTAAATAAAGCCAATGTAATGAAAAGCGTTATTTATTAATATCATACATACAGCATTTTCAAAACTTAATGAACCCTTCATTAGTTGTTTATTTATAAAACATGAAATGAAAAGCGCGAGAAGTTGGCTGTGGAGCATTGAGTGTTAACAATTAGAAGCATTAATTACATCGTGAGATGAACGAGTAGCTACTGTGATACCAACATTGTTAATGATACGACGAGATAAACGAAATCTGAATCCAAACGCTATTTAGGAAACTATTCGTAGTCTCATTATTGTTGATTAACTCTTTGAATACAATATTACAAAACCATCCATCGCTTCATACAGACATATTACACCTGCTCAATCCGATCTTGCAGAAACTTAAGAACAATGTACTACATAAATGCAGATACGAATATCATCATTACGATGTAATATGTGCGTCTAATTGCTAACACTCATTGACAGAATAAGCACTGATCTTCTTAATAAACAACTAAAATCTTGAAAGTAAGTACACTCGCAGACAAACGGCTGTATTATAAACCAAGTCGGAATCAGCTCTGTTGTAGCTCTACAGTGATTGATAACTGGCATTCCAATGATAACTAGTTACTTGATAACAAAACACCATCGTCAATCTATCACATAATGATGGATCGTAATTATCACAGTACTGACTTAAAGTATGTATGGATAATATATGACCTTTCCTCCCCCTTTCAATTACTTCAACTACTTATTCCCGTTCTTATTCCCTCCCTCCACTCGCCTAACAAATTCTCTCTTTCATTAGGAAAAAGAAAGTCGAACGAGAAACGCCTCGAACAAAGTGAATTGCAACCCAATAAGCACAATGAGACATGAAACATGAAGAACTACAATGGCCAAAGGGACACAATACACAGCTCAAGGAACTAATTGTACCACTGGTTAAACAATTTCTAATATTTACCACGGACATATAAATGTTTGATTGGAAACTTCCTACTACGTCTGTATAGATTTGCCTGAACTCTCGCGACCAACGAGATTTCTTCCGAGATCAATCCTGCGATACAAATCGTCAAAAAAATTGCGACGTCCACCATTTTGTTTCTGAAGCGATAGAAGTTGACATTTTGATCTGCCGTAATAGTAATATTTTCAACAGCTATATATTTCTTAGTTGGTATTTATATTTTTTGTGTTTAACTTGTTGTTTGTATGTATGTATTTTTTCATGAAGCTTAATATTTCCTCCATTTTTTCCGGTATATACAAAGCCTACTCTTAATAAGGACTTGATATTAAGTATTAGTATATCTTTCTATCTGATATATTACAGCATATTGGTGTACATTACATCGATAAGAGTTTCGAAAGAGCACACATCATTATGTTAATAGAAACATCATACTTGTGATTCAGATACATTGTTATTAGTGTTCTATGTGCCAGTTTAACATTTTCCTACACAATTCTATCTTATTAGGGCCTTAATATTAAGCAAGACTAAAATCGCCTTTAAAGACAGTTAGCTTCAATTAAACTCGTTTTAACATTAAGTTCGCTGGCTCCACTCTGTTATTTCTCAGAGGTCAAACAGTGTTCAAAACATCAACCTCAATCAGTCCAAAATTTCATTAGGATAAAAAAGACATCGATTGTCTCTCAGTAATTAAACAATTTGTGAAAGGCGAGGATTGCGATAATTCCTCATTGAGTTGGCGGCAAGAATTGGGTTACAATTACGAAGACATGTGTTGTCAATCTTGCCGTAATGAGATACCCTTAGAGTCCTCTTTGTAATCCTTAAAACTAAATAACATGTCGATTAAAAAAGCGGCAATGATCTCAGGCACAATGACATCAATAAACAGCAGCTTTCTTTTTTTCTTCCTATATACACGTAGTGTTACACAAACAGCGACCTCAAGTTTTATTTATAACAAATGACTTCAGTGTTAAAATACTGCACATCCGACTCAAGGCACACACGTGTACTTTCATATAATGTATAGGACATTCGTTGCCTATATACGATATCCACGAATGAAATGGAGGTTGTTGATTTTAAGGAATGGTGTGAACAAGGTCTAATGCATGTCTTGTTGATTGATATACGTGTTTTGCTATCTTGACCGAATTCAGACATGATAGATTTGGTACGACGACGATAGTAAATTTGCCAACTTTTTTGTTACATGTTGCACCAAGTACCTTTGAGTTTAATAATGACATTCAAAGTACTTCCCAAATTATCAACATAACAAAACTAATACATGTATGTTAGTACGTTTACAACCATGTTGTGATATTTTAGAACAAATATTGCTCTAAGAATAGCATGCAAGTCTAAATGAGAAAAACATAGTTTTAGTCCCTCAATGGGATTTATTAGTATACAATTATCAGTGTCACTTACAGTGGATTGAGATGTTTCTATTTTCAGTGGCTTAATTGTGTGGAAGTATTTGAAATGTAATCACTAGGGCCAAAGAGAGAAATGCAACATAAATACAGCATTTATACCAAATGCTCGGGTTTCAATTGTTACCATGTTATCGAGGGCGAGACTTTCAGACATTCTTAATGATGAAAGTATACTCGTTCGCGGCGTCATGGAACTTTTCTCATAACATGAGATGACAGGCATCAACATTTGTTCGTACAGTAATCAAAAACTATTGCAATAAGCAGCAATACAATACAATATCATTTATTGCATAAAACATGTTACAATGCTTATAGCAAACAAAAGGCAATACTCCTATACAATTACAATGCAGAAGAAATACATGGATTTTCTAAGAGCATCACACATTTTACATCATTTTCATTCATTGGTTTGATTTCTATATAATTGGCAAAGTAAATAATTTTCGCGAGATCCTTTCTAACGGAACGGGTTAAATATATTCTGTACCCAGAGATACGTTTCGCTAATATATTGGTTTTCTTTGTAAGACTATCATATAATTCTGTAAATATATATAATGTGACTTGTGCATCAAACCTTTTTTCAATTAGTAAAAACAGTGCAGTTAAAACATACAAACATTCAAACTATGTATACGTGGGTAATAATGAATTGTCTAAGCACGACAAAGTCTATTATAATGTGAAAATACCATCGGTTAAAAGGTCGGGGCTTCCGGCGTACGCTCCACTGTAATTCTAAACCTTATTAAAATGATTTCATTAGTGAACGTCCTTAGGGAAATTGATGCGATCTGTTTGACAGTGATAGAAATGTATCACATAATGTGAAGACAGAATGAGGCGACTGATTTAGAGGAAATTAAATCACGAGATGTGAGCAATGTTGTCATTATTGTCATAATGTCGTTAGCAACATTATAACAAACAATAGCAACGAGGAAAATAACTCTGATCTGGGCATATACTATATAAGTTTATTGTCTTATAATTAGTTCAATGGCAGATACAGGAGAATAAGAGGGAGAATAAATAGCTACAGGGAACGCCACATACAACACAGTCTCATGTCAGCCCCAATGCAGATCTTAAGAACATGGTACGCAAACATGCAGTGTTTGTTAAATAAAATGCAAAACTTAAAACAAAAAGTAAAGACGTTCGATAAAAAATAACACATCACGCTGTAAACAATGTACAGTTTGGTCTGCAATACACATAGACCATGATCAGCCCTAATTCTCAAGAAGCCCAAACAACTTATTATTTTATTGCATAAACCAGTATGTTTTGTATTATTATTATATTATAATGTAACATATATGCGTATGAATCAAACAGCGGAATACTTGAAAACACTTGAGATAATACAACAAATCAACATAAAGAACAAATGACTGACTGCACAGTATCCCTAAAAGTACGAGACGACATGCAAATGTTCCCATACAAGTATTCAAATACAAATAGCAGAATGAACAAGTCACACACATACATGTAAATGGTGGGTGAAAACAGAAGTACCGCCTTCAAACGGTCAGTGGCAAAACTACACTATTTAATATTCACCTGTGCAATTTAAAAAAAGTGTTTCATGACAAATCTACCAAACTGGTGTTCAAAAGTCTCAAACGGCATGCCAACATTTGGCAAGTATAAAAGTGACACATATTCATAGCAATGTAAAGTAAGTATAAACAAGCTGAAAATATCACATGTCACATACAAAGTGCACAGCCAAGCCAAACTCACAAGGGCGCACGAACATTTATTAATGCACGTAAACAATAACAAAAGGGGCCTAATACGTAAACATAAATAATGGGTGGAACTAACATGTACATAAACTCAGTTTGGATGTGTTTTACTGTATTTCGCCATTCTATTTTCCTACCAACATTGGGAAAGTATAAAAGCCTTTCACTCATTGTCCAAACCATGATATCTTTTTGTCTTGTTTCCTTCCCCATTTATCATTATAAGAGGTGATAATAACATAATTGCATATAACGGTGACCAGTGTTTATGGTGTCATATATCTTACTTGGCTGTCAGCCACTGAACTCCCACCGTCGATTGTTCGCACCCTCCGAGGAATAATGTTACTCTCATACATAAAAGTCACAATGGTTAACGGGAAATTCGCGCTAATTCAATGTCCGTAAACTAACGTCTTCACTACGGCGCGTTCAGGACAGATGGTGATTGGTCTTTGCATCCGCTTATACCGGCATGTGTCCACAATTTGCATATATACAGAAATCCGTATCCCTGGCCAAACAATGGACTCAATGGCCTCCTAATTACTGACTCGATGTCTGCAGCATACTAATTTACAACCTCAGTTGGACTTAAGTATGTATTTGTTAAAGTTGAGCCATTTCTATTGCGAAGGTTTCCAGTTCATTAAATATAAAGTTACCGCGGCGAATGCGTCTAGAACCTCAGCTCACGCCTCTTTAATCTAGTACGTTTTCATTTTGCTATATAGCCGTTCTACACCGATCCGCCTAATTTAGAACGCGCCATAGGAGAACGCCAATATAAAAGATCGCCAAAAGTCACTTGTTGCGGCCAGTTGTTGTGAGTGTCCTGTGATCTTTTCCATCCATTAATCCCCCTCCCCCTTCCTTCACTGTCCACTTTGATTCTCCTAGTCATTCCATGTGGTCTGTCGGGCCATTACTTGTGCATCTGTTCTTTAACGTGTGTACCCTTTGACCTCCTTAGGTGCCTTGTGTTTTGTGGATTGTTGTTTTCCCGGAGGTCTGCGTGAAGAGGCACTGTCTTGTGTATTTGGCGTTCCCTGTAGTTACATATTCTCTCTCTCTCTTGGCATTACCATTGATTCGTACTTGAATAATAAATAATCGGAGATTAAATTCCTTATCAGTATGTGTTTAGTTTATAAAACTAAAGCAAAGCAACATACATGCGAACGTCCCATCGAAAGCTTCCTGCGTCTGGTCACCATATACATGTAATCACATTGACCAAGTGGACATGATCCAACACAGAGCAGCTACAGGTTTGTCAAAAATGACTATATCTGAACAAGCTCAGTTTCCAAAATAAATCATGAACTCCGCGGGGATACCATACAACACAGAAGAAATATCGCGCAAGTCACCGTGCTGTACACAATTAGTCATAACTTATTACTTCTAATCCTCCACTACCCCCGTCTAGATCTTCAAGACCAATAATATAACCAACTCTCCTTTGCTCAAAGTCTACCTACCAAACACAGCTTCTTTCCTTCCGCCGTGGAGCTATGGAACCGCTTACCTTAACATGCCATACATCAACCACATTGGAAAGTTTCAAGGCCGCTAAAATCACCATCAACCCACTTTAGATTCCAGATGCAGTTTTAACTTGTTTTTAACTTATGTATAAAGAGACACCTTTCGATGTACATAGTCTAACCTCACAGCTACGCATGAACAATATTTTTTATCCAAATCGCGAATATACTACGAATGAGGCAATTACTAAAGATGACGACGACGTGATGATGATGATGATGATAATGACCTGACTAGTCATTATAATTTATACTGTAGAGTTACGAGGCCCACGGGATAGATAATTGGGATCGAATTGTATTGTTAGGAGATGTTATTTTTTTGGATAAAGCCAGATATGTATTATTTCTCATGCCCTACACAGGTAAATAAAATGAAGCATGACTATTAAAAAGCGTGTATTCAGAATTGATTTGGCGGTCTAAGACCCAACGAGGTTTAATTTTGGCGGAAACGCCAATTCGGAACATCGCCAATAACCGCCACATTTTATGCCCGCCAATTTAAAGGCGTATAAAGTATTATGTAATTAATTCATCAAATGCTGAGAGAATACTATTAAATTGATGAATGATAAAAATACGTGGACGTTCATGCTTTCTTTGAAACTATTTGGAGTGTTTTATTCCAATTCGTCCTACTGGTAGCATGAGTTTATTTTTTAGACACGAACGATTAAGTGACTTTATCTTCAAAGAATGTTTTTTTAAACAAATCAATTTGGACATGTTTCATTTTCCTTTCATGCTCAACATTCTCAAAATTACATTTTGTACAACCAAATTGATTTTACTTTCTGACTGCCAATTAGGTACTCTGATTCAAAATCTACAAAATGAACACAACGGGCCCCGTCCCGTAGGAAGTTTGAATAAGACGGTAATTGTAGTTGACACGCTACATTATACTGATATAGGATACGATCTACTCAGCGCTCAATTATCTGTTAAATTTAGAAGTCATTACAAACGTCCATTAAGTCAGTAAATTATAAATGACTCCCACCTTCTCGCGAGCGCACGCGCCAATACTGAAAGGCGAACAGCACCTGGTGGTTAGCGGTAAAATAACGGACTGTCCCAGAGAATGCGTTCAATGTAGCCCGTCTGCCATGTCAATGAAGAAAGGACACAAATTGTATTCATGAACGTCCTGATGTTCAAGTATCTCTTTGTTGTAGATTACACTACATGGAACGCGATGTATTATTCAAAATGTTAATTTAAAAGTTTGGAGTTCGCGAATTCAAATCGCACATGGCCTTTTTAAAAACAAGTGCTGAAACGAGAATAAACATTCTCATAGTCTTGATTCTTTTGTCATGGACTGTTTTCCTCTTGAAAATTCGTAATTAATTGCGATTTTATGAAAATTGGTTGATGAAAGCGTAGAATCGCGCCCTGTAGCGATCGTAAAATATTGCATGTCAATGTCATAAACGCGACCAAATTATACATAGCCGAAATTTTATTATCCTCAATGGAGATGTCGTCCATAAATTTTGATATTTATTTCAAAAATGATCATAATCCAGTATAATTAAGTTTTATCATAGTGTACTTGGATCCACTTTGCCATCAAACGGCACCAAATGAAATACATTTTAACTTCTGGAACGGTGTGTTACATATTAATCATGACTAGTCCGTTAAAATCGACTTGTTTTCTAAGGCAATGATTTTTTTCTTTTTTACGCCATCTTTCACTTACGACTGTACGGCGGTCGGTTGTCCTAAGCAGTGCCACGTGGTCACCAACCGGTACTAAGATCCTCGTTCACAAGCAACTGACACCTTCCCCACAAGAATCAGAGGTCGAGGACAAATTACCTTCGCTGTCAGTCAAACTGACATGGAGGACACACACCTCATCCGGTGTTCGACCCTACGACTCCCATATTTGCAGGCGATTGTTCGCCCGGTGGAGCTGCACACTCACAGCTTGTTTGCTTTAGAAAGGATGATGCTGAAGACGAAATACAGTAAAACCTCAATTAAAGACCACCTCTTTAATAAAGACCACATCAAAATTAAGAACACGATTTTCAAGTCCATTTTCACTGTTCTTTATTCAACATGACTATTAAAACCACCGTAATATTAAGACCAGTTTGTAAGGGTTCTAATGGTGGTCTTATTATCGAAGTTTTACTGTATAACATACACTTGTTTGTTGATATAGTTCTTTACGACATCTTCAACTATACGTCTGTTTCTCTTTTTTCATAAGTACTTACAACACTAGTAAACATTCGGTAGATCGAATACTTAAGGGATTTGTGAAGACGGTTATCTTACTACATAACGTGTAACGTTAGAGCGTGGCAAGCAGATATTTTACTGGATTTAGTATAAGGGAGGTAACTGAGTAAAGGTAAGGCGTTATTGAGTTATTCACCTTGGACGTGTTTTGCCTAACCTACAACAATTTATCCGCAGCACCTGCCGATAGTATTTCATAATTCTATACGCTAATAACAGATTAAATTAATTTTATTTCGTACAAAGGAAATTTGAAGTCGATTATTATTTTATAAACACGTACCATATAATGTCTGAGGCTGTTAATATACTGGTCCAGATTGAATGAATGCACCCTACACTATATTTTTTTTAATTATTCGATATGAGATTCGAACGCAACGAGATATGTAAGCCGGTGCGTAGCGTTTGCTTATATGAATCATTCTCATAGATGTTTTGCCTAAGTGACATGTATCTGGGAGAAATTGAGTTATTAACATTTCTAAATACAGGAATATTTTGTAGGTCACTACAAAACAAACAATATTTCAAATTGACATATTTAGGGAATTAAAACACTGTTGATATGGTCATCAAGACTAGATCTACAATAATTACTGAGTTTCACAAATTTAATGCAGCAAATATTTATCTACATTACAATACTGAGGCCAATCACTTTAAGAATGATGTACTAATTCCTACCAATATACTGGCAGGCAAACAATCTGTGCTGCGCCGTCACTGTATCCCGGACGTACGATATAACAATTTGATCATAGTTTTTAACTTATCATTTCATTCTAAGAGAAACTGAAATTCAATGAGAAATGCATGAGTATCTCGTTTACTCGGTATTTAATAGGCATTTGCTGTTTGTGTAATGTATTAAACTAGTTGTTACAACGCAGGGATGTAATTCCTCAGATAAATCACAAACATTTTGTCCTTAAGCGAAACTGGTCGCTTTTTATGTAATGAATTATTTTGTAAGAGATAACAGCAGAATAACAAAGGCATCCTACATATAATGCGCGACAGAAGTTATCGAAGTTAGCAGGACAAGAATGCATCAAATATGGATAGGGCATCAACACATTGAAGCATTGGCATCAGTGAAACATGAATGTGTATGGTAATACGACATTAACAAACACCCGGAGTCTTGAACGAAGTCAATGTCTTTCTTGAAAACGTTTCCTAATTCAGGAAGTTGATGTAACAGCTTGTATTTCAATGGACTAAAACGAAATACTGCAGAAGAGTAGTAGTAGTAGGAAAACAGCACCTTATCCTTAAAATTACATTTTCCGTAACTGATTTATTTAACATACAGGATATAATATATATTATATGCTCAAATCAAAAGTGATAAATGAATATAATTAATATGTTGTTCTCATTATCATAAAAAAGCGTAACTGTTTATATGTGGTTTTGGAATTACATCCATTTAAGTTTTATCATTTTTTGCAAACAAATCAAGCTAATCTTTCATATATCAAATGAATATTATTCATGGAATGATCTATCTTGCAGAAAACGGTAAAACTTATAAAATGTCAACCTAATACTTTGAAATTTATTTTATATAAGTTATGCAACTATTTGTCTAAATAATTGTAACATCTGTATTTTACAATATCAATAGCATTAACATTGTAATTTTCACTTTTAAATATAAAGTTAAACAATATCATATAAAAATATATTTATTGTAATCGAATTATACTGTTTTAAATTTCACACCTTTACAGAATAAAAAGTCAATCTATTGTCACCCTCTAATGAACCACACCAATATTTCATTTCAAGGCTATTCTATAAAAAGTCACATTTCCCCTAGATTCTTCCCTATAAAGCGCACTAATTGTAAATTAACAGCTTGTATAATCGCTGCTGGGCCCCTAGTGTGACCGTCCAGAGATCGAAGGCCATAAAACTGCGGTCATACATTTCCGAACGTGGTAAAACACATACTATATAATGTTAAAATGTTAAGTGTAAAAAAGACAATTTTCCTTTTTAAATATTTTCACAAATAAATACCGACTGACAGAGAAATAATTATGGTTTATGAGACCATTTGCATTTTGTTAATATCATTAACCGTTTTTAAATGACATTAAGTTACACAACATCACAAACAACAAAGGTTAAACCCCTAATTGTTGGAAGGCATAGGACCGTAAATGTTTAGCCGCCCCACAAATCACAAGCACCTATCCTATAGTGATAGCTGCTAATATGTTGGAATCTATAAAAATTGCAAGTATTTGAGCTAAGTTGTGTTCATGCAAGCAGTCCGTTTGTGTTTTAAGTACACACTTGCTTACTTGGCATGGTCCTGCAATCAGACCAGTGGTGTTTCTTGTACACACTGAGTTTTGCTGTGGTTCTGCAGTAGGCAGGTGATGTTTTGAATACACACCGAGTATTACTATATTGTCCTGCAATTAGGCCAGTGATGTTTTGAGTGCACACTGCCTACGGCAACGTTTTTTTTTTTTGCACGACCCGATTTCGCTGGCTCCAACATTGGATGGCGGTGGTCCCTGCATCCCCTAGTCCATGTTGCGCCTGAACTGCGGGTGCAGGGCCCATTTGGCAGACAGCGAAATCATTTTCATATAATAATTAAGGGTCAGCCCAATTTCAGTTACCCAGGGTTGGGCTCAAACACTTCATTGTGAATTTGTTTATTGATATTGATTGTGAATTTGTTGATTGATATTGATTTGAATTGTCTTTGATGTTGATGTTGTTGGGGTTAGCCCTTTGTATGTTCTCGGCAGCCCAAATCTTGTAAGCCGTGGCCAAACGTTGCCAAAACTTAAACATTAAATATATAAACTTTTATCTAATTTGTTTGCTTATTGATCATATTGTTTTAAGAATGCTTTGTAGCTGTACACTTGCTGGTTGCCTTTGTCCGCCTTCACTAAATAATAACAGCTATCACTATAGGATAGGTGCTTGTTATTTGTGGGGCGGCTAAACATTTACGGTCCTATGCCTTCCAACAATTAGGGGTTTAACCTTTGTTGTTTGTGATGTTGTGTAATTTGCACGCTCACCACTTCCTTTCTGTGAAGATAAGAATCGAGAAAGTTGGAAGCTTTAATTTCTTTGACACCCACCCTTCCACTCCCTTAATAATTAGCTGGGTATATCGAGAGGTAGGGGACGTAGGTTCATTTCGGGCTATGGTTGCCACCCATGCTTAATTGTATGCTTTGATAATAATATTAAAAATAAATTAAAAAATCAGACACGTGTGCTCCTTCCATAATCTACATAGAGCCATTGTTGCGTTAGTATTTATTAGCTCCTCCCATAATTGACTTCGGACCATTGTCTTTGCGTTAGTGTTTATTAGCTCCTACCATAATTTACATGGGGCCATTGTCTTTGCGTTAGTGTTTATTAGCTCCTACCATAATTTACATGGGGCCATTGACATTGATCTCGTAACATTTTATTGTTGTAATGAAATACTCTCTGAGCTTTTGTTATAAATATGTCATGTACTACAATTACTAATTGTCATGTACATGACGTGTACATTTTGGCGACAATTTGATACACATTAAAGCTGCATTACGTATATTATTTAGGGATGTCAACGAATATTCTGACATTGGAATATTCGTTCGTACGTCCGAATATTCCAATACTGATCAGGCATTCGAGTATTAGATAAAAATAAATTTTCAATATAAAAGCTAAATTCAAGTGTATTTAATTTCAATGATGGGCATTATCGCATTGAATGACATTAATACCTACAGGTGTTAAATGACATGTCATGTTGTATATAAATTAGGGGCCAAGAGAGATATAGCACTCTGGGGATGACACTTAGACCCTGTAATTATTAGTAATCGCAGGATGTTGTAAAACTTGAGTGATCAGTTTAAAATACAAAATTGATAAGCTTAAAGTTAAACCTCGAAATTTCGAATGTATTATTATTAAGAAACTGACTGACACGTAGCTATCAGCGCATTTAAATCATCACAATTCTACATTATGGGCTAGAGTTTCTTTTATTGCAATCATTCGCATCCTACATACAGTTCTGTACGACAACTAATTCATCATTTTAATCCGATCGGAATACAAGGACAGATATATAGGCTTTTCGATTTGCTTTCTCTTCCGTTAACAATTTGCAAATAGCAACACTAACGTTTTAATATTGCCGGTAACAAAGCTTTTCTCGAAATCAAGCACAAACTACCAGTATGCTTGAGTGCGACGATAAAAAACACTTAATTGGCGCCGTTCGGAAGGTTGACCGAATAGTCGAGTACCAAAATTGCCTTTTGTTGACATCCCTAATATTATTTCATGTATGTATGTACATAATTTGGTTTTACATATTTGGTAAGGAATGACATTCTCGAAGAAAATGTTTTTATTTCACTGAACGTGTAAACATTTGCAATTAATAAGACATTTAACGTCCGACTCTCTTTTAAGTAATTTCGCTGTCACTGAAGAATTGTAGGCATCAACTGTTAATGTAACGATTTCTGGCATGAAAAAAATGTATGAAAAACGTTTTTGATGTAATTGAAACCTAATGTCATTCCATGTTCGTTATTAAAACAAAATCCCTACTTTAATGATTAATGACTTTAATCGGCTACTTTCGGTTAAGAAATATGTCAATAGCAAATTAACAGAAATTAATTTTCTACATGGCATGGTTTAAAACTACCATGTAGCCATCTGAGAAGATAGTTCAAAATGTAATGTTGCTTTTATCAGGATAAAACAACCGGCAACACAGTACATGATATCATGTATTTGTTACACTAAAATAAAGGATATTACAAGACTTTCAGTGTGGTCATAAATTGAGGAATTTATTAAACGAGTTTTCTTGTTTTTCTCAAGTTTTTATCGTTTCCTGAAATCGAGTTTAATACGTTCAATTACATGCATTTAAAAACACCGATGTACTATATATTTCTATCATAAATTGCAAATGGAAATCTTGTTAAAACATGCGTAATGCGTAATGAGAGCTGCCATTAATGTAAGGCCATTTTGAGTCACGCCATTTTTTATTTCACCAATGAATAGGTATTACATGTTATTGGTCGTGTATGACGTCATTTATAATAATAAACATACATTTACTTTATAGTTGCGTACTTGGACTTAATTTTTCGGCACATCCGTACTAACATGGTTTTGCTTTTTGCGTATCAGTGTTGTGTAAAATCTAACGTTAACCACCAAGGCAATTTCTCTTTAACAAGACAACGTTTGTAGCCTTGACGCGGATTGGTTGACCTTTCGATGAAGGGTACGTAACCTAACCGAAATCCACTGAATTCGGTGAATTAACCGAAATCCATTTTGGATCTGAAGTGACCAGCAATCATAACATCCCGGGATCTTTTAAGTTGCACATCAAATCTTAACCATCTTCTTTTAAGATATGTCTTGATTATTATACCAAAAACATTATCTCAATCAGTTAAACAAGTGGTGTAATATGTAAATTGGCTATTGTTTATCTAAGTGCATATTCAAGGGTCGCGCTACGATGTACGACCCCGATCAGCCATATTTCATGATATTTTCAGTGGTCGCGTTACGATGTACGACACAGATCCACCATATTTTACGTTATTCTCAGTGGTCGCGCTACGATGTTAGAACGAGATTAAACATAATTTAGTTGATCTACGATCTACGCGCCAATTTCACACACCTGAATCACATGAATGAATTAATCAATTTCATGCACAAATAACACAGAATCCATTATAATAATAATA
Organism: Mactromeris polynyma; assembly: GCA_032209605.1. Classification (NCBI taxonomy): domain Eukaryota; kingdom Metazoa; phylum Mollusca; class Bivalvia; order Venerida; family Mactridae; genus Mactromeris; species Mactromeris polynyma. Next base: position 5,541,612 of record JASFXZ010000031.1, on the reverse strand, counting down.
ATAATAAATTCTTTATTTTCAGAAGGTTACATAGTTAAGGTTAACAATAAACACGCATTCACACACGCACACACAATACATTGTACATGAACATCATCATGTTTTAACATCAGGATGTAAATGAGACTATTAAAAATCTACAAAAGTTAAGATGATCTGAAAATAAAAAAATGAAATAAAACAACAACAACAACAGACACCTCACATAAGACACATACATACAATAATGAAATATTATTGATATCATTGTTTAAGCATTAAGTAGTTCCTATAATTATTTTTAAATGTTTCTGTATCAGACAGGCAACGTATATTTACAGGAATTGCATTCCATACCTCACGAGCATAAAAAGAGAATGTTTGTTTACCATAATTTGATTTAAAGGAAAACGGTGCTATGTCATTGTTGGTGGTGGATCTTAATGAGTATGTAGAATTGTGAATGAAATAAATTATATCATGAAAGTAAGTGGGCATTTTATTATGTGAGAATTTATGCACTATAGTTGCTGAGAGAAATTTACATCTATTTTCAAATGATAGCCACCCTAATTCAATGAATAAGGGTCGTGATGGTGTTATTTGTGGTCTATGTAGAATAGTTTTTGCTGCTTTTTTCTGTATTATGGATATTTTCTTGTTGTTTGCTACAAGCCCTCGACACCATATAGGGCAACAATAGTCCATTGAAGATAATATGTGAGAGTTGTAGAATAATTTCCTTGTGTTGATGTTTAAGATATAGTTTATTCTTTTTAATAAATTTAACTTTGATTTGAGTTTGTGACATACGTAATCTATATGTGCATTCCAGCGAAGATTTTTATCAATGATTACTCCAAGCATATTGTGGTTACTTACCTGTTATCAGACATTTTTTTAATTTTATTATAAAATCCACAAAATAATAAAGTTTACAAATAGTAAATTGATTCAAAAATTAACAAAGATTTAATATGTACAAATGCTTTTTATTACGACCAATAATGAAAACTTTAATAAAAAAATAATATCATAGCTAAAATATAAAAAAATAATTTGGAAATCACAGTAAAATCTCAATAATAAGACTCCCTTGGGGTCCTTATAAACTGACGGTATGCGGGCGAGTGCTCAAACTAATTCCTCCATGGTTGCCAGCACTGGTTTCACTGTTTCTGGACGTACGAGATGTGCAAGCCATCTTGAAAAACATAACACATGCCAATATACCACCGATACCTGTCAGGACCAGTGAATATGGAAAGTAGTACGGATGGTGTAGATTATATCTGTCGTAGATTTTGATGGCCGAAACTATACCCGCACCAAACCGCGCAGACGCAGAAATAGCAAGAACGGCTGAAATTGAGAATAAGTCATATCCTACATAAATACAATTTGAGATGGTATTAAGTATTCCATTTTTGGTAATCAGGTAATAATAGATGTAATTCGTTGCAACTCGAAATATATCACTCACCGCTGAATTAAAATATTATCGCATTAAAAAGCGTACATCATTCAGCCACTGTGGTGCAATAGCTAAATTAAATTTCCTGCATAATCCGAGTCACTATTAGCAAGCAGGAGACCAATATTTACTCCATATGGTCACTTCGTTGTCATAATGCCATATGGGGCAAATATAGCCACGTCAGAAACGCCTGTCCTGACAGTAAGCAATATTTGCCCCATATAGCAATGTAAAACAATGTGACCATATGAAATAAATATTGTTTGCAAATAGTGTCATCACATGTTGCGTTTTCTTGAAATGACGTCACGTACAGAAGAGGTTGTAAATCCCATAGCTGTGCTCAGGTGCATTTGGATGAACTATTTCAGCCAAAATGTCACAGAGCATTCATACGCCACACACGATGTTCGAACCAACGATCTCTGTTTGTTCTACCGACTGTAATAACCGGTCGGGATTGTAACATTGATACACATTTATTACTAATTTAAATGATAGAAGTCGACAGAAACTAAATTTACACAAGCTTCTTTCAGGTACAGTATGTTATACATGTACACGTTTATATTTTGCTGTTCACCCCGGTTTGCTCAGTTGGTAGAGCGCTATACAGTCACCAGGGTTCGATTCCTGGATTGGGCAGGTTATGTTCTACCGTGACATTGGCTACGGCCATGTCCTCTACATGTGGACTTGTTGTCAGTTGCTTGGGCAAGAGCAAGTTATTACTTGGTGACAATAATTCCTGGAAAACTGGTTCGCCGTATATGACTAAAATATTGATGAAAAACGGCTTAAGACCCGATGTTAACATATAAACCAGCGATTTGTCAAGGGGCTTTGTCCAATTAAGAGTATTAATTGATGGTATGATACAATGAGAATTCATTTTATAACTCTTACATACTCTTAAATAATTCATAATCAAATTTATACAATGTGTCTCAAAACATAGCAAGAAAATTTACCTGAAGCTAGTAAACATAAAATTATTATTTTTCTTGCATGCTGAAGTGGTTCGGATGCCCTTCGGCTCACACAGATCAGTATTACCGCTACCACACACGCAATGACCCCAACTGTCGTTAATCCTTTGCATACACTCATACCAATGTATAATGCTAAAAATAGATTCAAAACAAATAAGGCGAAAGACATAGAAACAGCAGAGAGTAAATTCTACTACACTACACATTCAATGTTAACATCGGCAGAAACGATGCATTTGACCATTAACAAGATAAACATAAATATGAAATTGCCAAGACAATAAAAGAGAGATTAAGTTGTTGCATGGAACGCAACATACATAAGACAACGCCTCCTCATACAGTCCACACGGAAAATATAGTCAACAAAACATCAGGCACTGATGCGATTCAAGGGTAAACATGTATAGGAATAGAGGTGTAAGGAATGGTCTGGCCTACCATCAGAATTTAGGGGGACAACAACGGAGGACAGGTTTAATGGATGGAATACGTCACTGAACATGCTAAGAAAGTTAGTTATAACTTACATGTTATAATTACAATACCAAAATATAAAATGCAAGCATGCTCATAGTAAAACAAGGGTCGCCGAGCATAGATATGGCATAGTGACTTCGTGATTTCGACAATAGTAAATATACAACCAAACACAGAGAATAGAATTTATGAAAAAGAGGTTTAAAGATTGAGCAATAAATGCAAGTTTATCTTGTCTTCATTTCATTACATGACAGACTAATTAAGCAGTTTACAATATCTGAGCGATCAATTATTACACATACATGTAATATTATAAATTTATTTACCGAAGACCAGATGGTTGGTTAAGGAATTTTTCTCAGAGTTCATCACTGACCATGATGATCACTAAAGTCATTGGAATAGACCAACTATTTAAACTTTTATGTTAAGATGTTCGATAAAATAGGGTCGAAAAATCAAGGTATATACGCCAATTGTGTCAATTCGTCCAACTTTTATGAAATTTTAAACACAAAAACATGTGGATATTGATAAGCTTGTATAATACAAGAAATAAAAAAATATCAATTGTTTAGACTTTACAGTCTATGAGCATACAATATCAATAATATATTTACAACAGTTGAACATTAACATTTAATATATATAATAAACTCACATTGTGGTACAGTTGTTTCACCAACCCTTGATAATGTGCTAGACGTAACGCAGTTTGAATCTACGCAATAGAACAAATACCACAGTCCAAATTGAAGGGAAACATTTTCAACAACTATATACAACCATCCTGGAGTGACACATCCGACGATCTGGAACAACAGTGCTATAATTGTAAGTGCCAATGTAACTAACGTTGGTCGTCCTTCTTCCATCTTTGTCGCACGGAATTATTAAATTAAATTCCTATTAGTTTCCTTTTTCAGTTATGTGTTTAATTCTTGACACTGAATGTATGTTGTTTGCTTTAAGCGCCGCTTTATATAAGATTGCATGAAGCGTATTTCAAAATCTCCATCCGTTTTTTTCGATCACTATCGCGACAGATTCGTCAATAAAAATATTCCCCTAAACTTTTCTACGAACATTGAGATCAGAACAACGTAAACGTACACCGCCGCACCTAAATGCATTGCACCCGGGTAATGCAAAAACAAATTCAATGGTAAACAGTAATTATGTAGCAAATGGTACGCTTCAAAGCGCAAACTTTATTGGTTAATACTCACTCCACATTTGATCACGTATTGTTGATTATAAATTAAAAAAAAGTTAAGAATACTATTAATGTGTATAACCGTATTAAGGTTAAATATAAAAAAGACATTGACGATTTGTTCGTGTTTTTGTTTATAATTTCGGCATTCTTACATCAGCGTTTGGTATGTACATGTTACCGTGATATTTCAAAATGATAATCGGTAAATGCAGACAAACTGCAATGACTGGTTAGATGTTTTCTTTCAGTATACATTTATATTTTAGATGTATGTTGAAATAAATTGCTATCGAGGTTTTTATCGTTTGTTCACAGCAACACACAGGTCAATATTCAATGCCAAATCCCCCTTAACACATGTGCAGTTCATTGACGTGATACAATATTAATGTCCCCCCCCCTTTGGCCCGTGGCCAGTGTCGTAGGTCAAAAGTCCAATTCTTAAATGTAACACTCAATAACGTAATATAACTTAGTATGTAACGTAAACTTACGTCCCAATATGTAATTAGCAAAACAAGTAGCACATATGTAGTTTAGTATAAGTCAGATTCATACTTCATCATACCTTTATTAGTTGCCATATTGCACTTTAACCTTTTATTATTTTATCACGTCACTGATCTCTTCCGCACGAGTGTACCCGCTACGACAGATACACGTCGTCATTTTCATGTGTTAAACTTTACGACCAACTTTTATAGATTTAATTGCCACTCCGGCAGATTAGCCTCCAACCTTCCCCACCCACTGGCGGTGACGCGAGCCGCGACGACACTAAGCCTGTGGTATATCAACCTTGTTATCCCCTTAAATACTCCATGGTGGTTTTTGATAATCAGTCAGACAATTGCTTACTTCCCCATTCCCATAGATGTTTGCCCTTGCACCTCATTTATCCCTAATGTTTCGAAGGCTAATGTTTCCATGGGATGTGTGTGAAGGCATTGGCTTATGTACGTGGCGTTTCCCGTAACAACTTAATATTTCCTTTAAACTTTGAACTATTCATTACCTGTGGGTGCAAGAAACAAAATCCATGGCTCTAGAGACTGTTCGCCGAAATCGGAAAGGTTAACTGACACCGAATTTCTATGGTCGCTAATAGAGAGGAATTAATATTTAACGTATGTATAGTTGTGTAATTGTTATAAGGCTAACATCTGTATATTTTACTGCCATATTTGTCTCGTGTTTAAAAGTAATGTTTTAATTTGTAAATACTTTTGTAAGGTCGGTTAGACCTTTCCTTGCTCCCCTATTCCCATGCACGTTTACCCTTGCACATACTCAGTGCCTACTGTTTTGTAGACTGTTGTTTCCCTTGGGTCTGCTAGGGGAGGCATTGTCTTATGTATGTGGCGTTCCCTGTAACAACTTAATCTCTGTTTTATCCTACATCAATACAACAGCATATTTTTCATAACAAAATAGCAAAGTTAACGTAAAAATCGATCCATTTGATAAGACGTTTCCGATTTGCGTTTAAAAAATTCGAGAGACACATGCTATACATAATAACAACATGTTTTGACAGGACTTATTGTTCAGATAGTTATCTTTTCATGCGTTATAATCGTCAAGAAATGATAGCAAACAATGAGTCATGTGCTTCATTAAAGCGACATGCCGCTAGATTTATACAGCAATAGGAAGCTGCGTTACAACTAAATAGCGATACGCTTGATGTTAAACAAGTATAATACTGTGCAATAATTTCATCGTGTTAAGCAAACACCTTGATTTACTTCATATGAAAACATGTGCATAAACTCCCGAAGGTCAACAACGAACGAAATTATTCATAAAAAAGACATATCTTCAAAAAAGAAGGTCGGCGCAATTTGACGGTTATTTGTTGCGCAACATAAAAAATGCAGCTACATAACGGAAGCTGGTCACTCCAGATCCAAAATGGATTTCGGTAAATTCACCGAAATTCACTGGATTTCAGTATGGTAACGTACCCTTAATCGAAAGGTTAACCAATCCGCGTCAATGTTACAGACGATGTTCGGTTGAAGAGAAATTGGCTGTATGGTTAACGTAAGATTTGATTGGTTTACACAACACTGATATGCTTATATTAAAACCATGTTAGTACGACTTCCAGCTGTATCTTTAATGTAAGATAGGACCATAATTATTATAGACGCTGTCGTATCAACAAACGCGTTGCTAGGATAGGTAATGTCGCATAGCGTAGTAAGCGTCTGAACTATTTGCAGCCAAGTGAAACTGATCACATACTTTAATATTATTTACCGAAAAACATATGAAAGGTTTTACCGAAAAACATATGGAAGGTTTTTTCCGAAAAATATATGGAAGGTTTTACCGAAAAACATATGGAAGGTTTAACCGAAAAACATATGGAAGGTTTTTTTCCGAAAAACATATGGAAGGTTTTTTTCCGAAAAACATATGTAAGGTTTTACCGAAAAACATATGGAAGGTTTTACTGAAAAACATATGGAAGGTTTTACCTGTTACCGAAAAACATATGGAAGGTTTACCTGTTACCGAAAAACATATGGGAAGTTTTACCGAAAAACATATGGGAGGTTTTACCTGTTACCGAAAAACATATGGGAGGTTTTACCGAAAAACATATGGGAAGTTTTACCGAAAAACATATGGGAGGTTTTACCTGTTACCGAAAAACATATGGGAGGTTTTACCGAAAAACATATGGGAGGTTTTACCGAAATTTTCAAGTTCATCCAAATTAAATCACATTGTCAGTAAGATTTAAATATTCAATTAACATTTTTACACTTTTATCAGCATAAAAATCACATTCCATTTTAAGTTTAACAACACTCAAAAGTCAGTAGAGCATTTCATCACTCAAATATTTGACATGTAAATACTACATAATAATTTGAAAATTTCTCATTTTAGGGACTTTCATCTCATACAGGATACTGAAGATTAGCAGTCATGCACCCCAGGTAGCTGGAAAGGATGAACTTGATGCATTATCTTCCTAGTAAAGTGGCGACACTGAACAAAACTCTTGTTCCGGATATAACGTAATTAACGCAACAGAAAAACTTACATAATGTTGTAAAAATATGTGTTATGTCTCCCTCCCTCTGAGGAATATATCCTGTTTTTGTCTTTGGTGTCTGTCCGTCCTTCTGTCCGTCCGTCCACTTTCAGCTTGTCCGCGCTTAGTTTCCATTACCGCTGGTTGGACTCCAACCAAACTTTACAGGACTGATTAGCAAAATTACAATTACTAAATAATATTACTCATACTCATTGGCATATAGACTTTATACTTATGAACTTACCAATACAATATCTTTGTGCATGTTCAAGGTTATACATGTACATGTAATTGTTTTAGTTCAATTACGCTATATTGTAACATGTTAATGTCTCGGTGTTTCCGGTATATTTAGCAACATGAACAAATGGAATAACATAAACACTGCAATGTATTAAAATACGCCTTAATGTTCAAATGCAATTAAAATTTGACAAGAATAGTAAAATCATTGTTTTGATTTTGATAAAAATACCTAACAACACTTCCACTGTTTATGTAATAGTTATTTTGTCATTTTGTAATAAAACATAAGAAAGCAATGAAGTGTGCACTGTTTACTTATCAATGCGATTAACTATAAATAATTTTGAGTCATGAATTTTATTTACAACAAAAACACCGTGTATTTCCCGATAACACGTCACGTTTTCTCAACTAGTATTTCTCATTGCTCACACTGTTACTCATATAGACAGGAAAACACCCGAGAATCCCTATCAACCACTGTAAGAAATTTTCTTTGATGAACATTTTAACTTAGTAATATATGGGAGAAGGATTAAAAAAAATATTCTTAGCTAAGAAAAAAAAATTCAACTAAAAAATGAAAAAAAACCTAAGAAGTTTATCGAATAAGGCCCCAGATCAACCATATTTAAGTTTTTTTCAGTGGTTGCGCTACGATGTACGACCTGGATCAACCATATTGTATGATATTTGCAGTGGTCGCGTTACGATGTACGACCTAGATCAACCATATTGTATGTTATTTGCAGTGGTTGCGCTACGATGTACGACCTGGATCAACCATATTGTATGATATTTGCAGTGGTCGCGCTACGATGTACGACCTAGATCAACCATATTGTATGATATTTGCAGTGGTCGCGCTACGATGTACGACCTGGATCAACCATATTGTATGTTATTTGCAGTGGTCGCGCTACGATGTACGACCTAGATCAAGCATATTGTATGATATTTTCAGTGGTTGCGCTACGATGTACGACCTGGATCAACCATATTGTATGTTATTTGCAGTGGTCGCGTAACGATGTACGACCTAGATCAACCATATTGTATGTTATTTGCAGTGGTCGCGCTACGATGTACGACCTAGATCAACCATATTGTATGTTATTTGCAGTGGTCGCGCTACGATGTACGACCTGGATCAACCATATTGAATGATATTTGCAGTGGTCGCGCTACGATGTACGACCCAGATCGACCATATTGTATGATATTTTCAGTGGTTGCGCTACGATGTACGACCTGGATCAACCATATTGTATGATATTTGCAGTGGTCGCGCTACGATGTACGACCTGGATCAACCATATTGTATGATATTTGCAGTGGTCGCGCTACGATGTACGACCTAGATCAACCATATTGTATGATATTTTCAGTGGTCGCGCTACGATGTACGACCTGGATCAACCATATTGTATGATATTTGCAGTGGTCGCGCTACGATGTACGACCTAGATCAACCATATTGTATGATATTTGCAGTGGTCGCGCTACGATGTACGACCTAGATCAACCATATTGTATGATATTTGCAGTGGTCGCGCTACGATGTACGACCTGGATCAACCATATTGTATGATATTTGCAGTGGTCGCGCTACGATGTACGACCTGGATCAACCATATTGTATGATATTTTCAGTGGTCGCGCTACGATGTACGACCTAGATCAACCATATTGTATGATATTTTCAGTGGTTGCGCTACGATGTACGACCTAGATCGACCATATTGTATGATATTTGCTGTGGTTGCGCTACGATGTACGACCTAGATCGACCATATTGTATGATATTTGCAGTGGTTGCGATACGATGTACGACCCAGATCGACCATATTGTATGATATTTGCAGTGGTTGCGCTACGATGTACGACCTAGATCAACCATATTGTATGATATTTGCAGTGGTTGCGCTACGATGTACGACCTAGATCGACCATATTGTATGATATTTTCAGTGGTTGCGCTACGATGTACGACCCAGATCGACCATATTGTATGATATTTTCAGTGCTTGCGCTACGATGTACGACCTAGATCGACCATATTGTATGATATTTTCAGTGGTTGCGCTACGATGTACGACCTAGATCAACCATATTGTATGATATTTTCAGTGGTTGCGCTACGATGTACGACCTAGATCGACCATATTGTATGATATTTGCAGTGGTCGCGCTACGATGTACGACCTAGATCAACCATATTGTATGATATTTTCAGTGGTTGCGCTACGATGTACGACCTAGATCAACCATATTGTATGATATTTGCAGTGGTCGCGCTACGATGTACGACCTAGATCAACCATATTGTATGATATTTTCAGTGGTTGCGCTACGATGTACGACCCAGATCGACCATATTGTATGATATTTTCAGTGCTTGCGCTACGATGTACGACCTAGATCGACCATATTGTATGATATTTTCAGTGGTTGCGCTACGATGTACGACCTAGATCAACCATATTGTATGATATTTTCAGTGGTTGCGCTACGATGTACGACCTAGATCGACCATATTGTATGATATTTGCAGTGGTCGCGCTACGATGTACGACCTAGATCAACCATATTGTATGATATTTTCAGTGGTTGCGCTACGATGTACGACCTAGATCAACCATATTGTATGATATTTGCAGTGGTCGCGCTACGATGTACGACCTAGATCAACCATATTGTATGATATTTTCAGTGGTTGCGCTACGATGTACGACCCAGATCAACCATATTGTATGATATTTTCAGTGGTTGCGCTACGATGTACGACCCAGATCGACCATATTGTATGATATTTTCAATGGTTGCGCTACGATGTACGACCTAGATCAACCATATTGTATGATATTTTCAGTGGTTGCGCTACGATGTACGACCTAGATCGACCATATTGTATGATATTTGCAGTGGTCGCGCTACGATGTACGACCCAGATCGACCATATTGTATGATATTTTCAGTGGTTGCGCTACGATGTACGACCTAGATCGACCATATTGTATGATGTTTGCAGTGGTCGCGCTACGATGTACGACCGAGATCAACCATATCGTATGATATTTGCAGTGGTCGCGCTACGATGTACAACCTAGATCAACCATATTGTATGTTATTTGCAGTGGTCGCGTTACGATGTACGACCTGGATCAACCATATTGTATGATATTTTCAGTGGTCGCGCTACGATGTACGACCTAGATCGACCATATTGTATGATATTTGCAGTGGTCGCGCTACGATGTACGACCTAGATCAACCATATTGTATGATATTTGCAGTGGTTGCGCTACGATGTACGACCTGGATCAACCATATTGTATGATATTTGCAGTGGTTGCGCTACGATGTACGACCTAGATCAAGCATATTGTATGATATTTCAGTGGTCGCGCTACGATGTACGACCTGGATCAACCATATTGTATGATATTTGCAGTGGTTGCGCTACGATGTACGACCTAGATCAACCATATTGTATGTTATTTTCAGTGGTCGCGCTACGATGTACGACCTGGATCAACCATATTGTATGTTATTTGCAATGGTCGCGCTACGATTTACGACCTAGATCAACCATATTGTATGATATTTGCAGTGGTCGCGCTACGATGTACGACCTAGATCAACCATATTGTATGATATTTTCAGTGGTTGCGCTACGATGTACGACCTAGATCGACCATATTGTATGATATTTGCAGTGGTCGCGTTACGATGTACGACCTAGATCAACCATATTGTATGATATTTTCAGTGGTTGCGCTACGATGTACGACCCAGATCGACCATATTGTATGATATTTTCAGTGGTTGCGCTACGATGTACGACCCAGATCGACCATATTGTATGATATTTTCAGTGGTTGCGCTACAATGTACGACCTAGATCAACCATATTGTATGATATTTTCAGTGGTTGCGCTACGATGTACGACCTAGATCGACCATATTGTATGATATTTGCAGTGGTCGCGCTACGATGTACGACCTAGATCAACCATACTGTATGATATTTTCAGTGGTTGCGCGTCAATGTACGACCTAGATCAACCATATTGTATGATATTTTCAGTGGTTGCGCTACAATGTACGACCTAGATCAACCATATTGTATGATATTTTCAGTGGTTGCGCTACGATGTACGACCTAGATCGACCATATTGTATGATATTTGCAGTGGTCGCGCTACGATGTACGACCTAGATCAACCATACTGTATGATATTTTCAGTGGTTGCGCGTCAATGTACGACCTAGATCAACCATATTGTATGATATTTTCAGTGGTTGCGCTACGATGTACGACCTAGATCAACCATATTGTATGATATTTGCAGTGGTTGCGCTACGATGTACGACCTAGATCGACCATATTGTATGATATTTGCAGTGGTCGCGCTACGATGTACGACCTAGATCAACCATATTGTATGATATTTGCAGTGGTTGCGCTACGATGTACGACCTGGATCAAGCATATTGTATGATATTTGCAGTGGATGCGCTACGATGTACGACCTAGATCAAGCATATTGTATGATATTTTCAGTGGTCGCGCTACGATGTACGACCTGGATCAACCATATTGTATGTTATTTTCAGTGGTTGCGCTACGACGTACGACCCAGATCAACCATATTGTATTTTATTTGCAGTGGTCGCGCTACCATGTACGACCCAGATCGACCATATTGAATGATATTTTCAGTGGTCGCGCTACGATGTACGTCCCAGATCAACCATATTGTATGTTATTTTCAGTGGTCGCGCTACGATGTACGTCCCAGATCAACCATATTGTATGTTATTTTCAGTGGTCGCGCTACGATGTACGACCCAGAACAGCCATATTGTATGTTATTTGCAGTGGTCGCGCTACGATGTACGACCCAGAACAGCCATAGTGTATGTTATTTGCAGTGGTAGCGCTACGATGTACGACCTAGATCAACCATATTGTATGATATTTGCAGTGGCCGCGCTACGATGTACGACCTGGATCAACCATATTGTATGTTATTTGCAGTGGTCGCGTTACGATGTACGACCTAGATCAACCATATTGTATGTTATTTTCAGTGGTCGCGCTTCGATGTAAGACCCAGATCAACCATATTTTATGTTATTTTCAGTGGTCGCGCTACGATGTACGAAACAGAGCAACCATATTGTATGTTATTTGCAGTGGTCGCGCTACGATGTACGACCCAGAACAGCCATATTGTATGTTATTTGCAGTGGTCGCGCTACGATGTACGACCCAGAACAGCCATATTGTATGTTATTTGCAGTGGTCGCGCTACGATGTACGACCCAGAACATCCATATTGTATGTTATTTGCAGTGGTCGCGCTACGATGTACGACCCAGAACAGCCATATTGTATGATATTTGCAGTGGTCGCGCTACGATGTACGACCTGGATCAACCATATTGTATGATATTTTCAGTGGTCGCGCTACGATGTGCGACCTAGATCGACCATATTGTATGATATTTGCAGTGGTCGCGCTACGATGTACGACCTAGATCAACCATATTGTATGATATTTGCAGTGGTTGCGCTACGATGTACGACCTGGATCAACCATATTGTATGATATTTGCAGTGGTTGCGCTACGATGTACGACCTAGATCAAGCATATTGTATGATATTTCAGTGGTCGCGCTACGATGTACGACCTGGATCAACCATATTGTATGATATTTGCAGTGGTTGCGCTACGATGTACGACCTAGATCAACCATATTGTATGATATTTTCAGTGGTTGCGCTACGATGTACGACCCAGATCGACCATATTGTATGATATTTTCAGTGGTTGCGCTACGATGTACGACCCAGATCGACCATATTGTATGATATTTTCAGTGGTTGCGCTACGATGTACGACCTAGATCAACCATATTGTATGATATTTTCAGTGGTTGCGCTACGATGTACGACCTAGATCGACCATATTGTATGATATTTGCAGTGGTCGCGCTACGATGTACGACCCAGATCGACCATATTGTATGATATTTTCAGTGGTTGCGCTACGATGTACGACCTAGATCGACCATATTGTATGATATTTGCAGTGGTCGCGCTACGATGTACGACCTAGATCAACCATATTGTATGATATTTGCAGTGGTTGCGCTACGATGTACGACCTGGATCAAGCATATTGTATGATATTTGCAGTGGATGCGCTACGATGTACGACCTAGATCAAGCATATTGTATGATATTTTCAGTGGTCGCGCTACGATGTACGACCTGGATCAACCATATTGTATGATATTTGCAGTGGTTGCGCTACGATGTACGACCTAGATCAACCATATTGTATGTTATTTGCAGTGGTCGCGCTACGATGTACGACCAAGATCATCCATATTGTATGATATTTGCAGTGGTCGCGCTACGATGTACGACCGAGATCAACCATATCGTATGATATTTGCAGTGGTCGCGCTACGATGTACAACCTAGATCAACCATATTGTATGTTATTTGCAGTGGTCGCGTTACGATGTACGACCCAGATCAACCATATTGTATGATATTTTCAGTGGTCGCGCTACGATGTACGACCAAGATCAGCCATATTGTATGATATTTGCAGTGGTCGCGCTACGATGTACAACCGAGATCAACCATATTGTATGTTATTTGCAGTGGTCGCGCTACGATGTACGACCTAGATCAACCATATTGTATGTTATTTGCAGTGGTCGCGTTACGATGTACGTCCCAGAGCAACCATATTGTATGATATTTTCAGTGGTCGCGCTACGATGTACGACCTAGATCAACCATATTGTATGTTATTTGCAGTGGTCGCGTTACGATGTACGACCTAGATCAACCATATTGTATGATATTTTCAGTGGTCGCGCTACGATGTACGACCTGGATCAACCATATTGTATGATATTTTCAGTGGTCGCGCTACGATGTACGACCTGGATCAACCATATTGTATGATATTTTCAGTGGTCGCGCTACGATGTACGACCTGGATCAACCATATTGTATGATATTTTCAGTGGTCGCGCTACGATGTACGACCTGGATCAACCATATTGTATGATATTTTCAGTGGTCGCGCTACGATGTACGACCTAGATCAACCATATTGTATGTTATTTTCAGTGGTTGCGCTACGACGTACGACCCAGATCAACCATATTGTATTTTATTTGCAGTGGTCGCGCTACCATGTACGACCCAGATCGACCATATTGTATGATATTTTCAGTGGTCGCGCTACGATGTACGTCCCAGATCAACCATATTGTATGTTATTTTCAGTGGTCGCGCTACGATGTACGACCCAGAACAGCCATATTGTATGTTATTTGCAGTGGTCGCGATACGATGTACGACCCAGAACAGCCATAGTGTATGTTATTTGCAGTGGTAGCGCTACGATGTACGACCTAGATCAACCATATTGTATGATATTTGCAGTGGCCGCGCTACGATGTACGACCTGGATCAACCATATTGTATGTTATTTGCAGTGGTCGCGTTACGATGTACGACCTAGATCAACCATATTGTATGTTATTTTCAGTGGTCGCGCTTCGATGTAAGACCCAGATCAACCATATTTTATGTTATTTTCAGTGGTCGCGCTACGATGTACGAAACAGAGCAACCATATTGTATGTTATTTGCAGTGGTCGCGCTACGATGTACGACCTGGATCAACCATATTGTATGATATTTTCAGTGGTCGCGCTACGATGTACGACCTGGATCAACCATATTGTATGATATTTTCAGTGGTCGCGCTACGATGTACGACCTAGATCAACCATATTGTATGTTATTTTCAGTGGTTGCGCTACGACGTACGACCCAGATCAACCATATTGTATTTTATTTGCAGTGGTCGCGCTACCATGTACGACCCAGATCGACCATATTGTATGATATTTTCAGTGGTCGCGCTACGATGTACGTCCCAGATCAACCATATTGTATGTTATTTTCAGTGGTAGCGCTACGATGTACGACCTAGATCAACCATATTGTATGATATTTGCAGTGGCCGCGCTACGATGTACGACCTGGATCAACCATATTGTATGTTATTTGCAGTGGTCGCGTTACGATGTACGACCTAGATCAACCATATTGTATGTTATTTTCAGTGGTCGCGCTTCGATGAAAGACCCAGATCAACCATATTTTATGTTATTTTCAGTGGTCGCGCTACGATGTACGAAACAGAGCAACCATATTGTATGTTATTTGCAGTGGTCGCGCTACGATGTACGACCCAGAACAGCCATATTGTATGTTATTTGCAGTGGTCGCGCTACGATGTACGACCCAGAACAGCCATATTGTATGTTATTTGCAGTGGTCGCGCTACGATGTACGACCCAGAACATCCATATTGTATGTTATTTGCAGTGGTCGCGCTACGATGTACGACCCAGAACAGCCATATTGTATGATATTTGCAGTGGTCGCGCTACGATGTACGACCTGGATCAACCATATTGTATGATATTTTCAGTGGTCGCGCTACGATGTGCGACCTAGATCGACCATATTGTATGATATTTGCAGTGGTCGCGCTACGATGTACGACCTAGATCAACCATATTGTATGATATTTGCAGTGGTTGCGCTACGATGTACGACCTGGATCAACCATATTGTATGATATTTGCAGTGGTTGCGCTACGATGTACGACCTAGATCAAGCATATTGTATGATATTTCAGTGGTCGCGCTACGATGTACGACCTGGATCAACCATATTGTATGATATTTGCAGTGGTTGCGCTACGATGTACGACCTAGATCAACCATATTGTATGATATTTTCAGTGGTTGCGCTACGATGTACGACCCAGATCGACCATATTGTATGATATTTTCAGTGGTTGCGCTACGATGTACGACCCAGATCGACCATATTGTATGATATTTTCAGTGGTTGCGCTACGATGTACGACCTAGATCAACCATATTGTATGATATTTTCAGTGGTTGCGCTACGATGTACGACCTAGATCGACCATATTGTATGATATTTGCAGTGGTCGCGCTACGATGTACGACCCAGATCGACCATATTGTATGATATTTTCAGTGGTTGCGCTACGATGTACGACCTAGATCGACCATATTGTATGATATTTGCAGTGGTCGCGCTACGATGTACGACCTAGATCAACCATATTGTATGATATTTGCAGTGGTTGCGCTACGATGTACGACCTGGATCAAGCATATTGTATGATATTTGCAGTGGATGCGCTACGATGTACGACCTAGATCAAGCATATTGTATGATATTTTCAGTGGTCGCGCTACGATGTACGACCTGGATCAACCATATTGTATGATATTTGCAGTGGTTGCGCTACGATGTACGACCTAGATCAACCATATTGTATGTTATTTGCAGTGGTCGCGCTACGATGTACGACCAAGATCATCCATATTGTATGATATTTGCAGTGGTCGCGCTACGATGTACGACCGAGATCAACCATATCGTATGATATTTGCAGTGGTCGCGTTACGATGTACGACCCAGATCAACCATATTGTATGATATTTTCAGTGGTCGCGCTACGATGTACGACCAAGATCAGCCATATTGTATGATATTTGCAGTGGCCGCGCTACAATGTACGACCTGGATCAACCATATTGTATGTTATTTGCAGTGGTCGCGTTACGATGTACGACCTAGATCAACCATATTGTATGTTATTTTCAGTGGTCGCGCTTCGATGTAAGACCCAGATCAACCATATTTTATGTTATTTTCAGTGGTCGCGCTACGATGTACGAAACAGAGCAACCATATTGTATGTTATTTGCAGTGGTCGCGCTACGATGTACGACCCAGAACAGCCATATTGTATGTTATTTGCAGTGGTCGCGCTACGATGTACGACCCAGAACAGCCATATTGTATGATATTTGCAGTGGTCGCGCTACGATGTACGACCTGGATCAACCATATTGTATGATATTTTCAGTGGTCGCGCTACGATGTACGACCTGGATCAACCATATTGTATGATATTTGCAGTGGTCATGCTACGATGTACGACCTGGATCAACCATATTGTATGATATTTTCAGTGGTCGTGCTACGATGTACGACCTGGATCAACCATATTGTATGTTATTTGCAGTGGTAGCGCTACGATGTACGACCTAGATCAACCATATTGTATGTTATTTGCAGTGGTAGCGCTACGATGTACGACCTAGATCAACCATTTTGTATGTTATTTGCAGTGGTCGCGCTACGATGTACGACCCAGAACAGCCATATTGTATGTTATTTGCAGTGGTAGCGCTACGATGTACGACCCAGAACAGCCATATTGTATGTTATTTTCAGTGGTCGCGCTACGATGTACGAAACAGATCAACCATATTTTATGTTATTTGCAGCGGTCGCGCTACGATGTACGACCCAGAACAGCCATATTGTATGTTATTTGCAGTGGTCGCGCTACGATGTACGACCCAGATCAACCGTACTGTATGTTATTTTCAGTGGTCGCGCTACGATGTACGACCCAGATCAACCATATTGTATGTTTTTTTTGCTGTGGTCGCGCTACGATGTACGACCCAGATCGACCATATTGTATGATATTTTCAGTGGTCGCGCTACGATGTACGACCTGGATCAACCATATTGTATGATATTTGCAGTGGTCGCGCTACGATGTACGACCTGGATCAACCATATTGTATGATATTTTCAGTGGTAGCGCTACGATGTACGACCTGGATCAACCATATTGTATGATATTTGCAGTGGTCGCGCTACGATGTACGACCTGGATCAACCATATTGTATGATATTTTCAGTGGTAGCGCTACGATGTACGACCTGGATCAACCATATTGTATGATATTTGCAGTGGTCGCGCTACGATGTACGACCTGGATCAACCATATTGTATGATATTTTCAGTGGTCGCGCTACGATGTACGACCTGGATCAACCATATTGTATTATATTTTCAGTGGTCGCGCTACGATGTACGACCTGGATCAACCATATTGTATGTTATTTTCAGTTGTCGCGCTACGATGTACGACCTGGATCAACCATATTGTATGTTATTTTCAGTGGTCGCGCTACGATGTACGACCTGGATCAACCATATTGTATGATATTTTCAGTGGTCGCGCTACGATGTACGACCTGGATCAACCATATTGTATGTTATTTTTAGTGGTTGCGCTACGATGTACGACCAAGATCAACCATATTGTATGTTATTCTCATTGGTAGCGCTATGTTGTACGACCCAGATCAACCATATTTAAAGTTTTTCAATGGTCGCGCTACGATGTACGACCCAGATCAAACATATTTAATGTTATTTTCAGTGGTTGCGCTACGATGTACGACCAAGATCAACCATATTGTATGTTATTCTCATTGGTAGCGCTTTGTTGTACGACCCAGATCAACCATATTTAATGTTATTCTCATTGGTCGCGCTACGATGTACGACCCAGATCAACCATATTTAATGTTATTTTCAGTGGTCGCGCTACGATGTACGACCCAGATCAGCCATATTTCATGATATTTTCAATGGTCGAGCTACGATGTACGACCCAGATCAAACATATTTAATGTTATTTTCAGTGGTCGCCTTACGATGTACGACCCAGATCAACAATATGTTATGTTATTTTCAGTGGTCGCGCTACGATGTACGACCCAGATCAACCATATTTAATGTTATTTTCAGTGGTCGCGCTACGATGTACGACCCAGATCAGCCATATTTCATGATATGTTCAATGGTCGAGCTACGATGTACGACCCAGATCATATATTATGTTATTTGTTGTGGTTGAGCTACGATGTACGACCGAGATCAACCATATTTAAGCTTTTTCAGTGTTTTCTCCGAATGCTGTTTATCAAAATACCGAAACATCAAGTATGACAAATGACACTAAAATTGCGATAGACTTCAGTCTCAGACCAGTCAACCTCCTATATGTTTTTCGGTAATACCTCCCATATGTTTTTCGTTAAAACCTCCCATATGTTTTTCGGTAAAACCTCCCATATGTTTTTCGGTAAAACCTCCCATATGTTTTTCGGTAACAGGTAAAACCTCCCAAATGTTTTTCGGTAACAGGTAAAACCTCCCAAATGTTTTTCGGTAAAACCTCCCATATGTTTTTCGGTAACAGGTAAAACCTCCCATATGTTTTTCGGTAAAACTTCCCATATGTTTTTCGGTAAAACCTCCCATATGTTTTTCGGTAAAACCTTCCATATGTTTTTCGGTAACAGGTAAAACCTCCCATATGTTTTTCGGTAAAACCTCCCATATGTTTTTCGGTAAAACCTCCCATATGTTTTTCGGTAAAACCTCCCATATGTTTTTCGGTAACAGGTAAAACCTCCCAAATGTTTTTCGGTAACAGGTAAAACCTCCCAAATGTTTTTCGGTAAAACCTCCCATATGTTTTTCGGTAACAGGTAAAACCTCCCATATATTTTTCGGTAAAACTACCCATATGTTTTTTGGTAAAACCTCCCATATGTTTTTCGGTAAAACCTCCCATATGTTTTTCGGTAACAGGTAAAACCTCCCATATGTTTTTCGGTAAAACCTCCCATATGTTTTTCGGTAAAACCTCCCATATGTTTTTCGGTAAAACCTCCCATATGTTTTTCGGTAACAGGTAAAACCTCCCATATGTTTTTCGGTAAAACCTCCCATATGTTTTTCGGTAACAGGTAAAACCTCCCATATGTTTTTCGGTAAAACCTCCCATATGTTTTTCGGTAAAACCTCCCATATGTTTTTCGGTAACAGGTAAAACCTCCCATATGTTTTTCGGTAAAACTTCCCATATGTTTTTCGGTAAAACCTCCCATATGTTTTTCGGTAACAGGTAAAACCTCCCATATGTTTTTCGGTCAAACTTCCCATATGTTTTTCGGTAACAGGTAAACCTTCCATATGTTTTTCGGTAACAGGTAAAACCTTCCATATGTTTTTCAGTAAAACCTTCCATATGTTTTTCGGTAAAACCTTACATATGTTTTTCGGAAAAAAACCTTCCATATGTTTTTCGGAAAAAAACCTTCCATATGTTTTTCGGTTAAACCTTCCATATGTTTTTCGGTAAAACCTTCCATATATTTTTCGGAAAAAACCTTCCATATGTTTTTCGGTAAAACCTTTCATATGTTTTTCGGTAAATAATATTAAAGTATGTGATCAGTTTCACTTGGCTGCAAATAGTTCAGACGCTTACTACGCTATGCGACATTACCTATCCTAGCAACGCGTTTGTTGATACGACAGCGTCTATAATAATTATGGTCCTATCTTACATTAAAGATACAGCTGGAAGTCTGCGATGTAATGCTCAATTAAGTACGATATGTCTATGCCACGGAATCATGTGTCATGGGCCATGATTCTAAGACTACAGCTAACAATTAAGACAACAAATTTAAACTTTACAAGTTTCCATTTGATTGGTAGGTTAGATACCTCGAACATATTCTTAAGTCCCGGCGAAACCCCTTCTTATTTCATATTATCTAAGAGTAGATCACTCGAACAGAGATAGGTCGAACACTCGAACAGGATTTGTGGTCCCTAGCTATCATTTCATTCATTGTTCACCACAGATAAGTCGAACAACACAATAGTTCACACCTTTTGTTTGTATTTGCGTTTATTTATCGTCGCCACCGGTTTCCCATATGGGCGACGCCTCCCGAAGAATGTTAGTGATTTTAGATTTTTGGAGGATAGTGCATGATGCAGGAGATCCTTCAGTTCCAGAAGCATCCCTGGTTCTTTTACGTGCTCGGTGTAAAGCATCAGACACGGGACCTCGGTTTTTAAAGTCTCGTTCGAAAGACTGTTAATACTGTCAGTGATGGAGCGGGGAATATAACCTGCGATCCCTGGATTACTAGTCAAGCGCGTTACCACTGGACTACGGATCCGCTACGATAATTCACACCTTTTCATTGACCGGTTAATATACTTATATTTGTTGACGGGTAAGATTGGCAACACATGTAATTCGCACTTCGTGATAATTGCTTGACAGTTGTACATGTACAGTGGAAACTCCCTAATTCGAACACTCTTCGGACTAACTATAAAGTTCGGATTAGAGGAGATTGAATTGAATGTCCGTAAGCAATACATTCTTTCATACTTTACAGAGTAATTTAAGCTACAATATTTTACAAAATTTATATAAACTTGAAGATTCAATTTATTGCCCAAAATCATAAGTTATAAGAGACCAACATAAATATGCCCCTTACATAAAAGGAAGATGCGATATGCAAAATACATGCTGTGTTAAACATTGGTTGATATTTGAATTATTTCAAATGTAAATTAGCATTATATAATTTGTTTATTCGTTATAGAAATTGCAGAAAATTCGATTCTTCAGTATATGCACCGCTATAGACGCATCTCGTTTAATTAAAACCGTATGAAAGCATTGAATATAATTAACTTAAGATTTTGACCTACAGTTCATTCTTAAATAGATGTAGAAATTACAGCAAAATTATACTGCGCAGAAAATGTATTATATATATTTTTTTTAATTTATTTATATTTTGATAATTTCACTGCATTAGGTGGATATATCAATCTCAAGCAAGTATTTCAATGAATCATTCAACAAGTCAAATGATTTCAAACATAGCTGAAATTAAGTATGTGTGTTTCGCAACGATATACCGTCCATTAAACCTGACAGACTTAGTACGATGTATGTGGAAACGCCATACTTGGACCATAGCTTCATTTCAAAAGATTTTTCGTAGAGTAAAATAATGATAAAGGGTAAACCAATTGAATTGTGATTTGTGTACCTAATGGGCCTTTTTCTGCGCTCACATCCAATGTTTTCCAATTGTTTACACAGTAAGTACACCTCGTATCCGGTCTTACCTTGTTTCCATCAAAACGGAATGCAAAACAGAACAGAACATACGATGATAAAGTCTAATGGTCTATATGCATAGAGACAATTAAAATTATTATACCTTCTCTCAATTCTCAGTCATTATACGTTCTGACGTATTTTGCGGAAAATTATCGTCCGGGTTTGGGAGATTTATTTTACGTGTAAAATAACAATCCGGACAGAAAAATTCGTTCGGATTCCGGACTGAGGGAGATTTTTTTATATGGAGGAACCAACCGAGACCGAGAAAATTGTCCGGTTACAGGAAATTTCCGGACTGGAGAGTTTCCGGATTAGGGACTTTCAATTGTACATGTACTATGTGACAGACAATTCATGCGTACACGAATAAACGAGAGAGAATAAGTTCCCACAGGGAACTGAATTATTTTTACAACCGTTATAAAGTGTGGTACTTCACTGAACGTATAAACACGCATTATCTTGAACTTAGTTCTACTGATTAACTGGCGTAAATCATATTTTAAGCGGAAGCACTTACACGATAAACTAGAAATAGTGTCTCTTACAAGGGTATGGTATAAAATACAGTATTCTAGATTATGAACGATGGCATGTCCTTAATACTGTCAAACAGAATTCATATCACATGACTAAGTCATTGTTATAGAATTTAACCCTGACTATTGCGAAAGGTGCGGTAAATATTTAGAGCTCCGTTTAACAAAAATACTGATCAAATAGCAAGTGTCTTATTTAAAACCAGTTAAAATATGTTACTGTGATAATGACTTTTAACTGGTCTGATCTTTGGTCGAGTTTCCTGGGTAGGTCCATTTTTCTTGAAAACTTCCGAAGCTACTTGCTTGTGGTCATTCTTTAAACATCGTATTTTGACAGAAGAGGTAAAATAAGTCAGCTGATGCGCATTCGTTTCCGCACCAAATTCATTCAATTGAAATATTTCGGGGGAAACGAACACGGTTGCGGATCTGTTTTCACGAGCCTGGAAGAGGAGAGGTCCAAGTTTTCTGACTTCTTTATTTTATGTTTTTTTTAAAGAATTAAACATTATTTTGACCAATCTTCTGACCTCACATATTGTTTTCAATTGCTTTAGATACATTGCCATGTGCTTATCAGAACTGTTAGAGTCTTTTATTGTGTGTACTGTACCTTCCAGTTTCTTGCTTGACCATCTCAAAATTAAGACCATTTCATTTATAGGATCGTATTTCAATGGTTCAGTTTTTCATCCTTATTTGAACATGATAAGCAGAACACCTGACAAGTGTGACTTTTTTTCAGAACAAATGATGATGTAATCATCGAGGTTTCACTGCGTATGTAAGAAACATTAGTCATTTCTTTAGACGTATAAAAAAGGTAAAAAGACAAATAATCAAAGTTTTTCTTCATATGTACATGTATATATAAGCCTGGTTAGCTCAGTGGTAGATCATCTGTCTCGGGGTGTAGGACATCGCGAGTTTGATTCCCAGGCACGACGTACTAAAGTCGTTGGAAGTATAACTGTTCTCTCATTATTTTTCGTTCTGATTTTGGTGGTACAAACTTGTTAACATTGCTGTGTTTGGTTCAGAAAATAATGCATTATTCGTGTTTTTTGTCTTGTCAGTTTTGTATAAATATATTAACAGAACGATCAAGTTATGACCATAGTGTATATTTGAAGCTGTAAAACACTTAAGAGATTTCAAACATCATTATAATATATTTAAAATATATGATAACATTTGAAATGTATTGACAGATTGAAGTGATTTGTTTATCTCTGTTTTTTTATTGAGTCAAAAGTTTGATTCTACCCATATCAATGCATATGTACATTCAGCATACTACATACAGTCGGACCATGTTTCATTCGATTTTATCGGGTTCGAAATTTTATTTCGAATTGTACATTCAACGTGCATAAGAATACATTGGAACCTGATGTTTATTTCGAATGACACTGAATATTCGGATTAAAGGTTGTCGAATAAACGAGATCCGACTGTATTATTATAGAATTTTGCATGTGAAACCATGCCTTCATGTAACTTCGATGTACAAACAGTTACTGTAATGTTTCAGTCTTATTAGCTATACGAACACTAGTGACGTATAATCTTAATGTAAATAATATACTGTTAGCTCAGTCTAGAGGTCGTAAGATGGAACACAGGGCACCGGGTGTATGTTCTTCGTGATAATTTGACTGAAGATCGGCCTGTTTTGTCAATATTTGTACGAACGAGCTTTCGTAAGATACGAAATGTTCGTAAAAAAATCTTACGAAAATATTTACGACCGTTTTATCAACGCGTTCGTAAGTATGATAGTAATATTAAGAATAAGAATGTTCGTGCGCTCAGTAAATCAGTACATGCTCTTCACGGGGAGGTCAAAAGAGACGTATTTCGCGGGTGTCAGGAGACTTCGGACCACGGACATTACGGACCAGACACTTCGGACCATATTCAGGGACACTTCGGACCATATTAAGGGACATTACGGGCCATCTATTGGGACTGTTTTCGACCAAGCATTTAAAAAACAGACTTTCAATAATCAAAAGAATGCAGAAACTGATCGTTATGATTATTATTATTCGTGATTCTATTGTAATTTAGAGGTTAGATCGATACATAGATTTGAATATCAACCAACATTTAACACAGCTTGTATTTTGCACGGTGCACTGCAAAACTTCCTTCTATAAAAGGAGCCCAAAATTATGAATTAAAGATGTTTGAGCCATTGTATAGCAACAGCACTGAATGAAACCCATTCAAGTATTTTTGAGTTAAGATGAGCCGGATACATCTTTAACACAGCGTATATTTTTGCATATCACGCGCACAAATAGTTTGGTCTCTTAAAACTTATAAATTTGAAGAAAAAAAATGAATGTTCATGATAATTTATAAAAAAATGATTTCCTTATGACTCGGCAAAGTAGAAAGAAAGAATGCAGGTGGATGTGCACCCAGTGTGGGGCTCGACCCCCAACTCTCACAAGATGCCCAACCGTTTCGTCACATTCAACTATACACATCATAAGAAATAGATCTAGTATATTGAGTGGTATTCTATGCTCCGAAGGATGAAAACTTGCTTAAATAGTTTATTATTTTCTTGAGTTTTTACTTGAAGATCTAATTTATTGAGGATTTATTACTTTATTGTACAGTCAAATGTCATTGAGTTATTAATGATGCAGACTATTATTAAGGAAAATGTGAAGTGCTGCTATAAATTGTAATTCAAATGATTTGTAAGAGTTCATAATAGGAATATCAAAATAAACCATTCAATTGCCAAATGATAATAATGAATCTGCATTGATATATATTCATAAATTTCATGTCTTACCAGTTTAAAATTAGGCTTATCAATAATCAAATATTGATATTCTATTTTTAAAAGTTGTACGGTACAGTTGATACTGTACTTTAATGTAAACCATACATTTTAATTCCATGTACAATTCAACTTCCATTCTATTCTGGTTCCATCTTCAAATTACCTTTTGATTGTCAGAAGTTTTACTTCGTGACTGTTTATAACTATGATTGATTACTGCATCAGCTATTATGTATGGAATCATCTTATACTTTATAAGATAACAATATATACTTATTAATGTATTTCATTCTTTTTTCAGAAATACCAGACAATTTCATGTGATATGAAGTAGACGAATTGATAAAAAATTTCATAACTGTTGCTAATTAATGTGAAATATTAATATCATTTTCGTTAAAACTTACGAATTCGTAGCGACTGCATGCGTACGAAAATATTGATAAAACGCTCAAGATCGTAAGAACGTCGTAAGAAAATCTTACGAAAGTTTCGTGCGTAAGAATGTTGATCCGGTACCGTGTATGTTGATATGTAATCATACCAAATGTAATGATCTGATACATTTTGGTGACCTACAATGCCATTAATAAAATATCAGGAGATTTATGAATTAATCTACATTCGTAAACATTCTAATTTAAAGTTTTGTTAACTGTTTATTATACCAGTTATGTATTTGTATCAATTATGTCTTTATGTCTCATTTATACTGCCATAATATTAACTGCAAAGTCTACCAATCTACAGATCTAATTTCAGTAAGTATATATATAGTATAGGTTTTGCATTTAGGCCAGTTTTCTGTGTCGTTTTTTTATGCAAATTCATAGAATCAGTGAAAAGGTTAAGCAACATGGTTCGTTTAACTCTGAGGTCGCCGTATCAATAGGTTTAAGGAAGTTCTATGACCGATAATTCAAACTGTATTATTGTTTTTGTTATACAATTTAGATGTCTTTATATTTAGGAATCGTACAAACTTTTTAAGGTGTGCAATATGCATTACCTCATGTATTAATCCATATCCAAAATATTAACCGAACTCTATCCGGAGACCCGGGGTTCGAATCCCGGTAGCGCCATTGACCGCTCAAAACATGATTTTATATCGATAAGCTGAACTTTCAACAATTAGATTTTTCTTGTAGGATTGCGCTTTCTTCATATTTAGGATGCCACACTTTATATATTGTGCGGGATGATTAAATGCGTTTATTGGACGGTGTCACGGTCCCTGGGTTTATATAAACAGAAAACTAGTCAAGTAGTACAATATATGTTTAAAGATGTGTTGTAAACATGACTTATAACATAAACCGAATATAACCTGATTAACAGGACCAGTCAAACATGTTTATCTATAAATGCGGTACCTGTAACACTGAACATTTAACATAGGAAATAAAGGCTAGGACCCATAACGCACCAGAGCAGTTAACGGACCGTACTGGAAAAACTCCTGCCGGATTGACTGATGGTAATTGCACGGTATGCTGTGCGGGTCCTTACGAAGTTTTGGACCCATTGAGTTTGGGGTTCCACTAGGTGCTGAATCTCAAGGGTTATTTTGATAATTTTGTACCAGATTTTACTATTTTATTGCCAAATTACCTATCATTTAGAGAGAAATGGACCCTTCAGATCCTGAGGGTCAAAATGTGGCTTTTTTTGAAATTCCAGGGGTCAAAGGGTCAACTCAAAGAGTCAAATGGAACCCCTGATTGAGCCCCATATAGTCTGCGACAGAAAGATGAGCATGTGCATACCTCCAATAAATTGTTAAGTCTTACCAACAGCAAACAAGTGCTTGTTAGATGAGTAAGTCAGGACGTATTTGATAACATTCCTTAAAATTGTGTCAGTCACAATAGTCCTAGTTTCATTTGAACTTTATTTTAATCGATGATCCTTCATTCAAACACTATTTATAGTTTTAATGGCCCTTGAAGTGCACATGAACCACCTTATGTTTTGCACTTACTCTATAATGTCACCAATTTAATTGAAAACTGTTATTGCGTAGTCATAACACTGTATAGTGACTAATTTTTTATCGGTTTACGCCACATTTATGGGACATGTTATATATAATTGACAAATGCATAATAACTCATTCAGTATTTATATATATAAATTAATGTTATAGTACATTATTCGTGTATCTTTTCTCTTATAGATAGATGAGTCAATATTATAGCAACATTTTTTGTCCTGATGTTATTTCTTTAAAACAGTATGACGAGCATCCTTTAATATTTTATTTTGAAAAGTTAACTACATTACGGAGTCCCTAAAGTGACATTCCATACTATATTTTCGAACTACACTTTTATTTTTATTTCGTAAAAGCGAAATAATTGTTTCGTTTAAACGAATTGTTTTTCGTAAAAACGTAATATTATTTCGTATTTACGAATTAGTTTGTCGTCTGTTTGACTGGCTTTGCCATGAGATATATGGTCCAAATGTTGTCTCTGGGCAAAAATGAGCTATTTGCAGTTTACAATGAATTCTGTAGAATTACCAGAAATGGTCAAGTTACGGATAAGACCATTGAATATGGAAAATATATGGATTTTTCGTAACATGACAATAACAACAAAGTACGCAATAGTTCAGTCTTCATTGTCATTTATTGATAGAGAATTTAGTAGCATATATTCTTAATTTTTAATCTGCAATACGTTAAATGATTATGTCACCTTAATACAAAAAATGGTTACCATGGCAACCAACACTAAGGCGTAAAACACGATATGACGATACAATGAACGTTGTGAACAGTATGTTGTGTAGTGTCAATAAAAAATATTTCATTGAAATAAAATATCAATATCAAATATACAGTGCCATCCATCTACCTAGAGGAAACAACTTGTGAGATATGAAAAAATAGAAATAAATATTCTCAGTCATGTTCCAAGTTTAACATGAAAAACACTGAAAGAAACTGCATATTAATGTCCATGTACAACAATAACTTAAACATTAATGGAACATACCTCTGATTGGTAAACGTCAGTAATTGATTTAGTTTCCTGCTGAGGGAAATCTTGAACATTGATTTAATATCTGAGATTAGTACTTGCCTTGTGTGATCGTTAATTAACAGTTGTACTTTATACACCTTGTAGAGTATTAATAATTGATACATAGTGAATTAAAATAAGGTATTAACATGATCAGCCATCGACCGAATGTGTCTATTGAACCGAGTAAAGATTTTTTATAAATCTTATCCTGAGAGCTTGGAATTATCTGCGTATTGGTAATTGTAACTGGCAACTTAGAAATTGAGGAGTGTAGTGTTTGTGGTTCATGTATACAGCCAGAGGTCAACATTCAGGACATGTTTTATATAAGAGTTCCACACCTTAAATGAATAGAATAGATAGAAATTTACGTTATTGTATGTGTTATAATTCTTATGACATTGAGGACTGTTTTCATTTTATATGCTTATGCCCATCTTTTACCGATTTACGTCGAAAATATATCCCTTAATACTATAGTAACAAGCCTTCAATGTTCAAATTTCTTGAGTTGCTCAAATGTAAAAACAAAGTAACTTCATGCAACATACTCGTAGCTATGTATATTAAAGTTGCTTTAAAACAAAGATCTTTAACATTACCATAATTCGATTGTCACCTTCAAACAATATTTGCCATTGTTTTCACATTTACTCTTTTCTCTTTAATAACGTCATATGATTGGTTTGTCCTCTAAATAAAACTTGTTGTAATCCCCCTGTTTTCGATTTCTTCTGTTCGTTTCATGTTCTCATGTGATGTACTGAATATTTGTATTGTGTATGTGATTTTATGTCGATGTACCATGTACAAGTCAAAACAAATGAAAAGTTCTGTTCTGTTCTGTTCTTATTTTTTTGGTAAATAATAATGATTAAGGACTTCACACATTCACTCAAGTGCTATGTTCCTAATGGCATATACCATTACTCTGCTAGATGTCGTGTTGTAGTTACTAGCATTAGATTACACTTGCAAGGTTTCTTCAATTCTATCCCATGTAGATATATGCGATATATAAATACAGTGTACTATATGCTATTAATGTTGAGTAATATACATGTGTGTAGATACTTTGATGTATTAGTTTTATATGTATACATAATCTCTTATAACTCATTGTATGAGTGGCAGTGTACTATGTATGTGATATGTACACTGATGATATTGAAATATATTTTGCAATCATTAGTTGTACACGGGGTTACGTATGCTGGTCAATATCTTAATAGATGCTCGCGTAAAGATATTTCATTATTTTATTTTACTAGAATGACATTCGACACATTGAAAGCAGTGAATAACAATTTCATTTTGACAGATATTTCGTAATACTGTGAAATTCGATGAAAAAGAAACTATAAAATCCTACTAGACCGTAGTCGGAGTTTCTAAGCATTTAAATCAATATTCACTCAGCAGTACATTTTATACTGAATACAATGAAGATAATTGTGCACCTTTTCAGATTCCTTCATAGTAAACAATTTTCGTATAAATAAATTAAAATCATTCAAAGATTCAGTAAGATTGGGTTACAGTGTACTAAAACAATGTACAACTTTGTATTTCCTTTCGGATACGGCTCTTATTGTAAAATCATTGTTATAAGTGGGGTTTGATTTCTTGATTGAATCTATCCGCGTATTAAATGCAACAGTTAACAAAACGTTCCATCATTATGCTGCTTTTTCCACACATATTATCTTGTACCACCACAAAATGAACGTTTCTTCTGAGAAAATTTATTTATATTTCATATGCTTCATTTTCTACACCCCCCCCCCCCTCCCCGCATTTCGTCTTATTACTACTGATTATCTTGACTGGTTCGGTGATATATTCCATCCATTAATGATTTCCTCCTGTTTTTCCCACTAAATTCTCCTTAGTTGTTGTGGTCGTACGTACCATTCATTGCACCACTATTTATATTGTTTTAATCAGATAAATCGCTATGTAACAAGTTTATTAACATGAATGTGTGAGTTCTCGACTGCAATAAGTAATAATGAACACGATTTAAACAGACTACACTGTGTCTATGACTAATCACACAACGAAGTTATTTTTATGCAGTCTCCGACGCAGTGATCTCCCCTTATAGGTCTCGGAGTTTCAGTAGTATAGCGTACTTGAATGACCGGCAGTCGTAACATTAAGTTTTTTTTTATGTTGTACAACAAATTTTAAACTTCAGATTGCAACAAATGTGCATACTTCATGTTGCGCCGACCATCTATTTAAAAGATATTTCTTGTTAGTTATGAATGTACAGCAAAAACAACGAAGGGAGGTAATTCAAGAATGTGGTACGGTAAAATTTCAGTTCTTTGACAATGTTTTTTCTCTAATTTGCTCGTTATGAAAAAAAATCTTACGCGTAATTTGTTACCTTTTTAATGTAATGAGAGCGTCAATTGAATGACACAGCATGGTGACTGGTTTTGATTTCTTTGCAATTTTGGTTTAACTCGGACAGATTAACCTGATCTTCCTGACTTCTATAAGCATAACTTCACAGTAGAATGATTATCTGAATTTATCTTCGTCTCTAATCCGATTAAATCCGGCTCTCGTCATATTGATGTACATATTGTATATTGAATAATATAAACAAAAGTGATGTTAGATTGACCGCGAACATATGTATGCACTTTCAGGACCGATCCATATCAATTTAGATAAGGAAAAAGCTATAAATGCTGTTTGGATTACTTTTCTATCAAAACAGAGCCGCGGTTTTTTATCCATCACACTAATGTGAACGAATATTTCATACACCTATTTTGAAGGGTCCAAGTAATATATTCATACGGTAGCGGTCAATACATAGTATAGATTTATTGACCTGTCAAAATTCGGATATCTTCATGATAAACTAATTTATCGTGTGCATTTATCATGAAGATATGCAAATTTTGACAGGTCAATAAATTTATATACTATCATGAAAGAAATCCACAAATGTAATGATTGACGTAACTGCAACGAAAATTACTGATGATGAACATTTCTCTCATGGAAAATTATATAGTCAGCGTAATCGCTGTATAATATATTCATGCATAAAGGTCGGGATCAGGTCAATATGTTCCAACTACACACTATTCCCAACAAGAGTTCGCTAGATGTCAGAAACGTATATTCAACGGTACTTCAGACATTTGCAAAGAAATTTGCATAAGAAGATTTAGTAAACCTACATACATATCGCTGAACTTCATTCCATAAGTGAGATTTTAGGGCCCTCCATGATCAATTGATAACGGTCGCTGACTTGAAATTATATGCCCCTTACGACTGCGGGTACAAATGTCACCAGCTAATTAACACTGAAATGGACGGTGTTTCTGCAGGTGTTTCTCCCGGTATCTTGCTCAATTCTTATAGAAGGGAAATTCACTGTAAAAACCTACCTGGCTATTTACAGTGGAACGCAATTATAACGAATTTCTGGGACCTGGAGTTTTACTTCGTTATATCCAAACTTTCTGATATATCCATACAGCTATATTTTTTTATAATTGTATGGATAAAACAAAATTCGTTATACAATCCATTACAGTTGACTTGTTTCTTGTTTACACCTGAACTAGATGTGTGTGTAATGATACAGAACATGCATTGTACTTGTGAATTACGTTATAACCCAGTACGTTTGCGTTACAATATGCCTTTTGGGACCCACAAATTACTACGTTATATCCAAAATAACGCTATATCCAAATTCGTTATAACCGTTTTAAGATATAGAAGAGCTTGGTCGGGGATTAAAAAATACTACGTACTATCCGATTATTCGTTATAACCGAGTACGTTAAAAGTGTGTTCCACTGTATATGACTTAAAGTCACATTTACAAACAAAAATGTGAGATATTACCACGCAATTATAGCAAACATTAGTAGCGTTAAATGTACATGTACTCTCATAGAGTATGTTAATATTATTATTGTAAATTGTATATATTGGATGATAAGTATTATACTTAAATCCAGATATTAATAAATCATTCTGTTCTGTTCTGTTCTGTTAAAAAAGGGGGGAGGGTCTCAAGATGCGTTAAATCCTTGGCAAAGATGTCAATTTGTTAATTTGTTTGGGTCGTCTGAAGCAATCGAACATATAGATAGGAATTTAGCATGGGAAAGGTTTTATTTTCTAGATTTTGAATTCGACGAATTAATTCATCTTCCTAAGAAGAATTTGTTTTGCTCAAAACCTCGAACATTCATGCTCACGACTATTCATGATTTTACAGTTTTCGTAGGAACGTTAGTGACAGAGATTTCCTCTTAGAGTTATTGACTCAGCTTCGCCAAGTGTAGCATGTTTCAATCAAACATAACAATGGATCAATCGGGTAGGTCGGAAGCAGACATCCGTCACAATCTCTAAGCCCAAGAATCATTTCAACAAATCGATACTTATTGGTGTCGTGAAAAATGTGGTGTTAATTAAGTGGTCTCTTATTGATTATTCAGTAGATAGATACTTACACATAAACTGTTTTGGTTTTATTCCGTGAATTGTGTATAATTAGTCAGTGTAAGCCAACTTTGTCTGGGCATAAATATATATGTTTTTTATATTGTTCTGTAAGTTGCTCATTTTGTAAGAAAAATACCCCCTAGAAAAGTGAACCAACATCTTGTGCAGATAACCCACTTTTCCAGGAAAAAACCCACTTTATTTCCAAAAATACTCGTTAAAAACCAAATTGTTTGTAAAAAAACCTGGGAAAAATCACTTTATAGTAAAAAAAAACAGAAAAAAATCGCTTTTAGCGAGTTTTGGTAAAAAACGCACATTTCATTTGGGAAGGGAATATTCTATGGGTGACACTATAATAAGCAAATAACATGTAACTGTCTAAGCTGTATAGTTTAATAGTCTGCTAACAGTTTTGTGATTAGAAAGGTGACCATGTATTTAACAAACCGGTTTGACATTTCACAAAATAATGTTGTATTTATGACATGGGATATCCGATGAGTACGTCGTACAACTTCAAGTTTCTCTCTTCATTTGCCAAGTAAGATATGAGTTTAGACAACAAAGTATACATTATAATGGAGGCGTATACAGTACGTACACAGAAAGATACGCCAACGACTGAATACATGGCCTATTATCGCAAAATATATCAATGACAATATGTCTCACACACAAATAATCAAGAACATAATACTCGTTATTGAACGCAGAGATTATCAAAAGAGCAGGTACTTGTATCTGAACAGATTTACACGTCCTGACAGTATTGTCAATGGCAAGCACGTTGGTTCCGCAAGGATCATAACACAATAAATGGCATACAGTTTAACCACTACGGAGCGACCCTTTCTTGAGCCAAGACCTCGCTGTCGCATTATTATCAAATTTTCATTCTAAAAATAGATATACTCCCGATTGGTATAAATACACTGCTTGGGTTTTCCCCTCTTATCCTGATGTACTAACATCGTGCTCGAATCGCAATGAATACAAAGACGGATTTTAACGTCTGATTGAACTTCAATGGATCTAAAAATTAAAATTTATTTGTATCGCGCGGGTAAAACCCCATTTTAAGCGAATTCTAGATTTCATCTATTTATAACCCATTTAACACCTCTTGTGCAGAAAAAAACTCTTAACAACAGGCATCTTCTGATGTGTGTTGCTCTGGAGAAGTTGCACTGTATTTTTTTCAGAAAAAGATCAGTATCATACGTGGATTCAAGGTCTGATTACGATGGTAATAAATTTAGTGGTGTATTGTGGTTGTAACATATATCAATATACTTACTAGTTTGGTAATTGCGATCAAACCGTGTCCACCGTCTACGGAAAAGCACGGCATTTAGTGCAGATAGTTCTTTAAATTATTAACGCCAGGTCATTTGAATGTCTCATATAAATATTATAGTCATGTGATTCTGGCCAATAACATCTCCTCAAACATTCATTAAAACCGGCAGATAGGTCAGGTTAAAATATTAAAAAAAATGCTCGAATGCCGATGATACGAGAAATTGTAGAACTATAGGCAAACTACCAGACCGATATCATAAACCATAACATTCAATGGTCTGAATCTCGTACTGACTACATCGCTACTTTACATACAATTTCAATATACATGAATGGATTTTCTTATCACCCTCATGAAATCGTTTGCTTCCAAAACATCTACAACAAATGCCATAAATACCGTACTTTTACCGTGGGCGGATGCGAACGTGAATATAGTAAAACAAAGCAAATACTATTTCAGGTAGATATACATGTATATTAAACTTGTCGAAGACGAAATAACAGAGTTGTAAAAAGACTCAAACATAGTTCAACGTACTTTACCATAAACAAATGGTGAGAAGACATAATTGGAATGTTTTGAATAAATACTTAAGCACAACCAGTAAAGAAAACTAAGAACAGTAGAACACACAAATGAACACCAATGTATTCAGCTGTAGAAAACGTCATTTCAAACGTGAATAATTGCAAATAGCATTCCCAGGGGAAACTGCAACGTAAGTACAAACATGAAGTACATTCTTCAAACTACAGGTTGTTAAAAAAGTTCGTTGAAAAAGTTTGAATTTTAGTATCTTTTTAAATGCTCTTTCCATCTTTGTCGCTATGGACCCACAGTTCACTTCTGTGTGAGAATTCTAAATAAAACAGATATTCATGAACAAATTAGTATCTTTCATTATGCACAATAAAGCCAGTGAACACAGCATTATTCTCATTTTATCTACATTCAAACTGTGTGAACAAACTTTTTAAACACCATGTATATACATATGTTGTCAGGATTGAAAGAAATACTTTCAACTACAGTTTTAATAGATTGGAAAAGTTGGTAAGAAAGAGTAAAATGATGCTTTGAATTACTAGCAGTACAGAAGGGAGATGTTCTGCATGATAGTAGTTGCTCTTAAATCTTTGATAACACGTGGGGCTCGTCTGTACTGCTTACTTATTTCATCACTACAATTTTAAACAAATCGAAGTTTTTGTGTGTGTCACGCCCATTAATCTGTGGCTAAACTGCTTTTAGATGGGAAAGACCAATGGCTGTTTAACTGTAACACAGGGTTATGGTAATGGATCCAAAAGAAACAATGGGTTTTCAGACATTGTGTATTCTGTTAAACAAATATTTGAAGGACTTATCAAACATTGTTGAACTCGGGATTTCTTTTAAGCTAGATTTTTACAAATGACTTTGTTTAATCTTCGCGTAGTAATATTGACTTAGGTATGCACAATCTATGGTGTCCACTTTGCGTAGTATGTAGGATGCCAAGTCAGAAAACGGTCATTCAAAAGTGTAGCATGTACAAATAGATTTGAGCCAGGTTGGCGTCTCCATTTTTAGAATCTCTAGCACAAGATCCGCACACTTATACCTTGAATACACTGTGAGGACTAAATGATTAACATGCATTTATAATAAACGCGTAATTTTAAAGCTTTCATGACTAATACAGGACAAATAATAAATAGTTAAATAAATAGTCAAAACGATTACAAACAAATATTCTATGATTCATTCATGACACGTGTTGATTGGACACCAGGTTATTCTTCTTTCGCATACAAATGTCCATTGTGACCGTTTGAAACGCCGTTACTTTTATCAGGTTGGATATGATACCCGACCGTCCGGGCTTGTGGTCCGTGATTCGAATCAAATATAAAATCCCAAAGTACTTTCAACCATGACGTATGATACGGTTGCTGGTAGAATTCTGGTGCAATCCTTTTAACTTCTGGTAACTTTGTGTAAGGAATATATGGAAAGTCGTGATGTTCTATATGATAGCCAACGTTGAACAAGATAAAATTTAATGGTCCGTAATAACTCGTGGTAGCTTGACCACTGTCACTAAATACGTAATGCTCCGAGATAAAATGCCCAGCCAGCGGGTGAAAACCAAGCCCCATTAATGTACCAGAGAGCAAGTACACCAGGGATTTGACGCCGAATGTTTTCAGAATTATAATATCGACGACCAACTGAACGGCGTTGTTGATCATTTCCCATCCAGTTATTGGCTTAGGGCTCTTGTAGAACGGACGCAGGGCGTGAATTAATGGATGAAATATCAACCATATTATCTTGGTGATTGGATGACGGAATAGGTAAGACTCGAGCCTGGTTGGAATATCAACGTCCTTAGTTTCTTCGCCGAGATAACGGTGATGGTCGGAATGGTACTTCCGGTAACTGATTGCCATCGGTGCAACAATTGGAATATTACAGAAAAGACTTAATAAGCGGTTTTTCATCGGATGCGCGTGTCCAAATGCCATGTTATGCCCAATTTCATGGATAGCACTACCGAGGGAATGATTCAATACGCCTCCTATAACATAGGCAGTAACCAGTATAGTTACCCAAGAGGCGTCCATTAACAAGTAACACATGACCATTTGCGCGACTACCTCGGCGAGAACGATGTAAGCAATGTTTGTATCATATCCCATCAGTTCTTTGATTTCAGGATGTGCTTTTAAAATTTCTTTTCTACGAGCAGTGTGTGGTTCTTCGTCGTAAACCCATTCCTCTTCGGCCGTCAGCGTACGCAGTCGTAGACTCGCACATTTCATGAATCTGTTCAATTTCTCCATAATGTCTACTACAATGCCGCAGTCTGAAAGGAAACAAGAAATATCTTGAAAACAGATGGTCGGCGGGATTTGAAGGTTAAGATTTGTTATGCAACATAAAACAGCCGAGATGGTACAATTGTTGGTCACTCAAGATCCAAAATGAATTTCGGTGCGCATGTGGGCAGTTGACTTAGTAAGTTGAAGAAAAAGTGGTTGTCACATGCAAATTCTCTTGGTATTTTCCCAATTATCACATATTTGGAAATGACTCCTATAAGGTCTTATTGGTTTTGCCTGTCTAAATGCCCGTTGATGAAAAACAAGGGAGGTAATATTGTAGATGTGTGCACTATCTATTGAATGGATTTAATGCACGGTACGGCTCAAATGGTGACTTCTATTCGCAAAAGTGGTATCTCCGTCAGTTCGATATTTGGGTTTACTAGTTGTTTTGGCCATCTGATAGGATGGAAAATGAAAAAAAAAAGGTGATTACTTTTATCAAACTGAATTGCTTTCTCCAATAAAACACAGACAAGAGTCCGAACAAATTGTTCCATTTAAAAGTCTAACAATGTATCTGCAAATGCCGCGATTCGACTGTCGTTTAGTACACGCCTAGCTTCACAATAGATGGATTATGCTTGGATTCAACATATCTCCAATCTTCCGTGGCCGATTGGTTAAGCATCCGCCTTGGGAGCGGGAGGTCGAAGGTTCGAATCCCGGTAAAGGTTCGTTCTCATATGGCCGGTTGGTGAGCCGCCTATTAGTTAAATAATAGTTACCGTGCCCTTACCTGCCTGGTGCCTGGCATTAAAGGATTGGAATCGGGAAGTAAATGTGCTCAGAAAGTAGATGGCTCATATGTCAGAAATGGCTGGCCCTTTAAATATGGGGTGACATTTTAATAAATAAACACTTTTTATCTATAATATCAGTTTAAGCGCATTTTAAGTAAGTCCTATAGGAAAAGACTGTTAGTGCAATCTAATATCAACACCGTTTAAAAATCACTAAAATTAAGCCTTATTAAGCTCGTACTTGAAATGGATATTCTACCTTTAAAAAGCATTCCATGTCATATTGGCATGTGTAATTGGTATGATTATAGTAAAGAAATTGTGCTTATACCGTAACTAATCTACATGTATGTGATAGTAAAATATCTGGTTTTTTTTTTGGTTTTGCGTAATCGGTTTACATTACAGTGTACAAAACAATAACAAATCATCTTGTGATTGAATCTAAACAAGATTCAGCACGCTCCCATGATGTTTATGTCACCAACTTCATCAGTATTAAAAAAGTAATTATAGACTTATGCGTCGTTAATATCTAACTGTTGTCTGTTTTACAAGGTTGATGATCCACATCAAAATCATTGTGGAATTGTTTTAACCTTAAATAAGTAGTTAGCCAATAATTTAATTATATTTTGCAGATTTCCTTCTACTTTCTCTTTCCATATACTTTATTATAACAAAAAGAAAAGTCTTTGATATTTAAAATTCGGCATTTGAAGTTATAAAATGATCTTCAATAAATATTTAAAACTAACGCATTTTATGAAAATGTAAAACAATAATGGGTTAACGAGTGTATTACGGGTAAATTTTTCAACTTTCACTTTCCATATATATTATTACATTTGAAACACAATAACTCAATCTTTATCTTAAAGTCAAGCATGGTTACCTATTATTTTTATTTCAAGCCGACTTCATTTATTAACACACAAGACGTGACATGACTGATGTGGGCATTACGTGTGCATTGCTTAAGGGTGAATGCAAACGTACAATGGAGCAGTTATATAAGTGGTTATGTAACTTTTATTTCATATCACGACATGTAGTGATCAACTACTGGAAATATTGATTCTTGTACTTGTATTCTATTTTATGACATGACCGATCGGTTTACACAAAATGGCAAGACTTAGTACACATACCGCTAATATAATAATAGTGAGAGAGAAAACAGTGTTGTACATGAAAGATACCAATCGACATTTGACCACAGGTTTATGTAAGCCGAATGAAAGAATTTTAACTGTCATAAAGTGTATGACGCAATAGTTTGTGTTCTGTTTGTGCGTTACTTAGCGACGAAACATAATTACTTGCCACTAGCGTGATCAATTCCACTAGATTTACTGACGCAAGTGGTCATATTAAATCTTATTGATGAAAACATATATCGATATTTTAATGAGAATAATTCACTGTCCTTGAATAAAATTAACTCACTTACCAGTTCTAAATTCTATATGTATGAGTCACACCAGAACGAAATACGAATTTTGAAATATAATTGGGAAATGCGATTTGGGATAGAAATTATATTTTGTATTAAACTAGTACGTGTTTCGACGAGAGTTTAAAGGTGTGTCTCAAGTTATAAATACAATTATATACACTATGAATATATTTATCAGCGTGAAATACGCTGATATTTAAACATAAATAATGACAAAAGTCGCCAAACCTGAAAGCTATTACATGTATAACACTTCAAATTACATTTACCTCCGACGGTGCTAGACCGCAACTCGAGATGTTTTGAGCACGAGGGGACCAAACCTTCAATAGATAAACTATTATTCATCAACCAAGGGGCCCAAATTAACTTACATTTTAAGTCAGAAATTTAGGACTTAAAATGCTAAATTTTCCGATTATGATGAAACAAAGTTTCTGCTGTATAGATTATATACGATAGAGGTGATGACAATTACACATTTTAGAGATATTAAGTCTAATTAAGACTTAAATCGTTGGTAAATCATGGCCTTATTACCAGAACCCTGTAACTTGTTCTGGAATGCACATAACTTAAATAAAATGCAATTCCATAACCCCGTTTATAACTCTTCTCTACAGGAGGGTAAAAAAAGATGTTTTTTCTCTGAACAAGACGAAAAGGTTATGGGGCTCTGGAAATAATGCGACGAAATATTGAAGCTTTTCTTATATTATACCACCCTACAAACACAATCTGTCGCGGTGTGTGCGGAAGTGGTCATATCGACGTACCATACCATTAAATGAATTGATTTAAGACAATGACACTCTAACAATATGCATTTGATTTGCAGGCTCGTCTCTATCAGTAATTAATTCGCGTAGCTAATGAAACGACTATCAGGGCGAAATCAGCAGCTGATGGCTATAGCAATCAATACATCATGATCATTTTTGTAAAGTAAGTTAAACGTTCGTAACATCGATTGAGAAACAAGTTTGCAAATCATGCTATTTACTCTTCATGACTGCTCGTATGTATTTCAGGTTGCCGGACAATACAGAACATGGACATATCGGATCCAGATCATGGGAGACCATATTTGGATAATTCCCAGGGTTCTCACTAGGATTTGAAAACATGCTTTGTGAAAAGTTGGGAGTTCTGCAGTGAAATTTTGCCAGAAACAGTGGTTCCAATGAAATGAGTCCAAGAAGCCGAATTAGGTGTCTAGCGAGAACCCTGATTCCGTATTAAATTTTGGATAAAATAGACCACGGTAAAAACGTTTGTAAAGTTAGTTAAACGTTCGTAACATCGATTGAGAAACAAGTTTGCAAATTATGCTATTTACTCTTCAGGACTGCTCGTATGTATTTCAGGCTGCCGGACAATACAGAACATGGACAGATCGGATACTATATTTGGATAATTCCCAGGGTTCTCACTAGGATTATAAAACGTGCTTTGTGAAAAAGTTCTGCAGTGCAATTTCAAAGAAATTTTGCCAGAAACAGTAGTTCCAATGAAAAAATTGGAGACCAAGAAGCCGAATTAGGAGTCTAGCGAGAACCCTAATTCCGTATTAAATTTTGGATAAAATAGACCACGGTAAATACGGGACTTATTTCGCCTGTGAGAATCCCGATTATACGGAATCGTTAAAGGAGAAAGCGGACCCGACCTGTAAACGAAGCCTAACAAGCACAAAACGGACCCAGCGGAATAAGAACCTTAGTTAATACATAACAGACAGTGGACACTGATCAAGACAAACCTTCAAGTGCGGTACGGACCCTATGTTTGACCATACGGACCCTAT
The DNA here is from genome assembly GCA_032209605.1 of Mactromeris polynyma. Lineage (NCBI taxonomy): Eukaryota > Metazoa > Mollusca > Bivalvia > Venerida > Mactridae > Mactromeris > Mactromeris polynyma. The sequence goes on along the minus strand of JASFXZ010000031.1, from coordinate 5,500,115 downwards.
TTGGTGCAAAATGAACTAGATTGATACAATTCCTATTTCAAAGCATTAGTTTTTTCAATCATACGTGAACAAATAATATTGATAAATGTATATACATCGAGGAACATTTGTAAACATAAATGAAATAAAGACAATGGAAATTGATACAATGTATACTATAGGTTAGTTATACAGACAGAATGTGGTAACTATGGTAATTATAAATATCTAAGCGAAATTGTAAGAGACATAATATTTTATATGTAATTGTTATATATTTATGTTTCTACATTAAGTAATTCCTTCATTCTACGAAGTTCTGTCTATGTTATAATACAGATGATTGATACGATACATGACATGGTGACAAGTGTCCAGTACACTTCGACCTCACAAAATCTCGTCATATTTTATCGACTAACAACTAGTATATATTCATATGAATAATATATGAGTAACCTTCTAGAGCAATTGTTAGATCTTTATAAATATAATTATGCGCTAGGATTCATACATGAGCCCGAATTTATAAATCACACACGGAAAATATTCCCAGCGTGAGATGAAAATGGACAAGAAGGTTTAAACTGGCGGCCGCCCGAGCGAACTAATACGCACACTTATTGCTCGATTTTATTTTCAGTCGAATTGCTAGAACAACAGGACCTAAAACACAGTTACGGCTAACAGTTGCGAACGTTTTGTATTGTATCCCGTGCCCACCGTATAACATTGACTGCACGCGGGAAACCAAATTGCGAAACGTTACGAAACGTGAGCCGCCAATTCCTAAAATGAACGCAGAGCAGTAAATAGTAATACAAATACAAAATTTTCGTCAAATAATAGCGAAATACGCGTACATAGGAAACTATTATTTAACTGATAAGGGATTTTCTCTAAATCACTTTCTCCCATCTACACTATGAACTGATAGTTTATCCGAGAAGTCTTTTCATTTTACTATCCAACATTACGCAACGTTCAGACTGTATAAAGCACGTTTTAAGGTTCATGTCAAGCGGATTGGCATTGCAATTGCTACAAATAATGCCACACAAATTTCTGGGAATTCAATACATTCTAACTCAATTGCATAATATAAATGATAAGAGTAACAAGAATAAATTGGGTGTTTAATATTATGCCTTTGTGCACTACCATAGCTGTATAGGCCACAATTAAGTGACATTTCAGGTAAAAAAGGGTCATCCGATAAAAATATATCTAACTTATTATCCGAAAACATTTTAAGTTTAATATCATTAAGCCAAATTAATTATAATACAGTTGGCATGAACGAAGTTCAAGCAATTAATAACTAGCAACTTTTTCTATAAACATGAAATATTCACATTTTAATTAAATATATGGAAACAATATTTGAAACTGAATAAATTGATAAGATGTGAAAAGTTAATAACAACAATTTAATATTGTCTTACAGCAAACTATTTAAATTGAACAAAATGTAATAACAACCTGTAAATAAGGAGCAAGAATGGTTTATCCAAAGATTCCTTTATTTTATTGTAGCATAATATGCTGGTCTTTGTTGTATATGCTTTTATTTATCGTCGCCACCGGTTTCCCACATGGGCGACGCCTCCGGAAGAATGTTAGTCATATTAGATTTGGAGGATAGTGCATGATACAGAAGATGCCCCAGTTCCAGAAGCACCCCTGGTTCTTTTACGTGCTCGATGTAAAGCATCATACACGGGACCTCGGTTTTTAAAGTCTCGTCCGAAAGACTGTTAGTATGGTCAGTGATGGAGCGGGGAATCGAACCAGCGATCCCTGGATTACAAGTCCAGCGTTTTACCACTGGACCACTGATCCGCTACCTGGTCTTTGGATTTGCTCCAGTTTATATAGCGAAAATGGCCGAATAAGTGTCATAATCTCATAACAAACATAATGAAGACATAATTAAAATTCCTTTTGAAATGTTCGAGAAATCCTTGGTCAAGCCTGGTCCTGTTTGACACTTGAAAGGAAGTTTGCAGACTTTGGACAAACAACCTGATGTCATCTCAACTGAGAACATATTTTACCCAAGCTATCAATTAGCAGGTTTGCACTTTTGCAACTTTTTTTTACTACTTCATAAAATATATGATAATCCATATTGCATTGTTATTTTACTAAAAACATCAGGGAATTGTAATATGCAAAATCCGCTTAACATGAACCTTAATCTAGTGGACATGGTACCCACTAAAAATTTAATCAATTATAAATACCAGCATCCGTAAAAAAAGAGCGCGCGCTTAAATGAGTATAAATAGATTACCTGTAACTATAATTATCCTAATAAATTATTCCAAGTATGTCCCATGTAATGTCACATTAGGTTGTCAGTCTGTAATAACTGACCAATGCCCGCGATAAATCGACGAACTGATCACATGTGAAGGTAGAAATATTAGTGATCGATACGTAGTAAAAACACGACGACAGTAAGACATGATACGCGTTGATTCGTCCGCACTGTAGTTAACCTGCGACGCGGAGTAGATCGATACGGTGTTTGAGCCTTTAACAATGAATGAAAATATATAATATACCGGTAGCTACTGGAATTCCATTGCAAAGAAAATAATTGATATTCTGTGAAAATATGCATTTCACTGTATACAACCATTGCTATAGTAAAACAACCATATCTATTATGCTATAATATATGTACTTGGCTGTTGTAATTGGTACGTGGTGTATGACGGAATCCAAACTAATCGAATGTCCAAAGACTCAAAAGCAACAATCTCTTCTTTATTAATCTACAGTACTGATACCTAGTTTTAGATGAACTTGTTATCTTGATAAAATCATGCTATCGTGAGTTCATTCGTAACAACGAAGAACATAAAGATCACAGTTATGTCTCAGTCCGTGGACTGGACACAGGTACATCTCAGTTCGTGGACTGGACACAGGTATATTTTAGTCCGTGGACTGGACACAGGTATATCTCAGCCCGCAGACTGTACCAGCAATATCTCAGTCCGTGGACTGGACACAGGTATGTCTCAGCCCGCAAACTGTACCCAGCAATATCTCAGTCCGGAGAATGGACACATGAATATCTCAGTCCGCAGACTGGACACAGGTATATCCCAGTCTGTGGACTGGACACAGGTATATCTCAGTCCGTGGACTGGACACAGGTATATCTCAGTCCGTGGACTGGACACAGGTATGTCTCAGCCCGCAGACTGTACCCAGCAATATCTCAGTCCGGAGAATGGACACATGTATATCTCAGTCCGGAGACTGGACACAGGTATATCCCAGTCTGTGGACTGGAAACATGTATATCTCAGTCCGGAGACTGGACACAGGTATATCTCAGACAATGGACTGGACACAGGTATATCTCAGTCCGGAGACTGGACACAGGTATATCTCAGTCCGGAGACTGGACACATGTATATCTCAGTCCGGAGACTGGACACAGATAAATCCATCTAGATATCGCGAAAGTTTTATACATTTCAATATTCAATTGTTCACTCAGTGTGAAGATTTAGGTCAGCAACAAGTGCTTTCAGTCTAGAGACAATATTGGAGAAAATATCGAAATCGTATCATTACTGCTATACTATATTTTGACCCCGACTATTTGAGATCTTTGACGGCGTAACCAAAATAAACAAGTAAATTAATCATTTAATAGTTCAAGATGGAGTGATAGTTTTGTCACGCATATAGGAGATTGTAACAAGTTCTTTCCTTTACTCATTTCTTCTATAGTAAATGTATATCGGTAAGCAGAAACTGGGATCGCCTAAGACTACATTTTGCATATTAAGCTCCGTCTACTACAGTATATTAGACGAACTTTATTATCGTCGCCGTCGTTGTCAAAAGCACTTCCCCTATGCGTTTACCAAAAACTGGATTTTCCTATATATGTCATAGAAAGTATGTCTACATTATGTGTCGCAAGCTTGATCGGTCGACCGTCCGTGCGTCTGTCTGATGGTTGGTCAAGCTTTCGTTATATGTACCATAATAGTATATTCATTAAATATACTACTTCAAGTTAGAACATAGACGACGTCTCAAGAAGAAATACTGGATCACGTACATATACATTCTATGAGATTTGTCAAGTGGATCCAATAGGATGTCGAGATATAAGGTAATTGTACATACAGGGAATGTTCTATGAAATATGTCTGAAGGGATCGTATAGATGTACATACCGTGAGACGGTTGAAAGGGGGTCATGAAGATGTACATACTGTGAGACAGGTGATAGGGGTTCATTTAGATGCACATACTGTGTGACAGGTGATAGGGGTTCATTTAGATGTACATACTGTGTGACAGGTGATAGGGGTTCATTTAGATGCACATACTGTGTGACAGGTGATAGGGGTTCATTTAGATGCACATACTGTGTGACAGGTGATAGGGGTTCATTTAGATGCACATACTGTGTGACAGGTGATAGGGGTTCATTTAGATGCACATACTGTGTGACAGGTGATAGGGGTTCATTTAGATGCACATACTGTGAGACAGGTGATAGGGGTTCATTTAGATGCACATACTGTGTGACAGGTGATAGGGGTTCATTTAGATGCACATACTGTGTGACAGGTGATAGGGGTTCATTTAGATGCACATACTGTGTGACAGGTGATAGGGGTTCATTTAGATGCACATACTGTGTGACAGGTGATAGGGGTTCATTTAGATGCACATACTGTGTGACAGGTGATAGGGGTTCATTTAGATGCACATACTGTGTGACAGGTGATAGGGATCATGTAGGATGACCTGGGGAGCGTGTGTGAAAGGCCTCCTTGTTATATACATACATGAACTATAGAAGGAATAAAGGGAAATAACTCGTGACAATCTCCTGTGGGCACGCATGGTTTATTGAATACGAATCCGGTCTATAGTAAGCTATAAACGAAGCATTCGTCCCCGTTATTCATGTTAGTAGTATTATTCAGAATGTAAACAAATATTACAGATCTTCGACAAGGCTGACTCGGTGTCAAGTTAAATTTATAGGTTTGTCTTTCAGTCAAATGAACATGAATTATCAACGTTACCAAAATAAATTAGCCATTGAAAGCGAAAACCATCGGATAAAAATAAAGAAGACTATTCACGAACTATTTTACAATTTCAAACACATTTTGCTCATACAGTCGTACCTCGCTTATTCGAATTCATCGGGTCCCAAATTTGATTACGAATAGTACATGGTTTAGAATAGCAGATTTCAATTCGAAATAAGAAGATACATCGGGACCTGATATCTATTTCGTATGATACAGAGTACATTTGTATTCGGATAGAAGGTTGTCGAATAAACGAAGTCTGACTGTAGGTCGAAAAGGATCATACGACTATACCCCCGCCCAGCTATTAAAAAAGTATGTGCTTACGTTTGTTACGGTTGCTTAAACCTAGAATCCATATCGATATTATCGATAAAACGAGTCGATCCGATTATAGACATGGATTTTGAGATATCGTGACGATTGAAAAACACTGTTTGTTTACTGAGTGGTAGTAACCGGAGCGTTATGCCTTAATCATTTTAGTCGTTTTCGTCATCTCACTGGACAGTCAACATTCGTGTATGTTTCAGTCTTAAACGGTTGGTCGTGGAAGCAAAAATGCAGCTTCCCTCCAAAAATATATATTGGGAGCATTTTGGCTGTTACCAGTGTTTATATACCACCATAGGGATAAACAACAGCTCAAACTATTTAAGATTTTTGATTTTTTAGTCGAGATCTTTAATTTCTATTTCTATATACGAATACATCGACAAAGCGATATATCGTCGATATATTATTTGACTCGATATATCGATACAGATTTTACCTTATTAATAAATAGCTATGGTATTGCGTTTTTCTTTCTTAATTAATGAGTCAAATTTTATTTTATGTTTTAATGTTCAAAATTTCATAGTCGTTTACCTCGATATCGTAAGACCAGTATTGAACAGTAACTCTTATAAATTACGTTTAAAAGAAATACTCAACAATGAGTATCCAAAACCAGTAAATCACCGGTATTTTCATTTTTTCACTAGTATTAACATAAGAAAAAATAATTTTTCTGCATACGTGTTTATGGTTATACAATGTTTTTATCTCAATAATTATTGATGTTATAATTGATTCTGTGCATTTTCAGTTTTGCAAATTAGGCCATTATAACTAATTTAACCACCCTAAGCAAATGAATATCAAAATACTTACTTACATGCTGGTAAAAGTCAAATATTGTAGTTTATCAAAACAATATAATGTTCATTCAACACGCAGATATATTGATCATATCAGACATTTATATAAATTCCAACTTATTAAAACCAGAAGATGAGAAGGATAGTTTGTTGAAATATACCTTCACTGCTTTCTTATTATTGATACGAATAACATAATTAAGCAATAATTTACCAAATCAGTTGTTGCTTGCAAATGTATGTAAAACAAACATATTTTAAGTTGTTACATTGTGTTTATTCATCTTTTAGGGCTATAGTTTTCATTAACGTCTAATGTCTGCCCCCTCGAAGTAAAGACGATATAAATAAATATTTCATTTTTTGTAGTCTCTCCGGATTTCTGCTGTCCGAGTTACACAATCCGTAGCTGCATCTTTTCACCATTGTCACATATTAACATAATATAATATATTCACAATGCTATCAGGAATCTATTAAACCTTATTTTTTATCGCGCAGTAATCTCTTCCTGTTTGTCTAAGGTTTGTCTAAGGTAAGCGAGCTGCAGGGGGTGTGTCGAAATCCTGTTATCTGATTGGCCAATCGGACTGTCAATCAAATATCTGAGGAAGGGTCAATTACAAAACGGAACGAAGCGAAACTAACAAAAGTCAAATGGAATGAAACGGAACGGAGCAGATGACAGCAAAGTAGATCAAAGGACTGAAGGTCATGAGAGTCGCTTCCAAGACTACACGTTTTTCATATTATCGCATTAGAAATTAATATATTAATAAGCTACTATTCGGGTGAACCCATTCTCCAAAAATAACACAAATAATCCAGGAAAGCCGTTTATAACAAGACTCCCGCCATTCGACAATTGATATATCCCTGAAAATCAGCCATAATACTCATCAAATCTATAATAAACCCAGAAGACTTTACATGTACTATTTTCTTGAGACGATGAATATGGCGGTACTTCGAGTAGACCACCCGGTTGACGATGATAGCAATGAGACGCTTTAGCGCTTCAAACATATAGTGTACATTAGCAACGCACTAAGTGTAGTAATTGCTTCCCTGTGGGAATGAATCACGAAACCTTCCATTTATTTCAAATGAAAATTGCACGATACATTAATTGAAATGAAAACATTAATGAACTTACACGTCCATAAAGTATATTATACATTATGTTACATGAAACAGAATAAATGTGCCCCTCCCGGGCGAACAAAAAGCTTTATATATTAATCAATAAAACTGTTTTACTAAATGCTCACAACATTTAGTTGAAACAAAACTCCTTTGAGGTTCATATTATTCAGGATGTCACGTTTCTATCGACGCTCAATGGTATATTGTATAATATAATTAACGTTACCCGTATCTATACAAAGCACAGTGATATCAATATCTGTCTAAGTCACTAGGGCTGGAGTTTTTATTTGTTTTTGATTTACTGGAATTTTATCAAAAATGAGCGTCAGGAGGAGGGTATAAAATTAAAAAAGAGAAAAGTGAGCATCGGGGAAAAAAATAAAATGGATATTTTCTCAGTTTTTTTATTTTGAAAATCTTTGTAGAAAATTTCGATTTAGTGAAAAAACTTAAGGCTAATTTGCACTAATTTTATTTTCTATTGGAGGTAGACGGAACGGGCGGCGGAAGAAATATGAAAAAAGTTACGAATTTTATTTTTATTGGGTTTTGCAATATTTAGTTACGGCGCTCCCGTAAAACGAAAAATAAAATAACTTTGGCCTTTCGCAATTAGTGTTCATGGGATGGGAACTTTTAGCTGTTGTGGTACATTTGATAAAATCACAAATTCATGCCATTATATCAACACCGAACGACCTAATTATGATATGTAACACCGTTTAGTCATTTAAGAATAAATATGCAGTTATGTCTTCACCCGGGCTAATATATAGAATATTTATTTATTTCACTAATATCCACTAGGGTGACAGCACATGGGGACGATGCAAACGTATTGATTGAACAGTGGTCAAGCACATATACACTGACCTCCATAAGTTTCTTCACTCATGAATTTTTTGGCTTTCATTACCCTTTCTTGCATAATTTCAAATACGCATGTATGGCCATAAAGTAAAATTATTCATCCCACTTCTGTGATGGATAGTTAAGAATTAACAATTTGCACATCTCGGCAGCAGCATTAATCGCCCTGCATCCGAAACCAATATGTGTGTAACTGATTGATCTGACACAGAAAATAAGATAATTTGTTTCAGTACCTATAAATACCTCTACAGAAAATGATTGCCGTGTTAAAAAGCATTTTCGACGTATTGCATGTGAAACAAATATGAAAATACATTAATTGCAATGGGAAATTGTCAGTGTGCAAGGAACTTTTAGAGGGCTGTGTATAGTAACAAATGTCACAGACCAACATAATGTAGAGCATGCTTATAATTATAGCAAAATGCAAATACAAATGTAATACATTACACATATTCCTGAGACGAAAATCCATTGTACCAGCTTAATATGCTACAGAACAATTTTTTATATAATTATTCATTTTACACTACGTATATAGGTTAAAATAATACAATATAACGAAATATACGTACATGTATATCATGTTTCTTCACAAAGACCTAAATACTTATTTAGGTATTTAGGTCTTTGAAAGTATTTATTAATATGAAGTTAATACGAATTTACATTTTTGTAAATGAACACCGACATTTAGGATATTAAAAAAACTCGAATAACGATGTATGAGCTAGCTCGTTATTGGACTCTAGATATGTATTCGCCGCGGTCAAGTTCGAATGTTGATGTCAGTGCTAGCTCTGGGTTCGATATTAGGTCTGTATTCAAATATTAAAAAAAACACTCGAATAACGATGTACGAGCTGGCTCGTTATTGGACTCCAGATATGTATTCGCCGCGGTCAAGTTCGAATGGTGATGTCAGTGCTGGCTCTGGGTTCGCTACTAGGTCTGTATTCAAATATTCAAAAAACACTCGAATAACGATGTACGAGCTGGCTCGTTATTGGACTCCAGATATGTATTCGCCGCGTTCAAGTTCGAATGGTGATGTCAGTGCTAGCTCTGGGTTCGCTACTAGGTCTGTATTCAAATATTCAAAAAAAACCTCGAATAACGATGTACGAGCTGGCTCTTTATTGGACTCCAGATATGTATTCGCCGCGGTCAAGTTCGAATGTCGATGTCAGTGCTAGCTCAGGGTTCAATATATGATATGTATTCAAAAATATAAGTCGAATAACGATGTCAGTGTTGGCTCTTTATTCAGTCTGGGTCGGTATTCGATGTTGATGTACGATTGCCGCGCTAACCGTTCACTCAACTCAGTTTAATATAGGCCAGTGTGTGAATTAGACACTGAGAACTTATGTTATACGACAATTTCACTATTAAATGTATCAAAAAGGAGAACTGTTGCCTGGCGATATATTAACAGATCAATGTTTATTATCAATATTTACCCTGCTTCATAAACACACATATATAAAACCAGTCCTGCGTTCAGTTACGGCTAACAGTCGCTCACGTATTGTATTGTATCCCTTGCCCACCGTATCACTTTGACTGCATATGAGGAACCAAATTGCAAAACATTACGAAACGTTAGCATCAAATACCTTTACTGAACGCAGGGCAGTATGCCTTGTGTAAGGTACTGCTGAATAAGAAGAGGGTTGAACCGGCGAACGGACGGACACACGCACGCGCTTTCTACATTTAGATATGACTCAGACTTAGACTCAAAAAAAAATTAAAGTTAAATTTACCTGTCTTTCGTTTTCATTATATCTATGCGAATGATATTTGTCAGAATAATTCTTGTAACACGCTCTACATGTTGATAAGTTTAAATCAAAATCTATAATATCATAACAACGTATAGGCGCAAAATGAATATTTAACATTTTAAAGTCTGTAATGTTGGAGAATCAAATCCCAACATCCTAAATATATATTCATTATAAACTTGCGCGTATTAAGCGCATAATAATATTTTGGATGTTTTTTTCTTTTTTAGAATGAATAGTGGTATGAATAAATTACCTGTCTATAGAATATCCTAGTGATAGTACTCCATATACAAAACATACAAAACAAATTGCGATGAAGCGTTACATGTGGTCAGTCAAATATACGTTACAGAACATCTCCAGCGATACATAAGAAATACAGCAAGTGTCACGTGATTCGCGTTGATTTGTCACACACTGTTGTTAAACTGCGATGCGGAAAAAATAATTGTGGCGACACTGCAACGAAGCGGACTGTTTGAGTGAGTGATGTAGTTGTACGCAATTATGCTTATTAATAACTATTAATGAATAATAGCAGATATCTTCACATGTTTCATATTAAATTATTCAGTAAGACAAGCGTTTGTTCATTTGTCATTATGCTTTAGTTGAATATCAAACAAAGCAGTGTATTATTGTGCTTACACTTACATGGGATTAGTTGAAAGAAAGTGCTTACATAATGTGTAATCAAGAGTGTAATAGAAATATACATGTGTGAATCTAAGGTTCTAGTCATTTTCTGTCGTCAATGCCATGATTGTGATACCCAACGGGGATTCCAAACTTATCGAATTCCCAACGAATCATAGATTGCTACACACTTCACTGAAACAGTTTAGATATGATCTCCTTTATAATATTTTTATAATACTTATAATATATACATTGATATGCAGCATTATGACATTTTGGTCATCACACGTGTTTAATTTAATGTAAATTAATTGTGTCTTCACACCGCAATTTTATATGTTTGAATAAACCAGTACATGCATGTATTTGTACATATGTTGTCCTCATGGGCCGCGAGACTTATTGGATTATGAAATAAAGTATATCACATATATCACATATATCACATATATCACATATATCGCATATATCGCATATATCGCATATATCGCATATATCGCATATATCGCATATATCACATATATCACATATATCACATATATCGCATATATCACATATATCGCATATATCACATATATCGCATATATCACATATATCACATATATCACATATATCGCATATACCACATATATCGCATATATCACATATATCACATATATCACATATATCACATATATCACATATATCACATATATCACATATATCACATATATCACATATATCACATATATCACATATATATTAACACACAGTGTTGATAATTGGTTTCAGTCAAATATGTTATGAAGATTATATTCTAATAATGTTCCATGTGTTAAATTTCGTGGAAAATCAGTGTGCTAATATTGAAGTTACGTTTAATATTGTGGTTATATGTGTTGTACTGTGGGATACATACTGGGGTGCGTTTTTTAGAGGTAGGGGAACTAAGCAAGAACAGTTAGCCAATGTAGAAAAGGTAGCTGTCTAAAAAACGCTTGAACGATTTGCTAGCTACAAATGGCGCGCGCCGGACCAGACGATACTGTTCCGCATTGAGGCCATTTTGTTTAGCAAAGCTAGCACTGTCCGATCAAACTACCTATCTAACGATATAGGCTACCTTTCTTACGTAGTGCTAGGTAGAATTGTACGTTTCCTACCTCTAAAATACGCGCCTCTGGACACGGGTAGATCTCAGTCTAGATACGCCCATGATTGTTGAAAGGTTTATAGTGTACACACTTTAATTGTTGACTCCGTGTCGAGGTTTCGTTGACAAGTGCTTTCAATCTTGACTAAGTACAAACATTGAGTAATACGTTGAAATCTTATCTTTACGATGTAACACGATGTTGACTCTATCTAATGTTTGTATGTCAACTATTTGGTTTCGAAAATATAGCCTTGTGTGATTTAAACTGTTTACGATTCGATATTTTATAATGGCGGTCAATGGAAACGTATCATGGAATGTATATATACTTATATACATAGTTTTAGACTGCTTCTTCTTTTCTTCTGATCACGAAAGTGGGCCATGGGCAGCGGATGTCCTTCAAAACTCCCGCCATGTTATTGAAAAGCAGTCAGTAAGTTTGTATACATGTAAACATTAATATCGAAACAGGTAACTGAAAATAGTAAGCCAAACATTTTGGTGCGTTTTCATTGAATATGAGTATATTTCTACGTAACAGGAGAGAAGCGTATTATAACAGAACTTGGTGTCGTAAAAATTCTTCTTGGTGAAATATAAATAATTTCGCACAAAAGATTCCTCACGCAATATTTCCCGTGGCTACCCATAATCTGAAGTTATACAAATTAATTATCAATTTCGTCTCCGTGGTCTGGTGGTTAAGACATCCGCATTGGGAGCAGGTCGATCGTTCTTATACCGGTAGGGATGCGTTCCGATATGGCCGATTGGTGAGTCACCAGCTAGTTAAATGATAGTTACCATGTGCCTACCTGCATGGCGCCTGGCATTTAAAGGATGGAAATCGGTAAGCCAATGTATTCAGAAAGTAGGTGTCTTATTTATGTTATAAGTCAGAAATGGCTGTCCCTTTAAATAGGATTGACAGTGTAATAAAAAAACGCTTTTATTATTTTCATCAATTCAGAACACGACGTAAATTTCGTCTGTTGAAAGTTGATACATCGTCAAATTTCTAATACATTCCGAACATTGAATACTTGATATATTTGATGTGTATGCAATATTTTAGCCTTCACATTTAAAACTTTTGTCGATTTGTTTTTATTTAAACTATTATACTTATATTTTTTTCCTTTTATATTTGATTATATGCAGAAGAATATCAAATAATTCTCGCGAAAAATATCTTTAAAAAGTTCTCTTCTTTTCAAGACAATTTTGGAACTAAGTGAGATATCTATTCGGTTATGTTATGCAGAAATTGATTTAGAAAATGTTGATGTAATTATACACCCTTCTTTATCCTCGGGCACTTATTCCGATACCTTCATAAACATCTCTCGCGCAACTGATATGTTATATTTACATATGTCTTAGACCATATACAGGGTCTCAAGTAATGATTTACCCTGTGGACAAATATAGATTTTTTGTATTTCGTCGATAAAAGTAATCAATGCTTTTTTCTGGATTTACAAATGCCATACAGTGTGCTAGTGCTTTATTCTTCATCCGTATATATGATATATATGAGGGTATCCATGATCGATAACAAAATATTGGAAAAAGTTGAAAAATGACATTTTGTTTTTGCCACTCGTTGAAAACATTAATATAAACTGTATACATTGCATAAGGTTTTTCTCAATATAAGATTTGATTACACTTGGTTAGTGATTCTTATAACATGTTTTGTGACCATTCAAAACATGATTCAGTCGCATAACATAACAAGACAAGTGATGACATGTTGCTATGCATTGTGCAATTACCCCACCCATTTTTTGAGATCAGTTAAGTCCCAAAAAATCGTCATATATGTCACAGAAAGGTAAAAAAATATGAAACATATTATTCCTCTTCAATTTAATATTTCTCTACCCTGATTCTGAATAAATAACTCAGTATACTGATATCGTCAAATACCCCAGCCACAGAACAACAGGTATTTCACCCTGAGTGTATTGTTTTCATTGACAAAATTATAATTCTATAGATAGATTTATTTTGGTACAAGATCACTTACAATAATCTACACAGTACGTACAATGCAATTTAAAACACAATTATAATTATCAATATTACAAAGCTTAAGTAAAAATAAAGGAAATAGTACTAACTAATAGGTAAAGCTTATAATAACACAACACACGTTTAAGAAATAGATTTAAGAGGGTAACAATAAGATAGTTTGCAACAACATAGCTAATTTAAGAATACATTATTTTGATCTCATACCAAGGATAACCAAATCAATTAACTGGACACACCTTATATCCAATGGGGTCCTCTATAACTTTATTAGACGGGTGACATAACAATACAGAGATATAACACGGCTGCAAATAATTGTATAATATATATTTTTTTTTTTATAAATCTAAATATTCTCCCCCAATGCACATCTTAGTTTATATGCATTCTGATGCTAGGATGAACATATGTATCGATTGTTTGAACAAGAAACAAGACATATCTTGAAAAAAGATTTCGAATCGATGATGATAAACCCGAGATAAAAATAACACATAATATATTAATAAACAAGAAATAGCTTGAAAAAAGATGGTCGGTGCAATTTGAAGGTTAAGATTTGTTGTGCAACATAAAAAAATTGCCAAGATGTTACGATTGCTGGTCACTCCAGATCCAAAATGGATTTCGGTAAATTCACGGAAATTCAGTGGATTTCGGTAAGGTAATGCACCCTTTTTCGAAAGGTTAACCAATCCGTGCAAATGTTACAAACGCTGTTCGGTTGAAGAGAAGTTGGTTTAGATGTTAACGTGAGATTTGATTGGTTTACACAACACTAATATGCAAATAGCAAACCCAAGGTAAGTACGGCTGTGCCGAAATGGTAATTGCTGCTGTACCTCTGTGTCACTCAATAAAACATGTACTTGTATTCACCGGTCGTACACCGTTTACGTTTAGTAGCGGATCAGTGGTCCAGTGGTAAAACGCTGGACTTGTAATCCAGGGATCGCTGGTTTGATTCCCCGCTCCATCACTGACCGTACTAACATTCTTTCGGACGAGACTTTAAAAACCGAGGTCCCGTGTATGATGCTTTACATCGAGCACGTAAAAGAACCAGGGGTGTTCTGGAACTGGGGCATCTTCTGTATCATGCACTATCCTCCAAATCTAATATGACTAACATTCTTCCGGAGGCGTCGCCCATGTGGGAAACCGGTGGCGACGATAAATAAAAGCATATACCGTTTACTCGCTGTTACCTCAGGCGAAAATACAACCATGCAGATGTTATAAATTAAATCAGATTTCATATTATCAACAATATGTTAAAAAGTCTGTCATATAACCATCTCCCGTGGCCGAGTGGTAGGCATCTGCCTTGGGAGCGGGAGGTCGATGGTTCGCCGGTAGGGGTCCGTTCTGATATGGCCGGATGGTGAGCCGCCAGCTAGTTAAATAATGGTAACCATGCGCCTACCTGCCTGATGCCTGGCATTAAGGGATATTAATCGGTAAGTAAATGTTTGACTTGCCCTTTAGATAGGAGTGACACTATAATAAATAAACACTTTACGTTTCATTTCAGGGGAAGTAATCGCATCCGATTTCACCGTGAACATTGAACATGGTTAACTCCCTTCATGCGAATAGTAAAAATAATAAAGAAAACAAACTCAATCTTGAAATATATCTTTGGTAGTTTCATGTTAAACTGTAAGTTTGTGTATACGAAATTGTCTCCATCTCTTCTAATAGTAATTATATTTTAAGAATCATTAACCGCAGATAGAATTATTTTAGACATTGCATTGTCTCATAATTACTCAACTGCTGAAACACTACATCGGAGTGTTTATCATATATTCAATTTGTCTTGCTTATGATATGATGATGAAAATATATTAGTATCGTGTTGGCAGAAGTGGCATTGACTGTAGTAGCAGTATTACTGTTCTTACTTCCAGTACCTGTATAGTACATGTATATAACAGCAGTAACTGCTATACAGCTGACACTCAGTCCATACCGTTGTTCTCTGCCATCATAAGCATTGTCGTGAAATAATTAGCATAATGGTAACTTTTCAAACTACATGTATTTAAAGATGTACCTGGCTCATCTGAACCTAACTTTATTTTAAATCGGCTTTATCCAGTATTGTTACATCGTCTTAAAGATCATTAATAAGATCCACTGCCATGTATAACACTTATTCAATCTTGCTTAATCATATTGCTAACATACAAAACTAGTAAAAAAACACCCGCTTGTTTAAAACCTGGATTTTTTTAATTTTATAATAGTACAAACCACTTTTTTCGACAAATGCAGATAAGTAAATTATAATGTATTCTGTGGTAATGCATATATATTGAAGTTTTAACTAGATGGATGGATGAAAATGTTTGTTTAGGTAAACAAAGGAATAAAAAAATGAGCATAATATATCTTTAAAGAGATTTGAAGAATTAATAAATAAAAACAATTGACTGAGATGTTTGAAATTTATACAATGTGGGTATGTATTTGTTGCTAGCAGAAGAGGGACAGTTTTCCCTCCATGTACTCCTCTTACTGCTGTACATGCTAAAGTGATACTTGTGCCCAAACAAATATGTTTGTTTCAGGTTTCCGATGATGCCAAAAAAAAGTAGGGTGGGTGGATCGGATTTTTTTATTTTCAAATTTAACATAGATTTAAATGAATATATGTTATAAGACAAATCCCCTTTCCCTTTTATAAATGGGCAATGTTTAATCACGATGAATATAATGCTCTATAGATGGAATACTCGCAAAGCGTCTACTAACTGGGCATAAATATGAAACTAAAGAAAAATTCACACAAAGAAATCTTACCAAAAAGAAGAAATTTTACCCAACAAAAAAAATGTTGACACACGAAATATGTTCTAGGGTCGGGAAAAAACTGAAACAAACATATTTGTTTACGCATTGTATTCATGTTAGCATTTCCAGTTAGTTTCGCTGTCAGTGGTACGTATAGTTGTTACGGCCACAAATGTGCCTAACTTCTCACCGATGGAGAACATTAGGCTTAATTGTAATAATAAGTATACATAATCCATTCATCTCAAAGACAATGTCAGCCATACTGTAGAGATATTAGTGTTGGATTATAGGCTTGTACACAGTCATTTCACCAGGGACCTTATTCACAAACATTTTAAATGAGAGAGAATACGTAACTACAGGGAAAGCTATATACATAAGACAATGCCTCCCCACGCAGATCTCCGGAAAAAACAACAATCCACAAAACATAAGGTACTAAAGGAGGTCAAATGGTACACATATTAAGGAACTGAGGCTTAAGGAATGGCCGAATTTCGGACTTGGACTTCAAATTAACAAAAAAAATATTCAGCAACAGTTTGTTTTCATTAAATAATAACGATTGAAATTTTGTCTGAATAATTGTTGATACCCACTGTACATTTTTTCCAATAATTATTAAATTCTATTCAGTTAAAACAACGAAGGAGCACAAAGAACATATAACAATTTAAATTATAAGTCCGGGTTTCAGTCTTAAAAGTTTTGTGAATAAGGCCCCTGAACGTCGTCCAGGACATTGAGTAACTGATAACAATTAGGGCGATATACAGGACTGCGAGTGGATATTATTCGGTCATTTGAGGTCAAGCAATCGGTCGTAAACTTTAAGCTAGCGTGACCTTTACTTCTATTTATACCGGACAGGTGAGGTGGTTGAACGATAGGTCAATTGCGCAACATCTGGACACATTCCAAAACTAGTAAACAAGTCATAGATATAGACCATGTCGAGTTGTATTGACAGTTTAGATCACGTTACCTGATCTAAAGGATGGTATATACTTATAAAATAAATGATCTACATTAACAGCTATGCGTAGTATTTTCCGGCCATTACTTTTAGTCCGATAAATTCATTAATCGTTTTATTGCTTGATCATAAAATATCGAAAAACATCATTTTGTACAGTAATTAAAGTAAAACCTCCATAATAAGACCACCTTTGGGACACTTGGAAACTGGTCTTCTTATTGAGGTGTTTTTAATATTGAGGTTGCATAAAGAGCAAAACAGTGAAAATGGACTTGACCATTTTTTATTTTTTTATTTTTTGAACGACAGTTAGCATACTGTAATAATTGTGCGATGTATTATATTATAAAATATTGATTCATTAACATGTAAACGAAAGGCAAAGCGATTGTATTGCATGTTTCAGAGACTTGCTGACAAACCCTTTTTTGCAAGACTACGTGTAATATGGCACTAATTTTGGCATGATTCCCAGAGATCTTTGAGAGGGGTACATTCTTATTATTTCTCTCATTATTTATGATTTAATGTATCAGCATGCTGTTTGATTTAATAAGCTTTCTATTTCCGGTTTTATACTGCTGTTGTTTGATACTTCTGTTCATGTCGGCTCACACGGCTCTCAGAGCTTATGTTGTTAGGGTTCTATATCTTACAGACGTTTTATCTTGACTGCATGAGGAGGGATAAAAGTGAGATTCTTACTTAATGAATCAACCAGATATATCGCGTCTTCAAAGTTGACACAGACAAAAGCTTATTGTCCTCATACATCCGGTCAGAGTGTTCGATTTGACCCACCAGCATACCAAAGTGACCACAAACATTGTCAATGGGTGCCGTAATGGGAAAATAGGGCATATTACAAAAGGGGATGTCCCCAGATTATTTTGTTAACGTCTGACCTCTGATTCACGAACTCGGTTAACCTTAGGGAGTTCATTCTAGTACCTGTATGAATAAAGGGGACACCCTAAAATGCGGGCGATCACTCCATTCGTGTAAATGCAACACCAGTGAATGAAAGTTACTACAAAAGGATTGACCTTACTTTTGAATAGAAAACTCCCACTCGAGCATGAAGGATGGTCAATGAAATTATCATTTTGACCTTAACTTGTCTTAGTCATATTTGATATTTGTATACAGAAGCATTTAGTTTTTAATGACATAAAACACAGTTTGCCTATCCCGTCATGTGTTTATTTTTGAAGTTCTTTTTCATTTGTATTGTGGTATTTAGAGAATAGCGCCGTTGTTTGAGAATCTGTTTTCCGTCTCTTTACAGTTGTACGTGTTTTACTTGTCCATTCTTAAGTTTAAATCATATATATACTTTTATTACCTCCAATAACTGGAGAGCATAACATATCTACAATTGATACAAAGAAATAAACATACATATCATAATTTGATACATACAATCAATGAAAATATTATTTCAATTATCAAATGAAACACACAGATTCAGAGAAAAAAATATTTAATCTTAAAATGAGCATATAAAGAGAAAAATAACAAAATAGTAAGAAGTATTCTCAGTCATGATCTAAGTTTTACATATCGGTCAACTAAAAGCATGACCGTTTTATTCGTCTATACTTCAGCTGCAGTCATAGCTTTATCTGTAAGTGACTTCAAAAGATCATTCAAATCATATGTATTCTCAAAAATTCTTTTCTCTAATATGTTTGTAAAGAATGTTATTTATAGCATTTGAAAATTTCTATATTTTAATATATATGTACTGTATATATACTACATGTATATGAAAATCTGATGAGTGGTTGTCTTGACTGAATGAATGTGTGTTATAGAATTATTGTGTTTTAATTTATGTGGTTTACTGTTAGAAGGCCATGTTTTATTTAAAATTGTATGACTGTTTCTATATACATAGGTACATGTTACCTTCTATAAATACAGATATTAATATATAATTAATGCTGTATAGTCGCGTAGAAAATGCTTAAGTAAGATTATTTACTTCAAAAAGTCTGAAATTGCGGAATCGGCACACAATCGCACAATTCACCCTCAAGACCGTTAGAAATATTTGAGAGATGCAAACGTACTTGCGCTTTATCCTACGTTGATTTGCCACAGTTAGTCACAATATGACATCGGTGTCCTATAAATCTGCCGAGAAGGTAGCGAAGGTAATGTATTATTTGTAAGATAGGTAGATAATTTAGTTATTTCCAATATGTTCATAGCCCACGTGGACAATACATGTATATTGACAGAACAGTGGTACAGTACATATATACATGTATACTTACATACATCAAAAGTCAACATAATGAAGTGCATGCTTATAACATGTATATGGAGAAGACCTGAATGTCACAATGCAATGTTAAATAAATTACATATATTCTTGAGAACAAAATTCAAAATATTTGCATATCATGTTACATTACACTTCATAGCATTATACATACATTTTGTAATTTTACGTTTCACCACATACTTTGTCATAATGTTTCTGTACCGGGGTTTTCTTATACGTGGTTGTGTTGCTATCCCAAAGCACTTGTAATAATTGTGCGAGGTATTGTAACCCTCCTCCTTTGTCATCCGGGATTGGTCCATGGCATCGTTCTACTATAACAGAGATGTCAGGACATACAATCAAACACCGAATATCTTGTCACAATTGGTAAACAGATTTAATTACTTATCAACACCAACATACTAAAATTAAGACAACAAATCACAAACAACACAAGACAACAATCTTTGATATTGTGCAAGTAGAAGAAGTAGAAGAATTTGATTATCTAGCCAGTAAGATAACATTTGATGGTAACTCTGAGGAATATATGGAAATCTCCCAAACAGAAATTCAAACTTCATTCAGTAAAGTACGTCGATATCTCAAAATTGGTATAAATTCAACACGAAATTTATTATCTTATTCATTTTCATAATGCATATTACACTCGCGCTAGGAACAGTCAGTTCGTACATACACATGTATACCGTAGATGCCTCGAACAATATATGGCTCGAACTTGTTGCTAGATCCGATGGCAGTTCGAGGTTTCGAAGTTTTACTGTAAATCCATTTAGGGGTGTAGAAGTATTGGAGCGCACATCCATAACACCAATGAAATAAAGCTTTGACACTTGACGCTAAACTGAACCCATGTATTTGATGCAAGGGATTGCGCAAAATATCTTGAAAATCTGACAAATATATCACGACTTTCACCACGTTCTCGACATATGAGGCCGAGTAGGATCAGGAATGAGGCTACTTACCGCATTTCGCATGTTCAGTGCTTTGATATATAGATGATAGAGAGCATTGCTAAATGCGCGAGTGATTTACTATAGATTAGAAAATGAATCTATTTTTCTGGAACCGCCTTGACTGCCGCATTCTGTACTTTCAGTGCTTTGATTATACATGTATATGGAAAGACATAATTTTCTAGATAATTTTAGAGTAGTCGAATTTATTAAACGAAGCATAAGACAATCAAATCTAAAGTTATAAATGTCGAGGCAAATTGTAGACAACTGAACTGTGTTTGTAAACTGGACACTGATTTGTTCCAATCTGCAAGTTGTAAACTGGACAGGAATACAACTAAAGCCAGCTTAGTACGGCTGAGCTGAATAAATTGAGCAGTTACCGGAGTTGTCTCCAACAAAACATACTAAAACATACCGTATGTATACAACTTACCATCTCTTGCTCAACTTTAAGAACTATATATGCACTTTTATTTTCGACAGGTCAGAATATGCTCGGGTCATGACCATTTGAAAATATTTCACATTGATTTAAATATTTAGTATTATTTAATGACAAGGTCACTCAAACTTTAGTCGGTCATTCGCGTGTTATTTCTAGCTACGATCACATAAGTATACGTTCTATATAAAGCGATTTGAGTGTTGATCCTACCGAAATAGTCTTTACTTTGTTTTAGCTTACTTATGTTTGTACATTTTTAATCGATGTGTTTGTCAATGTTTCGACACGTATAGTTCATATGTTTTGTTGTTATTGGATTTAACGCCATGAGTTCAGCATTTAATTAATGAACATGAATTAATTATCATTAAGCAGCTGACAATTTCTCTTAAAGAACCAGAGTTTTAGGAACGATGACCGTACCCACATGTTACGGACGGACATGACTTGTCTAGCGCTGGTATCGATCCCGGACATCCCGGGTGATAGCGCAGCGCTCTAACCACTGAGCTATTACTGGGCGGGCTTGGTTCAAATGTACGTTGATAATTATATATAATGTCGTAACACACATAAAGTCAGCATCGTCACCTACACTAAACCCATCGCCAACCTCATTAGCTCCATCATCAGCCTATCTTTCATCACTCCAGTTTCCTCCATCATCATCTAAACTGCCGGTTTCATCATCACCATCCCCTTAACCAACAACACCATCACCATTCCCATTTTCATCATGATCATTATCCTTACGACTACATCCATCATCATCATCATCACTACCAGTTTACCACCACCACGATCATCATTCCGCAACCGTCACCAATGTTATCATCCCTATCACCAACATCAATGTCAACACTACGACTGTCAACTTATCAACACTTGATTTATCACCACTGCCACGACAATCCTCCTCTCAAGCATGGCATCCATCATTATGATCCTCACACAAAAGCCACCATCCTCGTCAACGGCATTCCAACTCCACCGAACGCGACAAATTCATACAAATCAGTTCAAATATACTAATTTCTTAACAATATTAGAAATTTGGCATGTCCACCATATATTATGCGTTATGTTGCCATGGTGATTGTTCCCACAATGACCCCCAAGGTATCCCTCTAACTCTTAATATTTAAATTGTTTTCCTCAGGTCGTTTTATGTAAATTATAAGGCAAACTTGTCAAAAATAGAAGTGTGACCGTTTTAAAGCTATTAAAACCCCTGTCTACTTCTGTTGCTATGGTGACAGAAATAAAGCAAGGAGTTAACTTAGTTATATTAATTGCTTATAGAGTTCAATTGTATGAAGACAAATGTTTTCAAGATAACATAATGTTATATATACAGTTATTCTTTGTCTTGTTTGTATGATAGAAATCTGTATAAATGAAACACTTATTGGCGCACTTTTATGTACTTTATGCATATAAATAAAACAATGCTATATATCTATATATATTTATCAATGTTATGTTAATCAGACGAGGTCAACTTTAATTAAACCATTTTCTGTACTCGTATACGGGGTAAATATTGTCTAATCATTTTACACATTCGTCGATTCGAAAGTTTTAATATCTTTGATATAGTTTAAGCTGACATATACAATTATTATTTATAATACCTCGTATCTTATCTTTAACTTAGACACGAGATAAATGCGTAAAAATCGCATTAATGTAGGCCTACTAGTATAATTATGTTTAAAGATATTAATTGTTTAATGCATGCTCTGAAAATAACATCACTTTTACAGATCTCACTGATGTTGAAACACTTATTTGTATTCTCTCCAACAATGATATTGTTAAATTTTCTGCCAAAACCTGCTACTATGATTTTACTATTAATGGAAAGTATTTTGTATAGATAATGTGTTATTACATTACAAACAACTTACAAAACTGATAGATATTCAGTCGTATATTTTTATGTGAACGTTTGCTTTTAAGTCACATGGTCTTAAAGTAATATCATGCTCAATTTTCGTTCATTTGTTTACCTAAACAAAGCATAAAAAATATATTTCCTATAGTTATTATATCAATAAACACGCATTAACAAAGAATGAACTCATAATGTATTGATCCGTATTTGGTGAAGAATTTTTTTTAATCGGGCTATTTAAAAAGTTTTGCCTGTTAGTAATATGATAAAAAAATATTTTTTTGATCGGTTATACATTGCAATGATTCTTTTTAGAGATGTTTTAGCAAATGTATCAACACTACCTGATGAAGTATCACGTGTTCGTGCAAAAACTCAAAATCTTAACCGATAAAACTACAGCACCTTTGCTTAGGCGGAAAATTATGTTTGTTTCAGGTTTACCGACGTACCCTATTTTTTTCCCCCACCCTAAAACATTTTTTCGCTTGTTAACATTTTTTTCTTTTTGATAAAATTTCTTCTTTTTGGTTAAATTTCTTTGTGTGAATTTTTCTTCACATTTCTGCCCAGTTATTAGGCGCTTTACGAGTATTCTAGCTAAAAAGCATTATATTCACATTGATTAAACATTATCCATCCATGTTAAAAGGGAAAGGGGATTTGTCTATTAACATATATTCATTTAAATATATGTTTTAATTTGCTTCGTTTGAAAATAAAGAAAAATCTCCCAAAATAAAATGTCCGACATACCTACCCTATTTTTGGGAAAACTAAGATATGTTTTAGGCCTTATTTCAATTTGCGCCGATCATCTTTTTTTAAAAGATACTTCTTGTTTAGTATTTAATGTGTATTTGAGTGCCAAGTCGGCTTTACAGTGGATAGCGACGCATATGCTCCGCCCTGTATATTGTTCACTTATATAAATTACTTAAATTTTACACACAACTTAACTATTTTTTTAACTAAATATCCAATTTTAATACGATGAAACATGTTCAAACTTATAATACAAATTATATAGTCGCATTATTGTCAATTTCTGTAATTAAGTCGCCACATCATGTACTTATAGTTAGTATGCAGTGGACAGAATTTCAATAAGCTTTTGCTTCCAATTATATCCACTTGTCTATTACATGCACTTATCATATCTTGTTATCTTGTCATTTACTGTACAGTAAACCTCAATAATACGACCACCCTTTGGACCCTAGAAAAGTGACTACTTATCGAGACGGTCTCAATATTGAGGTTAAATAAAGAGGAAAACAGTGAAAAAAAGGACTTGAACATTGAGTTCCTAATATTGAGGTGGGCTTATTATTAATGTGGTTTTTAAGTGAGGTTTAACTATATATAACCTGACTATTTAGACAAATAAATATGTTTAAACCATATCCAATGTTCGCGCCACTTCAATATACGCCAGTTTATTATGTACAGACCAATATTCTTGGCATTACATAACGAAGAATTTCGTGACCCGAGTCACCTCGGGCGAACCGGTCAGGTCAAGAGCAATGAATGAAAACATGTTACGATGTGAGGTAATTAGGGAATAGTACTTGAGGCTCATGTAGGGTACACTAGATGAATTTAACCGAACTTCACTTCGCATTGTCTGACTTCATTGACTCTCGATCTGCGCAAAGTCAGTGCGCTTATTTGCGATACGTTAATATGAATGCATATATACCCAAATTTAAGGATATACTTCTGAAGTCAAATGCTTCATGATATTAGACCAATGAACACATTATCATCGTATGAAAAAAATGCAAGACCAGTTACTTTGTACGCACTTTTATACTGATACTGGAGGCAGAATGGATTGATATTACATTCTGAAGACGAAACATATAAGCTGATAATTGAGTTTATTAATTAGGAATTGGTCCAATTTTACATCTTCAATAATAATGTAAATTAGAGATAATGAATCAATGAGCGATTAGAGTATGGAAATCAGAGTATTTCGATTCTTCTGGTAAGAGAGCGTCAGATCTGGTAAAATACTGTGCGGTCCGGTACAACTTTGTCGGGTCTGGTTATGAATGATCAGGTCTGTTAACACGCGTAAACACGTTACAACTGCAAATGGTATAATTTTGTCGGGTAAAAATGTAAGCGATATTTGCTTTTTTCTGGGAAAGACGAAAGAATGATTCAAATTTATGCAGATTAAGACAGCACAAATCAAACGCAAGGAGCAGAAAATTATGACCATTTATGTATGGAATCATATTAGCAATAAACTGAGATATACGGATATCATAGGCGCACAATATATGCTACTAATTTCACTACCACGTTATTTAAAAGTGAGCCTCAGTCTTATTTTACGAAACGCCCACACATGTGAACGTCCCGCCTAAACAATTGACCCGAACCCCGCTACCGGCCTCATTTGAGGTTACGCTGGTGAAGAGTATTACGGACCAGCTTTACGCAGAAAACAAGTGAGGTCATGGGGTCATTAAATCGGTAACATCTAGTTAATAAAAGACCTGAACGAACAAATATACAGCATTCTCATCTCAAGCAAGATCAACGCTTGTACGTTCATTTATTTCTGATGTGTATTTTATTTTTTTGATCAACGATGACAGAAACTGTTTTACAAATTGTCAACGCGTCCGTCCAAGAGCTTTTGCCTACTGTGGTTACAATAAATTCGAGGATTTCTGGTCCTAACAACATTAATGAAACCATTTACAGGTATGTTGCATTTATATTCAAATGTACGCTTCTTGAAATTAAAATTACGTTCGCTTGAACATGTATTGTCAGTACATTTAAAAAGGGCTCAATTTTTTACCAACTATGAGACTTCTTCAAATTTCGTTTTATTACGTTTGAAACTCATTTTTTATGAAAATATTTGTCGATTGTAATGAAATTCAGCAAACATGTTGCGCACACATGCAATAATATCGTGTCATGTTCTTTTCCTGTATCCTGAAAGTAAGTCGGTGAAAATTTAGAAATCCCTCCGACTGTGCGTTATTAAATGTACTGCGTATATACATCAATCTTGAATTGGAATATGCCGAGTTTTTAGCTATCAAATTCCATGTAGAGGCATTTAATTTTCTCATAATATACGTCTGTAATGAAATTAAATGGATCACTTTTAAGATTATATTGGAAGAAAAATGTGGTTATTTAAATTATGATCAAACTGCATGTGTTTAGTCAGCATCGGTGGTATAATTATTTAATTATTTTACTCCGTCGTTACGAAAAATCATTTGTGTCAATCTCTGAGGTTTTTGGGTTATTAACATTTCTGAATGCAGGGATATTTGCAGAACAATATCTTTTTTCAGGGAATTACAACACTTTTAATATGGTTATATAGACTACAAAAAATATTACAAATTTAATACATCAAATATGTTTTCAGATTCAATAATATTTTACAAATATATGTTTATTATTCTTTTCTTTGGACCGTCTCAATGTTTACCGATAACTGGTTTGCTTCTGCTCATCGATGAATCATATATTTTTTTGAAATGTTTCAATTATCTGTTGCAATTAATGTGAAAACATGACGTCATCTTTATTGCGTTTTTCTCAGAAACGATGCTCAGTGAATTTCGGCCAAAAATCTCAGAGACTTCCACGGGACTAGTATGCCTTCATATTCTCGTGTTTAAACCTGTTTCCGATATAAAAACAGTCTAAGACGTTCCATTATGTTTATCAGAACATAGTTCCTACTTCGGAATAAATTCTGGTGTCCATAATTTCATTGAGTCGCTCCCTAATGATATATCAAGATAATTAGTTATGGGTTCTGTCTATTTGTTTACCTCACTCGGAGTCTAATTGGTGACAATACCATATGGACTAGCATTGTAATGAAACCAGCCGCTATAATATTATGTGAAGTTTTTAATACGGTACATAGAGTTTCTATCCCGCACCGAAAACACTATTTTTGAAGTTTACGACGGTATAATAATTAAATCAGTTGTTATTGCTTTAAAGAAATTACAACGTGATTGATTTCTGTCGTGATTTGTGTTAATGTTATTATTTATGATGCATTTCCTCTAAAAGCATTCAGGAACGGTGGAATGGAATGCATGCATTTTGCCATAATTATTGCGAATATGTATTTCATACTCGGTTGTAATCAGAATATTTGGCCATACAGGACTATTTTAGACACATAATTATGTGATAATGTCACGTTGTTTGCTGTTGTGAAAATAGATCATTCTTAATTCAGTATTTTAATAATATAATAGTCTCTTTAGCTGGACTTAGCGAACAATATGAAATATAAAACCTGTCCACGGAGAGTCGATATGTCATGCCGAAATAACGCTATGCAAGTAAACTTGTAATATGATTTGATTTATTTCTGCTTCAATTGAGAAAATTAATCAGAAATGTATCTATCATTGTAACTTTATTGACACAAATTGCATACGCTTTCTTAAACCACTTGGATTTCAACATTTACATGTATTATACTATTTATTTTTATATGTATGTATTTTTTCCAGCGGAACGTTTAAATGTCTACCTGCGATTTCCTTCATATTTCATCATGTACTGGTACCAGGATTTCTGATGTACTTATGCTGCTGCCTGTGGAACCAGTTCGTAACAATGTCACGTGACCAAGGATGCAAGTTGCCACTGCCGCCTGGTGGGTACGGCTTGCCGTTTGTTGGAGAGACGTTACACATGCTTATATGGGTACGTTATTAAATTGAAACCATGGGTCGATTGAGCCTGTACATCTGTATTTACTCATTTTATTGGTACCATATTAGTATGTTTTAAATGTCAAAACGTGGGTCAAATCTGATGACCCAGGATCTGAATACGTTGTAACTTATTTTAAGGATGTCAAAGCATTTCAATGTAAAATATTCGCCACTTTTATGTCAGAGATTGCAAAACGCATTACAAGGCTGTTGATCTAAAAGTTGTATAGTTCGTATATTTGTACTATAAAATATATTCCCGTTTTAATTTATACATTGCAAGCGTTACCAAGGCTGTTAAATGATGCAGTTCTAAGCTTCTATATAAACTTTCTATCTGGATTTACAACCTCTTCTGTAAGTGACGTCATTTCAAGAAAACGCAACATGTGATGTCACTATTTGCTTCTATTTATTTTACAGGGGACGTCCTATTTTTCTAAGAAGCGTGAAACATATGGTCATATATACAAGACACATATACTCGGTGCTCCAACAATCCGTATTATTGGACCCGACAACGTCAAGCAGATTCTCCGTGGTGAAAATACTATAGTACAGGCAAAATGGCCGGCCAGCACGTACATGTTACTCGGTGAAGGGTGTCTGTCACAAACTACCGGTCATTGCCACCATGTTAGGAAAAAGGCTGTCATCAAGGCATTCTCATTCGATGCTATGTCCCGCTATCTACCCGTGATTCAAGATGTCACCCGTCGATATATCAAAGATTGGTGTTCGAGAAAGAGGATTATGGGTCACCATGAGCTAAAGATCATGACGTTTGACCTCGCGTGTCGTCTGCTTCTTGGTTTCTCTGGTAGTGATGTGGAATGTAAAGAATTAGCAGACGTATTTGAAGTTTTCACGGCGAATATCTTCAGCGTGCCTATAAGGGTTAGAGGTTTAGGATTTGATAAGGTAAGAAACGTTTCAATGCAAAGAGATGAGGCTCCGGTCTCCAAAAACTTCTCAAGTTGAAATATTCCTTTAGTAATACATTTCATTTCTGGCAGATTTATGCAACAACCAGATATTTGTGTTTTTTGTTGTCTTCATGTCTAAATCTAGTTTAAATGCCACTTCATTTGATTATGGTTACGTTTTCCTTTCCTCTAAAATGGAAATTTAATATTTAGAAGGGTCATTGAGATCCTTTATGAAGTCGGGTCTAGGGCTACTTTAACACTTCCGTTGAAGATTGTCTGGTAAACCCCGATGTTCGACTCCATGTGTGATGTATTCGACAGTTAGTTCAGTTTTTCTGACAATCAAATCTACTGTGTTTTGTTCCGCTAGCGTCTGTCAACTTCTCCACTTTATTCACAATAAACAGTGTATATATTTTTTTCACAGATCACAACAATATATAGTTGTGCGCATTGCTTGGGTTCCGAAATTGCCGCATCCAGATGGCATCACATACATATACCCATGTGCGATTGATTTTGTTGTCAAAGTATTAAACCACTCATAGTTTAAAAGTGTATCTTTATTGTTGACAATTGTGCAATTTGGGATTGAAATTAATGAGAACTTGTACAATTTTAGGCACTGACAGCGCGAGAGAAGTTGTTAAAAAAGATTGACGATATCATAGAATCTAGAGAAGACAACAATGACGGTCATGATGTTCTCAGTAATATATTGAACGCAAGGGGTTCGGAGAATCTGTCTGTAAACGATGTGAAAAATCTCTGCCTAGAACTCTTGTTTGCCGGGCACGAAACCACTACGAGCGCTACATGTTCTCTGGTGTTTCACCTTGCAAAAAACCCGGATATTGTTCAGAAATTATCCAACGAGTTTGAAACATTTGGAATGCTGAACGACACAGAAATAGATTTGCAGGACTTGAATCAACTCAGTTATCTGAACAATGTGGTGAAAGAAGTTCTCAGGATTAGCCCACCTATCGGCGGGGGATTTAGGAAAGCTCTGAAAACATTTGAAATTAATGTAAGTACATGTATAATCTGTAATTAGAGTGATGTTTAATGAATATAAAATATGGTAAAACAAGAACTGTCTTGAAAAAAGATAGTCGGCGCAATTTGAAGGTTAAGATTTGTTGTACAACATAAAAATTGCCGAGATGTTACGATTGCTTGTCACTCCGGATCTAAAATGGACTTCGGTAAATTCAACGAATTTCAGTGTATAACGGTAAGGTAACGTTCTCCTTATCGAAAGTTCAACCAATCCGCGTCAAGGTTACAAACGTTGTTCGGTTGAAGAGAAGTTGGTTTAGCGGTTCACGTAAGATTTGATTGGTTTACACAACACTGATATGCAAATAGCAAAACCATTTAAGTACGGCTGTGACAAAAACAATGCATGCTTACTAAATTGAATTTAGCTTTTCATACTTGCGTTATATGCTTTTATAACTGGAAAATATTTATCCAGCACTCGTGAATATCCGTCAAAATCCGTATAATATCCGAAAGGTGAAGGGCGACTGTCAACGTATTAATACATTATTATAACGCGTCCACTTGGCAGGACCGCCGATTGTGTACGAATAGAATGGCGAAAATGATTGAGAACTCTACAAGTTACTATATATTCCCGCTGTGACAGCATTACGTTGACGAGTATATAAGTTCTGTTCATGGATTCGAAAATCATTAGTTTGATATTGATGAATTGATCAGTTCAGTACTTCAATTCGAAAATCATGGATACCTAATTAGATGTTCATGGATTTGATAATTATCAATTTGGTATTCGTGATTTTTGTATCTTTAGTTCATGTAATATTAATATGAACGGGAAGAAGTAATATTAATATTTTATCGAATACGTAAGTAAATATATGTTACTGCTTTTTAGGGTTATCAAGTTCCGAAGGGGTGGACCGTGGCCTATGCAATTAGGGATACGCAAGAGACATCAGTGTATTTCGGAAATAGAGACAAGTTTAATCCAGACCGTTGGGATGGTGTTTCTCCAATGGACAGCCAGTTTCATTATATACCATTTGGTGGAGGAAGGCGGGTTTGTGTAGGAAAGGATTTAGCAAAGATGATTTTGAAGTCATTTGCCGTTGAACTGGTTCGTGGTTGTAAGTGGAATTTGGAAAATGACGGAACCAGTTTTACTAACTTCCCGGTGCCTACACCTGTTGACGGACTTCCTTTGATATTTGAGTCGAAACACTGACGATTACAGTGTAGGGTACTGTTTGAACCATGGCCAGTATTTTGTTGTTGTGTTTTGTAAATAGCTTCCACACAGGATGATGCCGATGCTCACAAAAGTGAAATATAGATGGTTTTCATCCGTTATTGAATAATCCATTGATTAGTCTGTCTACAACCAGGGATGAAAGAAAAACCATACGAATAAAGACGTAGATTTGTTTCGCTGTAATCCCTTGGTATGTAGTAAATTGTTTATTAGAGTGACATGTGTATGTAGTTACATGACAATAAATATATAACATTCAATAAATACACACGGCCAAATGGACCTATACGTTACTGTTTAACATAGAGTGCAGCTTGACATGACATGAAATTAAATTAATGAATAACATTGAACGATACCATATAACGTTTCTTATATAAAGGAGTATTGCTTCTGATGGTAATGTTATGTTTAAAATTATGTTTAATCTATGAAGAATGTTTACGATTGATTTTTCGCTTTAACCAAATAGTTTGCAACTTTTCTCGGGTAATCGTTATTTCTTAGTTTGGTTTCGGTAGACAATTTGTAGTAACTTTCTGATAAGATGCCAATAAATATTTCATTTCTTATATGATCATGAAATGGACAAACGATTAAAAATGTTGTTTAACTTCTATTATTGGAATATTACAATGTTTACATAGTCTCTGATTTAGGGTTCTCCTACATAGCGTCCAGTTTCTACCCTTAGTGGTAGAATGCCGCACCTAAATTGTGCAAGTAATGATCTTTCATATTTCAGTAGATTCAGTTTAACATATTGTTCTGTAATAATGTGTAGTATGTAGTCTGGTTCCCTGCGTACTTTAACTCAAATAGTACCGTAACATAGTGAAAGGGGAAGTAACTCCAGACTAGTATAGTATGTGGAGGAAGAGTTACCTCTCACTGACTTGCTTAGTCTATGTTTACACGTAAATCAATGGAGTTCGAATTACTGATATACATTGAAACACTTTGTCATGTTGAAGACTTCATATTTGTCATTTGTTCGGTCGAGATGAATGAACGGAATGAGCCGGTGTCCGGATTTAACTAGGACATGTGTTTTAGTACATCACATTTAACGTTCTGGGGGGCGTTTTATCAAGATGTCGTAGCTACGACATGTCTTATCTTAACTCCAGAACTTACGACAAATAAATAAGACATCGTCAGACCGTTTTATCAACGGTGTCGTAACTCGAGTGTCGTAGCTGCGACAAAATGTTGTCGTAAGACGGTAAAAACCGGGACGCGGTCTAGAATACGTAACTTCCGGTGCGTCATTCTCCCACGCACCTGTCAAATTCGCGTAGTCAATGTAAATAGTTAACATGAAACGGACTTTTTAAACGCTTATATCTGCGATTATCGGAGAAACTTAGGTAGATAAATTTATAAAGTTATCAGAATACATACAACATGGAACAAAAATATGTTAATGACGACAGATAGACGAATAAAACATGAAAACCACTGCCGATTCACTTTAACATAAGCACTTCAAAAATGTATCATTTTTGTGTGGATCCGATCTGAATAGCACGGATATGTGAATGTACTTAAACTGTTCACGATATATATCTCATGAAAATAAAACTGTAATTAACATGACTAAGAATACTGGTGGTTGTAATCATTTATCAATGTAAATAAGAGGAGCATAATTGTGTCTAGAAGGTGTATATATGCATCAAGGTACTTAAGGTACAAGTAGATAAAGGTATATTCCTGTCACTAGAGTTCATTCTGTGAATATTATACAGATGCACACATGTGTTGTTGACATTAACAATGTATTTCAGCCCTTGTGATTATGTTACTTTATCCTGATGAGCCTCATATGGGTCATATATAGTAATGGTCACAACTTAACTCCACCTTAATTAAAATGTATGTGTACAATATTAATTTCTGCAATTAAATATATATATAGGCCTACATCTAAATGATTAAATCTTTGTTTTATGTATATGACTACACTACACTGTGTATTCAATAGAGTACCCATCTTTCAGCTTGGTAGTATTTACTTGCATTTAGTTCAACCAATTGTATTGCACAGTATCAAAGCCACAAATATGGTTATTTAGAATAGCACGGACATATATATATATGGTTTATATTTCCGTGAAATAGGAAGATTTCCAACAAAATAAAGTAGCTTTCATATGTGTAGGAAGTAAATTCAGACCTGATTCTACAGTGTTTACTACATGGTATGGATGTACAGAAGTTCAGCTTGCATGCCTGTGTCTCTGCATTAAGCAAAAACCATGCTTTATATACATAATAAGCTTCAAATCTCAATTTTTGGTTGGCAGTTGGAACTTTGTGTACAATACTTTCCATAAAACAGTAATTGGCTTGTGTAATTATGTATTATATGACAATTCCTGAACTCATTTCCTTTTCTACAATATATGTATGACCATAGCAGTCTGTGTATTCATTTTCATATTCTTCCAACTGATTTAAAAAATCTGAAAATTGATCCAAAAGTTGTCTGCTGGTCTAGAGATAAAATTCAATGTTGATGTGTTCCAAGTAGCTAATTGTCTGTTTTATTTGTTGATAGAGACTTCAATTCTGATCTAAACCCAGTCCATGACAATTAAATGTTACTAGGTGCAAATGTAGAGGACAATATGTAAGATGTTTGGACAATGTTTGAGAATATACATAGAAATGATACAAGAAACACAAATGCTGGTTCATCCTTTTTTTATTAAATATTCACAGGTCTTCATTTCATCACTAAATTATATATCATGTACACTTTGTTATCAGTTACCTTCAATAAAAAGATAGTGGAGAGAATTTCAATAAGCTTTAGCTTCAAATTCTATCCACTTGTCTATTACATGCACTTTATTATCCTGTATTTATTGCATATTACATGACAATTTAGACAAATAAATATGTTGAAACTAATAAAAAGATAATTGTAGGGGTTGAATGTTTATTTTAAAAAATGTGATTGTCATTTTACTACATGATTTCATGTTTTCTTTTTTATCTAGAACTCACAATAACACATAGTCCCTGATTTTATCTAAATGATTCCATTTACAGGCACAAAACTAGCATAAACAATCTCTATAATATTTAATGATACTGTTTAAACTTAACATTACATGTAATTGTAATAGAGCGTTAATATGCATATATCCAAGAAATGCAAATCCATTTATTTTCAGTACAATTTCAAAACATTCTAGGCCATATAAGTGTGTTATCAAATAAGTCGAGATAAAAATTTGTTCAGACCACTGAGTAGATATGGGAAGAATCACAAATAAATCCCTGTGAGATGGCTGTAGAAAGTACCACCTTGCTACATGTATATTTGTGTACAAGAGGACACATTTATAACCATTATCTGTACTGAGCAATAAACACTACAATATTTGTACAGCTTATCATATGGAATATAAAGACAATAGAAATGCTAACCCTTCCAATAATCACTAATCACACAAAATGTAAAGTTTCCATTAAAATGTTAATGTAAGTTGAATCACTCTAAACAGCAATTTAAATTTGAATGTCACAAATTCAATAACTGACACTATAGTCATATTTACTCATGTGTTGGTATGATGACAGATTTGCTGATTATTACCTATTGATTTGTCTCTTTTTTCCTTGTGTGGTATAAGCTCCTTTATTTTATATCATATGTGTTCCTGTGTCCATTGCAATTAACCAACAGGTCATATATGTACATACCTGAAAATAATTAATATATACACAAATTTAATATTTATTTTTATTACTTACATTCAATTCATTAAATTCATTAATTCATATCAAGCAGTACATTATTCAATAGAAATGTCAACTTTTACCATAATCTGGCTAAATGAATATATTTTAAGTAATTTATCTATGTTTAGTTATAAAGTGAACTGTCATCCAAGAATTTTATTTCATATAATCAATGCTAAATTTTATTTATAAGAACTATTGCATTCAAGCATAATATTTACCATATATCCTGTTTAGACAAACATCTAATTGAGTGTTTGATCCTATTTCATGGTATGACATTGCACCATTATATTATGCATACAAGTATGCTCTGTCTGGATGTAAATCTGCAATGAAGAAGTGTGTTGTAAATTAATTTCATCATTTTAATGACAAAATGAACATTGCAATAATGTAATACACAGATAAACATCATGTGAGTGCTGGTGCACCTCATTGATGATTGAAATCTAAAACCAAAATACAACTTGTTTATATGTTGTGCATTAATTCCAGTATATCTGAGTATCATGATAGTAGGTGTTGTTGTAACATAAAATGAGTAATAGTAGGCATGTCTAAATTAGAGCCTCCAACACAGATCACTTGAGTGCATATAATAGAATAATGGTAAGAGGAGGATCTAAAACACAAAGTTCTAAACATTAGGGCTGGGACCAAATACCTAAATATAAGTATTTTATATAAGTCTTTGCTGGGACCAATATCCCTGTATATATTGGTAACATATTATGGGTATGGGACCGTCAAGGGAATATAGCAATAGAACAAATATGCCATTCAGTGACTGCATACTATTAATAAATAATTGAAAATAAGTCTTCTTTTCAGCAACAGTAACGGAGATAAGTCAGATACAAGTGGGTGGGGTAATGTTTACTTTTTACTAACTATTATAAGTAACACGTTACAGATATTCCTCACACAACTCATAAAATGAAATCAATAGATGCATTTATTTTATGACTGACGTAAGTGCTTTATAAACGAACAAGTTAATGAAATAATACGTAAATTTGGCGCTTTCTCGGCATGTCAATGAAGTCAATGAATGAGTATTCTCCCTTGAAATAATGACAGCTATTGAATGTAAAATGCATAAATTCAATATGTCATGACAAAGTGTGGGACGTGATATTGATATATCTATGAAAAGAGAGAAAAAACAAAGCGATTACCTGGCATGGATCCAGCGAAGGCATTTCAGTTGTTTTTCTTAAATTGTGTTTACATTTAGCACATTTAAGCGATTCCCTCTCGTTAATTTTCGTACTCGTCATTAACACTTCGTCCCAAAAGTATTCGAATTATGCTTTATTTGTTGAAAATGCTTAAAATGTCTTTGAAGCGGACTCACATGGCGGCCATTTTTTGTTTGAGTTACGACACGCTAAGACAGCCTCGGACCTGTCTTAAAAGTTACGACAAAAATAGGCAAAGTTACGACATCTTAGCTACGACAAACGTTGATAAAACGCCCTTGTCGTAGATTCGGCGTCTTACGACAGACTTACGACAAAAAACGTCGTAAGACACGTTGATAAAACGCCCCCCTGTTTTGTATATTGTTAATCGGTGAATTCAATTTTATTTATTTTTATCCGTTGTTTCATTTCCCATTTTTTAGCGCTATTACAGTGTATGATCATTTATTAAGTACATAATGATAAAACATATGTTCATTAAAATGTTGTTTTTATTTTATGTGTTTCGTGTTAATTTTATAATTTATATTAATTTTATTCACTTACGTCGCATGGTTGCTGCGAAGATAATTGGTTCTGTGAATTGCGCAATGTTTGACGAAAGTTTGATTAGTATGAAAAGTATTTCTGCAAACGGTACTACTACCGGAAGTTCTACTACCGGAAGTACCATCAGTACTACTGCGACATCGTCGTGAAGTAAACATCTACAGTTGGACCTCGCTCACTCGAATTTATCTGGTCCAAAATGTTCTTTCTATAGTAATACATGGTTTCGGATAGCTCATTTCAATTAGACGTGCATAAGAAGATACATCGGGACCTTGATATACATTTCGGGTGATACCAAGTATTCGGATAGAAGTGTGTCGTATAAACGAGATACGACTGTACATAATTGTATTTTTCTAAATCGACAGATACGAAATACAAGACCAACAATGTTATAGGCACCGTTTGAGACTTGTTGCATTGAAACATTGCATTGTATTAACTTTCATTACGGAATGACTAGTAGAACGATAACACCAGTATTACTGCTTGCTACCACCATTCGTTCTGCAACTGCTGTTACACTGCTGTCAGAAGTAACAAGGGAGATAATACATGTAAAACTTCGTGTTTTTATATGTAATAGGGTTGTTTCCCTTTGTACGGTATGTTGATAACTAAAGTTCGTTTCATTTTATTTGAGAACTGCGATGTGGTCAAGCAATACATCCCGTTTTGGAAGTTAGATATCCCGTATACATCAATGATATTCGCAACTAATCAGCTGTAGACTTAAAATTCATAATAGCACAAATTTTACTTGTATGACAAAACAAGGAGAATGCGAAACAAACAGATTTTGTGTCAATGATTACAGACATGATGTGCCTACTGTTTCAGGGTCCTTAAACATAGATTAGAGTAGTAAATTGAAGGTGTCACAAGGGTAGAATTAGATAGTAATCAAATGAGTTGTCTTTTCTGGCTGATTGAATGGTATGTTAGAAAAACACTAATAGTTAGTGTCCACATTTACAATATTTACCTACCATGTTCTGAAAAGTCAGCTATATTGATAGGCAAATTTCCTTAATATTTGTAGTGAATGTAATGTAAACAATGATAACATAATCAGATATATAAAAGTAACTTATTCATTATACTTATATGGACAGATAACTCCGACAGTTGGAGAAAAAGTGGTTGTCACGCGCCAATTTTCTTGATATAATCCCAAGTATCACATGTTTGGGAATTGCTCCTATAAGTGTTTATCAATATTGCCTATAAAAATGGCTGATAGATAGATAGATAGATTTATTTCAACATAAAATGTACAATTTACATGACAATATAAAATTAAGACATAGTTTAATAATAACAATATGTATGAATCAATAAAGCCATATCAATCAACATTATATGTTAAGGATAACACAAAAAAGAGTACAAGTAAAAACTCTTATTTCCATTGTGGTCCTTAATATATAGTATTGTGTGACATGGGAATTATAAGCTATAAATAAAGTTATCACAGTCAGTTAATCAAAGAAAGACATTGTGTTACATGTTTATAAACAAATAGATAAAACGATGAAACAATAAAACAATAAGTTATCTCTGACAGGAATTATGTATGAAAATGCTAAACAAATAAAATTTAACAAAGCATTAGGTTATAAATGATAATACTGTTAAAAAGGAAAGACAATTCATTGTGATAATACTGTTAAAAAGGAAAGACAATACATTATCT
This sequence comes from Mactromeris polynyma, assembly GCA_032209605.1. Taxonomy (NCBI): domain Eukaryota; kingdom Metazoa; phylum Mollusca; class Bivalvia; order Venerida; family Mactridae; genus Mactromeris; species Mactromeris polynyma. The sequence goes on along the minus strand of JASFXZ010000031.1, from coordinate 5,461,748 downwards.
AAGACGAACTTAAAATGTGTTGTTTTACTCTGCATTTGGAAGAAGGAATACTTTTGGCATCCCTCACATCTTGTGGCAGACTGTTCCATAGACAACAACCATTGAAAGCAAAATATTTCTTTCCAAAACCCTAGACTTTAGGAATTGCAAATCTCTTACATTCTGACATTAAATAATTTGTTCCATCAGGGGTAACATCAGCCTTAACTCTGAACCTGGTAGGATATTTGTGGATTTCATTGATGGGGGTAAATTGATCCATTAAATAAGAAGGGGAAAGGATTTTATATATATGACATAGCGTAATTTGATTCACTCTACTTTCTACGGGTACCCAATTTAAACGGTACCAAAATGGCTGATGATTAAAAAGGTGAGGTAAATGTTGTAGATGTGTCTCAGTTGTGCACGGCACTTTTAACCATCAACATGCTCAATAGAAAGCGTAATTGCAAACTGCAACATTGGAAGTAGCTTTCTAGACAAGCATAGTCATTTACATCTTTCTATTGACAACAACTATAAAAGCAATTGACTTCTAGTGACTTTTACGGTCTGCGCACTGACAAGCAGTCGCACATTACATGTACATAGTATGTATTTCAAATGTTACGAATGCAAATTTTGTCTTCATCTACTTGTACTACTCATATATATAATTATAGTATTGGTTGATCAATGACATTTTGACTGTCTTTTTAATTATTAGCTGGCTGACTTTTATTTCGGATTCAATAGCACTACACGACCCGCACTCACGAATAATCTTAAGTTATGACTCTACCGAGGTCATCATTATGATAACTAATTTTATTTAAAAACTGAAGAAACATATTGAATATCATGTTAAAAAGCCTAATATTTACTAAGTTTGCGTATTTAAAGCTTGTACTATGCAAACAAATAATTGCAAGTCATCATATGCTCAGTGATTTTATATAATGCCCCTACCCTAGCACATCATCTGAGCTTACAAAAACATAAAAACTCAAATTTCTTCACAAATAAAAGCTTTCAATGCACTTTAAATAATATCAATTCATAACATAACATATGAGAAAAATAACAAAGAACAGATGTACATAACAATAATTCAACAAATAGTTAAATGGCAAAAACTTCCCTCTATATGCATCTGGTTAGAAATCCATGTCCACGTGTACTAGTACGGTGACCAAAGTACGGAGGAAGCAAGAGAATCTACTCAAAGTGTACACCGTGGAGTTTCATGTAAAAAAATGCGTACCTTTGAATTACGTTAAATTTATAAGTTATATTAACCAATAAGTTATTACAGAAATCATTCATTAAGTACCTGATATAGCGTACACACTGTAAAATTAATTAACGTTTAAATTAATCAATGATAGATGTCCTTGTTTTGAACTTAAACGGGTGTTTATTTAAGATTGTGACCACTGAGTTGCTCTTGTGTCATAACCACACAACATCACGTGATATCCCGTCATCCAGTCGCTTCCCGACAAGAACACTTCACTCCCTACAACCAAGGTTCCTGTAGCAGACTTATCTGCCATCATGTTACATGATGTTACATCGTGCGACAATCTGTACAATGGTTCACGGAAAGCAGGAACACATCGACAAGCGCTATATATACTGCAGACGTCCAAGTAACAAACTGTTTCACGATTGTAACATTATTTATCAGGTAATCCAAAAGTCTTGCACACGCTGTAAATAAACATAACGTACACATAAACACTGTTATTACCCCCTCCAACCCATTGTTAGCTTTTAAATATACATGAAAATACTGATGATACACTACATAGTACATATCCAAATGTGAACTTTTGTGAAGGATAAAATTTGTGCAAACATTTTTGTCTTAAATCTTACGCAAAAATGCCAGTTGACTTGTCTGATATTTAAATGGCCACGATGGGCATACATGATTCGCCAGAGTAATCGTGATCAAGTATGCTAGTGGTAAAATAGCTTAATGTTTTGAAAGGTGCCCTACTTACAGGTATCTGCTAAATGCTATCAAATACATACTACTGGGTAGGTTTGTTTGCAATCTGTATGGACATGGACGAGGAGCGACGTGCGACCATAAAAGATTGATTATGTTAGCCTTTTGGTTAGGATGACCAAGAATACGTACACTCGATTGTTTGCAATAAGCTTTCTTTGAACGGGATCTTTTTTCATTTCGTCCTGTATTCTCTGTCTGGAAGACTTTGGTCTCTGGTTGTGTCGACCTTTTGATGTGCCTCTGGATACTGGCCTTCCAGGATGAAATCTATGATTTTCGTGGGTAGCAGGAACTACTTGCGCTGGTACATTTGCTCTAATGGAATCAACAAACTCTACAGACTCATCTCTGAAATGTGATAAATAGAGAATAATAGGTAAGTGACGTGGAATGAAAATGTTTATCAGACAAGGTGGAGGAATTTATCGGGTGAGCGGTTTTTCACAATACGATATGTGTCGCAGGTTGTTATCTTATATTATAATTATAATAATTGTAGAGATAGTGGTAAATACTGCAAGAATTACGTGCCTGGCTAATTGTAAAAAATAAGTCCTCACTACAATGCAAATCTTATCAATTCTTAATTGAAGGCAGCAGTATCGTATTGAAAATGGGGATATTTAGACAGAAGAATGTGTATTATATCAAACATTATCAGATCACAATAAAATTATAAAAGTTTACTAAACTACAAATATGATCCACGATAATACAAGCAGGTATTTCCTTAAGAAGTTATCCATACATAGCCTCATTTGCAAGTAAGTGGTGTTGTTTCGAATAAAAGTAAAGCTTATTAAATGAACATAGGAAAAGAATATCATGAAGAATGTGGTGCTTACAAGCTACGGACGTACGATTACTTTGTTTTAAAAGGGCGATGGTTATTCTATTATTGATACAAATTAAGTATGAGGTTGGCTAGCCGTTAAATCGATTTACACCCCAGTTTTTTTTACTGACAGTTCCAAGGCTGTATAATTCTGAACCTCATCGAATGCTTTATGTTTTATAAATTGTTGTTTTCCGGGAGGTCTGTGTGGAGAAGCACTGTCGTATGTATGTGGCGTTCCCTGTAGCAACTTATTCTCACTCTTTTCAATGCGCGGGGGATCGAAGGGAAGTATGCTCGAAAGGATTTAGATACATGTTTACATGTTTTACCTTTGTTCCTCCCGTCTCTGAATCGCAAGATAAGCTAAAGCATCCTGTTCTAAGTTTTCGCCATCTGTTGAATCTCCTTCCCTCTATAAACATGAGTAAATTCAATATACATTTTCTTCGGGTTTTGAATTTTCAGACATATTTGACATACCTAGTATGCTTAATAGCTTAAATATTTATTTAATACTACCGAGTGTACAAAAGAATAAGAATACATTGAATGACAAATGCTAAATCTACAATCATAAGATGCATAACGTCTCTTTAAATGCATGGCTTCCTTATTCAGTTATGTAATGCCATAATGTATAAGAATGTTCTAACCAATGCCTCGTCCAAGGCGTCTTTGACGGAGTTCATGTTTCCTGCCCTGCGCATACTGGTGCTTGCCATTATAACTAGGAACGTTTTCCATCGATGTGCAAGCATACATACATATTGAATAAGCTGCAAATATAAATGTTCAAAAGATAATTGATATTAACATTGGTAGTCCCTGATCACGGAATGTACAACTATCAAAATGTGTTCGTATGTTGATTTAATATTTGCACTTTTAAAACAGTTTCGCCATCTTTTCGGCGCAGCCGTACTAACATGGCTTTGTATATCAACGTTGTGTGAACCAATCAAATCTAACTTTAACCACTAAACCAAATTCTTGTCAACGGAACAACGTTTGTAACCTGGACGCGGATTGTTCAACCTTTCGTTGAGACCTATACATGTATATTTGTTACCAAACCTAAAAAATAACTTGTTTATTTTGTTATGTATTTTTTCTTCCGTAGCAAAGTAATGAACACAATTATTTCAATGGTATTATGTTGGCAAGGGAAACACATTTAGCACAATAGTGGCGTTATTCTTATTATTCTAAACATGACAATGTTGTAAGAAAAACCAGGCGAACATAATATTGTTTGCCTTAACAACTTCGTCTAAAAGTAGATTTATAGTATATTCCAAGATTTATCTAGTGAGTAGTGTTGTTAATCAACCCCTCTAGAAATTGCCCGGGGTTGGAATTAAGAAGACTTTCTACGGTTAAGGTACCACTCGCGAACAATTATATTATTTAATCAGATAAATCGATATGAAACAAGTTTATTAATTCACGACTGATACAGTACTGATGAACTATATTGAAACAGAATAATAATGTCTATGACTGATCGCACTAGAGTTAATTTTATCCAATCTCCTACGTATTCATCTCGCCTTACATGTATCGGAGTTACTGCAGTGTAGCGTTATTAGCGTTATCGAGATTGCAACAAATGTGCTTGCATCAGATTGCGCCAACCATCATTTTTAAAAGATATTTCTTGTTATCATTTGAAATGAAATAATATTTATAACGCATTTATTCTTTATACACTGAACTATTGTTGGCACCGTTTGAGGGACTGGACGAAAATGAAAGAAAACCGCAGATAAATTGCAAGCACGAGTAGCTAGAATAATACAAAGTGCAAACTTTGACGACTCGACATTACTAAATAAATAAATTAAATTGGATTTGAAAATCGATACTTATTATTCTGCAGTCCCTGTTTACGAAGCTAATGACAATGACGGCATCCAGTACATTCGCTGGTTATTAAATTGTTTAACTAATTCTATATACAAAAATATGAGATCAGTGAAAACAAGGACTGAAGTCACGCAAACTCAGGAAACAATCTTTAACAAATATAAGTGCTTATCATTGGAATAAAATTTCCCAATAATAAGAGATCAGCTTCACCTGTTAATGTGTTTACAAAACATTAATGCCACATCTATTGTCAAAGTATTCTTCGTCGTCCCAACACGTTTATACAAAATGTTATTACTCGCATTAATGAGTTGTTTAATATAAATAATTGAGGAGTGACTGAATGAATGTGTGTTATAGTATAATGGTGTGTTTATTGTATGTTGGTACCTGTTAGAAGGCATGTTTTAGGTAAATTATTTTTATTCATCTTTGTATGTGACCTTCTGTCAATCAATTCTTTCACATTATATAGTTCGTGTTATTTCCCCCGCCCCTTTCGACCTATTGTTGCCAGCTGTATAGACTGTGAAGTATTGCATCCATTACGCCCCTGTTCGTCCTCATTAATTCTCTTTAGTGGTCCATTATGGTCGACCAAGCCTTTCCTTACGCCCCTGTTTCCCTTGCGTATTTGCCTTTGCACCTCCTCAATGATGTTTTATGGACTGTTTCGGGAGGGTCTGTGTGGGGAGGCATTGTCGTATGTATGTGGCGTTCCCTGTAGCAACAGTTATTTCAGAAGCCAAAGCCATTGACCAGATACCGTAAAGTGTATCATGTACAATCATGTATTGCTTTGTAATACGTCAATGAAGATGGCGACATGAAGTAAAATATCACTGGTATGACATAATTACCAGCATTATTCCAAATACGGCAGTAAAAGCCAATCCAATTGGTTCAATGTTTTCTCCATTTCCACAAGGTAATTGTATGGAGAAACGTTTATCTGCGTCATCGTTCATCTTTTGTAGATAAAACACCACCGTCACAAAGAAAGCGTTTATTAATAAAAACGCCATGGTCATTTTGTTTCTGAAAAGAAATGCAACGCATAATCATGGATTGATCTTCTTTTAGTAAGGTGGAATATCTCAGTGACGCATACATGAGTAGCATTATTACAATGTTTGTATACAAACATTTCATTGTTGATGATAAGCAAGCATGCACTGTTAACTTTTAAACATATTGTTACCCGTACATGTAACATGATAGGCTCAGACTGCCAATCATACCATGTTAATTATCATCTTAATTCGAGAATAATCGATGATTTGTGATTATGTTACGATAAGAGCGGGAGACAACATCAGTAATCACCTGTCCGATACTAACATAAGCAATATAGAAAAAGAACAACATATGAAGATGTATAGGTACCGTAAGTTTGCAAGGTCTTTTTTAACCTTCTGTTCGTGTTTAGTATTAACAGGTCCATCTGGACGGAGGTATTCAGATATAAATTCACTCCAGAATGCTTCTTCCTTTTCATCTAGGGTTCTTGTGCCGTCATTTGGATTTTCATCTGATGGAGTACATAAAAAAGCATAAATATTCGGGTTAATTAAACACTGGCTAATAATTCATTGTCCCCTAAAACTCAATTATGGTGACATGCTTGATCTAAAAAGTATATTTTCACTGATGCTGTAGCATGTTGTTAACCTTATGTGATGAACCATCATGAGTGGTAGCAAATTTCATTTTCATTGTGTTTTACCAAACAGAATGAATGCAATGAACCAATATATCTGTGAATATAAAAGTAATGCGGGAAAAAACATCTGCAAATTGCACAGCCACTCTAAAAGCACGAAAAGACATATTTGTATATGTAAACAATTAAAAAGTCAACAGAAACACAGGACACCATCGTAAATGATTTGCAAAAAAGGAGAACCACCTGGAAACGTCAGAGGAAAACAGGAACAAATATGTTACTAATTAAAGAGAGAGAATAAGTTGCTACAGGGAACGCCACATACATTAGAGTGTTCCTCCCCACCCAGACCTCCGGGAAAACAACAATCAATAAAACATAAAGCACTTGAGGAGGTTAACGGCAACAGTGGCGCAAATAATGGCTTGGCAGACCAAAAGGCATGACGATGAGAATTGAAGAGGACAAACAGTGAAGGGGGAATTAATGGATGGAAAAGATCACAGGGCAAGTCAACTTTAGACGTAACTTTAAATACTTGTGAAAGGGAATTAAATAAAAAAACAATTGAAATATAAAATAATGTATTGAGAAAACGAATCGAATTTACATCTATGCTCAGGAAGGATTAGGTTGTGAAATGAAACAGTCACGTTCAGAGAAAACTTTCGTCGATCCTTTAGAATGACGTCATAATGAAACAGGAGCTTGGTGAAATGTACCGGATAGATATGCGAACGACAGTTTAGTAAACACAAGCTGGTCAACGTAATTAATGCTCAGAAACACGAGGACAAACATTGGACAGCACACCACGAAACAGTGACAGACTATTAACATAACCCTCAAACATTAGGTACAACAGTACAATTCAATTTCTACAGTGTTGGGTAACAGCCTTAAAACATATTCTGTAAGATCCAGAGTATAAGTTAATGCCGACAAAGTCCCAAACACAATCTTAAAATACATTCTCATCGGTCATATCCTGCCATATCAAGTATGGTTTACAGATACAACTTTTATTTTTAAAACATTAGTGTACGACGTGCAGATAAAAGGTATGCAAATGTCAATTGTTGATTTCTTTAAACTCTTACTGGTGGTAGTGCTCATTGTGTCAGGATTATATAAACCCATTTATTAGCAATAAATAATTATGCGAGTTTTGACAGAACTTTATATACATGCCTCTATAAAATTTGGGTTAGTTATTCCAGATTCTTAAATTGTTAAACAGCAGTGGGTTTTTATTGCAAAATTTACGAAATCAAAGGTCTTTCGTTATTAATGATAATCATAATCTTGTTTATGTAGTTTACCAGTACAAAGTAGGGTTACGATTATTTAAGTCCTCTAGATTACTGTTACACCTAAAATATCTGAGAAATTGAGAAATTTTATTATACGCCATATGAAGTTGATCTCGGAATATCTCAGTCTAGTTTATAATCTAAGTCATACACTATGTCATTTATCGTAAATATTTATAGTATTAATGGCGTTATCTATGGACTTATCTAAGTCAAGTAACGAGGCACGGCAGATGGTAATCAATACAGCGGCAAAGTGCTTGTCAATGTCAATATTAAGGATATCCGGATAGCGTGACATGAAGTCAATGATGACATCTTCCTGCGTATCAGGTGAACCACTCGACATGAAATCACTTAATCAGTCAATACTTTCTTTGCTTTGATCAAGTTTTCGCCGTAAGTTTATATACTTTTTTGTCTATTTTCAAAACATGCTAACTTACTGTATTGTCTTTGAGATGAAAACAATAGGTATTTGATATTGTATTTAAATGTATATTTACGAAATGTATATATGTATAAAATTGTAATTGTCATATAAAATGGTATAAGTCTTTGAGGTCAGTAAAAATCCGTTTTTCAAAATCTGATATTATGTAATAACTATGTATTCATAATTCAAATTGGAATATGCCTTTGAGGTCCGTTGAAAATCCTAGTTTGTGTTTTCAAAATATGATTTTAGGTAATCATTGATAGCTTAGGTAATCACTAAATGTATTTATCAATTTAAATTGCATTTTTGAGAAATTATGATACTGCAAACAACCTTCACATTGTTGTGAAGAGTACACTGCTGTATTGTACTTAGTCACTGTATTTATTTTTTGCACATCTTCAATAATTTATACTTAAACTGCTTTCAATATTTGAAGTTTTTTATACTATGTTCCAATTACTACTGTTATTGTTGTTCACAAGGCTACATAATATTAATACATGTTTTGACTATACTACAGAAATCATAAAGAAGTTCTTTTTAGAATATGGCTGAGGTTAAAATAATTTCTTACAATTGTCGAGGATTAAATAATCCAATTAAGAGTCAGATATGTTCCAGTTCTTGAAACATAGACAGGCAGATATCTACTGCTTACATGATACACACTTTACAAGTAATTTAAAGAAACAAATTCACAATGGAATGCAGATTGTTATTTTAGTTATGGTAAATCAAATGCTCGTGGAGTAGCAATTTTATTTAAGAGAAATATTGATGTTAAACTGCATGATACATATGTAGATGACGATGGTAATTATATTCTATAAGATATGACTCTTAATTATTCCAAATGATTCACACTTATAAACATTTATGGTCCTAACAAAGATTTCCAAACTTTTACAGTAAAATATTTCAGCTTATTGATGAATTGGTAATGTGTCCTACATATGGTGTGGTGATTTCAATTTTGTTTTAAATACTGACTTAGATTATTGTAATTATAAATGCTTGAATAACAATATTAAAGCAATATCTTTTTTACAAGAAAATATACAAAGTCGACAATTATGTGATGCTTTTAGAGAACTCAATGGTGAAGTTAAAAAGTACACTTGGAGAAGGACCAAACCTTTACAACAAGCCAGATTAGACTTCTTTTGAATAACTAGGGACCTATTACCTCAAGTTAAAGGTTGTGACATCAGTTTAAGTTATAAATCGGATCATTCTATAATTGAACTAAAACTAGATTTGTATAGTATACCACATGGCAAAGGTCTTTGGAAGTTTAATGCTACAGGATATAGAATACTTGAATTGCATTAATGAAAAAAATTGAAGAGATCAAAAAACAATATTGCCTTCCAGTGTATAACTTAGAAAATATAAAATACATAAAAAATTATTTACAATTTACTATAGATGACTCTGTTAATGGAAATACGTGGGAAAACAATATATTATTCTAGCTATAAAATTAAATGTAAAAATGACAGAGAAAAACAGTTAATCATCGAAATCGAAGATTTAGAGAATAATTTAACTGAAAGCAACAAAGAACAATTGATTAATTTAAATACTGAACTGGAACAGATTAGACAGGAAGAGATGAGAGGTTTTATGATGAGATCTAGAGCTGAATGGATAGATAAAGGAGAAAAACCAACAAACTACTTTTGTAACCTTGAAAAATACAATTACTCTTCAAAAATATTTCCTTTCTTAGAAATAAACAACGGTCAACGAATATATGATCAGTCAGATATATTAAAGGAAGGCAAAATATTTTATAGTAATTTATAGTCAAAAGATGAACAATCCATTGACATTCATCTAAATCAGTATTTATCTGGTTCAGTTTTCCCTTCTTTAAATAACAGACAATCAGACTCTTTAGAAGGTATCTTCTCTCACTCAGAAATTAGTTTAACATTGAAAAGTATGAACAATGCTAAGTCTCCAGGTTTAGGCGGCTTTTCAGCTAACTTTTTTAAGACCTTCTGGAAACAATTAGGACACTTTGTTGAACGATCTATAAATAGTGCTTTCTACAAGGGAGAATTTTCAGTCACCCCAAAACAAGGAATTATAACCTGTATTCCAAAAGAAAATAAACCGAAACAATTTTTGAATAATTGGTGCCACTTGACTTTGTTAAACACAGTATTTAAATTAGCGTCTGGTTCTATTGCTAACAGAATGAAATCAGTTCTAGACACCTTAATTAGTAAAGATCAAACAGGTTTGATTAAAGGTAGATTTATGGGGGAAAATACTCGCTTACTATATGATGTAATGAATTATACAGAAAAAACATAAGATACCGGGTCTTCTGATGATGATTTATTTCCAGAAAGCATTTGATACACTATCTTTTGAGTTTATAAATAAAACTTTAGACCTTTTTAAATTTGGACCAATGTTTAAACAATGGATTTCATTATTTTTTGATAAAATTCAAACCGCACTACAAATAAATGGCTACCTGTCAGAATTTTTCAATATTGGTCGTGGATGCCGACAAGGTGATCCATTAAGTCCCTATATCTTCATTTTATGTGCTGAGATATTAGCCATAACAATAAGGAATGAAAACAATATAAAAGGTATCAAAATAAAAGGGATGGAGTTTAAGATATCACAATTTGCAGACGATACCTCATTACTATTAGATGGGTCAGAACAACCTTTACATTCTACTCTCAAAGTTTTACACAATTTTTCCTTATTCTCTGGATTAAAAGTTAACTTTGATAAAACACATGTTGTATGGATAGGCTCCAAAAGATATAGTACAATGTCAATAAAAACAAGATGGAAACTAGAATGGAATTGTACATCTTTCAAATTACTAAGTTTAAAGTTCCATGTTGATTTAGAAAAAATGATACCTCTCAATTTTAAAACCCTAATTGGGACAGAAGTTGCAGAAAATGAGATTAACTTTGATATATCCGACATTTCTACAGAGTGTAGTGATATTGAAAATGACATCCTCAATAATGAGATCACTCCATACGAAATTACTTGTGCAGTCCAAAGTTTAAAACTTGACAAATCATCTTCTGGGAAACTCATCCCAGCTCATTTTGTTTATGGGCTGCATTATTTATTACCATATATTACTATGTTGTTCAATAAGATATACTTGTCTTGTAGTTTTCCAGATACATGGACACATTCAATACTGGTACCAGTTCATAAAAAGGGCAGTAATCCTGATAATTTTAGAGGTATAGCTCTGCTAGATGTTTTTAGCAAAATCTATATAAGTATATTAAACAAACGAGTTACAACATTTATAGAAATATTTGACAAAATCTCTGAGACACAAGCAGGATTTAGGGAGGGCTATAGCACTGTTGACAATGCATTTGTGTTACAGGCTGTTGCTAACAAACTTTAATGTATGAAAAAGAGAAAACTGTATGTAGCTTTTATTGATTTTCGTAAAGCGTTTGATTCAGTTGTTAGATCTAAATTGTATCAAAAACTATCAACAAATAATATAAAAGGTAGATTGCTTCAAGCAATTGAAGCGATATATAAATCAGTTAAAATGTCTGTAAGGTGCAAATCTGGTTTAACTGAAATATTCAACAGCTAAATCGGTTTAAGACAAGGCTGTAATCTTAGCCCGATACTTTTTTCACTATTTATAAATGATCTAGCCACTGAAATATCTAACATAGATGCCCATGGTAAACAACTACATCCTTCATTTATTGAAATATTTTTACTAATGTTCGCAGACGATGTAGCTTTGATGTCAGATACAATAGTTGGATTACAGAAGCAACTAAACGCATTAAGTAGTTTTTGTGAAAAAAATAAATTACAGGTCAATATAGATAAAACGAAAGTGTTAGTATTTAAAAAAAGGGCGGTCAGTTGTCGTCCAAAGGTTTCAGGTTTCACATATGTAGGCATTTATTTTAGTCAAACATTGTCCACGTTTAAAATGGCTGAACAGAATGCTTTAAAGGCTAAAAAGGTCGTTAACATGTTACTTAAAGATATATTAAGATTACCTAATCTAAGTTCTAAGACATTTTTCAAAATCTTTGATACTAAAGTGATTCCAGTTCTGCTCTATAGATGTGAATTATGGGGCATTAAGAAAATGATAGCAATTGAAAATGTTCACATATACGCTTGTAAAAGGTTTTTAAATGCATCCTTAACAGCATGTAATGCTGCCATAATGGGTGATTTAGGTCGTTATCCTTTACATATCTCTGCTTCTAAGCAACATGTATGTTCGTTGCCCAATTTACGTAACCAAGTTCATAGCATAGTTTGATATAACGATCCTGCTTACATTCAAGAATTCTTAACCAGTACTTCAAACTATGCTATGACATGTTGAAAATGTATGATGAACTTGGTTACGTAAATTGGGCAACGAACATACGTTTAAATTTATACAGTAATGATTTTGGATATGTTTGGGAATCGCAATCTGTAGTAAATAAGAGAATATTTCTAAATGAATACACTCAATGTTTAAGAGATCAATATGTACAAACTTGGAAACAAGAATGTTTAAATAATGCCAAACTTTCAAATTGTTTCATATATTTTAAAACAAATTTTATCTTGGAACCATATGTCAATTGCATAGACTTTATGAATAGTAGACGTTTCTTTGTTAATTTTAGAGCATCTTCTCATTGCTTAATGATTGAAAAAGGCCGACATCAAAATTTACCACGTAATCAGCGCCTTTGCAAGTATTGCAGTGACATGATAGAAGATGCATTCCACTTTTTAATGTGCTGTCCATTATATGCTGACATCAGAAAACAATATATTCCAGAAAAATATACCAAACATCCTACTCAATCTAAGTTTAATATTCTTTTAGCTAGTAATAATGATATTTTAATTAGGAATGTCTCATTGCTTGTATATAAAGCTTTTAAATATAGCAGTAGCTTCATCTCTGCTTTGAACTAGACTTTTGTACATTGTATTAGAATTTTTCAATGTTTGAATGTTGTTAACTGTATAGTTATCCTATCGAAGTCGGTTTATAACTATACATTGTATATAGGTGGGTAAATGATCATGAATTGATTGTTTTGTGTATTGTAATATTTTTGTGTATGGGCCGGAGGCCATTTATACAATAAATATTTGAATTGAATTGAATTAAATGAAAAGATAGAAACAATAAAACAATGCCTTAAACATTGGAATAAAAGAGAGTTAACTCCAATAGGCCGTAAAACAGTTATATAGTTTCTAATATTGCCACTATTAACACACTTATTCACCTCTTTACCAAATCCACCCACAGATATTATTCAATCTATAAACACATTGTTGTATGCATTTATTTGGCAGGGGACACCAAAAATCAAAAAGGAAATTTTGATTAAGAAATATACAGATGGTGGATTAAAAATGATAGATATCTATGCATACATGAAAAGTCTAAAATTATCGTGGTTAAGAAGATTAATCTCAGAAAATAATAGTAATATTTATGAATTTGTAAGACATATTTTCAATTTAGAGATGATGATCAATTGTGACAAAAAATGTATATTTATAAATTCATGGAACAATAAAAAAAAAACTCCTTCTGGAATGATGTACTGTATGCATATACAAATGTTATAGATGCATCAACAGTTGAATCTTTTGATGATTTTTTAAACTTGCCTTTATTTTATAATCATAAATTTTTGATAGACAAGAATTCTGTTTTTTAAAAGTCATGGTATAATAGAGGTATCAGATACATTATAGACCTATTGATGAAAAATGGTAACTTTGTAAAAAGAACTGATTTAGAAAGAATGACTGGAACTAATATTAACTTTTTGCATTATGAAGGAATGGTAAAATCCATTAAATTGACCATTAAATCAATGGCAATTACTTTTAACAAAAATGACAAAGAAAATCAATTGTATCCTATAGTTCCAAAATATTTTGAATCAGTCTTATTCAGTAAAAAAAAGGAGTAGTTTCACCATATAACTTGCTGATAAAATCCAATGATCTGCCAACAAGTCAACAAAAATGGAAAAATGTGTACCATTTCAAACAAAATGAATTGAAAAATATATATAGCTGGGACTTTAATACAACAAATGACACATACCTACAATGGTTACAAACTAGAATCAATCACAGAATTTTAGCTTCTAATATTTTATTATATAAAATGGGAATTTCATCTTCAGAAAACTGTACATTTTGTAATATAGAAAAAGAAACATTAATTCATTTATTTTTGGAATGCCCAATGATACAGAATATCATCTCAGAAATAATTCAATACGTTAAAAAATTTGACATAGACATTGATTGTAAAACTGTTATATTAGGTAGCCAAAAAAGATGTAACATGTTTTACCTACAATCTAAAAAATATATAAATTATACTTGTGTAAAAGAAAAAACACTATGCCGACATTGACAGGCCTAAAGAAAAGCCTTTCCCTAGCCTTGGCAATTGAAAATAAAACAACTACAAAAGATGAAAAAATGGACATTTGTAGCCGATTTTATTAATTAATTACATTTGTATAATAGTCACAATATAAAGTAGCCAGGAACATTTATTGAATGCAAGTTCAACTTATTTATCTTTGGAGAGGAATATCATGATCTTTTATGAAGTTTTGAACCCTTAATGATACTTTCGTGATAACTATGAATTTTATACTAATCAACCAAGTGTTAGTTAATAATTTCTGCGTTAGTGTAATATAACCTTATTCAATTTTTTTGTATCACATTGAATCTTAACTTCATTGAAATACTAACCTTGTTTTTTTATGCATACTAACAGCTATTTTGTAAAGTATGGAGTGGGATGTCCTCGACCCACACATACTTATTTACGAGGATAATAAAAATATATCCCCTTCAAACAAAAAAACAAAAGTTTTCGCCGTAAGTATAATATCATAATTTGCTGTGTCGCAATCCGGACGACTGATTGTGTAGAGTTTAGTTTAACTTATTTATTTTACAGCGATTGTGAAACAAGTTATTACAACTTATACTAATCACTCTCGAAGACTGTTTCCTGGCTACCAACCAGTACTCGCGTCTAATTTAGGGATTGTGAAGTTCTACCCCTCGACCACTGCGCTTCCCTTACGGGAAAAAAAGTATAAACTGACCCACATGTACAACACGTCACATAATTTAAGTAGCCCTCTTTGTCATATTGATATTAAATCGTTACTGACGACATGGCAGTATAATACCTCTGATTGTACTCAGTGTTTGTTGTTAATAAACAGTTTAGTTATGGGCTAACCGCTATTTTTCAGCATTGTGTGCAGGTAAACAATAGTGGTCAGTTGACCTTTATAGTTTTGCAGGAATCCATAAGTAACAAATACTAATTCTACGAGCAGCTGTCAACTACTCCTCATGAATCAGAGTTGGAGAACAAATGACCGTTGCCAAATGTCACGGAATTACATGACCTGCCTCGCCCGGGAATCAACTACAGCCTCCCGAATGCCATCCCAGCAATCCGAGCTAACGGGGGACATTAAACTAACAGTACTAACTGTATTATCGTGAAATATTTTATCCAGTTACGTGTTGGGAGCAAGTACAATAAAAGCGATAACAGTACGTACGGATGTAGCAAAATTACCTCCTTGTAGGTGGACATTTCCCGCCGAAATAATTTCCTTCACACCTGTATCCTGATTCGATTCAGCTTGTAAAATTGGTTCCTCTACAGACGACATAGACTCTGTTCCACATTTAAAACAGTGTCTATAATATAATTAGATGCAAAATGAAATGAATTGTGAATATGAGAAGTCGGAAAATAAATTACTATTGAGGCCGTAGTACAATAAAACCCTTTAAAGTATACCATTCAAGTTATTTGCGCTACAAACAACATGCTATTGGCGGTAGTTTTGAAATAATCACAAGTAGGGTGGACTTTATAAAGTTTGTCAAAATACAGAGTACCTGTATATAGATTCCGTTAATATTTTGTAACATGTACTTTTTGTAATATGATATGTTAGGACAAAACTGCAATTAAAGTTCATTGTTCGGTCCAAGTCACCCCCCCCCCCCGAAAGCCTTAGACCAAAAACCGTTTGGTCCTTTCCTTTTCGTGGTATATTAATAGTATGCTTCCAAAACGATTGAAACCTTTGATTCCCACTAAATTATTGAAAGCACGGGAAAGTGATATACAATTTTCATCGTTTGAAAGGTAGAAATTGTTCAAAATTACTTTCCCTTGACCAAGGTAGCCAACAGGTGACGTTCCTCGCCAAATTGTCACGTAAGGACACGTCGATTAATTTTAAGAAGTATGCATACAATCAATCTAGAAATGTATTGGATTATGCATCGAGAAACGGGTTTAATTTTTTTAGTATTGAAACATCAACGATAAATCATGGTTCATTTTTAACCAAGCAATACAAACGCTATTTCATCAGTTATTATCAATATTATCAAAAAATTAACGGTGAATAAGTTTATGCATTTATATTAATTAAACAGTGTTTAATTTTTTCCGGAGGTCTGTCAGGGAAGGCATTGATTAATGTATGTGGGTTTACTGTACCAACTCATTCTCTCTTTTACTGTAATGATCGCATGTGGTGTTCGAGATATGTGGTAGTTTGTTTAAATGGAAGTATTCGTTCATTTTATTTAAATACAATAAAAGCATACCTCAGGAATCCCATCACTTTGGTCATGAGACCTGAAATAACAATTGCAGCTGGTTAAGAATTTTTGATGTTGGATTGTTGGAATTATAGTTGTTTCAATATTTATTATAACTGAAGCAATTGTTTTGGAAATTTGTTCCAAAACATGAAAGTCATTATATTGACAGAATGAGACTTGACAATTCTAAAAGTGATATCTTCCAAGCTCTTGTCCTCTTGCGTCATTGGTTGGCAAGTTATTTCTTACAGCACCAAATTTCGTACGAAAGACGATCAGAATTACAATCAAATGATTAAACAAATGTCTTTATAGACATCGACTTATCAATAATAACAACAATTATAATACACCTCATAAATGAATAAGGTGAAGAATACAGCATTTTTGGCCCAGGTCTGATAATTGCAATTCTATTAAAAATGTAATGAACAATTTTACTAACCGTCCGAGTGCTGACTTCGACTTGGAGATTCACGTGTCCCCCATGACACGTTGTTAAGATTCGTAATAGAGTATATAATAAGAAGCATCTGCGTTGAAGGGGTGACCAAAAAGTACAGCAAACCGTAAACCACACAACTGTACTCCTTAGTTTGAAAAGAGAAGCGGGAATTGGCAAATTACTTCCCATAATATAAACTCACACTGTGCAAAATTAAGTTTTACTAAAGTATGAATAATTAACATTTTAAATACTTTTGTTGAAACCTATACCTTTTAACTACGTGCATACACGTTTACATAAATATCGTGGAATTTGGAAAGACAGCTTCCTAAACAGAACATCGTATTCACTTAATTCACATATTGGTCAATATTTGGAGATGGAATCGGAAGTACCAAGCACATTCATATTTAACAGATGTAAATAACATAATTGAAAAAATACTCTAAAATCGCCCCCGTATGCTTCGTTTCTGGTGTATAAAATATCTTGTGATTCAGATTTCATATGTATTCATATAACTGTGGTAAAGTACGAGCAAAAAGGTTAGGTTTTAAATATTTTCACTGAACAACAACTGTAAAAGGACAAAGAGGCAAACGTATGCTAACAAGGAATTTCTCAGGCTTTCACAAAAACTAATCTTGTCGGGGCATTTTTCGCCCCTGATATCTAAATGAGTTGAATTTGTGAAATTAAATGTTTATAAAACTTACCTTCGGATGCAATAATGCAGTAGTGAGAAAAACGCCACCAACGAAAATTGTGAACATTATTGTCAGGGAACACACTCCCGTGTCAACCCCTTGTCGAAATAAACCGACAAGAACAATAATCATAATGATGCTATACATCACTGATAATACTGATGCAAACTTCAACTGAAAACAAAGATATGTACGTGAATTCCAAACCTCGTAAGATAAATCATGTTATTGTATATATCAATATGCATTCAAACAGACATCCAGTGAGTTTTAAAATCGGTATAGAAGACTCGTACAAACGTTTTACAAGAAAACTGTTTACATCTTAAAACAAAGCTTCTATTCTTTTGGTGTTATTTAAAATTGAGGACATTTAAGTATTTAAATGATCAATGAAAACAAAAATATTGCTATCAACTATTTGTCAGAATAAAATGAGCGTTATGAATAACATCGTTCCATAGCAACTTACGATACCACGATTTCGTTATTATTTAGACAGCCTATGTGGTAACTGCAATACCCGGGGGAAATGGAAGGATGCAGGATCAAGAAAACACGCAACATAATTGATGGATTCAACGTATAGTTACCTGCATTTCGGATCCTCCGAATAAACAAGCCAGAACAAACAATACTACAGGTACAAGGTTTGCTACTAGCAGCGGAGTCAAAGACAATGTTGGATATGTCAATTTTGTTGCACCAAGAATCATGAGAAATATAGTACCAGGGGTCAAAACGGATGTTATAAACAAGAACAATTGATAGGCCATATACAGTTTGGAGATGCTGCTATTATTCGTAGTAACCGTTTTCGTGTCCATCAAAAGATCCAGTATGTTTGCCATTGTAGATGGACCCCATCGTCTTCTTTGCTTATAAAACGCTTTGAAACCTGAAGTACAGATAAATAGTCACGTGTATAATACATTTACGTCAATTTATTCGTTTCAACTTCTGATTAATGTAACAACAAAGAATTTGCTCGAGATTTTGCCGAATGGCGGGCGGGCGTCAAGCTGGGGGTTTCCGGCTAATAACTTGAGTTCCGTTGATCATATTGTAACCAAACTTGGCATATAGTAAGAACATGTGGAGAGCTCGCTTGGGATTGCTTTTGTGTTCGTTTCGCCTAAGGTCAAGGTCACCGTTACTTAAAATATAAATTTGGTATCCGGCGAATAACGTAGTTTCAGTGATCATATTGACATTAAACTTGCTGTATAGTAAGAATATGTCAAGAGCTCGCTTTGGATTGCTCTTGGACTCGTTCCGTCAAAGTTCAAGGTTACCGTTACTACAAATATCAATTAGGTTTCCGGCGAATAACTTGAGTTTCGTTGATCATATTGACATCAAACTTTGTGTATAATAATAACATTTTGAGAGCTCGCTTGGGATTGCTTTTGGGTTCGTTCCGTAAAAGGTCAAGGTCAGTGCTACTAAAAATAGCAATTTGGTTTCCGGCGAATAACTTTAGTTTCGTTGATCATGTTGACGTCAACTTTAGTGTATAGTAAGAACTTGTGGAGAGCTTGCATGGGATTGCTTTTGGGTTCATTCCGAACAAAGTTAAGGTCACTTACAATTTAAAAATCAGTTTCTACTTAATATCTTCGCTATGCGTGAGTGTTTTGACACCAAACTTGGTGTATAGTTGTTGCCTATATATAATATATATCTAAGTGTGAGTGTGTGTATGCATGTATCACCTACAGCACATTTGCAGCATTGATGATCATCATGTATTCATTATACAAATAGAGCCTTGGTAATAAATAACTAGGTTGAAAACCTGGTTTGTGGACATTGCCCATTTCTTGTATGTATATGTCTTATGAAGCAACGCAACAGCTAACCTCACATTTAATCGCTATTTGGTCTTTGATTTTCGACATACACACATAAATTTATTAAGTAGGCAGTATCTAATCAATAAAAGCAATAAAACAGAAGCTTGGAGAAATGTAACGGATATCGTGTACGACGATAATGAGGTAGTGCATAGAGAAGAGAAAGACAGTTTAACAAAAACACAAACTGACCAACCTAATTAATGCTTACGACACGCATAGACAAACATTTTAAAGCACAACACTAATGTGGACGAACCATCAACACAGGCCTAAAACATTAGACACACCAGTACAACAACATTGGGTAATGGCTTTGAGATACTCTATGGAACACATTCGACATGAAAATAATGATAATGATTTCCTACAAAACCAATGACACCATTGCTGCTATGATTTTGTAATCTGTGACATGTTTACAAACCTTCCGGAGCAAAGGTATAGGAATCGGACGCCGCAATATATTCCAGTTTCTTTCCTTTTTTCAGGAGCAACGTACACAACCATCTGTCTTCTCCTGTAACAAACAACTTCCTTGTTTTAACACACACGTTATGCCGAATTATAAACCGCTATATAGCATTATAACATCGCGTTTGACACACTACGTTATAACCTGGTCACTAACATTTGGTAGATAAAAGTTTCTCTATATTAACCTTCGCTGAATTTCAAGTTTTCTCATAAAGGAAAATGTACGTTTATAAAGAGAGATGTTTTAAATCTAAATTATCCAAGATAAATTCTGTTTCGTGCAATCATGCCCATATACATGTATCATTACATCAAGTTCCATTGCATTGTATTTAATTCAAGTGGACTCAGTTCAGAAAAAGAAGTGCGACGGACATGGGGACGGACGGACAGCAATACTACATCCAACGCTAATAATAAGCCAAAGTACATATGCAATGCACTAGCCTTATTCAAATATCATAAATATAATAAACTAGAATATATAGTAGAATAATCCAGTAAATAGACATGTCATGTATGTGAAGCTAAATACCGAAGGCAATAAATATGGAAAATCACCTTGGTCATATTGCAAGTAATGTTTGGCCTCAGTTGGCATAGATGTGTATGTTTTCGCCACATTGTCGGCTATAAGAGCAGAACCCCGGAACAATGTGAAACAGCCTGGGCCACACAATATACTTCCCGTTACATGTTCAGTGGCTTTCTGTAACCAATGACTGACTGCGTATTCAAACTTCTGGTACCAAATCATAGGACCTTGAACGTCACAGAATATATATGTTATTGTTTATAACACATAAGCAATGCACTATCTCTAACCTGAATATGTTTAACAGAGTACATTTTATGTCAGAGACGTAATATACAAATGTAGCCCGTTCGCTCAATAACCCAAATAAAGAGCTCATGGGAGAACTTAGAGGTACGATGTGAATGCACAATGTAGTCAAAACGTTTTGAAACTTGATATGAAACATGTTATTGCTCTGCCCATTCTCTCTTGGTTGGAACAGCCTGTTCCAACTGTATATGTGAAATGTGGTGTCAATACGAGAATAACTGAGAGCCCAGCAAAGTGAATAACGTAATTCATTTTAAAGATAATAGACTGGGCATCTAAAGAAATGAGCATAATAATTTTAACCGTTAATTGAATAAAAGGTTTAAGCGTACTTTTTTTTCAATAACTATATATACCTGATCCTATCGCATGTATTCTCCCACATGCAGCACCAACATTTTTATTGTTAGTCATTCTTTGTACAAGTAAATACAAAGCACTTGGTTGAAAATCCACATCACCATCTAGTGCCAGTATGTAAACATTATCCATATCAGCAATGGTGGCATTGGTTTTGTATGACAGTAGATAATACATGTACATTACCTATCAATATATAAACAGAATAGTCACCATATCATGCGTTTCAGCATTTAAATTTTAACTACACACATTGATTAATGTTACATTTGTAAATACAATAAAAGGCTGTTTCGAAAGTGATTGGTATAATAACGGTAGTTAACATGATTGGAGAAACATCCAAAATACGGTTCTGTATGTGTCTTTGACGGATTGCTCAGACCTTTACCTTATCGCTTGCGAGTACATTTACTATAGTAAAATGCAATGTATTATTAACCGTGTCTGCGGACCGTGACTCGGTCTGGTCCACGGTACAAAATATCTGACTTTTAGTTCGACTATCCTTGGTGTCGATTCTTCTCACGCAGGGCGCCAACGCGATAGCATTCCAAGACAGCATGGACATAATCTAGTGTCACCTTGGTTGGTAGGTGCAAGCGTCATTTCCTACGAACCACTATTTGCACAGTTATACCCCTTTCTGGTATTGATTAAATTTTGTGGGATTCGTCAGTATGGATAAATGTATTTTGCATGTATGTATGGAAGCCCTGGAGGGACATTTAAAATTAATATTTAAAACTTAAAACTTATTATACTATATACTATAATACTATATCTGTGGTGGCGTTCACTTGCCCTAACTTCCTAAGGCAGGCTATACCATAAACACATTCATTTGCCTTTTTTCGGCGCAGCCGTATTAACATGGTTTTGCTATTTACACCTGAACACAGGTGGTTAAAGTAGAGATTACAATAAAAGATACAACCTTAAAATAATTTAAGAAAACTGTATTAATATGATGTCTAGGAATATAGACCGCGGCTTGAGGGGATATGGGAAATGTTGACTAAGAGCTAGGAAGTACTATATCCCTCTAGTGTCTGCACTAGTAGTTAGAGCTATATTATCTATATGTAATCCACTTAGGTAATTGACCGAAACTGACTATAGCACTGCTGGGGGTTCGCCGTCATTTTGACCTGATCTTTGATTGGCTGCGAAATTGTGTCATTGGACCCAGGCCATAGGTTTAATCTGTCAACGGAAAGGTTTTCCGCGTCCTTTGTGAATGATAAGTTTTAAGTTTTAAATATTAAGAATTAAATTTTAAATATTAAGAATTAGATATTAAATAATAAGTTTTAAATTTTAAATATTAATTTTAAATGTCCCTCCAGGGCTTCCATATGTATGCCTATCAATGTATGTTAATTTATATAGCTCTGAATAAACATAGCATGGTTCATTGATACTTTGCCTAGAAATATCAAGACTTAAAAACATTACCTGACTCCACCTCTTTTTAATCCGAATCATCTTTTTGTCCTTCAAATGAACGACCATCGTGGCACCTAACGGCAGTTTATAATGCAGTTGTCGTCCATAAGGTGTAGAAAAAGTTTCTGGCTCAGCCAGTTTTGCCTTCGAGCCGTACACGTGACTGAATAGTTTGTAAACATAAAGTATCATTCCAATGCTATACATGAAACTTCATAAATAATGCAGAAATTTTAAATATGATGAATCGGACAACGTACTGGTTCTCTCGATTAGCGGAATAGACAGTCCAATAACAAAGCTATCTTATTTTGCAATAAAATATTTTTATGTGTGAGAAGGAGCAGCACAGGCAAAGCAAAATTCGCAAAACAGTTCCTGACCATAAAGATCGCAAAATAGAGGAATGGATTTTAAACGTAATACCTCGGGACACTAAATAAACCTATCAAGTTTGCACAATGGGTACAAGAAATACTGTACAACAACTCATATAGAAGTGCACTCATCATTTTCACAAATGGTCTTCTGTATGGATTAGCTGCAGTTGATGAGCATACTTACGACGATGCTTCTTTTACAGCTTCACGGAAATCGACCACGAATTCATTAGGTTCAGTTTGTCCATCTTTTTTATAACTAAACGCATCATCGAAAAATACATGTACTGAAAAAAAGATTGAGTAATATTTGCCTGTTAAATTGTGTGCACTTCATTTTAGCGCAAGGAGTGAAATCAGTACCGATCTTTACAAGGTACATGTACAGTTTTCGGACAGTGATTCACGTTTGTTTTCAAATTCATTTTAAACGTTCACATCATGATTACTTGTGGTTAGTTTTGTCATTATGTAAGCAAAAAAACATGCAATTATTGTGAAGTAAACCGGAATATTCACTGAAGTTCTGAACAGCATGGCCCAACAAACGTTATTCAGTACAACATCCATCATACATACGTAATTATTTCAAAATTAATATAAGTGTACAATATTTTATTGTATATCAGGGCCGTAAATTGCCTCCCCTGGAAGGAGAGTGGAGCGAGGCAAAAAAAATTTTGGACCCTTTTTAGACAAAAAATGATTTTTTGTTCAGCCCGCAATAGGAGGCAACTGCCTACATGCCTCCATGTAATTTACGGCCCTGTATATACATGTATCATCAACAGTGTATAAACAGCCAACAATAAATACGATATATATGTACAATTGGAAGGTACATTTATTTCTGCAATAACGCAAAAATTATTTTATATACAGAATACATATTTTAGTAAAATATTTGCTAAATATGGACACATTGGAGGAAAACTAGCAACAATTACAAACTGGATACGATTTAACATGTTAAAATGTTTTCATTGGCTGCTGCAATCCAATATGGCTGTGATTTTGTTCCATGCAGCATACTTTAGATGTTTTACAGGCGGAATTTGAATCCAACTTTGTACTTCCTTAATCAAGCAAGAGGGGTCTGCATTGTCATGCGAGTCATAACTGATGGTTTTGGGAGACAGGAATGTACAACAGTTAAAGGCGAAGAGAAAAACTTAGCAACGCAACGGCCTTACCGCCTTAGATCTGTCAGCAACAATACTGGAAACTTTTAAAATAAAAGTTTCACGGAATGACATAATTACGCTTTACCGTTAAATCCGCTAAAACACATTTAAACACAAGACTAAGCAGGTTATCACCTATGTGATAAAGCCTCTCATTATGTATTTTTTTCATTTCAAGCTCTTGATTTATGTTAACAAATATATGCACAACTTCAATTTAATTCGTACTTACTAGAATCCTCACACTAAATCTCCAAAATGTAATTATTTTTACACATTGTTTCCAAAATCCATGTTATGTTACACTTATGAAATGCGGCACTGTATCTTCGAAATGCATAAACTGTTATACTTGCCTTCATAACTTATTAATTGTCTTACTATACGTTGATTGATGGATTATTACACTTTACCTTCAAAATTGATAATGTCTTGTTCTTCTATGCAAACTGTTTTCTTTATCCATTGATTCTTTTCAAGCCTGAAAAAAGGGTATATAATAACCAAGACAGCTAAAAGCAATGCTTGTATTTTTACAATTCTGGACGCCTTGTCCCCATGTCCAAACAGAGTCGTCCCTCTTCGCTCTCAGAGGTGATGGTAATGTTTGGCCTTGTGTAACAGGATTTATAACATTTCGTTGCTGTATATGAACAGCGTTCATAAAACAGAAACTATGAAGAAACACTACTGACATTATGGTGAAAAATGAGAAACAAATCATCTTACTTGATTAATAGCTGGGAAGCGAATGATCGTGAATGTGTGTCCTCCAATTAAATAGTCATAAAGAGCAACATCTAAAAGGAATCTATTGCTAGTTGAAAGAGAGACTAAGTTGTTAAACGGAACGCCACACACATAAGACAATGCCTCTCAAACATAGACCCCACGGAAACAAAAGTCTACAACACATTAGGGACTGAGGAGGTGCAATGTAAACAAGCATATCATAACAAAAACGGTTACGTAGCATACGCAATAGTTCCAACCAGTATTTAATGTAGCGTTTGTAAGTAAGTAAAATAGCAGAATGTACATGAAGCATTTAAATACGAGCCATTAATATATTAATTCAATTTGTGGTGCATAAAAGGTACTAGTAGCTTAATTAGTTAAATGTCTACTTTCAAGAATAATATTTAAGAGTGAAGCTCGATGGAATTTGGGTTTCGTTCAACAAATGTTATAACTTTTGGAATTAACCTTTTCATCACACGGTTAACTTTCATCAGACAAATGTTACAAAAGCGTTATGATATATTGTTTACAGAAATGGGTGCCACAAATGTCACAGAGCCGTTGGACAATGTTTTTCGAACCTAAGTATAGACGTGAGCAGTTGCTTCATTTCCTTGTTATCTTCATGCCACATTGTCGCGCATAAATAAATTTTCGGAACAGCCTCAGGTACTGCATTCTCAGCAGGATTAGCTCTCTCTCTGTCTGTTTCAAATCCACAGCTAGATGCCTAATTCAAATATAAATTAAGGATAATTCGTTCAGTCTATGTACCATAAGCATCATATCACTGTGATGCACATTTAAATGGTTTGCTTTTTTACATTTTTAAAAATGTCATATTTTCAAATGATAGTAAAATACACCAAGTTTATCATACATTTTGCTTATCCCTATCTCATGAAATTGAAAACACAAATGTGCTTGTATGACAACACTAACTTACCCACATGCATCTAAGTAGAATGTATCTAGTGAATAATTCTATGTTAAGTATGTAGCGCAGAGTTTTTTCAACGACCAATATGAATCTACTTTTTTATTATGAGTTTAATTTCTCTTGTTTTTTATCACAACTTCTTGTATGATTGGTATGCACATTTGCATTTTAACATATAGAACATATTTATGCACACGAGTACATTGTACAATATATTTGGTAAAACAGAGAGAATACGTAACTACAGGGAACGCCACACAAGACAGTGCCTCCCCACGCAGACCTCCGGAAAAACAACAATCCACAAAACATATGGCACTTAAGGGGATCAAATGGTACACATATTAAGGAACAGAGGCACAAGGAATGGCCCGGCAGACCACAATGAATAACTAGGAGAATCAAAGTGGACAGTGAAGGGAGGTGGAGGGGGGGATTAATGGATGGAAAAGATCACAGGACAAGTCAAGACAACTGGCCGCAATAGGCCAAAAATGGGAAACAATCTGAACACTGTATAAAGTGATTGAATTGCACAGGGGAAAGGGAAATACAAAACACATTTATAACACAAACAGAAACCACAATCATACAGCGAATTACAGCCTTGGAAATGTCAGCAAAAAATACCTGAATTACCGGTGTATCACGTCTGTTTGATTGGTCATCTCCCTGACATTGTCTGACCCATCTATTGAGTATCATAGACTGATCCACAAGTATACTATAATATGGTGACTTGAAGAAAATCCTGTAATTATATTAACAATTATACTTAAACAGATAAACACTCTAATCATTATGGTGATAATGTTATTGTGAATGTGTTTCTACTAGTTAAATTTACACGAAAATGACGTTAGGTCGCTGTGGTGTAGTGGTTAGCATAACGGACCGGCAATCCGTAGACCCGGGTTCGAGTCCCAGTAGCGCCATTGAGCGATTTTTCGTGTCCCTCAAAAACATGACTTTATTTTGTACGATCAATCAATAGACCAGTTTTCTTTCTCATGACCCGCGAACATTTCGCAAACGCATAGGTTTAACAGCGACACGGCGTACAGTGCAACACATATTATAAGTATTTGCTTAATATTGATGCATTTATTTAGAATAAATATTTTAGACCCTCACGTTTTGAATGGACTCATCCAAAATATGTTTATAATTACGTTTGTAAATAACAATTATAGACATTGTAAATCATTGAGGAACAGTAGAACAATAGTTTGAAATTATGTAATGTTATCTTCTTATCAAGAACTGTACTACATTGCACAATCTTAGTTGAAACTAAACAAACAATTTTATTCAGGTTAAAGAAAGGTCACCTGTTTTCTGGTAGCATACGCTCAGATTTGCTCCACAAGATAGGAATGCATGTAAAGTACAACAACACGAGAGTCAACAATAAGGTCAGCACATGCGCCACTTGATAATCAAACTCAATACCTCCCTGCCATGTCGGGAAACCGTATTGTGTCAAGCTGTTATCGGTCTGAAACAGATACAAAAGCCAATAGTTTGTACATGTATCAATAATTTAATTCTTGTTTATAATGTTTATATGCAAACAGCTTATCATGCGCACCTTGTCGATTGTAACCGTATTCAGATTAACATCACTAGTTCAGTTATATATACAGTCGCCAGTTGAGTAAATTGTTGTCATGTGTTTTTTCCATATTGTACAATAATTTCTTTTCCACGAACAACAACTGACAACTTTCCAGCATAAACCATAACACTCCTTCCATATTTTGATAGTGAAAACCGACCCAGCAGATTTATCGATGTCACCGACAGCGCATTTTCAGGGGAGATAACTATCTCAATAAGCCAGCGATTTATCAATATTTCTGAATATCGACAAAACTAAGGACGACACTATGTCGACTTACTGAAACAATGCAAATCCATTTTCTTCACTTCTTTCTATAAAATGTGATTCTGATTCATGCATTTCTTTATGTAAGAAGGCTGCCGTAACCCACAGAAATGTATAATATTTGCACGGTTTTACGATGCTTATCCGAACTAAAAGAGTTTTCAAGCGTTCGCGGTCTCAAACGAACACAGATTATCCCCATCCCCTGAAACAAGTGTTTCATCCTAACTTAAATAGCTGAATTAATATTTGTGAAGCTGAACCCTGAGGTATTAAGCTCAAGTAACAAATGCACAGAGTCAACCTACCACATAAAATATTATAACCAGCACGGGAGTTACACAAGAACTCAGAAACAAAGGTCCGACGAAGCACATCTCCAGACAAATTTTAACAGCGACAACACAGCTCCTGTAAATGAAAGCTCTGGTATGTTATCAGCTTATACACCTTTACAGTTATTTGCAAATTTTGGTATCCAAGCGTGTGTGTATAAATATAATTATAAGAGCATGTGTTAAAACTGTATAATTATTCGATTCTCGGCTAGGAACAGTTATTCATATTTATTTGACTTTATTTCCTTCTTGGAAGAAAAAGACAACCATATAACATGATTATGCCACATTCATTTGGATATCGTCAAAACAAATTACATGTGCATATGTTTGCTATGAGCGTCACAGTAAAACATCAATGCAATGAAATGCAAACGGTAAGTTCTTACTTGAAACAAACGTAACTCGCAAGAATTGTGATGATGGCAATAACAAATGGCTCCGAATATGCAGCACCGTCAAGGAGAGTTGGTCCAAGAAGTTTGGATGAAAGTAATGCACGAGGCTGCATTCCGAAGGCAGACCGTATGCAACCATTTCCCTCATCGCATACTGCTCCGAATATAATTAGAACCATGCAAAACGATACTGCTATTCGCCAAATGCTGGTTAACAAATATACTTGGAGTCTATTGTCGTGTACGTCCTGTTTCAATCTGGAAATTATCTCGAAAGTTCCACTATGTCCAATGCCGTCCTGTCGCAGAGAGGGAACAGGTACATAGATACAGAAAATAATAAAGAAGTCAAAAAGGAATGTCAAAGTGCTCAGCCACCGCGAAAGTGAAACACATACAACAGGTGCACATGACACAAACATACATGATGTGCACAAATATGTAAATATTGCTGAATTAAATTCAACTTCTGAAAGATTATTTTTGCGTCAATAGTGGTCGCTTGCATCAACAGAACAAGGCAGATGTTTGAGTCATGTACTAAAATAGTGGAGCTTCTCTGCCTGTATACATTTGGAAACATAATACCGGTTTACAAGATATATCTTGTATGAACACGTGAATGTTTCCTTCCACCTTAAAGCAATACTCGATCTTGATTTCCGATATGATTTCATGTGCTGCAGTTTATTGGGTTCCTTAGCAGCGTTGTTTTATTTTGTACATGTTCCATATATGTGGAGAACGAACGACCATTAACGGATGCCAGTGTAAATAAGTGCATGTGATTTATGCTAGAGTATGATAATGATAAGTTTGATCGGCGCGTTGTTTACCTTCTGAACGAGATGTTCGTCAGTTCCCTCGCTATCCAATGGCACCTTGTTTTTCGTAACAATGAAAAAACGATATTACATCACATTTAATATCATCGTAATAATAAATATAATATTGATCCATTTATCCTAAAGCAGTTAATATGTTTTAATGTTCGAAGTCACGTTAAAGAAAACCAACCTTTAAAAATGTCTACTTTTATTAGATAAAATGGAAAAAAATAAGTTCTTAATATTGTTTAAAGTATGTACATTGATGCTATTTAGTCATAGTTTTGCAACTTATACATTAATTATATTTCGAAATTATAATATAACATTAAGAATTAAATAGCCTTTGTTGTCAAACAATGTTTCTCGGCTATTAGCCAATCACATTCATCTTGCATAGACTTAACCATACTAGTACATTATTTGTGTTTGAACATTTGAGATCACAACTTACGTCTGGTACTAATGTCCAAATCCATTCAATGGATATCATGATCGGAACAAAGAAATACAACGCAAAATGTCCATCACCAGGCTCACGTATGAGGCGTTCTTTTCGTGCTAAAGCAAACATCACTAGCGGCAGAACGATGGTGAGAATACATATCAAGATCACTATGATGTGTTTGACTGTAGCGTGTGTATCTGGAAAAAGTATTTCAAATCTTTAATTTGTACATACTGTGAATTGTACGGCATGATGAAATTATGTTGCAGTTAGGCTGATTTTGTAAATGGTTTGACAGAGCGTGATTGTAAATCAAAAATCTATAAACTGAAGTTGATGATAAGACGAGTAAAGTCTTATTCATTTAGAAGGAAATGAGAAAATAGTGATGCAACAACTAAACGGTGCTAAAACTTAGTAAATATTTCTGCCTATACGATGCAGTGTGGTCCGTAATTACAAAAATAAAAGACAGTTATTTTTATTTCACATTAAATGGCCTAATGATCAAAACTGTTATTCGCAAAAAAATATTTTCTCGATATTTTCACAGTAAATGTGTTAAATGTATTTTGTTCAATGCCGATCGTGTCCTCGTCTCCTATGAATCAAAGCAACGATTCTTAACCGCATCGACAGGACGTAATGTCGAATGACGTAATTTAGAATTGTATTCCATTCTTGGATATAGTCAGCTATATGGTATTGAATGTTGTAATAAGATGATTTTTTCTTGCCCTCCATCCTAGAAAGCCCCATATTATGAGTTCGATTGGATTAATGTATGGGGAGCAAGACGGTGATTGCAACATGCTGACATTATGCCTGGTGAGGTAATTTTGCGTCAGCCGATCAGTAGTCAGAACGGGATACTGATACTGAAACGGAACTACCATTGAACGTAGAACGTCATCAACATAACGCTGGGCATTTAGATTCTAAGGAATGGCGGCGACGTGTTTGTTTCCAATCCTCATCAATCCGCCTCAAACCATAAAGGTGCCCCAAAAGTTGATCCCGCTCCAGCAAACAATTTTCAGCAAAATGTTCACCTCGACTCGGCCGAAAACGCATACTCTATTACAGCGACGTTAAGATTGAAAATGGACTCATCGCTAAACAACACCCGTGTTCATTGGGTACGAGTCCTACGTGATAACGTTGAACCTAGAGCCGCCTAGAGTTACGAATAATATTACATAATATGACAGTTCTCTTTCTGTTTCCACAACAATACAATGATGTGATAATAGAAACACTTAAATGCGACCTAAATTCAATAGCGTCATGGTCTAAGCAGTGGCTATAGTTAATTTCAATCCTTCAAAAACGGAAGTTATGTTTTTCTCGTACTGTAAAAGAAACCAACCATAAATGAGGATAGCGCCAATCAGACCTGCTTTAAGTAAAGACGTTTGCGGCCAATGTTTTGTAACGTTTGCAATTTAGCATCCCGAGTATATTATTAACCATACCTTTTTCTGTCCGATTTGGTCCCAAACAGTTTAACGCTACCCGGACCAAATAATGCACATGTTGAAAATTTTGTATATAGAGTAACATATTACAATACAATATACCCGATAAAGGGTCTATTGTTGGCAAGACACAGAAAACGAGTAAACAGAGACCCACTGTGGAAATTGTCGACATGAACATCTCCTGTAAAATAAAATGGGGTGAATTTTTAGTTTAGGGAAAATTCTGCTCGAATGACCTCATCAATTTATAATGTGTTATAAACAAGAAATATCTTTAAAAAAAGATAAACGGCGTAGATAGAATGGTGTCTTCCGGTATGTTTAAATGAAATAATGTTTTTGCAATATGTTGAAAAATAAATCCTCACACAAATTTAACTCGGATCTATATATATATACTATATTCATAGACCTGTCTTATCAGGGTCGTTATATACATGCTTAAACCCGGCAAAATTCGAACTGCCAAGAACGCACATCAGATGAAAAGCCCGTTTGGTGCCGCTTGTGTGATCGAACATCCCATTTGGTACCTCTTGGGTGAAAATATGATTGGTCAGATTTTAAAAAGCCCGCTTCGAGGACAACACTTGGTCGGTCAAAAATGTAGGTCAAAATCAATGTTATACTGCTACGCCGAAAATTTAAATGGTGGTGGTAGGTTAAAGATAAAAGGATTCGATTCTCGGGCGTGGCAGGATTTATCCTACCATGACGTTTAGCTATAGTCATTTGTCCTTCACCTCTGATTCATGTGGAAAAGTTTTCAGCAGCTTGCGAATGGGCATTAGTACTGGTTGATAATTAATTTCATGATAAACTGGTTAAGTCAACTGACCGCCATTATAACAGTAAAAATATTGAAAAATTGACCAGTATGAATTTGGCAGAAACATCAGTAACAGTAGTATTACTGCTACTACTGCCAACAGTGACAGCAGACTGCCATTTCGATGGGAAATGAAATACTGCTGTAATTGCAAGCGGTAATGATGAGAGTAAGATGCTTTGCAGTTACTGCAAGCAGTGAGAGGGCGAGGAGTGACAGGGTGTATTACTGCTGACAATAACACTGTTAATGTGTAGGGAATTATTGTCATTGATAAAATCTATTATGTGCCATATTCCACCGACACCGAGATTTGAAAATTACGTCGCCTGTTTTTCTAGAAAAATGATGAAATGAAAGAGCAGCTTATAGAAATTGAAAGCTGCATGCCATATAGGATGCGTTTCTTTCTGTATTTATTTTTTTATAAATAACATGTAAAGAATTTAGTACTGCTGGCAGTAGAAGCAGTAGTGGCTGTATTACTCTGATTATAGTATCAATATTACTGTTGTTACTGCTAGCACTGCTAGCACTGCTGTTACTGCCAACTTCACGCCAGTGAAAAATGACATTAAACAATAAACAACCAAAACAAATTATACTGTTTTATCATTGATGACGGCATTAGAAAAATCATTATGTATGCCAATATGCGTGAATTATTTGTTCGAAATATTCTCACCAGTAGTAAAATCTGTACAACCCGTATCTGACATTTCCAACTTCTGAAACGTTGTAATGCCGATTTCCATGTTAAATATAATACAGAGCCAGTGTATGGTGAGATCAGAACAATGAACAATGCCCAGATATATGAAACGTTAGTCACAGTGGCCTCTTTGTTCGAGTGCCTTTCTGAAATATAAAGCCAGCTGTGTTGAGTGACAGCGAACA
The DNA here is from genome assembly GCA_032209605.1 of Mactromeris polynyma. Classification (NCBI taxonomy): domain Eukaryota; kingdom Metazoa; phylum Mollusca; class Bivalvia; order Venerida; family Mactridae; genus Mactromeris; species Mactromeris polynyma. Next base: position 5,428,435 of record JASFXZ010000031.1, on the reverse strand, counting down.
TTCAGCAGTACATTCGTCCATGCAGTGTATGAGTTAGGAAGATCAGTACAAAAAATGCCACATTCGCACACCAATGCTTCCATTCATAGATCCTTACAGAATGTGTTGCATAATGTTTATTCTTATATATATATATCTACACGAAGGTTTCCGATGCAATAAAATATTATTGTGTCAGTATAT